>CM045494.1:28889316-29489316 GCA_024704745.1 Rosa lucieae | reverse complement strand
CGACTAAGCTCCATGGTGCGGCCAGCCCCGGTACCAACCCCAGCCCCGGAACCCACCCCGGCACCAACCCCTGCCCCTGCACCTGTGGTTCGACCTACATTGAGGCCGCTAGCTCCTCCTCCTCCTGCTGAACCCACTCCATCACCACCAGCGGTCCGAGCTCCAACTCCGCCAGCACTAGCAGCCCCAACTCCAACTCCACCGCCACCAGCGGTCCGAGCTCCAACTCCGCCCGCACCAGCAGCCCCAACTCCAACTCCACGGCCATCTGCTGTGGCACCCCCACCGGTTGCTGCTGCTCCAACACCACCTTTGGCTGTGACGAGTTCTACTGCATCTGTTCCATCGTCCCCAGCTCGTGGCGTTAGTTCTGCTCCCTCAGCAGCATCCCCTCCTGCAACTGCAATTGCCATCACATCCTCTTCATCAGTACCATCATCTCCTGGAAAGGGAGCCCCATCCTCTACATCAGGGGTGCCATCTCCTAGAAGCAGGGTCACTACTTCAGTGTCCGACTATCCAGCTACCTCCAGAGCAGTACCACCACCACAGACTTCTCCTCCAAAACCCGCAGCTGCTACAATTTCAGTGCCACAACAAACTTATTCTCCGCCTAAACCCAGAAGCACAACCATTTCATTACCCAGTACTGCTCGGGAGCCTAGTCCCAGTTACATTCCGCCTTCCAGAACTCTTAAGCCGGTGAATAATACCCCACCTCAGTCGCCTAGCAGGCCCAAACCTACTGCCCCGCCACCCTCTCCTCTCAAACTGCCACCATCTCAGTTAAGGTCCAGCACTGCAGATCAAACTGATCAAAGGATTCCATTAGAGGCTGAGCAGAAGACGGTGCTGGTCCAAAAGACCATTGATCAAAAGCCGACTTCCTGGTTCAGTACTGGAGTCTCAAAGCAGGATCATGACTCTACTCGTGAGTCCCAAAGGCCTGGCAATCATGCCCACCATGCAAAGCAGGAAGAGAAAATCACCAAGAAGAAGTTATCATCTGATTCTGAGGAGGCTTCAGGCATGAGGGTCATAACTCTTGCAGGTGATAACAAAGGGGCTTTTATGGAACTCATGCGATCCCCTAATAAACATCATGAGCAACGTGGGGAGCATTCTCATTATCTTTTCAAGAAAGGCCACAATGGTAAGTCGGCACAGACAGTTGGGAGTCATGAATCTGATAAAAGCAGCAGCAGCAGCAGTGGTGAGGAAGGCAAGCCAAAAATGAAGGACAAAAGTCACCACAAAGGAATTAAGGCAGGGAGCTCATCACCTCTGAGTTCATTCACAAACAGCAATGTTCAAGGTATCAACAACTCCATTGTGTACAACAGTTCCTGCACTCACCACGACCCGGGCGTGCACCTTGCTCTCACTAGGAAGCCCAATGGGGATGGATTCGATGTCAAGAGCCATGTCAACGGCCGACAAAGTTAAGTGAGAGACAAAAAGCACAACAACACACAACTGAGAATCGATCAAAGGAGAACTGTTAAACGGTTTTAATTAATTACTTTCATGTTTTTGGATTTATTAGGCTACTATATAACTTGTGATGAGAGAATAAAATATGAGTGATATTATATGTAAGTGTTGGAAAAAGGGGGCATATATGGGTTCTGATTCTTCAGCTTCAATTCCACTCCTAGTTGGATGTGACTGAAGATTGTTGATCGCCTTGTTTCCTAATAAAAAGGGTCTATGGCCTGTTCATTATGCAGTGCTAGATCAATACCACAAAAGGGAACTTGTATCTTTTCTTATTAATACTACTACTGCAGCCTAAATTTGATTCAGAAACTCATGACACATTTCATCCAACACCATCTGGGCATTTCACCATTACTATAATATTGCAACGTTTCTGAGCAATAGCAAATCTAAAGTGCGAAACTTTCAACAGGCTTCAGAAGTACACTCACTTTGGTTCCTTGCTTTGGTTTTTGAGCATCATTTATTGGTTTCAGCAGAGACGGGCACGAATCAGGAGAGGCTTCTCCGAGAAACAAGAACTTGGTCACGTCACGGGCATGGTATCAGATAAAGTTGGGTTCTTGATTGGATTGGAGTTGCACCCAGAAGAATCTCGGAGGACTGTTGCTTGTTTCCTCGGAAAAGTGTGGGGCCGGGAGAAAGGAGAAAGAGTATCCTAAAGCGCCTAAGTACTGTTTATGTGAGGTGAAAAGACGGCTGTACCCTCGAGCTTCGACTGTAGCTATCCAGCTCTGAGATACAGGCGTGGCCACCAAGCTGTGCGATGGAAGCGTAGCATCAGACACGAGTATCGACCACATCAATCGTAGGTTGGGCTTAAACCGATTAGGAGAGGTTGGTTTTCTATGCTTACATATTTGCCAGATTTGAGATTTGAGATTTTTGATTTGCTGGGGTGGGGAATAGAAGAGGAGGGATTCAAGATTGTGGTGGACTCTGGGTTTGTTTCCGGAGAGGTGGTTTTTCCATTTTTGCATTGAGTATAAACTGTGCATCGAGTTAGAATTGCCTTCAGATTCCATCAAACTTTTTCTGTATCACCCAATCTACAAATGATTTGGTGGCTGGTATTGGAAGTCTTAGCTTTACCCATCTAAGGAAATAGTACCAATTTGGTTGTCATCTCATTATTTCTGATCAACTTGTTTTCTTTCTGAATCTTCCTTTAGGCATCTAAATCGTGTGCTTTATGGTCTGATGTTCTGAAAAATTGCAGTCTTGGCCAAATGCTGCATATGGCTTAATGTTATGAAGGAAGCAGGAAAGAGTGTAAAGATTCCTCCTTTTGGTTGGTGTTGGCCTTCACCGAGAAATTCTTTAAGATCATAGTTACGTTGGGGTTGAAGAATAGTGGACTTGATCTGGGTCTATCTATGCTGGCATTTGTTCCAATTGAATGGAGTTTGTCTGTCTTTAATTCAGGGTTTAGTACTCTACATTCGTGATAGTATTACAAGTGATGAATAAAAGTTGGAATAGTGATTCTATATCTCTTTTGGTGTTTGAGGTAGAGGTGTGCATGTAAGAATCAAACTTCAAATATGGACCGGCCTTGCTCGCTTCTACGACAAGGGGTCTCAGTAAACTCTACACCTTGAAAACCCTACTTCTCTTAACTGTGAATGAGGAGACATTCTGCTTATTCTTTGCTTTGGAGTTGGGGTAGGATAGAGTGAATGGAGAAAAGCATGTACAACAACTGTGGTTTCTGTTAATGCACAACCTGCTACTGCTGTCCAAAGACTGCAGCAGAATCCTTTGTACAGTGTCCATAGAAATAATTGGGGCTTGCTATTTAAACCCAGCAAATTTCTAAGTGTACCCGGCATTTTAAATATTATCTTATATTTCCTGTTTTACCCCTGTTTAAATAAACCCAACAAACATTCTCCATCACCATCTTCAAGGTTGAGAAACTGGAACTGTGAAACATCACAAGTACACAGCAGTGTTGAAATCTTTAGTAGCAGCACTTGGTGTTGGGATTTTTGGCTGATCGAGTTGGTGGTTTGATGTAACATTTATACTTTAGTCGTCAGCTTGTGTGATTTTTGATTCTAATGCCAGCTATTCCAAATGGTAGGAGGATTTAGGATATATAGCAACTCTATAAATGAATCAGGCAAAAATACACAGGCGGCTAAGCCTGCCCAAAACAGAAAAATCCGGCCAATACCCAACCTGATGTTCACAAAGATTTCTTAAACAAATTAGGCTAACTACATGCATCAGCTTTGGAAAAGCTGGCCTGTAACGGCTGAGGCACAGCAGATCTAAATTTCACTATAAATATGGCTCTAATTCTGCACAGTGTCTACAAACCATTACCAGGCTAGCATAGCCTAAACCACACAAAGTTAATTCTTTAGAATACTGAGATTTACATACAAAGCAAAAATGGCTATGTCTATGACAACAAAGTGTGCATGTTCCTCAATGTGGCTCCTCTGATGTCCTTATCATCATCTACGCTGAGAGCAGACAACAAGGCATTAATGCCACTATGTGATTCTATAAGACCAGAACAACTGATAATCAAGATCAGGGAGTATATGTTTATACTGTTTTATATATGTTTAAATTTACAAATTGCATGCTTTGGTGGTGTAGATGGGAATGGCAAGCCAGAGTGCAACTCGATGTTACACACAAGCTGATGACTAGAGTCTAAATGTTACATCAAACCACCAACTCGATCAGCCAACAATCCCAACACCAAGTGCTGCTACTAAAGATTTCAACGCTGCTGTGTACTTATGATGTTTCACAGTTCCAGTTTCTCAACCTTGAAGATGGTGATGGAGAATGTTTGTTGGGTTTATATAAACAGGGGTAAAACAGGAAATATAAGATAATATTTAAAATGCCGGGTACACTTAGAAATTTGCTGGGTTTAAATAGCAAGACCCATAAATTTCCTCCTTTTCTATGTAAGTATTGTGTTAGTAGATACCTCCAAAATAAAGTGAAAACTTATTTTTGGTTTTGGAAAAAATCATTGAAGTAATATAAGAATACAGGTTTATGTTTGAGATCGTGCTGCAGCAAATGTAGCTATATATATATATATATATTCCACAACGTGTTTTTTTCTCTTCTTTTTTCATCTATTTGTGCAGCTTAGTGATGTGGTGAAACGTGTCTGAGCTGGCATCTCTCTTATTAGATATTGTTTGAATCAATTGATTGTTTATTAGTTGAGACAATGATAGAGGAAAACAGGACATAAATTATAATGCCCGCTTAAAAACCTATAGCTACTAATGTTAAATGGATAGAAATACTAAGATATTTTGAAAAAAAATCCTAGATGTAAAGCTGAAGATAGACTTGATATAATTTCAAGAATATTTAAAATTAAATTACAAAATATGATTACTTATATCAAATCTGGAGAACATTTTGGAGAAGTTGAGGCAGATGTTTGCACGATAGAATTTCAAAAAAGAGGACTTCCTCATGCTTATATGTTATTTTGGTTGAAGAAAGATTACAAATGTTATACAACTGTTGATATAGATTCTATTATTTCAGCAGAATTACCAGACAAATATGCTAATCCAGAGCTTTTTGAAATTGTTAGTTAATTTATGATTCATGAACCATGCGGGCATGTATGCTAAGTTGAGTGCGGATAGGAAAACGAAAAACTAAGAACTAAAATATTGAATATCGAGGAAATATCAATAGTAAAAAAAATGAAAATTTTGATGGAAATATTGAGGAAATTTCGATGTAAGTAAATTTTCGAAAAAAAATGATGAAAATTTAGAAACTAACATGGAAATCATTAATGAATTTTTATGAAATATTTACACGATCAGTTACCTATAATATTTAAAAAAAAGTGTTTGATGCACTTAATTGTATAATGATTGTAGTAATTTGGAGTATAATAAAATACACTGACATGACAAATATATGAAATTCTACATGAAAATTCTCAAAAATGATTTAAAAGGAGACTAGGAGAGTTAATTATTAATTATAATAATATTTTACAATTAAATACATATGTTAAAAAAAAATTGGTCTCCAAATAAACAGAAAAAGAAGTAGAAAATAGTCCATTGAAATACATAGAAAAGTTTTTTTTTTAATAGAGCCAAATGTTTACTAGTTAGCAAATTAGATAATTAAAAGATTTATAAGCATGGAGGGAAAAGACACAAAAAGCAATACATGACCCTATAAAATTTTAAAGTTTTCCTCTTTTGATGCTATCAGTTTAGTCGGATGGGATAAGGATAAGGGCTAGTTTTCACGAGCCACATATTGCGAGAGGTGGCGATAGTCTCGAAATTTAGCAAAAATTTTGAATATTTCCGGAAATATCACCAAAATTTCAAATATTTCTGGAAATTTCGAAAATTTCTCCCGATATTCTCTTGGTAAGTCAAAGATATATCTAGAGCCTAAAAAAAGGGAAATATCACAGAAATTTCGAGGATATTATCAATTTTTCAGCCCTTGCGGAAATCCTTGAGTATTTGACCTATTTTCTTGAAGGTGGGTATGGGTCGGCCCGGTTAGATTAGGCCCAAACCGAATGGGTCCGTCTTTGAATGAGTGAAATGATGTAATGACTAATGAGTGATGTTTGTTTTTGTTTTATAATGAGTGATAACTGAGTGTATTGGCCGGCGGTGGAAGTTTCATTTAAATTTATTCAGATGATTAGAGACTTTTGTCTCTTGTACGCTTGCTTTCAATAAGTAAGCGAGAAATTATATAAATGAGCGGCATTAATTTTTCCAGCATATACTGTTAATAAAAAGGCTTCTAATTCTTTAGCCTAGAGAGGAATTCTTGATGTCAGATCTTTAGTAATGGAAGGTATGAGATGGACTGTTGAGATTGGTAAAGACATTTTATTCTGGACTTTTAATTGGGTTTTGCCTTATCCTCTTTATTTGATAATCCCTAAAGATGAAAGGAACAATTTAGATTGGACTATTATAGTTTCTTCTTTTATTCAGAACTTTCAGTGGAATAAAGATGCTCTTTCTTTATTGCTTCCTCATGACACTGTTATGTAAATTCTTGCTGTTCCTAGCTATTCTTGTGAATGATATGCCGGATGAATTTGTTTGGGGAGCTTCAGGCTTAGGTAAGTTTTCTATCAAGAATGCTTCTTGGTTACTTGCACGTAAGAATGCCTCTCATTCTAAATCCAAGGTTTTGAATAAAATTTGACATTTGAATATTCCTCCTAAAATTAAGATTTGCTTGGACTCTTTTGAGAAATTGACTGAAGACAAGAGATAAGCTCTCTCTTTATAATCCTAATATTCCTTCTTGTTGCCCTTTATGCTAGAATGGCATTGAAAATTTAAACCATCTTTTTATGCATTGTAACTTTGCTCAGGCTGTTTAGAGATTCTCAAATAACATACATATTCCTAATAATTTTGGTTCTTTTAGTTCTTGGATAGAAGCTTTGTCTCATAATCCTGACATTACTGTAGATACTATATCACAAGTTCTTCTGATTTCTTGATCAATTTGGCATACCAAAAATCAGATAGTTTTTAAACAATTAATTCCCTCCCCTTCTCAAACCTTCTTCGGCGCTATTACTCTGGGAGCTAACTACTGCAAAGCTAATCTTAAAGTGTGTAGTACTAAGGTTTCTAAGTACTTTCATATTAAATGGAATCCTCTAGATCATGATCAAATTAAAATAAATTTTGATGGTTTTGTGAGGCAGGTTAATGCTTCTCTTGGCTTTGTTTTTAGGAATATTGCTGATGTTCAACCTATTTTTGATGCTTCTAAGAATCTGGGACCTGCTTCAGTACTCATTGCAAAAGCTACAGCTCTCAGGGACGCTTTACATGTTGCTCAATATTATAACTTTTCCAGAGTTTTAGTTGAAGGAGATTCTAAAGTGCTTATGGATTGCATTCTTAAGAAGATAGCTACTCCTTGGCGGATTAAGACTTTGGTGGAGGATATTTGGAAGATTGCTTCTTCTTTCTCTTTCATCAAGTTTAGGCATATTTTCAGGGAGCCTAATTTTTGGTAGACAAATTATCAAACTTTGATCTTCAAGATCACTTTATAGCTATTTGGCATCATTGTCTCCCCCTTTCTGTCTCCCATGCGTTCCATTTGGATCAGCTGGGTGGGGGCCGGAGTGCCTAGAGGTTTCTCTCTGTAGTTTGTTTTCTTGTTTTGTTTCTGTCATAAAAAAAAAAATCCAACATATAATATATACTTGTTCATTGATTTATGATTGAAGTTTCAGGGTGATTATGTGTTTGTCATCTGGCCTTAGTTTAATATGATGAAATCTTCTGAAAATTTTATATAAACCCTAGCCTCGAGAGCAAGTAAGAGAGAAAGTAAAATCCTAGCGTTCTACATGAAATCTAGCTTGCATACGAAGGAGATGGAGCTGATCGACGACAGGGCGGTTTGCCTGTTTGTCTTCGTTGGTGGTGGTCGACAGTAAACAGCCAGTTGATTTCTGGTCTTCGAAAGGTGAGGGACTGTGGCATAATCCTACTTGGTCAGAAATTTGCTGACTAAGAGAGTATTCAACTGGAATTCCTTCAGAGGGATGTTCCGGTCAGCGTGGGTCTTGAATGGCCGTTACACGATTCAGGAGTACGGTGATTGATTTCTATATATCCTTCTAGAGCCTTCTGATTGGAATCGAATTCTGAGAGGAGGATCGTGGGGCTTCGACCAGGTACTGGTGGTTTTGGCTCCGTACTAAGGCGTCAGTCATAGCTAACGTTCCTCTCAACATGCTGGCGTTCTAGGTTAAATTCATAGGCATTCTACCAGCTTTGCAGACTGATGCATCTGGTTGATTGGCAGCGCCCTTGGCCAGTTTGTTTACAAAGATTTGGTAGAGTTTGCTGCAAGTCAGGTCTGAATCCGCGTGAAAATTGATTTGTAGTAGCTATTTTTTTCAATCGAAGCTTCACGGTGGACGACGACGTCAATCTAGATATGAACTTCTCTTTGAGAATTCGTATGGGCATTGCAGGGACTGTGGCTTGCCCAACCATGTTGGATTGCCCTACGCTGGTCTGTCGCTGCCTGAGGTGGTCCAAGCTGCTGCATCACTTACGCAGTGCAATATGGAGTAGGCTTTGGCTAAGGTTCAAACTGTTCCTACGCCTGCCCTATGTTCTCGATATCGTGCCACCAACGCTATCTATGGCGATGTTTGATGGTCTTCCAGCGGCTTCGCTGAGGACACATAAAACTATTACTATCCAGAAGTTTGATTATCATGTTGCTATGGTAATGGCTGTTAGTGGAGTGACGAGGAAGAGAGATGGGGTGATAATTTGTCGCCCAAGAAACCGAGGCTAAGCCTAGTAGTGGGTAGGACTAATTTGGATGTTAAGTCTATGGGATTGGATTTGGTGACTATTGCACAAGAGGCTTTTAAGAAAAAGAGGAGGCTCAGAGGAGTGAAGAACAAGAAGTCTATTGAGGTTAAGGCCAAGAAGACATTTCCCATAAAACGCTCAAAAGTTTCCAAGAAAAGAAAAGCTAGTGAATGGTTTGCCTGAGTTTAATTACTATGCTTCCTAAGGTTGAGAACTCCGACCCTAAGGGTAAAAATAGATAACGTTACATCATGACTCACCCTATTTGGGCTACGACAAGATTGAGTTATGTCTAGAAAACCCTAAAGTAATCTAATGTAACATCACCATGAGAATAAGCTCAAAGTAACTAATAACCTGACATTACTAGAGAGAGCTTCGAAAACAACTCAAGTACTGATCCTAATTTATTCATGTTTCCAAAAGACCACCTTACGCAGAAGTGGTATCCTCAAGGATGCCTATAGACACAGTAACCTAAGATATTTGATTTTTTTTTTAAAGCCCCACAATAAATTTCTAGACCTGAGCCTATAACCAAGAGGCAAGGAGGCAGAAATTCTAAGCCACCATCAAGCCAAGAGCTCCCATCACCGCAACACTTACCAATACTGCTGTGATGCAAGCGTGGACTCAACAACCAATAGGACAAAGCCACTTTCTATTTAAAATGTGGCCACCATCCTCGTTAGAAGCATCTATACCAACATTACCCTTTTTGTCATTCTTAGGCACACTGGCGACGCTCATACCATGAATTAGGGCTGGATTTGGTACGGTAACCGCGTTTTTGCTTTTGAGCCGACTACCAACCGAAACACATTGGTAGGCTGAAAATCAATACCACTATTGTGCCGGGAAAGTAGGTAATCGTAGATTTTGGTTACTGATATTGTGGTCAGTTTTGTCTCGGTTCAGGCCCAACCGAAGAGAAGGATTTGGCCTAATATTGATAAACATTTATGTAGGCCAATAACCCATTCTGGGTGTTTTTAGACCATTTTTCCTATTCAGTTTTTACCAAATACATAAAAGCTATTAAGCTCATACTTAACTCTGCAATTTCTTGAATAATACATCTTCATCAAGTCTATTCCTCACATTCTTATGGAGATGTGAGTTCTAGACTGATGTTTTCACTTTTTCTCTTTCAGCTTTTCTCTTTTAACTTCTACATTCGCAAATTACAAGGTCACATATCATATGTGACTGATGTCCAATTCTAAAAGTTATTGAATATTACATAACCTCAAATTGAAATAAACAAATAGCTGCAAGTGATTTGATGATTCCAATGACTAAACAAACAAAACAAACAAACACAGCAGCTGCATCCAAATCTTCAAGTAGACTCCAAACACTTAACAAAAAAATGCACAGCAGCTATATCTTTGAACTGGATGTTTGAACCATCCAAATCTTCAAGCAGTAGTTGTCGTAGACGAGTTCGCACCTCCCAAATGCAGTGCAGCAGTTTCTTCAATGTTAAACCCACAAAAATTATACAAATAGCCAAGTCAATATAGAAATAAGTTGATGCATTAATAAAAAAAATTTAAGTAAGCTAATATTTCCAGATTATACCTTTCTGCAGTTCTTCTAGATCCTTACACAAGGACATCTCATCCGTTGTTGGTTCTGAATAGAAATTAGGCTGCTCAGCTCTCAACCAATCACTAGTGCAGACTAGTGCCTCAACCATTTGAGGAGTGAGTGAACTCCTAAAGGGATCAACTACCCTTTTTCCCAAGCTAAATGCATTCTCACTTGCCATAGTAGAGCAAGGAATTGCAAAAATGTCTTTAGCAAGCTTGGAAAGAATAGGATATGCAGTTGCGTTGACCCTCCACCATTGTGAAACATCAAACCCTTTGACTAAATGATTGACATATCTATCAACAAGGTACTTGTCAACCTCGTTGGATATCATTTCATGTTCATTTTCGAGTCTTTCTTGCATGAGATTAGCAAATATCTCAGCTTGTCCATCTTCTAGGTCATCAAACTCAACCCCCTCCATTGTTGTAACACTATCTGACATGTTTGGTTGACTTATACCCCCCTCACAGCCCCTATACTCATCATACCAAGGTCTTAAAATTCGATAATTTCGCCGATATTTCGGCGAAATTTTCGTTTTTTTAACCACCCGATATTATCGCGATATACCAAGAAAATTTAGTGCGAAATTTTGGATATTTCGAGATATTTCTCGAAATTTCTGAAATTATCGCGAAATCCTAGATATATTGCCTTTTGCATGTGGCCCAACAGCCAAACTTGGGCCCAAATTGGTTTTGAACTGAGCAAAAAGCCAATTTGACACCCTGAGATTCGAACCTTGGTAGAGAGGGAAAAACCCATGCATATCAACCATCCCAACTGAAACTTGAATTGGTAGGTATGTACCAACTTTAAATATATATAGGATCACAAGTCTAAAATCACCTTGCAAAATATTAAATTTACCGACCATTCTAAATTTAAACGTTTCAAAAATTTTGCTTTATAAATAAAAATATTTTCATTAAACTCATTATCTTCCGCAACTTCATTTTTATGCTCCAAATATTTCTTGTGTTCCTAATTTTATATGACAAAAATTAGGTATGTTAATACTGAATATTGATTCTTAATTATTATTTTTAGTAAACTCATTATTTATGTAGAGGAGTAGTGAAGTATTAAGACAATAAGTTTCATAATAATAAATATTATTAAATCATATTTTGAGAATTGTCAGTAACTCGATGTATCAATATTCACTTTAAATTACTCTAACTCATTATTTAGTAATCTTGGTTCAACATTTTCATCTAAAATAGAGTACATAATTGATCAAACAAAAATCTTCTAAAGTTTCACTTAAAATTTCCATGTTTTTCCTCAAATTTCCATAATTTTTCTTGATTATTTACCGAATTCGATATATCCTCGATATTTCCGTCGAAATTTCTGTTTCCGAGACCATCGATATTTCCTCGATCGAAACTCGATATTTTGGTCCTTGCATCATACATTCTCAACAGAATGTTCTTCAAGTCCCTAGTTATCTTCTCAATGGTTGGAGCTTTGACTCCCACCCTTAAAAATGCTGCTTTCTGATATTGCAGTTTCCAGCGAGGGTCTAGGACATTTGCAATCACCATGATTTGATTCATGGTTTCAAAGCTGCCCTAATATTTGTTGAATTTTTCTTTCATCCCCACTGCCACCCTTTGCAAAACCTCATCAGAATCATCATTTGCCTTCTTATCAATCTCTGCTTGAAGGCTGATCATCTCTTTGAATTGCAAGTTTGCAGTAACTGATTTCCAAGCACTCAATTTGAGTGTTGTCTCATAAAACTTTTTGAGGAAATGCACTAAAGCTTGAGCATTTCTCTAATCTGCCTCTATGGGAGGGCCCGTCGTCTTCCTACCTTTGGCATCTTTCTCCACAAAATAATGCCTAAACTGCACATCTTCATCACCCATCCTATCAAACACTTTCTCATATTTTAATTCCGTAGCAAGCCTTAAATAAGTGCTATTCCACCTAGTGATCACTCTAGGGGAACATTTGCATTCTTATTCAAGTGCTCAAGAACAGAAAACTCCCTAAACTTGTCTAATCTACTTGAACTTGACCTAATAAACTTGGCACAATGCCAAATTGCATCAATCCCATCCTCTAATTCTTTGATTCCATCCTTGACAATGAAATTGATGATGTGACATGCACATCGAAGGTGCAAGAAGTCCTTATCAAAGCTTAAAGTGCTCATGTTCCTCAGCCTTCTTTTCATGTAGACAACTGCTAGGTCATTTGCACTAGCATTGTCCACTGTGATCGTGAACACCCTATTGATATCCCATTCCCTCAAACACTACTCCAGGACCCTCCCTGTATCTTCCCCTTTGTGACTGGTAATTGAACAAAAGTTAATAATCCTTTTGTGCAATTTCCAGTCGCTGTCCAGGAAATGGGTAGTGACCACCATGCAGTTAATGTTCTGAATTGATGTCCAAGTGTCAATGGTTACACTAACTCTCTTTGCATGTTGTGCAAAGATCGACATCATCTTTCCCTTCTCAGATTGGTACAATTCCTACACTCCCTTTGCCACTAATTTTCTACTTGGTTGAATCCACTGTGGATAAGCTTCTAGCATAAATGCTTTAAACCCAAAACCCTCCACATGCCTAAAGGGAAGTTCATCCCTTATGATCATCTTGTACAGCTTCTCATCTATCCTACCCTGCTTAAATCTGTGATATTGTGGAGCCTCGGAAACATTATCCCTAGCTAATATAGTCTGCCCTTTCTTGATTGGTTTCTCAAATAGATGGTTAACCTTACAGTTTCTTCCATGCGACTAGCAAGAAAGGGGAGTTAGAGAATGGTATAGAAGTCAAAGAGGAAGACAGCGAACCGTGGTGAAGGTTTTTGTTTTGGGTTTCATGGTGGGGTGATCCGGTCTAGGTTTTCGAAGTAAAAGAGCATACAGAAGAGAGGCAGCGAGATTAGGTTCTCCATATCCGAAGCGATGCATGTTAATCTCCAATCTAAAAGAAACCCTAAAAAGTGAAATCCGATACCCCAATTTGGTATGCAGATGAGAGAAGATGACAGAGAAATTTACCCACTGCAATTGCAGGAGGATAGGCTTTTGCTTCGACATCGAGAGGGAGATTTCATGAGAGAGATAGCTTGAGGTTCGTGTTGGGCGTCTGAGAGGATAGAGGTTTGTTTTCAATGGGAACCTTTATTTCCTTCACAAACAAAATAAAATAAAATAAAAAATTGGGAAGTTCAAGTTTCAGCAAAAAATTTGAGCGGGCAAAGGTGTAAATGGCTCATCCCATTTACGGCGCTCAACTAATGCACACCGTAAATACATCATCCACATTTACAGCACACAATCAAAGAATGCCGTAAAAACCTTTACATAATACTACATTCACGACGTGCTATCAATACAAGCCGTAAATAACTCAAGATAGGATCTCATTTATGGCGCACTTTTAAAGCACGCCGTAAATAGCTCTATGTTACACTACATTTACGGCATGCTTGAAATGCACTCCGTAAATGACTAATTTTCACGGCACACATATATGCACGCCGTAAATTTTAGGTGGTAAAAGCCCAGATTTCTTGTAGTGTGGCCTCTTCTTAATTCTCAAGTAGTTAATTTGAATATCATGGTACAAAGACCAGATACAGAGAGCTATAATTTAAATGATATGGCTGATGTTGATGGTGACCACAGAAACTCGATATGATCCATCGATGTGATAGGAAAGGAGTCATCAGCTATGATAAATCACTGTATAAAAATTACTCATGAGCTATTCTCTCTTAATGGCACAGGAAGCCATCTTTCCAAAGCTTTTAAATGTCTTATTTTAATTGTTAAGGTTTGGTGTCTTAATTCTAATGGAGATTGAGCTGCTCTTCCTTTTACTTCTTTCTGGATAATGAATGGGAAAATCATTTAGTAATAGGACCTGAAATCTATGTTTATTATTATTATTATTATTATTATTATTATTATGGAAGCCACCCAATCCCAACCCCGATCATTATGCCTATCCAACATAGAGAAGAGCAAGGACATAAATGACTTTTCGACCAGCTTGATATTCTCCTCAACAGTGAGGACAAAAATGGCTTTTCCAACACTTCTTAGGAACAGTGCAACAGTGTTATTCTTCATTTATATATAGAATAATAGACGACAATTTTTTCCCACCCCACCCCTGATGTTAGTGAGATAGTAATATGTCACACCCCTGATTTTTAACACAAATAAAAATCGATATATAATCTCATAATTATAGATGCGTGATCGTTCAACCATCAATACAAAATACCTGGAATCTTTTTCCCTTTAAACCAATTATCTATTGATGCCCTCAACCCACTATGTCAATATAGACTCGCCCCATAGAGTTAAATATTACACAAGCTTACAAATTAAATTGTCAACAACAAAATAAAATGTAAGTGCTGCTTAGAGTTTACTACATAGTGGAAGTCATAACAACGGCAAGGCCAACAAAATTTGTTTCCTACTCGTTCTGCTGCCAATAAGCTACCTCAGCTTCAGCCACGATTCCCTGACCTGCAGGATTAACCCCTACACCATTGAATAGTGCACCGGGTTGCAACACAACAAACCCGATAAGCTTGTGAAAGCTCGTATGAGTAACTCATGAACATCAATCAACAACTCACACAAATCAACTTAAGGAAACGATGCAGCCCTGATTCCTTAAATAATCCATGTCCTTTCCATCGAAGGGATAACAAAAGTCACCGTCGTGACAAGGTACTATTTGCTAACTAACCATCAATAAGTAAATCAAGTCTCATCTAAACAATAAAAGAGAGAATACTCTCAAGACTCTCTTTCAAGCTACATACTTATGAGTCTCCAGCAACCTCAACCGTTACCTTCATAAGCTATAACGGCAAACCAACTAGAGCCCTAACTAATCGTAACCACTCACCGGCCCAAAGGCGTGATTTCAGATTTCTTGCCTTAGTCACCATCTGCGACCTGTCACCATCTGCGACATGATTTTCAGACCCCATCTGGTCTTAGAACCAACCATTGGTCACCATCTGTGACTTGATTTTCAGACCCCGTCTGGTCTTAAAATCAACCATTGGTCACCATTTGCAACCTGTCACCATCTGTGACATGATTTTCAAACCTCGTTTGATCTTAGAATCAATCATTGGTCACCATCTGCGACCTGATTTTCAGACCCCGTCTGGTCTTAAAATCAAACCTTAAGTAAGTCGCACCCGACCTAAAAACGTTACAAACATCTAATTTCGGCTTTCCCCATCCCTGCTCACCATCTGTGACTCCTAGTACAAGGACCAATACATTTAAAATAAGTCACGCCTGACTCACAAATGTAACATCAAACTCAATACTTTTCAAACAACAGAAAACATCTTTTTCCACAATATTGTTTCCCGAAAAGTCGCTTTCAACAATAATATGAACACAATCATGCATATTATTCCATCACATATCATTCACAAGAATATATATATGTAGTCATTCGCTCAGGAATGCCTACTAATACCAACTATAGTTTGCAGTTAAATACTTAACGCCAAAACAATAATGGTAATTATGTTCGTAAATGAACCTTGTGAGATTACTCATCTCAAATTCCCGCTGCGTCTTAATATAGAACAAAGTAGCCAAACCACAAAATAACGGTCCAATAATACTTTGTCAAGTACCTAATCACATACGGTCTCAACTTAGTAACGATTCACAAAAGATTTAAGTCTGAAACCTCTATTTTGAACTAAAATCCCCAAAGTGACGTCAATCGAGGCGAAACCTCATCTGAGACCACCCAATGTCTCCGGAGTTCTTCTACGATCGATATGTCATAATCACAAGTCGATCGAACGCTCAAATCCTCACGGATCGAATCCTCGAACGGTCTGAAATAGTAAAAATCACAACATATTCATACGATCTCCAAAAATTACGTATTGTATATCGAAATGCTCGTATCAACGAGTAGATTGAACTCAGAAACAGAAACTATTACTGAGGTGGCCGGAAACCGCCAGAAAACACCACCACAGTGGCGGCGCCGCCGCCGGCCCAAAGTCAGAATTTGACAAAACTCCCAACACCAAAGTTCTTCATCTCAACTCCAATTACAACATTCATAACTAGCACAAAGTCTGAATCAAAGCTATTTGATCAGAATTTACCTCGAAAGTTTTGAATTCCGATGAACCCTAGAATCCCAAATTCCAAAATTCGATCTCCACAAGTTAAATTGATGCAAAACACCTTAAGAGAAAGCTTCTACGTCCTTGGCTCCAAAAGCCCCCAAGAATCACCTGCAAAGGTGGCCGGAATCGCCAACTCCAATCAAGGCGATTTCAGCTCCTCTGCGGCTTCTTCTCAGCTTTGCAGCTCCCACCACAGCTTGACCCACACTCGATGGTTTCCACAGACGTGTAGAGGAGGATGAGGCAAAGAGATACCACTTTGAAACGCGTCTAGAGGCGGTCGGACGAGGGAGAATGACGCTGGCGAAGTGGAGAGGGCGAAACCGAGGTCGAGACCGAAGAGAGAGAAAATTTCCCTTTTTGGAAACTTTCCAATTTTCTGATATTTTTCCGGAAAAATCTCATATATACCAAAATGAAAACTTTTTCCGACAGCCATAACTTCTTTACAAGAACTCCGATTTCCTCGTTCGGCATATCCACGAACTCGTATCGACGCGCTCTACGACATTCATGAAGGAAGTTTTCGGAGAAACCCAACGTATAAAAAGTGAACCTTGAACCCCCCCCCCCTCCCTAAATCCACACTTTACGAATAAAAATTCGTCCGAAACACTTCCGCTCCGTCCATGAGCCACGAAATCGTCCAATAACCACTAATTAAATTCCGAAAAATCCTCGAAAAATAATTATGAATTTCCGGGGCATCACATAATAGAACCTGGAATCTATGTTGAGAAAGTAAAGTGAAGATTGAACGGCAAATGCTACCATCAGTTATGCTTTGTTGTCGTGCCAAAAAAAAAAAAAACTCTTGATGACATGTTTTTTTTTTCTTGAACCATTAGATAAATTTAAATGGTTTGGATTTTATTAACATCATATAATTTCACAGCTCCTTACTTTAGAGGAGCTGGATCCCAAGCTAAGTACTAGAGTACAGTTACGTGTATAGAATGAGGAACATGGAATTTTTTTATGGGTAGAGATTGAGTTATAATGGCTTGTCAGGTAATTTGAACCTCAAAAGGGGGCTCATATGTCATATCATAGATTCATATGAGCTTTGGCTATATTATTTATAGGACAGCACATATGTGTGGTTTGAGGACTTAGAAATCTGGTTGTGTCTCTTGCTTCAAGTCATGTACAAAACATAAAACGTGGATGGACCAAAAAGTTAAGTGCCCAACTAAAATAGAACGCGCCTAGCGAAAAACACAAACAGAGAGAGTCCTCTCTCCCGGCCAAACACTGTCGGCGACACCGCCACGGTGTCTCGGTCTGGGAGAGGAAGTGATTTTTGATGGAGTGCTCGCCTCCTTTTGTTTCGTCTTCATCTTTCTATTCTTTCATCCTGGTTTGGGTGGCTAAGTAGGAAGGAAGGGAATGGTTGGGTCGAGAGCTGCAAATCCAACAGACGGGAGAGAGGGGGGAGGGGTTCAAATCCGGGTGCGGCTATGGATTTGTCTCATGGTTGGGGGGGGGGAATGGAGGTTTTTATACCAGATCCATCTTCTCTTGTTTCGGATCTGGTCATTCTGAGCTACTTGACGTAGGATTAAAGCTCTTTGGTGATCTGAGGTCAGATCGGGGCTCTGATCAGGTTATGTCGAGTTGTCTCAGGGGGTTTCCCTTGAGTTTGGTGCGGTGAATCCTCAAATCTGATGGTGGTGGTCTCGATGATGTCTGTGGTCCGGGCTAGTGTAGTGGCCTCAATCTGTTGCTCATTGCAAGGTGGCAGGTGGCTGAGTAGGAAGGAAGGGAATGGTTGGGTTGGGAGCTGTAGATCCAACAGACGGGAGCGAGGGGGGGTTCAGATCCGGGTGCGGCTATGGATTTGTCTCATGGTTGGAGGGGGAATGAAGGTTTTTTTTATACCATATCCATCTTCTCTTGTTTCGGATCTGGTCATTCTGAGCTACTTGACGTAGTATCTGAGCTCTTTGGTGATCTGAGGTCAGATCGGGGCTCTGATCGGGTTTTGTCGAGTTGTCTCAGGGGGTTCCCCTCGAGTTTGATGTGGTGGAGCCGCGGATCTGATGGTGGAGGTCTCGATGATGTCTGTGGTCTGGGCTAGAGTAGTGGCCTCGATCTGTTGCTCGTTGTAAGGTGGCGAAGGTTCTGACGGAATGGCGGCTGTTTGGATGGAAGCATGTGGTGAAGCAGTACTGGGCCACAGACTGTGCCTGGGCTAGGGTGGGCTTCAGCTATGGGGGAGCTTATCTAGGCCTATTTTTAGCCATGGGCCGGGTTGTGGTGGTCATGTCTGGGCTTTAATACAGAACAAGCTAAACCAAAATAGAAAAACCAACAACAAGAGATGCATCAGCCCAGACATGTTTTGGTTCTTGTTTTGCTTTCTTGTTTGGTTTATTTTTGACCGTGGTCTGGTTGGTACCTCATTACTAAACACCACTGACCGAGTGATGACGTTGTTCACCTGCATTTATCACGAGTATTCACTTCTCAGGATGCGGAGCTGACTCTAGTATTTGCTATTCCTTCTTGGGTTAGAGCCACTACCCAGTTGGTACGCCGACATTTCCTTACCAACGACGTTGGCACTTTGTCGGATTGTGAGTCTTCTTGGTCGGGATGACCATTTTCTGTGCCTCATGGTGTACCGGAGATCTAGTAGCTCTATTTGGAAGTTGTGTTCATGCCTTTTGGTCTGACCTTGTTAGAAGTGGTCCATTAGTGGCCTTGTTTGTAGTTTTATTCATACCGCTTGTAACTTTTTCCGTATGAATGCAATTATTTGATCAAAACAAACAAAAAAAGTCATGTACAAAACCATCTTGTTTCTTTCCGGCCGGAAATGAAACTCCTTTGTTTTTGTTGTACAAATATTGTGGCATTCCAAATTATACGTGGTCCTAAATATAAATTTATAATTTTTATGGCATAAACAAAGCTTACCCGGTATATTCCATTGAAATCTTGATATGCTAAACCAATTAAGAGCAATTAAGCAAAATTAGATATAAGATCTTGCTGCTAGTTAGAGTGATTAACTCTTTCTTTATTATCACTCTAGTCTTATGTCTTTCTCTCTAACCTCTGTCCTCCAGGAGACAAAAGTCACAAAACACATTCTTCTTACTCCTATTGCCTTTGCAATATATTGAAGAATTTATTCTACCCTTTTGGCACGATTCTTTCAATCTGGAGTCCACACTTCAGAGTTCAGAATCTGTTGCACTTTAAGTTGGGGTTGAGTTTGGATTTGACGGAGATATGTAAGAGTGGGGTAGGTTAAGAATTTTTTTTTTTTTTTTTTACAAAAAAAAAAAAAAAAGGTGTTGGGGTTGCTTTTGGAGTTTGGATGTTTTGTTTTTGTAACCCAACAAGCTCTTGGGCTGCTGGGGTTTTTCTAGCCCTAAATGCCAGTCAATTTACATAAATTCATAGCCAATTAATTCTTTTATTTTGAGGGAATCCAAAAAAAATAATGAATCACTCAATTATGATCACGTCCAAAAGAAAAAAAAAATCATAAAATTTTGTTGATTTATTTTTGTTGAGAAATGAGAACCAGGAAAATTCTACAATGTGTTAATGTATGACATGCATACAATTGCCTTAAAAGTGGTAAAATGAGTCCTCAAAATAGTAATATTAGTTCTTAAAGTGGTAACATGAGTCCTTAAATTGGTAAATTTTCTTAGTTACCACATGAGTCATCAAAATAGTAATATTAGTCTTTAAGTGGTAACATGAGTCCTTAAAGTGGTAAATTTTTTTAGTTTATCATATGAGTCCTCAAAATAGTAATATTAGTCCTAAAAGTGGTAACATGAGTCCTTAAAGTGGTAAAAATAGTTGATGTATGAGAAATGTTAACATACCATAGGTTTACCAATGGGAACCAAACCAAAATAGGGTATAGCTACCTCCAACATCAAGCAAAAATTGTTCACAACCCGGGAACATTGAAGACCAACCTCAAATTCAAGGAAGTAGCGAAAGCTGTTAGTGCATCAACAACAAAGTTTCCTTTTTTGCACTATAATAAAAGCTGAACTAGTCTAACATTTTTTTTTTTGAGAATGAATTAGTCTAACATTACTATTAGGTAGAGGCGGAGTACCATATACACCATTCAAAAAAATTTGCACTAGAAATAAGCTCTTTTTGTTGTTCTCATCATAATTATTGTTTATGGAGGTCAACATTTTTTTTATTATTTTTCATGCTTATTCTACTCAAAATAAAAATTATATTTATTAGAAATTGACTCTCAGTTAGGCCAAATGTGACTTAAACAATAGTTAAATTATTACTTTAAGAATTTCAGATTCTTAATGTATGTAATACACATTCATTTGAATAAAAAGACTTTTACATAGTTTCACTTTGTCCCGGTATGCACACTCTGTGTGCCTTGTCTGGCCTAGCGAGATTGCGAGATATTTACTTGATCAAATAGATGCAACCTCCTAGTGGCAGGATGAAATTGAGTGTTGCCGGATTTATTTCCGTCTGGCAACATAGTGGGAAAGCTGTGCTATTTGCAATGATGCTTCTTCGTTATAGAGTTATATTTCCGGTATGTCACCGCTATCTCAAAGCAAAAAGAGTAGCCATTCGTGCACTCTTTGCTAATTGGTGCTTGTCAGAGTATATAGATTTTGTGGAGAGTTTTTGTATTATTTCAGGATGTTATTTCTATGCTTATTGTAATCTGGGGTTCAGACTCTACGTCCCCTCCTGTAAATAGTAATTTCATTAATCAAGGCTTGAGGGCAGCATCACCAGCCTTTTTTTCAAAAAAAAAAAAAAACTCCTTCAGTACTGTATTGAACTAATATATTTCTATATCAAACTAAATTTAATTACCATTTATCATAAAACTTTTTTGTTCTTTTTTTTTTTTTGAATTGAACTTTTTTATTCTTCTCGAAACTGAAATGCGTTGAACAAATACAACAGCGGGCATCTTGGAGGGGAGTCTTATTTTTGAAATATAGAACGGAGCCATATGGGCGATTGCCAGATAGGAAAAAGGCATAGGTCAGCGCGCAAAGTTTGAATATTGACCCATTCCCTTCTGTCTGCAAGCAGACGTCAGCCTTCCTCCCCCCGACTGCGAACCAAACCAAACGAGTCTTCCCCTTCTCTCTACCAATCGCTATGCTCCTTCCCCATTTCTTTATTATTATTCTTCCCCCCAACCACCAACCAGCCTTCACCCCTTACCCTACGATCGCAGCCGCCATACCATCTCTGCTGCTTCTTCATCTTCATCATCATCTCACTCTCACCACTTGTTTTCCGATCAGCAATACTTGTAATTTCGCTTTGGCGCCATGGGAGGCCTTTGTTCCAAGAGCTCCCGCGCGGCGGTCAACGCCCCCTCCGCCGCCAACCCTTGGGCCGGCGACAATCGGCGCCAAGTCGTCGATGATTACAAACTGAGAAACTCCAAGAGGACCGCCACCGCCGCCGCCACTGAGGTGGCTCCGCCGCCGGCCGTGGATATAAATACTACTCAGCAACAACAGCAGCAGCAGCCTGCTAGATACTCCCACGACGGTCCTGCCCTTGTCTATGAAGGTGGAGCTGATCCTACTGACGATTTCTACGATGGGATCCCCCGTTATAAATCCGGCTCTTTCAGGTCTAAGGCCAAGGTTCGTCTCTCTCTCTCTCTCTCTCTCTTTGCTCATGCCTATTCATCACACATAGTGAGTATTTTCGGATTCACGAAACTGTTTGATCGATAAATGTTGCAGGTTTCTGAGGTGGGATCACGTATAGGCAGAGGGGCGGTATCGGTGCTGGACACGCTTGGGAGCAGCATGACGAATTTGAATTCCGGCGCCGGTTTCAACTCAGCACCGCCGGCCAAGGGGAATGAGATTGCAATTATCGCATTCGAGATTGCAAACACTGTTGTTAAGGGTTACAATCTTATGCAATCTGTTTCGACCAGAAGTATTAGGAATCTGAAAGAAGTGGTGTTTCCTTCGGAAGGTGTGCAGTATTTGGTATCCACAGATACGGACGAGTTGATGAGGATTGTTGCAGCTGATAAAAGGTGGATAGTGAATCTAGTTGCAAAATACTTAACCACCTCATGTGTTTTATTTGTTTTCATGTTGAATCTCATTTGTTAAACTTCACTCTTGATTTGATAGGGAGGAGTTAAAGATTTTCTCGGGGGAGGTGGTTCGTTTTGGAAATCGATGTAAAGATCCTCAGTGGCACAACTTGGACAGATATTTTGAGAAGTAAATATACTTTCTGGATTTTATGCCTGGGGACATTTTGTTTGTTTAAGAGATCATATTCTTACTAGGTGACATCTTGTCTTATACTACAGAATAAGCAGAGAACTTATTCCTCAGAAGCATCTGAAGGATGAGGCCAGTTCGGTAATGCAGCAACTGATGACACTAGTCCAATATACTGCTGTAAGTATCATCTTATGGTACCAGAGATATAGAGCAATTTTATATATCCTTTTATGGGCTGACGAATATTTTTGTTTGATAATTATACTATCTATATACATCACTGAAAAAAACAAAAAATTCAAATTTTCATATTTCCTTTTCGTTTGTTCATCTCATCTTTTCCTAGTAATTCAACACTAATTATCATCCTCACTTACTAATTTGGCTTTGAGTAATTTTCCATTTATATCCATAAACATAGAAGAAAGTGTGTTTTGGGAGCTTAAGGAAGTTTTCTTCCGATTTGTCCCACTCAAGTGCTGTATCTGACATTATTGAGCTTTTCTAACTGATCCATTTTTCCAAAAGAGCAAGGCACTAATATTCTCTTGCGTACAGGAATTATACCATGAGTTCCATGCATTGGACCGATTTGAACAAGACTATGAACGTAAGCGGTTCGAGGAGAGTATTTCATCCACTGACAGAGGTGATGAAATGCTATTCTTATTGTATAGACAATGTTTGTACAAGTTGAATGTTAGCAGAACTAACTCAATGATATAAAGTATAGGATTGTTTCAACTTTCAAGTATTGATGGCCACTTCTAAAGGCATTGTGTACATAGTTAATCAAATGGCTAAAATACTGCAATAGCATAATAATGAAATCCTCGAAAGGATAAAACCAATCTAAGTTTAGCCTTGTACAATGCCTACAATTACCCATCATTAGTAGGGTTTTGAGCTGAAGCAAAAGCTCTCTCTAATCTCATACTTTCTTGTCTCCTAGTTCTCATATATTTCCAATGACTATGTATTTGAGCAAATTATATAATCAATTCAATTTCTTTTCTTTGTGTTATGTGCAATATTTGATATTGAGATGAAACTTATACTGGAGCCTTGATCTGTAACATGCCATGTTATACAATGTATGTGCATGCGAAAGAATCATGATTTATGATCTGATGTGGAGTGTTACTTAACTGATTATATCACTTCTTTTTGTTTCTGTTCATCTCATAGGCGATACCCTTGGAATCATGAGGTCTGAACTAAAAAGCCAAAGGAAACTAGTTAAAAGTTTAAAGAAAAAGTCACTTTGGTCCAAAAGTATGGAAGAGGTAATTGTATGCATTTCATTGAGTTGCTGATCGGTTTTCCATGACCTGTTTTTTCTAGACGTTTATTATCTCCTGCTTTTGTATTGCACACATATATGTTATTCTCCAGTAGTAACAAAATCTTGGACCATTGAAAATTCTGGTTGTTTGAAATTTGAAGTATTAAGTTAACTTTACACTGTATAGGACATGATCTATTTAGTTCCCAAAGTTCAGTGTCTGCTTTATAAACAAGTAATGGCATACTAGTTACTGTTTTAATTTGTAACATTTGATGTTTTGGAATGCAGGTGATGGAAAAGCTTGTTGAAATAGTTCACTATTTATATCTAGAGATACATGCTGCCTTTGGTAGTGCTGGTATGTATGTTTCAGGTCCAAACTGCCAATATTACATATGACAATTTGATCTTTGAACAGCATATCGTTTCAGGCTTCAATACATGATTAGTAATTTTATCAAGAGATAATCTTGATCACGATGATCCATAAAACATAGTTTTATATGTAACAATGGCTACTTCTGTGTAGTCCCAATTAAGGATTCGCTTTTGTGTTATAATATATTGTTTTTAAGTTCTGAAAAATTTGTATGTTTCTTGTAAACTTGAAAAGAACACATACCACTCAACTTTTATATGATACTCAGTTGGAATGGTTTCTGAATCCCACATCGCTCACCTTTTAAAGCAATCATAGTCCCCATCCATCTAAAACAATAGCTTTCAAGGGTGCAATCACTAGTTTAGTACTTGAGCCTCTGAGTACGACCTGAGTATTTTATGGGCACCATTTCCACAAAATTTAGAACCAATGTTTTGCCCTCACCTAGAGTCTCCAAATACTCTGTGTAAAGCTATTTTGTTCAACCTTGTTTTGTTGCGACCGATAGTCATTGCAAAGAATTAAACACTATCTTCTTTGACTTTGGTCTGTAATTCCTTTTCTGGGAAAAATGACAATGATGCTTCTTCATTGGCATATGCAGAGGGTCAGAAAACCGTGGAGGGAGCTACGAATAAACATCAAAAGTTGGGACCTACTGGACTTTCTTTACATTATGCAAATATCGTTCTTCAAATCGATACTCTTGTGAGTTATTATTCTCTGTTTTGCATCTTACATGATTTCTAACTGGTACTGCAGGCATCTTATGAATGAAACTGAAAGGACGTTTCTCATTATCCTTTTCAGTACTAGCAAATAGTCTCATACTCTCCTCACTGTCTTAATGCTGCACGCTTTGGTTCATTTTAACCCCAGATGTAACACACACACAGATATATATATATATATATATATATATATATTTATGATTAAACTAATATTGTGGAGTTGAGTTATTTGATTTGTCCCTTGTATCACATAATTTTTTCATTTTTTTTTAATGAAAAGCTAAATCAATTGCACAATTCACCTAGTTCATTGTAATTTGTCTAATTGTATAATTTAAATAAATATCAGCTAACAATTAAACTGTATTAGTCTTCGCTCTTATGCATCTTCCACATACCAAAAATCTTCCTCAAGCTTTTTGCTGAGTCTGCTTTGTTGCATTTAGGTAGTCCGGTCAAGTGCTCCGCCTCCAACTACAAGAGATACATTATACCAGAGCTTGCCGCCTAATATAAAATCATCTTTACGCTCCAAATTACACTCTTTCCATATTAAAGAAGAGGTATTATCTCATCTCTCTCTTCTATTATATATATAGACACAAACACACAGGGCCCTTCTAGTGAGGGATCCCTTTTTGGCTATTATAAGGGATAGCTTATTAGACCCACTTTTCTAGCACATATCCACATCTCCACCGTTCAATTTTTAGGTCTATATGAGTATATCACCTCTGCAAATTTCAGCCAAATTGATAATCATTAAGGTATTCAAAACTGTGATTTAAAATTATAAACATGAACGGTTCAGGTTGGACAGATTTGGTTCGTCCATTGATTTAAACTCGTTCGATACCTTAATGATCATTAAGTTGGCTGAAAATTTGCAGATTTGATCTATACATTAGGACAAAAAAACTGAACGGTCGAGATGCTAAAATGCGGTCGAAAGTTGGGTCCCACAAGGGATCCCTTAGTGGAAGGGCCCTATATATGTATAATGTATAGGAGTCCCCTTGTAAAGAAGGATCCCTATTTCTACCACAAAATTGTCCAAGGATATGAACCGATCCCTCAATGCTTTAACAATCCAAAGCATCCATGGATTAGGTCCTCATTCAAGGATGACCTCTGGCAAATGAAATCGGCCAATTGGAAACCATTTAGTCATCTACTTATCTTCTCATAACAGATCAAAGTATCGAACAATTAGACAGACATAATGTTCTTGATGAATATTAAAATGATGATTATCAAATGGTGTAATGATTTAGGATTGGTTTATGAGAGATGATTATCAAATGGGAACTTCAAAAATGCATGTTTCATTTTATTTCATCATGTCACGAGCTGTGCTTCACCAGTATGATGCTTATTTTTATTTTTTATTTTTTGAGGCGTCCCTTTTAAGAACAGGACTCTCTATATAGACACTCTTTCCTTGAAGGGATCCATTTTTAAAGAAAGTAATGCATCACATTAATGCAGACACACAAAGCAATTCAGAGTTTGAATAATAGAAGAACTGATATTTATAACCAGGCTTTCTTTTTCTGTTTTGGCAAGTCAGTAGCTGATAATTGTTTGAACTTTGAAGTAGTTTTTTTTACCTTCTAAATTGTTTCCTGCAGCTCACTATCACAGAAATCAAAGCTGAGATGGAGAAAACTCTGCACTGGCTTGTTCCAATGGCTGCAAACACAGCCAAGTAAGATGGCCAGCTGTTCTGCAAAGCAGATATTTTTCTCAAGTGTTTGTGAGATACATTTGTAGCTTTTTATTGCTACACCTCGTTACTGATTCATCATTTTGTTTCTTTGGTTCCATAATCTTTTAACAGAGATCACCATGGTTTTGGCTGGGTAGGTGAGTGGGCAAGTACTGGGTAAGTAACAATGTACTGTTTCTTTTCGCTGTCCTCTACCATGTTTTCTTTTCATGTTTGGGTTTCTTAGTCTACCATTCCTTTTATGTAGTTCTGAGACGAACCGTAAACCAGCTCCACAGACTGAGGTGATTCGGATTGAGACATTCCATCATGCAAATAGGGAAAAAACAGAAGCCTGTGTACTCAAACTAGTATTGTGGCTTCATTATTTGGTCTCTCAAAGTAAGCCTGCATCCACAAGTGTGGGTATGCGGTCACCTGTTAAGTCCACAGCTACCAAAACCCTCCCAAAGACAAATGAGCAGATCAAGGACATTCCCCCCTCAACCATGCTAACAACTGACGACCAGGAGATGCTGCAGGATGTCAGTAAGAGAAGACGGGTTCCCGGAATTAGTAAAAGTCAGGACTTTGACAACGCAAACTCTAGTTTGGGAAACCGGAGCAGATTGAACAAGAGTAACAGCTATACATCTGGGGAAGAAACCAAGAAATTGTTACCTTTCAGTAGGCTCTCTTCTGGGGTTCCTGTCATTGATTTTGGTATAGATAAGGAAAAAGCCTTGGATGTCATAGATAGAGTGGACACACAGAGAGATCATCATCATCCAAGGGAGTAAAGTATCTAGGGATGCTTTGACATTGACTAGTGTGATGTATGAGTGTAATTACTACTCCCACGAGAAATTTACTGTGCATATTTTCACTATGGGTAGAGCCACTTTTAGTTGCAACTGTCCTGAACGGGTATATAGAGGGGGTAAGTTTGCGGACAGTACAACTCATTTGTTTATTGCAAGTTTTTGTGTTTAGGTTTATTATTTTCTCATGAAGCTCATTTTAAGTTCCACTAATTCCACGTAACTGTTGAAAATGAATGGCCTTCTCAATGCCAAGAGCATTATGTTATGCTTCCTTTTTCTTTTTTTCTTTGGTCTGAGAGCACTATGTTATGCTGATAGGTTCAATGTTAAAGTAGCTTTGTTTGGGAAAAGTGTAGAATTATTGAATGGCATTTGTGGATTGTATTTTCTTGTATGACATAATACGGCACTTTGAAAATCACAACACATAATTATGGGAAGACGAATATATATATATATATACATACATATTTTATCCAGAGCGGAGCTCCGCTTTGAAATTAACGTGTGAAGTTCTAGTTTTTGGTCACTTTTCGGTCCCATATCCATATCTTGACCGTTCAGTTTTTAGGTACTACAGTATAGATCATCTCTGCAAATTTTCAGCCAAATTGATGATCGTTAAGGTATCTAACTCGCTTAAACCAATGGACGGACTGAATCTGTCAACCTGAACCGTACTAGCTTTAAGGCAGTTATCAATGCCTTAACGATCATCATTTTGGCTGGTAACGACCCGCAATTTTCTGCTCAACGGCGACCTGCAATTGGGTGGTGGCCCGATCTCTATCTGTCTTGGTATGACGGCACTATACCATCGTTGTCTAAGGCTCGAATGGGCAGCAGAGTTGGGATGGAGCTGCTGGCAAGGGTGATGTCCGGTGAAGCTTGATCGAAGCGGCCTGAGATGGCAAAGCTGATGGAGACAAGTTGCTTGATCTGGGTGTCCAAATCAGTTTCGATAATGGTTGCCCAGTGCTATCAGATGGTTAGGCTGGTCTTTGGCAGTGTGATGGGTGGCGTGATTTCCTGCAACGGTGATGCCAAGGACTGTGGCAGCGGCGCTGATGCCTTCGTGAAATTAAGCTTGGCCCCAATTGGGCTAGGTCAAACTATAGCGCCTAAGCTTATGTTTCTTGGGACTGGGCTCATCATTGCTATTATGGGCCAGACAAGGAAAATGCATAGAGAAAGTGATGGGCTTGGGCTCTACTATGGGGCCCACTTCACTCTACTGCTAGGTCAAATTTCCCTAGGGTTCGAGAAGTGTTTGTGCTCGACAAAACCCCTAAGCCCTAATTTGAAAGGCAAGGATAAAATATAGGTGGGTGTGGTAGGGGCCTATATACCATGTCTTACAATCTCCATAGTTTATAAGCTCACTTCAATAAGTGAGCGGTTAGTTTGAATATAGATGGTCCATCTCCTAAGTATCACAGTAGTTCTAGTACTGCAACTTCTTGATTTGTTTAGTTGAAGGCAGCAGCAGAAGGATATGTAATGACCATCTTGGCATGCGTTTAATGAAATCCACATTTCTTTAAAAAAAAAAAAGAGTATGTTTAGCTTTTTATCATTTTAGCAGCTGCACCAAACTCCTAAGTAACTTTCCATTTTGACTTTTAGCTATCTCGTTCCTAAATATAGAGAACGAGATGAGACTCTATTATTTTTCTTAATTTAAAACATTCTTTTTAAGTCATTCTATGTAATTTACAAATACGTTTAATATATTTTTTCTTCATTTAATAAATAATATAATTTCAAGTCTAGCCAAAATAGAGAGAACTTGTGTAGACGTATTTATAAATAAAGTGGATAGCCAAAATGACTTTTTAGCTACTTTAACTAAAATTTAACTGAAAAATGGCTAGCATTGCTAAAGATGCTTTAAGATATCCATAACTATGATTTACAATTATAAACATGAATAGTTTAAGTTGGATAAATTCAGTTAGTTTGTTGATTTAATTTAGTTTGATACTTTAACGGTCATCAATTTGGTTGAAAATTTGCAAAATGATCTAGTCATAGAGCTCTAAGAACTGAACAGTCGAGATGTCGATAGATGATCAAAAAGTGGGTTTCACAAAGAATCCATTAAAATGACAAAAAATAGATCCCTTATTTTAATATATATATATAAATATATATATATATATATATATATTTATATTTACCCCCTCATTTTGGATTGTTTGCGGTATCTCAAAAACTTCTTAAGCTCAGAAATTAGTCCACTTAGGGCCCAAACGGCTAACAAGGCATTGCCTCCCCTCCCCTCACCACATTTATAATTCAGTAAATAACACTAAGTTAACCCAACATTCGAACACAGAATGTAGGGTTTACACATCTTGAACGTTTCGGTGGAGGGATCTAGTGCATCCACTGAACCACTTGCGATGGTTGACGACAATATATATTAAGATCAAGATGATGTCTTATTTGCTTTTGGGTATGATAATAGGTGACAATAACTAAGTAACTTCAGCTGTTCTTTAATAAACCTAATACAGATAATACGAAACATTTAAAAATTTTGCAATCATAAAATTTAACTCAATGCCCTAATACTGTTAACGAACCAAAAAGCTACTGCTATCATTCTTCAAAAAAATTATTGTCATTCTCTTGAAAAAAAATTAATTATCATCTTTCGAAAATCTACTTGTTTGGCTCCAAAACCAGCTGGTGTGCAAACAGTCTCTTTTGGGCGAGTAGTTGCGCAGGCGTGCCAGCACCGCGGGGTGCAATCGTTGGGGTAGTCCCGTGACCTGACTTCTTCTTCAAGCGCTGTGGACGAGGAGAGCACCAACCTCGTCACAGGGTTCTTTTCTTGCCTTTCGGAAAAGGACTTCTTTGCCTTACGCAGGTAAGGGCTTTGGTTGTGGTCTCTTTGCGTTCACCAAATTGATACTTAGTGTTGTAGACTAAGCAGAGCAATCACTGGGAAGTTGAGAAAAGCACGGGTTTGCTAAAGCGTGACTCTAGCTTCGCTGGGTTGCGAGGGCGTTACCCTTGCTTCGCTGGAAGTAACAGTGGCGGTCGTGCTCGCAGTCGGCTCCTGGGGAGACTGGGACTGGAAGTACGGTCGCCGAGTTGATCTGGTGAGGCTGACAATCGGCTCGCGAGGAGACTAGGACTGGCGGGCGATCACCGGGTTTCAACTAAGTTGAGGGTTTGCTTCAGGGAAGCTTTGTAATCGCTGGGATTGATTGATTCGAGAGAGGTCTCTGTTGTATCGTCTTTAGCCTCTATATATAGGCTATTGCAGATTCACTTTCCTTATATGATTGGAGTACTATATTTTAGGCCACGGTTATTGGCCTTGAATTAAATCAAAACTCTTAATAGTATTGATATGACCATGGGTGATTACTATCCGCTTCTGTCGTCGCTAGAATATAGGTAAAGATCAATTGTCTCCTAGAATCCTAGATGTGATCGCTGGATGCGAGCAGTAGGATACGCACGCATTAATTGCCAATATATCTTCACGCAATTGAGGATGATATCGCCTTATGAAACACGGAATGAACAACATCGCAACCCAAATCCATGTAGTCCCCTTATTGGGTCGCAGATATCGGCCCACTGGCTCAAACCCACTAAAGAATTTTGCCAAAATTACTTTTGGGCTCAAACATTGCCCCCCAGGCCCCGAAATCAGGCCTGCTACAATGCAACTGATTGAAGGGGACTTAGAAAGACGTGCCGGTCGCTTGAAACGATGCCATTAATGAGGGTCGCGTCCCTTCATTTTTGAAACGCCTCCTGTCGCATCGTTTCCCTCACAAAATTCTTTATTTAAATGCACAGCCGCCACCCTATCACGTCAGACATCCTTCAAACTCTGAACCCAGAAAAACCCATCTCTGCTCCATCTTCCTTGCCAACGATCCAGAAATGGCTCCCCCTAAGAAAATCATCATCGATCAGGAAGAAGAGTTGAACGAAGTGGCTGCTCGGACCTGGGGCACCAGTATTGGCGCTCGCATTCATCTAGAGACCAACATTCACCGACCCCTACTCCTTCGTTTTTCCGACCACCACACCGGGTTAGGCCCAGCACCGCAAGGTGTTATCCCAGATGATGCCAGCGCCATGTATGGTCTTCCTGTCCGACGACCCATTCTAGTCCTCCGAAGGACTCCCGGAGATTTTAGCGGTTGGGGCGTCCAAAACCATCGAGCCAAGATAGGGAACTGGCCATCCTCCATTAGTGCACAGGAGATTTCTTGGTATCGCGAGGCGCGGGCGCGAGATCTAGGTCGCTGGAATGCTGCAGGTATCACCCACACCATCGATCTGTGCTTCCAACTTCCTCGCGGTGGTAATCGCTCGCCACTCGCTGCTTTCCTTTGTTTCTGGAACACTGCTACCAACACCTTTGACTTCAGATTTGGTCAAATGAGCATTACTCTGTTGGACATCCTCGCCATCACTGGCCTTCCCATCGATGGCGAACCGTATGTGCATGGTCAATTTGACTCAATTGATTTTACTTTGACCATGGCCCAGCAAGGCCGCAGCGCTCATAGTGGTTCATACCCAAGATGGTTAGCATATTACAGCCGGGAACATAATGCGACCGGAGGAATCGCCTTCCTTGAATATTGGCTTTGTAAATTCATATTCTGCACCTCCTCTTGCAAGCCCACTGGCACCTGGACCTATTTAGCAACGGCCCTCTACAACGGCCGCAACATCGGGCTCGGACAACCGGTCTTGGGCGCCATCTATCGCATGATGTACCAAGCGACGATGCACCCCTTTGAGATTAACATTTCCGGACCCTTCTGGATTTTGGACTTCTGGATCCAGACCTACTTCCCATTTTTCCGCCGTGAAGATATCCCGCAGTCCCCGCCGGCCGATCAATTGTTAGGTCGATGGTTTTGCCGCGAAGACAAGTACTCATCTCCCCCTTACTCTGAGTGCTTTTCTTATCTGTATTTGTTAGATGACATGCCATACTGTGATCTAATTCTGGGAAGAAGATTCCCCTCTGTGCTACAATACGGCTTCCTCCCTGACGATCCTCGTTATCCCGACCGCGCTCGCCTGGCGTTCCGCCGCGCCATTTCCTGTTCAGACATCCGGATTGCTGCCGAGGAACTCAGCTATGAACTCTATGCTCCTAATCATTTCGCCCGCCAATTTGGCCTTGTCCAATTGGTACCAATCCCACTGTATGATGCCTGGAATTATAACACTTCCTGGCGAAGATTCGGTGCACCTTCTGGGCCCCCACCGGCACAAAGTATGCTCGCATTGGTCGACCTTCCCGATTGGGCTCAAAACCTTGACGCTGTAGACGGGACCGAAGAAGGGTATGAGATTTGGTGGAGAGAAGTCTCTGTCAACTGCTGGACTCAACCAGATGACGAACGCTTCGCTACTCTCTTTGGCGAGCTCAGGAAGCCATACCCCTCTGATATTGAGGTGCTCGCTCGCTTTTCTGAAGACGCCAACAGGCCTCGACCCCTCCAAGTGGTCAGACCTATGCGAGCTCCTCGCCCGGCCCAGGCCGGCATCGTAATTCGTGAACCACCCCCAGAAGTAAGTACTGCAACTCTAATCTCTGCAATCTCCTTCATGTTTTCCTCCTTTACTCATACTTGTTTGTATTAGGGGAGTGCGCCACGCCCTGGCCGCTGCACAAACAGCGCTTCACCGGCCACAGGACGAACTGGAAAACAGAAGGCCGTACTTGCTGAAGCTACAGCTGAGGACTCTTCTTCTTCTTCTGATGACGACGACCCACAAACTGTAAGAACTCTTTGTCTTCAGAACCAACTTTGTGAATTAACTGCTAACCCTTTGCTTCTCACAGATTATGGCTGCTATAGCCCGCAAGCGTAGTCGCTCAGATACTCATGCTGACCCTTGGGAAGGAGATGAACCAATGGCTGACCGGCTGGTAAGAAGCAAGGAGCCTATGTTAGAAATTATCCCTATTTCTGCCCAAAATGTTTCACACCCTTCGCCTTACAGGTTCGTCGCAGGTCATCCACATACGCTGGGGAAGGCTCTTCTGTAACTCAAGGAACAACCGTTTCGCGAGCGCCAACACCTGTGGGACCTGAAAATCTTCCAACTCCCGCCAGCACTGATGGTGGCTCGGCCTCTATTCCGGTGCAGATCATAGAGGATACTTCCGATGAGACGGAAGAGAATGCTCCCCTTTCGGACGTCCCACATGAGGACCCGATTGCTACACAACCACCAGCGCTCACGTCACCTGTTCGCAGTCCTGATGAGGAAGTTCAAGAACCTGCGCCTGCAAATGTCTCAGACGAGGGCCCTGTTGCAGAGGTATTCTTAGCTGAAAATTAGTGCCTTATTTCTTATTCTTCCTTATATACTTGACCATCCTTCCTCATTGCAGAGTGACATCCCTGCTGAGGAGGTCGCTGTCGCTGACCCTGCCGAGCCCGCTGATGAAGGCATGGCGGATCAAGAACCTGCCCCCCAGGTTCCAGAAGCAGGTGCTGAAATAAACGCAGTACCAGAACAAGTTGAGGTCCCGATCGTCGAGCCTCCAGTAGGCCCTGCTGCTGCTGATGCCGAAATCATCGCTGAATTCCCTCCTCCAGTGCCTCCTAACAGGCTGGAAAGACTTGTCCGCGTACTAGAAGTGGCTCCTCCAGGGGTCGCGGATGAAGCGAGGGACAATCTGCAGCGACTCCTGGGTCCTGACATTTTACTGCCGGGCGCAGCTGCCAGAGCTCAAGAATATCTGATGGTACTTCGCCGCGAACGTACCATTACTGAAGATGAATTTATTGAAAAATATGAGCTCCTGCAAAACCTTCCTGCGCGGATTAACGAAAGGACGACCGCGGCTGCACAGGCCAGGCAGGTTCAGGCTCACTATCGCGGCCTTGCACAACAAACAGAGGCATCCCGCGACTCCCTAGGTTATCGAGCGCTTCGTGTCAGGGATTTGAGGATCTCACAGAACCACCTTCGGACCCACATTCAAGACCTCTAAGCCCAACTAATCGAAGCCAAGGCCCAATTAGTGACGATCACGGCCCAACTGGCGCAAGAGGAGCCCCAGATAGAACAGCCCTTAACGGCGCTAGAAGCGATGTCTCAGAACCTGGCTCAAGCGCGCGATACAGTTCGACAGGCAGAGCGCGCTGCTGCCGATCCTAGCTTTCGTCTAGATGAGCATTTGCTTCGCCTGACCCATGCAGGTCGAAAGCTTTAGGCCTCTTGCTTTAGGCCCATTCTAATTTGTATAAGGATATGTTTTAATACATACAACATTTAGCCCGCTTTGCTCGGCCCAAATATTATTTAAGGTTTACCAATTAATGAAAAACAAAACCGTTGAAAAGATAATCCCATTTTGGGTGGTTGCTTCCTTGGAGACCGTCCTGCTTCCCACGCGTTTTCAATATCTTCCATTTCCGAGATAAACGCATTTAACCGCATTGATTCTCTTAATGGTGGTGTTGAAGGCGTCTCAACTGCCCCTTGCACGGTGTGAGATTATTCCTATAAATACCAGCATCCAAAGAAGAACGATCACCAAACCATCATGTTTCTTCCAAGGATAAACTCGCAAGCCCTGTTGCTTTTCCTTCAGTTTCTAAAATCTTCCCACCGTGATCTTACCCTTAGCCACAAATTCTTAGGCTTCATGGCTTAATCTCAAGACCTGGGTAGGCTTCATGGCCTAATCTCAGGTCCAACGGCATGTCTTTGGTTACTGAGAACCTGGATGAACTCGCCAGTCTCAGTTAAACCGAAGAACATGCCGCGCTCCTAACGCGGCAGAACCACATTCTGAGGAGTCCAACTCTTCAGACTGCCCGCGCGGAGCAAACGGAGGAAGGGAGGAAGGCCACTTTGAGGCTTACCTTTCTGCCTCCGCGGTCTACCTCTGGGGGATGGGCACGCACTTTTTGATTTACCCCAGGAGGTAGATGTGGTTGTGAGTCGCGCCTGCTCCGGAGCCCAATTCCAGTTTGGAGGAGAGGCCCCAGGAAGGGGCATGAAGGCTTTCTTTTTCCCCTCTTCTTCGAGCAGCGGCGACTTAGATGGGAGGAGGATCTGTCGTAGGGGGAAGAATGCTCTGAGGTTGTAGCGCCCAGATCCTTCTCCACGCGGCCACGACGACCACTTTAAACTTTTATGTCTGTAGCCAGCTCTTGTAATCCAATGTGAAACTGTATTGCTCTATTCTGTTGTATGCTTCTGGCCGCAAAGCCACTTTATGAATAACAAAGGCTTGGTTTACTCAAAAAACTGCACAAACAAAAAGCAAAAAATAATTCAAAATAAAGCCTCTTGTACAGGCCCTTGTACTTATTCTTAACACGTTTTGTCAAGACAATGAATGAAAACCAAGTAACTGATAGCATGGACTATGAATAAAAACCTCTTGTATAGGTTCTTACAAAAATAGTTTAAAACAAAGCCTCTTGTATAGGCCTTAATAGATATTGAGGTGCCCCCCAATGTTTAGCGGGGAGCAGATACAAAAACAAAAGGCCACAGAGAAAAGGCCGAATAACCATAATGCTGCGAGCCGATGAAGATTACGGTTGCCCCCCAGCCGGAGCAAAAACAGGGTCGGGAGGATCGTCAAACTCCCAGACACTCGGGTAATATTTCTTGAGAAAACGACCGTTAATCGGGTTGCGATGGATATCACCGTCGATGTCTTTGAGGTGAAAAGCGCCGCGCTCCAATATTCGGTGGATAACAAAGGGTCCCTCCCATCGCGGCGTCCACTTACCGCGACCGGTTAGTTTTTCACCGAAGGGTAAAATGGCCTTCCAAACGAGATCACCTTCTTTGAAACTGCGCCCCCGCGTCCTCTTATCATAGGCGCGGGCGATACGCTGTTTTTCCATCACCAAATTGTCCAAAGCGGCCAAGCGCTGTTCGCTTAAGTCTTCGTGCTCCTGCCACATTGCTTGAACATAATCCTCGCCAATCAAATGATGCTGTTCTTGGACTCGTAGGGAGTGAACATTAATTTCTAATGGTAAGACAGCGTCATGTCCAAACATAAGCGCGTACGGCGTCGTGGCGGTGGGATTACGTTTTGAAGTGCGATAGGCCCAAAGTGTTTCGTACAACGTATCATGCCATTGTCGAGGATTCTCCCACCAACATCTTCTTAAGTAAGGTGATGATTGTCTTGTTGCTCGCCTCCGCCTGACCATTAGATTGAGCATAGTACGGAGTACTGTGTATGAATTGAATACCAAATCACTCACCAGTTCCTCCACGGGCCCCCATGAACGCTGCCCCCCTGTCTGACACCAGCACTTCAGGGATACTAAACCGGCAGAGAATATTACGGAAAATAAACTGGCGAATGGTAGCGCCGGAGGCCTCCTTCAGAGGCTCTGCTTCAACCCATTTTGTGAAGTAATCAGTGGCCACGATGATGAACTTGTGCTGTAGGGAAGAATGAGGATGGATCATTCCAATCAAGTCCAAAGCCCAGCCTCGCGCAGGCCAAGGTTTAATGATAGGTTGCATAGGAATGTTAGGAACGTGCTGGACAGGGCCGTGTGCTTGGCAGTCCTCACAGCCTTTGGCGAATGCAATACAATCCTTCAAAATGCTGGGCCAATAATAACCATGACGTCGGAGGAGCCAACGCATCTTAGGTCCAGCCTGATGGGATCCACATATCCCCGTGTGTACTTCACGCATCAATCTCTTGGCTTCGCGACCGTAGACACATCGAAAATCTATACCATCTTCTCCACGTCTGTGCAGTTTATCGCCTCTAAGGAAGTAATTCAGTGCGAGAAACCGAATCTTCCTGTCAGCGCTGGAGTCTGGTTGTTTGAGGTATTCAATCAGTGGAATCCACCAATCGACGTCAATGGGCTCTAGTACCGCGACCACGGGATCATCTGAAGGATCAGGTCGAGCAAGCCACGAGGGTAGTGTGCGACGCTCAACTTTCAGAATGCGCTCGCGTACTCCGTATTTCAAGGTGATGCCTGTAGCCAACTGAGCGAGCTCATTAGCAGCAAAGTTACGTTCACGTGGTATATGCTCCATATCAACGTCTGTAAATTGGTCCAGGTGCTCAATTGCGCGATTCAGGTATGGGATGAGCAGCCAACTCGTACAGCAATATTTTTCCAGAAGCTGATTGATCACGAGCTGGGAGTCACCGCGAATCTGAATGTCCCGGACGCCCATTTCCAACAAGACTTCTAGTCCAATGATGAGGGCCTCATATTCGGCCTGATTATTAGTACATTGGAATGTAAGCTGGAAAGAATAAGAGAAGCGATCACCTGCCGGGTTCTCCAAAACAATCCCCGCGCCAACCATAGCGTCCGTTCTGGAACCATCAAAAAATAACACCCAGGGCTGTAGAAAGATTGTAGCCTGATACCAGATCTCGTACTCAGGGATGCACGCTTTATCTGGTCGAGTCGTAGCGTTGCAAGCAATCTCTAACTCCTTTAGTACAGGTATTTCTAGCGGAGGATGGTGTGCCCGAAAATCAGCGATCGCTTGCCCTTTCACAGCCTTCTGGGGTACATATTGGAGCGAAAACTCTGAAAGCGCCAATACCCATTTGCCAATGCGGCCTCGCAAGATAGGCCGGGACAACATATATTTGACCAGATCGGTCTGAGCGATGATGCAAGTAGTAAAGGATAACATGTAGTGTCGCAATTTGCATGCTGAAAAATACAGGGTTAGGCACAGCTTTTCCATAGGGGTGTACCTTGTCTCGCAGTCTGTCAGGGTACGGCTGAGGTAAAATACAGCATGCTCGACCCCCTCCGCATCATCTTGAGCGAGCAGGCTGCCAATGGATGCGTCGGCTGCTGAAATATATAGCTTTAACGGGATCCCATTTCTGGGTGGAACCAAGACTGGTGGGTTTGCCAAATAGGCTTTGATACTGTCAAAAGCCTCTTGATGTTTGGCTTCCCACACAAACTCACTCTGCCCTTGTAATCTCAGCAACGGTGAGAATGGCTGGATTTTGCCTGTAGAATTAGAGATGAACCGCCTTAGAAAATTAATCTTACCCAAAAGACGCTGTAATTCCTTCTTCGTCCGTGGGGAGATGCATTAATGACTGCGGGCCTTGTCCTCGGGGACCTCAATTCCTCGCTGGTGGANTAGTTGTGGCAGTGTTATTCAAGCTGAGGCCTGGGGTTTGTTATTGGGGCTTAGAATGTCTGTCATTGCTCATTGCCAAAAGATCATTATTGAAAGTGACTCTGATATACGTGTCACTTTAGTGAATCAAGAAGTGGATGAACTGCATCCTTTGAAATCCATTATAAATAGTTTCCAGTACTTGATGCAGAAGTTTGTGAGCTGTGAAGTGAAGCATGTTTTCCGAGAAATTAACATGGTTGCTGACATGCTATCCAAGTGTAGCCTTACTGAGGATTTGGGTGTGCATTTCATGGAGCAACCTCCTCCGCAAGTTATCAATCTCCTTCTTGATGACTTTTGTGAAAGTCCTAAGTTTAGGACCGTAGTCTCTCATATGTAGTTTTTTCTTTTGGGCCCTTTGGGTCCCCATATATCCAAAAAAAAAAGTTAGTTGTAGATTGTTCTTGTTACGAATACTATAGCAATTGGTTCATGATCTTCTGCCAAAAATTTTGTTGATGATTTAGCATATAGAGTTTATGAATTTAGACTGCCATAGAGACAACTTGAACTTAAATCTGTCCTATGGCAATACATAGGCTATTAATAATTTGTATTTTATCTGAAAAGGCATGGTATAGTGTGCTCTTCAAATGTACAACTTTTGTTTCTATTAGCTGACACCGCCTAAAACTTTTGGTTATTAGCTGACATGCCTATCAATATTCTCTTCCAAATGCTATCTGTTCTGTTTGTCTTGAGCTCTTTGTTCCTTTGGTCATTAATAAACCTCATAGTGCAGACACTCAATATGTTGACAGATTGATGCTCTCATTTTTGCAGCTTGCTCCAATTTCTCATCGTCCATAAATCAGGGAATGTGTTTGTTAGAAATTCTTATGTATAAGCTGCCTATTGAACATAATGCAATGCTGCTTAAGGTAATACGTTATAGTTTTGGCAGATACTGAGGAGTTCCTGAGCAATTCCAAAACTGACAGTTTGTAATTTTTACAGCAAAAGATGAAACAAGACCCACATAAAGCGAAGTTCAAGGAGCAGCTGTTTCAGTCCATGGGTACTTTAACATGCTCCATTAGATCGTCCACTTCCTCAATTACAGATGTCTCATGGAGGAGTGCAAAGCAAAGTGCTAGTTTGTAAGAGGTTTAAGCACCGTTCTCATATCCTCTCCCAGTTTCAAATGAATAGTCTGTCGCAGCAGCTAGCTGCGGAGCATTATATATGGGAGGAAATAAGGCCTTTGTTTCTCAGGCAAGGCAAATTTCTGTGTCACTCAATAACATACTGATTCTTCTGGCCCTGCACCAACACAATGAGAAATTACCTCTTTTTTGGTTGTTGTTGTTGTTTTTATTGAACAATATATGGGAAGATTAAACAGGATGTAATATAGATTGTAATTTGTTATAATAGTCTGAAATCTAAAACATAATTTTCAAGATAGATATGATTGTACAAAAAGATGGATGATAGAAAAAACAAAAACATAGAATTAAATTCAAGAAGGAGAGAGGCTACTGGCTTCCCTGCCTTGATGACCCCGGGCATCTAATCGGGGCATTAGGGTGCCGGCAAATGGGGCAGACGTGATTGATCCTGAGCCACTCGACAATGCAATGATGATGATAATAATGTAAGCAGGGCAAGCGAGCGATGGTGATCTCTTTTGTGTCCGCAAAGGCATCCAGACAAACAGCGCACGATGTCTCCAGACCAAGCATTTCCAAACTGTCATGCTCAACGAGTCTCACTTGCTGCAAACCTTGAATGAATGCTTCGGATGCCGGAATAAGCATGAGCCTGTAGTAATTGTCTTCCACGTTTAAGTGCGCGAATTCCCCCGTAGCTCTAACAGTCATGTCCATCAAGTGCACATCGATAATTTTATCTGGGTCGGCTAATTCAATCATATCCAATATATGTACAATAATAAACGGGTGCTTATCTTCGGGAATACCCACAGGGCTGCGCAGAAACCTAGCCAGCTTCATCTGTAACTTGTCCATTTCCGTCGGAGACCTAGCTATGACCCTTTTGTACTTGGCCAACCTCCTCTCCGTTATCTTTGCACTCCCACTCGCCCTCTCCCTCGAGAACCGCAGCTTAAGAATACGTCTGGATATAATATCTGGAGGTTCACAATCATAACCTTGGATGCTTGGATTGTAGTTTAAAGTTATCTTGCCCCATTTGAATCTGATCGGAAGTATGTCCACGCCGGAACTGCTGCGGTAGTAGTTTGCTCTATTGTGATGAACTTGGACTGCAAACTCTCGTGTTTCGGTGATGCTGTTCATCCTTGCTTCAACACTGGATTCTTGGTCAGCGGCGGCCATAAGGTGATTTATATAGGAATCTGGATGAACCCTAAATCTACCATGGCTGGGAAACCGCCTTTACCAACATATATACTTCTATGGGGAAAAGGATTTCTCTTTTTTAAATTCTTTCTAAAACCTATACCCGACCAGTAAATGTATAAAAGTTGTTTATTAGGGCCCTCTAAATATTCTCATTTGACTTCTCAATTTTTTAAATTACTAAATTACATATTTATTTTAATATAAAATTATCGTTATAAACTTATAATTCTAATGTGTTTTAGGTGCTAGTTGAGCGGTGACTTCAAGGACTTGCGTTTACGAGCCTAGACAGGGATGGAGATTGAGCGGGATTTTTTTTTTAATTATTTTTGCACTAAAGATATTTTTGGAAAATAAAGGATGTGTATTTAGCATATTAGGTATTTTGAAAAGCATGTTGGAGGATTAATAAGTAAAGAGGTTCAAATGATAATTTTAGAGGTATGAATATAAGTTATCTTGATATATACAATTATGTTAAAGATACTCAATCTTCCTCAATCACTAGCCATTGATATGGCTATAATGCTGTGCATTAATCTAGGATAAGTTTTGCTATTGTTATAAATATAGATAGCTGTAGCATATATTGCTGTGCATCAATCTAGGATCAGTTTTGATATTGTTATAAATTTAGTTATTACAGCATTGCAAAACTGATGCTGCTTCTCCTATATATTGTAAACATTGTAAATGCACAAATCAATGAAATACAATTTCAACATGGTATCAGTAGTCTAAGGTGTCAACTTAGGTGTCAACTTTCCTGTGTCTTCTTCCTTCTTCCAATCTCACCCTCCTTATCTCCATGGCCTCTTCATCGTCCAACCCTCCCTCTCAAAACACTGCTCAATTCACCAAACTTACAGAAACAAATTATCTTGTCTGGCTTCGTCAGCTGAAACCATATCTTCATGGTGCGAAACTCTGGGGCTATATAGATGGCTCTATCCCTGAACCTGCTGCCACCAAAACACGACCTTATTCTTGGGCAACACCTTATTCTTGTCTCTATGGACGCTCTCCCCCTATTCTTCTCTTCGTGTTTTTGGGTGTTCCTGCTTCCCTTACCTTGGTCCCTATGTCTCAAACAAGTTATCCAGTCGTAGTATAGAATGTGTCTTTCTTGGTTATAGTCCTAATCATAAGGGCTATCGGTGTCTCAATCCAAAAACTGGTCGTGTCTATGTGTCACGTAACGTTTTATTTAATGAAAATAGTTTCCCTTTTAAAGATTTGCAGGTACCATCCAATGTTCCTCCTGGTCCACTTCACTTGTTCACATTATCTAGCCCATTGACTTTTCCACCAGAAACAGTCCCTACATCGATCAGTCCCCCTGCTTCAGATCCTCCTTCGTCCCTACAACTGCTACACAACTCCATACCTTCCGCTCAAGCATCTCCATGCAACTCCGACTTCCCACTGTCAATTCCCGCAGGTGACTCCACCGTCACGTCTCCGCCCTCACCCCCGTCCGCCCGAACTCCCCTTCTCCAATACTCCCGTCGTCGCCCAACGACTGCGCCAGCCACAGCGCCGCTGTCCCCTCCATCTCCTGCCACCGCGTCGCGCAACTCAGCAGTGCCGCCTATCTCTCCTCCTCCAGCCTCCGCGTCCCCCGACGCAGCTTCCCATCCTTCGTCATCCTCACTGCCTGCGGCACCTTCCTCTCCTCTTTCTAATTCACCAGCTCCATCTCCTGATCCACCGGTCACGGCTCCTCCACCGGCCCCCGCCCCATATCATCCAATGGTCACCCGACTTCGGGATGGCATTGTCCAAACCCGTGCACTAACAGATGGTACAATACGGTACCCGATTCCTCGTGCTCTCCTTCACTTGGTTGATATTGTGGGACCTACTTGTTACTCTCAGGCCTCTCAGAAACCTGAATGGCGTGCTGCCATGACAGAGGAGATCAATGCCTTGTTGAAAAACAACACATGGACTCTAGTGCCTCCTTCTTCTTCACAAAATACAGTGGGTTGCAAATGGGTTTTTCGGGTGAAGCGGAAGTCTGACGGATCTATTGAGCGGTACAAGGCTCGTCTTGTCGCCAAGGGCTTCCATCAACAGCAAGGTATTGATTGCGGTGAAACTTATAGTCCAGTCATTAAGCCTGCAACTATTCGTACGGTCCTTTCGATTGCTGTGTCTCGTGGTTGGTCCCTTCGCCAATTAGATGTTAAAAATGCTTTCCTTCATGGTGTTCTTACTGAGGATGTGTATATGGTTCAGCCCCCTGGTTTTGTTGATCAGTCTAGGCCTAGTCATGTCTGCAAATTAAACAAAGCTCTTTATGGCTTGAAACAGGCACCTCGTGCTTGGTTTCAGCGTATGAGCACCTTTCTTCTTTCTGTTGGGTTCTCTCAGAGTCTTGCAGATTCCTCTTTGTTTATCTATCGTCATGGCCAGCATCAGATATTTTTTCTGCTATATGTAGATGACATTGTTGTTACGGGCAGCAATGTTCAGCTGCTTCAATCCTTTATTGATAACCTTGGGCGTGGTTTTGACATTAAGGATCTAGGACCTTTGCATTATTTTTTGGGATTACAGGTTACAAAACACTATCATGGGCTGCATATTAATCAGCTTAAGTATGCTCATGATCTTCTCTCTAAACATGACCTTTTGCTTAGCAAGCCTGTTAGTACACCCATGTCTGCCAAGTCTGATCTTCACTCTACTGATGGGGTTTTCCTTGAGAATCCTACATTGTATCGTGAGCTTGTTGGGTCTTTGCAATATCTCACAATCACCCGTCCTGACATTGCTTTTGCTGTTAACTTGGTCTCTCAATTTATGAGTCAGCCTCGTGTTTCCCATCTAATCGCTGTAAAACGTATCCTTCGTTACGTCAAGGGCTCCCTTGGTCATGGGTTGTTGTTCACTCCTCAATGTCAACCAGTTCATCTTTCAGCTTACTCTGATGCAGATTGGGCTGGTTGTCCAGTGTCTCGTCGGTCTACATCTAGCTACCTTGTGTATCTCGGTTCCAATCTCATCTCTTGGTGTTCTAAAAAGCAACCTACGGTTGAACGTTCTAGTGCTGAGTCCGAATACAGAGCTCTGGCTCATGCTAGTGCTGAAACGACATGGTTGGGTTATTTATTGTATGAGCTTGGTGCCACGATCCATTTTCCAGTTTTACTTCATTGTGATAATCTCAGCACCACATATATGGCTTCCAATCCGGTGTTCCATGCCCGCACCAAGCACATTGAGCTCGACTACCACTATGTGCGTGAAAAAGTTGCTCGTGGAAGTCACAGAGTTTGCTTCATTCCTTCCAGAGATCAGCCAGCTGACTTACTCACAAAGCCACTTCACAAGTCTCGACATCTTCTTTTCACCAGCAAACTTGTCCGTTCAGGCCGGTCAAGTTTGAGGGGGGATGTTAAAGATACTCAATCTTCCTCAATCACTAGCCATTGATATGGCTATAATGCTGTGCATTAATCTAGGATAAGTTTTGCTATTGTTATAAATATAGATAGCTGTAGCATATATTGCTGTGCATCAATCTAGGATCAGTTTTGATATTGTTATAAATTTAGTTATTACAGCATTGCAAAACTGATGCTGCTTCTCCTATATATTGTAAACATTGTAAATGCACAAATCAATGAAATACAATTTCAACAAATTATGTCGTTGTTCCAGGGAAAAAAAAAAAAAAGGAAAAGGAAGATGCAATTTTCTCCCTCTTTGACGAGGCAATAAAACTATAGTTGTTAAGACTTAAGAGCAAATGTAACGCATGGCTAAGCCTCATCAAAAAGCCTGCGGATCAAGTGGGTCAATGAAGGCCCGCCGGCCCGCGGGGCCAAAAGCCCGCTTTGGTGGGTAGAGGGCCGGCCCGTAAAGTCCATAAACTATTATATATGTATGTGTTATATATATATATATATATAATAAAAGTATGAGAACTTCCACACATATATAAACACACACACACACATTCTTATATATATAAGAATATGTGTGTGTGTGTGTGCGCGCGTGTGTGAAGTTCTCATACTTCTATATAGAATATGTGCATATATATTCTACATATCATGACGACGGTTGACCTAATTGATTGAATTCAAAACGAGAACCAAACAGGCTGGTTTTTTACAAACACCATAAAACATTACAATATCTCTATCAAGCGGTTGGTTTCTCTAAATTCATTTTCCACTTCATAGTTGCTTTGGAGTGAACCTCAACAATTTAAATGCAACATATAAGTCATACAACTTTAGCAGGCAAATTGGTATACGTCAACGTCTTTATAATTAAAATTGAAATTTTTATCTTATATCCACGCATATCCATCGATGGAATATTATAGACGTGATGTAGAAAAATAAGCACGTTTCGCGGTTGTTATGCCATTGGTCAACCAAGAAGACATAGAAGTGACGAAGGTTGACCAATTTGATCGGATTCGAAAATATGGTGAAATTGATTAAATTTTTTACCACACTCATAATTTATTATAATGATCACATCCAACGATTAGTTTTTTTTATTTTCTTTGCATTGATAGACGTTACTCTTTGGAGTGTATGATATATAAATATAAGTTTATAAAAAAAATTAGTATCTTTTAAAGATTGATTTGTAAATAAAGCCCGCAAGGCTCGCTTTATATGGACGGGCTTGGATAATTTAATTTATAATAAAGCCTAGGCCGCTACTATTTAAAAATATAATAAGGCCTGGCCCGGCCCGTTGATGAGGCCTACGCATGGCAAATGGCAAAGGCAATTGCCTTCTAATTATGCACTATTCATTGATTTTGCCTTTGCCTTTCATTTTTTTTTCACCCATAAAAGGCAAGACTTCTATTTCTCAATCATCTTCTGTAGAGTACATTTTTTTCTTCTCAATTTTGCCCTTGCTTCTGCTTCTCTTTCTTCCTTTTCTTCTCTATTTCTGCATTCTTCCTATCCTTTTCTTGTAACAATAGTTTATTCTTCTTTCCACTTCACCGGTAAATGAATGAAAATTTGTAGATTCAAAATTTTGTATCCTGTAGATTGAATTCGTGATACAGATGCAAAGATAATTGCTCTATTTCTCAATAACTTTTTAAAGGTGTATGATTATAAAAAGGGTTTTTCAGTGTTCCAAATTGTCTTTACAAAGAAGCGGAAGATGAGGAAAAAAGAGTTACGAAGTAGCAAGGTCAAAAGTGGGAAGAGAAAAATTAGTAGATAAAACAAAGTATTTCATTTGCTTTAATTACGTAGGCTCCACTAGATTGGTTGACCTGATCAAGAGGCAAAAGCTGTCAGTGGGCTTGGTCAACCAGGCTTTTAGAGCAAGTGCACCCATAGTCAAGAAAAGGCAAAGTCGAGAAGTCAAGAATTTGACCAGTCAAGTTACTATTCACTGCCACTGGACATAGGTTTGCACCCGTTTTTTTTCTTGCCCAGTCAACATTGTTCACTTTTCACTGTTCATCTCTACTGTTCACACTTTTACTGTTCACTTGCTGCTATTTTATTGTTCTTTTTTACTCGTCTGACCCGACCCGCCTGTTTCTCCCTCCTCCGGCGTCCTCCGTCCACGGACCCGGCTCCCCCGACGTCGCCTCACCTTGTCCGGCCACTCCGTGGCGTCAGCCGGTCCAGACGCTGCCCCCAGGCCGAGATCGAAGCAACTCCGTGGCGTCTGTTTCTCTTCTCTCTCCGCAGCCCCTGTGACGTCAGCCACGTTCGACTTCTCTCCAAACTGGCAGCCGCCCAAGCCTGGGCAAGAAAAAAGGCATGGGCTTGGAATTTTTCTTGCCCTTGGTCAAAGAAAGGCAGAGTTTTCTTGGTTGAAAAACCACCAGTGGAAGGGAAAATAGATTGTTGCCTAGTCAACACATCATCATTCTCCCCTTTTGCCCGAGCAAAGCAAGACCGGTGCACTTGCTCTTAATCGGGCAATAAGCCATGCGGTACATGAATGCACTATGCCAAAAAGGCCTTCAGACGACATAACTGTTCTGTCGTCTGAACGAACAAAAATGTGTCGTCTAGTACGGTGTCGTCTCTTGGGGGCATCAGACGACATAAAAAACTAAAAATCTTGTGTTGTCTGATGAGTTTTGCATTTTGGGAACATTGTGATCTGTATCTTTAAAAGCATTCAAACAACAGTTTTGTATTGTCTGATAGACAAAACAACCACAGTATTTTTTAAATGCTATTGTGTGAAGCATATTTGCAAGACTTATTTGTGTGGTCTGAATGCCCTTAAATAAGAAATATGAAACCTCGTATGTAGTCTCTTATCTCATACAACAACAATTAAAGGTTGTGCTAATTTACTTTAAACGATAATTATATGTGGTCGTAAGGAGCATCAGAGGACAATTAAGTGTCGTTCTAGGGTAGGTTTGTATGACATTTAAGTGTTGTGTGAAATGATTTGAAATTATACATATGTGATGTTGGGAAATGGTTTAGACAATAGATATCATATTCTTTCTGTTATGTCAGTCTCATTACGACGACAATTTACTGTCATTTGAGATTATTTAGACGACAAATATTTGTGGTCTGAATATAAAAAGGACCACTAATAATATATGTTTTATGTTGTCTGTAATCACATCCAATCACACTTATTTGTTGTTGTTATACACTTTAGCCAATACTTTCAACTAACTTATGTTGTTGTTTTGCCTTTCAGACTACAATTTTCTGTTGTCCCATTATCAAAAAGACAATAGACTTCTTATTGGTTTTTGTGTTGTGTCTATGCAGCTGCAACCACACGTTTTGGTGTGCTTTTGTTGTAGCTTGCAGTTTGTGACGACACATTTTAGTAGTCCCCTGTACAATTGGTATGCATGCATTCTGGAAATTAAAATTAGCTATTCCTGAAACCATAAAATCCACATCCAAAATCATATTGCAATTTCCATTAATCCACCATTGTCGTCTCATGTACACAAACCTAATCGTCGATCAGCATCAGTTCTAAATGACCCATATCTACTAATCTGGGCAGCCAGCAAAATATATGCATGCAGTACTGCTTGCTAATAAACCAGAAGCACTACACAATGTGGGCAACCAACTAAACAACATAGCAAAATAGCTAGCAGTACTGCAATCAAAATCTGGCCTATATATATATCAACTTTGCATGTCCAAAAGTTGGTGCTACATATCTTCAACTACTAGTTAACCTACACATGCACTAGTTATCTTTGAACTTCATAACATACTTTGCCCACTCTGCCCGGACAGCATCAACATTCTCCATTGTGTAATAGTGATTTGCTTTTCTTTCCCACTGCAAGGACATAAGCTTAGTTATGCATCACAATGGATTAATCCAATAAATCACTAGTACAATAGATTAGTTACTGATTACCTTAACACTCCACTCTTGGTTTTTGTCCTCCACTATATCCCTCATGTAATGCATAATCCAATAACCACAAGTCTTATCACCCATCTGCTCCGGAATGCCCTGAAACAAATAAATATTTTCAGTACCTAATAAACCTCGCCTGAACTGGAAAAATGCAAATATAAATAGTTAGCTAGATGGGGAACACATACTGCACAGTTTTTCCATTGAACTGTCTTTCGGCCTTTCCTATGTTTTTGTGCATTGAATATTTTGATGGAGCTTCAACAACAACACAATACACAAAATTATGATGAAACTAACAACTTATAAATTGAGAATCGATATCTCCAAAAAAAAGAGGACTAAACCGTTTTGTACATAATACCAACAAAAAACCAACAAGGTAGCTGCACTTACTTGTCCACAATAGTTCTCCATTCACCGGTGATGAGTCTCCTCTTTAGCGGATCCATGAAATACACAACTTTTTCAGTGGGGTTTGCCACCGTCAACATCCAATGACCGCTGGCATTCAAATTTATGATAATCAATACCAACACGAATCTGATTTAGGTACTTGCATTGCTATATTTATGAGATCAGAAGTCAATATTTACAAAAACAAAAATGCATGAATGAAGCTTTCGTACCCTGAATTATAGGGGACCAAAAAAATCTGACCAGGCCTCCCTCTTTCATAAGAAACTGACAAAGAACGAGCACGTTCAGTCGGATTTCCACAGCCAATGATACCAGTATTAGCAGGATCTACGAAGCCAATCATGTCAAGCATCTTCGATTTCTTCAACACTTGATAAAGGAAGCTGTAAAACCACAAGTCTCAAAATATCATTCAATAACACTGAATTAACAGCTTCATTTAAAATGCATTACAAACCTCATATACATCACAATGCAGCCGGCAGAAACCTCCTTCATGTTGGTCATGGCATACACATCCCTTCTGAAGATGGCGACCTTTTTTAGATATCCAAATAATTCCTCGCCTAAGGTTGTGTGGATGGTGATCCCATCCTTCAAGTTATCATTAGCCCATGTGGCCAACGTCTTAAGTGGTGGAGGCAAATTGGGTGGCAGCTTGTCCAAATCATCATGATCAAAAAAATCATCCCTTCAAGTTACAATTTCTTTCGGCCTTTACTTGTTGAAGTGATCGGTGCATACACAACTATTGACCCTGAAGCATCCGTCCTAGTCTCTTGGAACATCAGCATGTTATTATTGTTGTTGGCAACAAGACCCTGAAATTTCAAGATGACAGACTCATGAACAAACAAATTTGAATGAAAATAGAACAAGATTAAAAGACACTAGTCTTATGTTCACCTTGGCATTAAAGAGAGAAACACTGTTGCCACCTCCGTGATCCTTGTCAACCTGAACCATGGCTTGCAGTGGACGACAGCTGACCAAAATGTCCCACTGCCCCCTTAATTGCCAGTCTCGCAAGAAATCAAACAGCCTTGACCTTGATACTGGCATCCAAACAGATGTTGCAGCACTCAACACGAAGCCAGATGGCTCACCGACCTCCAAACTCTGACGCACCATTACCCTCACGTTGTCACTAACATTATCAATACAGAGTTTGTCCCACTGGCGCACTGATGAGCCACAAACCCCAGAACAAAAGCTTTGCATCATCCGCTGTGCCAACCTTAGCATGCTTTTCTTTGAATTCATACTTAACCCTGCTGGAGAACAAAGGTATATATTAATTATGAAATATGAGATATTACAAAGAAGCTAGCTATAGACTGTAGTGGAGTTACCTCTAGGAACTTCATTAGGATTGGTAGAGGACATGAGGAAAGTCAGGGACTCACATTCCCTCCGGAGAGTGGCAAGCCACCTCTGTGCACCAAAGCCAATACCAGAACGTAGTAATGGCTGTAACAATTGGTGAACACCACTCTCATTATATTCTAAATGTTCTATCCAAGTCACCTGCAATTTACAATCCATCAATATTCCTAGCCTTTAAAAATATATTCCAAACTCGTGTCCACTTCAAAAGGAAAAAAAGGAAGAATGGATAAATATCTAACTTTTTGGTGAACATTTACCACAGTGACCATTTCAGCTTTTCTTTTTTCAAAACCAAAAAATAATAAAAATCAACATTTGTGTGAGAGAAGAGAGAGGGAGCATCAGAGAAAGACAATTAGAGTGGAGATAATAACACCTAGAGATGAGTTGACATCAGGATTAAAGGCTATTTTAAACTGAAAGTGCACCAAACAAACCTGTGGAAAAGATAAAAGAGCGCAAGTCAAAATTCAGGACTATAGAGAAACAAAACACTGACTTAAATTCAAGTGTGCAGAAAATCACATTACATGGAATTCAATATACAACAGTATAAGACTGGATCCAGGTCACTTAGTCTCGTAGACAGTAAAGAACACATTAAGACAGACAGGAACAATAGGAATAGAAGCTTCAAATACATAATTTATGTGACAAAGATTGAAATTTCCAAGGTTTAATTTTACTTTCACCCGCAAGTAAACATTGTGTGTATTCTATTCAAGCCTAATATTAAACTATGAGTATCCTTGATTTCATCATCTCAAAAATGAGGAAGCATCTTCTTCAGTAAATAACAATAAAGAATACAGGTTTCTAGGAACACAATACATTACAATAGGACCAACACCACCAAAAAAAGTAAATTCTTGGCTGCACAAGTCAAGCTAGGCTAGATTTAGGAGATTTAACTGCCCATAATTTCATCTTGCAAACAAACTCATTATGCAGTTCAACAACCTCATTAAAAACATAGTATTGAAATTTACCAAGAACCTGGTTAGCCAATCAATGTGTACCTTGGAGTAACCATTGGGCATATCTTGCACAATGAAGCCAGAAGGAAGCCTCCGGCAGTTGACACTGGAAGCATCTTGCTGGATGTCAATGGAAACATCGACAACAGCCCACACACCCTCTGCATGCTGCTTGGAAAAACGGAGGAACTTGAGTGGACGGACTGGAACCAATGGCGAAAGCATTTGAAGCTCGGCATGCATCTACAAAATAAGATCCTCTTGAGTTTTGATTTAACAACTAAATACAGAAAAAGAGACACAAGAAAAGAGACGCACCATTTGAATAGTACCATTTCTGGTTCCGTTTGGGCCGCTGGAAATCATGCCAATGGTGGAGGCTCTAGCAACCAAAGTAGGGAACATATCTGTCCATCGATTCTACTTATACAAAAGAAAACAAACAACCAGAATCAAGCATTACTCTATTTTAGACACAAAAGCATGTTCAAATAGAAATAGCAGGGCCACCACAGTTGTGGCATATTGGATTTGACATAGCTTCCTTCATCATACCATTCTCAGCTCGGAGCTTGTCATTCTCTTGCCTAAGAATTATATTCTCATGGCGCTCCAGTTGAGTCTGATTCATTCAAAACCCCATTTACATATCAATTATTTAAAAATTTACCAAAACCAAATCTAACAAAAGAAAGAAATCAACCTTCATTTGAGTTCTTCTATTCTGGAACCAAAACTTGACTTGCTTAGCCTCCAAGCCAAGCCTCCTGCTGAGGTCCAACCTTTGCTTTTCATCAGGATGTGGGCATTCCTTAAAGAAACTACACCACAAGAACATCAAGAACATCAAGAACAACACAACAGACAAAAAAAAAAAAAAACCAACACAAACACAAAAACCAAAACAGCTCAAATACAATAGAGAGAAATCAATCATACGATTCCAGTTCTTGGATTTGGCTGGGGGTATGACGATGATACTTCTTCTTCCTCCGTGGCCGATCATCCTCGTCGACAGGGTCTTGATCATCACCGGATGCCCCATCAAAGTGGTCACTGCCTGACCGGCTCTGGTCAAACTCCTCTTCCCTCAATCTCCCAATAATCCCGGGGTCGAAACTCTCAGCAATCAGGTCAAGTTCATTGTGCCCATCCATGTTTTTCTGCACCTACAAAACACAAAACAACAGTCAAGCACAAGTACAACTCTTCCCTTCACTTGAACCAAAAGAAGACAACTCTTCCCTTCAAGTTACAATTTCTCCAGTACCAATCCCTCCCCCCAAAAAAGAACGATGCAACCTAAACGATTACCCCACAAATCAATCGGATTATTTACAAACCAAATCATACAATACGATCATTCATAAGTAAGTTGGAGGGATCCAACATGCATAATCAAAGCCAATACTTGAGTCCAGAATCAATAGCTTACCCACCCCTTAGTCTTTAGCTGTGAATTTCTCTTCCATTTCTTCCAAAATCACCCTCCACCTTCTCGCCCAAATCAGACACAAACCCAACACTCTCTCACAAAAACACCAAATCAGACACAAACCCAACACTCTCTCACAAAAACCCAACAAATAAGTGCTTAACCGAACAGAAATGCACATAACAACGACATGCAGAACCCATCACCCAACAACTGCATACCTCTAGCTGCGAAGAGCCCAGCCAAAAACGAAGAGCCCAGCCAAAAACGAAGAGAAAAAGAGAGAGAGAAGTTCGCGTCAATCACCCAACACTTTTTGACCTAACAAAAACAAAACAAACACCGATTACGACAGGTACAAAACTGAGAAAAGAAAAAACTTCTATGAAATGAAAGAGTTGAAAAACCAAAACGGTTATGTATAATAATGGAAAAGATGAGAGACAGACAAAAAAATAAATCAAACAAATTCAAACCCATCAAAGAATACCTAGGATGATCAATTTACTCAATTTCTGTTGGAATTGAGCATCAATTTCTTCCCGTCTCCCTCTTCTTCTTCTCTTCTTCCTCCTCTTCTTCTTCTTTTCTTTTCGTCTGTTTCAACAAAATTCCAAAGCAAACTAACACCAAGACAAGAGTCAATGAACCTTCACCGTTCCGCCACCGTCTACTGTCAAGGAGGGTGACACAGAGAGAGAGAATGAGTGAGAGAGAGAGAGAGAGAGATTTGGGTTTTCAGTAATCGGAACACCGAATCGAGGATAAAAGGAAAAATGATATTCAATCGCCCCATCCCCAAATAGAAACAAAAAAAACCGAATCGAAATCAAACACTAAAATCGATTGAACCCAGTTGAAACCCAAAACTAAAAAACGATTGAAACCCTAAGTTGCTTACCAATATCCGAATCGAAAATAGCTCTACTAGTCGCTGCAGAGCTCCATTAATCTGGATGTGAAAGCCGAAGTAGAGACTAAGGTTGATGAAGAAAGTCAGAAGATGAAGGAGAGAGTGAGAATCGAGATATGATAGAGCTAACTGAGAAGGAGAGAGCGAGGCTGGTGTTTGGGCTTTTGCGGCCGGGTTAACGTTCTAGGTCGAGCTGAGAGATCTAGTGATGACAAGGCTAGGACAGATCGAAAGTGACTTAATTGCGAGGGATATATGTCAAATAGCACAGGTCAAAATAACTTGGGAAATTTTAAAACAATCCCCACATTTAGACAACATTTAAATGTTGTCTGAATGTCACAATATTTTCTAGTCAAATAGGGCGTGGCTATTTGAGAGGGAAAAGACTCAATCAACTTTTGGATATTCCCTCCAAATTTGAGATAGGAAATCACCACTTTCTACAACTACACAAATGTGTCGTCTGAATACTCACCATTTATCTAAATTTGAGATAGGAAATCACCACCTTCTACAACTACACAAATGTGTCGTCTGAATGCTCACCATTTTTCCAAATTAAATCAGTATGGTTTAAGTGTATATTCAGACAACAGAAAAAAAAATTATGTCGTCTGAAAAACTCAGACGACATAAAACAAAACTTATGTCGTCTGAGGTGTGTCGTCTGAAGGCTTTTTTGGCATAGTGATGGCTGATTAAGAGGCAAGACATGCATGGTCTTGACAGTTGTGTGCATTTGCTCTAATGGATTATGTCATGGCGGGTTCAAATCATGTTATAATATTAAACATGTCAGAGTATGCAAACCCCAATTAATAAATATGTCAGAGAATGCAAACCTAAACTCACCCAATTTATTAGATGGGATACCTAGCTAGCACAACCCATTTAGTAACAAATTAATGAAAGTTAGCCCTTGAGGTTAGTCCAAGTGGTGAGGGAAATGAGAATGGAGTGTTGGGAACTTTTCAATCCCCCCTCAATGTAATTAGTGGCGGATCTAGAATTCAGAAAGTCCTACTATAGTTCAGCAACAGAGTTAATAATCAAGATTAGCTCAGTTTGCTGCTCCAGTTATTACAGGGAGTTATGAATGAAATGTGCCAGTTCATTACGTAGACATCATTATTTGAAATTTAAGCCTTCTATTTTGGTTTTTCTTGTTAATCTGGTAGTTGCTATTGGCCTTTGTCTAACAGGTAAAGCCACTTTCAGTTAGCTATGGACTTGGCATGTCAGATCATGATAGCGAGGGGCGGATTGTAACAGTAGAGTTTGATTCATTTTACCTGATAAGTGGATATGTTCCTAATTCTGGAGATGGTTTGAGGAGACTGCAGGTATGTAATGTCAAGCATACTGCAGCCTGATTCCAGGCAATAGTATTTGGGGGATGCCTTCTGGGCTAACATTGTTTTCTTTTTTGGTTCCAGACATACAGGATTACAGAATGGGATCCATCTCTCAGTAATTACATGAAAGTAAGTATGGTTTTAATTGCTTTACCTCTTGAAGTATGGCGTCCATAAGATGGACTTAATTCTTTTTTCTCAAGGCTTTTTAAATACACCAGTATTCTTGTGTTTCATATTGTATATCTTATTACAAAATTCGACCTTAATATTTCATTTCAAATTTTAGAAAATTGCTTTCTCTTTGGGGTAGTGTTGATCATCATATCTCCTCTTAGTAGTAACATTTACAATTTATATACTAAATGCTTGTAACCTTGAATGACAAAACCACCATATTGAATTTTCTGTTCTTTTAAGTGTTTTACTTTTTCTTTTATTGGAGAAAAAAAATGCTCTTTCTTCGAATATCCTTTTCTTAAATGAAACAATTTTATATGGTTTTGATGAGGTGGTATGGTGCTTATGGTTCTTTCAATTTATATCCAGGAGCTGGAAAAGTCAAAGCCGTTAATTTTAACTGGTGATTTGAATTGAACTGCAAGAGATAGACATTTATAACCCAGCTGTAAGTTATCCAGATTTTGTTGTGAATAAATCTTTTTGGCTTCCTGGTTGATCGCCTTAGGAAGAGTGTCCCTGTTGTATTCATAGGACGTCACCTCAGAACACTAAGAATATTGATTTCCCAAGCTTTTCCTGCACATTGTGTCAATCCATGAACTTTTACCTACATACTCTCGCTAATCCTAAGAACCCTATTTTTTTAACATTGTTCACTTTTTACATGCAATGTGTCACTTATACTTGCTAGAGGCAACAAAGATGTTAGGGTTGGTGTAATCTTATAAGTACCTTTCCTGTGTCAAAGTTTTTCCATAATCCCAAATTTTCTTAATTTTTTTCCTTAAATTTGAGTGATTGGTTATTAGGATCAGTACTCTGTCACAGAAAAACTATGAAAATCTCAACCAACATTTATATGACGAAATTAATAAATGATTTCACCCTTATCATTTATACTCCGGTCAAATACGTTGAGCTCAGCCAAAGTTCTAGTTTAAAGTTTCAGAGAGAAATCTGTACTATTGAACCTGCCCAATTTAGAATCCCAAGTGTTCTTTATCAGCATAATACTAGCAAGTCCTATACTGGTCTCACATGATCCATATCTTGAATTGTGGCTTTTATCCGGCAATGGCTTTTAACCTTTTTCAAGGAAAAAATGAGGGTGATAAAATAAGCAAATTGGAGCATTATGACACTCCAATGGTTTTGCATACAATCTCAGTTTGATATATTGTTCCTTTTACTTAATACATCTATAGGGAAATAGAAGAAGTGCTGGGTTTACAGATGAAGAACGGCAATCCTTCGGGACAAACTTTTTATCCAGAGGATTTGTGGATACATTTAGAAGGCAACACCCTGGTGTTGTTGGCTATACTTACTGGGGCTATCGACATGGTGGACGCAAATTTAACAGAGGTACTGTAATATCTGTATTCTTAGCTTGATTATTTCAGTTAGAATTCTCATTTCAACTAATATTAGCTACTCCTATTTTCAGTAAAACTAATATAGTTCTCTATCAAGTGTTGTTTTTCCAGTCCTGACCACAAAATCTGTGGACGTATGATTTGCGTACTTATTTTTTGCATTCTTGTATATGTTCGCGTATAAGTGCATTTGCAGGTGATGTTCCTTGCAATGGTTTATATATCAAAACTTAATTGACATGTCAACCAACTGTAAATATATTAAGTGGTTTATCTTATTTGTTACCATCTTTACATTTTATATTGTCATTGCGATTTTCATCTAGGGTGGCGGCTTGACTACTTCCTAGTCTCAGAATCTGTGGCTGACAAGGTTCATGACTCGTACATTTTGCCTCATATTATTGGTAGCGATCATTGTCCTATAGGCCTTGTAATTAAACTGTAGTGGGTAGGACGATGACATGAAAACCAACTTTGCGCATTGTGAATGGCTTCAAATCAGAACTCCAAGGTTCGAGGTGAAATTTTGTATTATCCTTCGCCTGTAATCTACTATATACTATATTTGACGTAATGACTGACGTAGTCAGTTCTTTATTACTTTTAGTATGTTGTGATTGCCTTTGTCTTCCATTTTCTGCTGTAAAAAATCAATCAAATTGGTCATTATATATTTGTGTGGTGGTTGCTATTAAAAGTTTCATGATTTTTTTTTTTTTTTTTTTAGAATAAAAAGTATGATGAATCTAGAGGAAGTATTGTTGCACTCAAGTTTGTTTATGTGCGGTATTGAAGTTTGAAAGAGTATTAAATTCAGAAATTTCATTTGATTTCAAGGCATGCCTTTCAGTTTTAACATATCATTATATATATCCCGTTTGTGGATTGATGTAGTGAACAACTATCTGGAGCAGTGTAAGCTAGACTTCTACGATGGACTTGGGCAATTGCTCATTTTCTATGAAGAACAAAGGATTGCCAATGCTCAATGCTTGTGAGAATCAATTTCGAAAAGGAAATGCTAGACACTAACTAAAGCTAAAGGGGACGTTGGACTGCCTAATCTAGCTGAATAAGAATTTTACAGACAAAGAATAAAACAAAAACCTAACAGAGGGCTGAAGGTTCAGATTTCCCATGTTTGGACTTCAAACTGCAACTGCAGGCAATCGGCTACTTTTGTCTCTTATAATACATGGCTAAAGATAACCATAGGCAATGAAAGAGCAGCTGCTGTTACTAAATAACTGGAGCTGCTTCTGAAATGGTACCACTCATAGATTTATGAGACTCCACAACGCTTCTTGCAGCTTTGGTGAGAAGTTGTCCATTGACACGGTGTTGGAGAAAAACAGTTATGTAGAGTTGTAGACATCAGCCCCGCCAATCAGTTCAGTCTTCGTTTTCTGTGTCTTCTTCAGGGTAAAGAAAGCTCTTTGCTACACATTGAATTTCAGACTATCTAAAAACCACGAGATAGAAGGCTTGAGCACTTTGAGTTTCTTAAAGCATCCAAAATGAATCAGTCTGGAAATGATTCTATTACATGATTAATCTTTCAATTGCTTCCCCTTAGCCACTTCTTGTGCAGCTTGCATTAGAGCTTCCCCTATAAAATGGTCAAGACCATATTCCATGTTCACCTACACCAAATTTAATTTCAATGCAAAAAATTTCAGCTTGTCAATTCATCGAATACCTTATGTGCATCTATCAAACCCCACTATAAGCCTGTCTAACTAGTCAAAAACAAGAGAATCAAACCGCTGATATCGAAGTTCTGCTACAATCTTTGAGTCTGAGTTTCCCCTAATCTGAAAATTATGTGTTTGAATAAATCGAATCACGTCAAAGTTAGAATGAAGAAGGGAACCCTGCACGTTAAAAGACCTTGACGCAGAGACAAAAAATCCGAATCCTTTTTTTTTTTTTTTTGATCGAGATCACATGGTTCCTCAAAGGCTTCCTAAGCCCAGAGACTAATCCGTGCTAGGAGATCATGTCCAAACTTTTTTTTTTTTTCATAGTTAACGGCAATTAACAACCGGAGTTGAGATGAAAAACAAAAAATTGAGGGAAGATTGATGTGTCGATTTTAATTAAAGTAAATTCACAAGCTCTAAAGCCGGATCCTTTTTTCACAAATAGACAGTTTGAGTTTTGAATAGGTCTTCAGTTTTTGTGCTGGACTTAATTTACTTGAATAAGTGTTTGTTTCCCCATATTATTCCAAGGAGAACACCTACTTACTTATCTACGAAATGAAATTGCAATCTTGTCAAATGAAGTTAGATAAGATGTTTTTGGTCCAAAATGTCGTTTGGTTGAAGAAATTAGAACTTTGTGCAAGCATGTTTGTGTAGGTTGTGTTCACTTTAGGGTCTCAACTGGAACCAGATCATTGGTGATGCTTTGCTTCTTATAACTTATGATTATGTCTCTAGGGTCCTTTGCATAGGCCATTGCATTCGTCTTATGTAACTTCTCTTTAATCTCATTTTGTTTTTCTTTCACCAACCACTAAATGGTTTTGTGTCTGGAGGTCCTTGCGTTTCAAAAAAGCAGTTGGACATAGGGAGAGGTCCTTACTTTTTGATAATTAAATTTTTTTTTTTAAAGGTAACTTTTTGTACTTATTTACAACCGTGAGAGACTATGGGTTCTTGGTCCTATTAGCATAGTGATTTCATTTGGTTGCTTTAGGGTAGTCTGCATGGCTTGATATTGACGTGACCCTTTCGAGGGTAGGTCATGTTGTGTAATCACTTATATTTGAATATATGAAAGGCTTGACGTTCTATTTCAAAAAAAAAAAAAGGTAACTTTTTGTATTACTTTCAACCTAACTTAAAGGTAGAGGTTAGGTTTTTAACCCAACTAATAGATTTTTTTTTTTTCAATACACAACCTAAAGATTAGACACATATGTTTAGTTAACTAGACTTCTAGAAATTTTCATATCAACCTATTTATTAGAATCATTTTTCACATCAACCTCTTTCTTATGTATTCTATCATCGCAAGTTGACCATGTTTATTAGGTTGAAAGTCTCTATATTATACCTATATGATAAGGTACCTAATCATTAGAACACTTTTTCTAGTTAATTTGATTTCAAGTATGTATCTGATATATAGGAGGTTTATTTTTGTATGACACCTCTATATTAGAATCAAAATTATTTTTTTTGTATCATCCTCTTTGTTAGGTTTTCTACTATATTGTACCTATGATCGTAGAAGATACGCCTTTTTTTTAGCTTGAAGGTTTTTGTATTCTAGCCTCACTTACATATAACTATTTAGTAGGTAAATTAGAAATGTAATAGTTGAGAGTGAAAACCTATCATGGGATTAAATATATATCAGATTGTTAGATCACCAACGAAACCCTAAGGAATAAAATTCCAATACTATCGTTTCTTTCATCACCCAAAGTATTCACTGCTAATTCGTCTACAAAGATTGCAGTTTCTCTCTCCAGCAAATGAATGGAGATGGAGCCAAAGATCATAATCAAGGTAAACAAAGTCTTCAATTAAGTTATTGTACGTCTGATATGATTACATTGATCATATGTGTGCTTAGATTCCGAAATCGGGACAAAGATCGAGGACGATGGCGCCCATATGCCCTCCTAGCGTCAACAGGGTCTCTACGTGATTCTCAGCTCTGCGGAAGTAGGTTTTGAAATTGGGGATGAAGATGAAGATGACGAGAGGATGAATTTCTCGTTTCAGTCAACGGCAGTAGTTAACGGGACGTTTAAGAGTTTTATTTTTGTTTTTTTTTTTGTTTCACGTTTTTTTATTTACTGCAATTGAATACAGCTGATATGAGTTGTAAAAACAATCTACGTGGGGAGTTTTGATTGGGGCGGCATATCATGTGGCAGTCCTACATGGTTCTACCGTAGGATAGAAGAATTTCTCACGTAGATATAGAAATATATACTCAAGTCAGTAGTCACAATATAAAAGTAAGGATGAAATTAAGGATGTAATTGATTATGATATATAATCAAAACAAATTGATTTTTTAGCTTAATATTTCAAATTCTAATGGATGATAAGATTAGGGAAGAAAGATACTTAATTTAACTCTCCACAATCAGAAGGGCAAAGTAGATATATCAAAAAAATGAGAAAAACTATTAATTATTGACATATACTCTATATGGAAGGTTTGCTAATGGAGAGTGGGTGTAAATTGAAAGAAAAATATCTATGGGTTTTTCCCAATAGAAGCTTATATTTTTGGGCTTATATTTGCAGTACATCTCGGTGATTATACATCTTCCAACAGTGGTGCAGATATGAGTACTGGTGCATATATCTTCTCCTAGGTCTTCAAACTCTCCCTCCTAATAGATAGCACTCTTGACAGAGTGAAATTTTGTACCTCTAGCTCAACCCACAGTTGGACGACTGTCTTCAGCAGCGTAAGAAAAAGGCTAGCATATGTGCTTCTGCATCTTTCCCCCTGATCGAACCACACTCGATTCCTTGCAGCCTCAAGTTCTTGCCGTATTGTTGTCCTTGGCATCATCCTAGAGCTCACAAAAGAAGCCAACACAGTGTGGCTCTTCCAATCATAACCCTGACATTGAAAACATCAAACAATTCAAGACTTTCCAAATATTATGAAGTATTGATTACTAATTCATAATTAGTAGGATTGGATGACTACTATACTTAAAAATGTTGAAATAGTCACTCTTCTGTTAGCAAAACGAAAACAAATGGCTGATCCATTTTGAACTCTTGAGGTGCAGGTTCTTTATAATATTTGTCCCTATAAGAAATTGAAATACCCAACTTTGAACAAGTTACTGTGTGTGTATGTGGACAAATTTGTATGTCACATAAAGTCTAGTACTTGGATAAGAGAGACAGTATTTAATCTTTGATCAGTCAAAACAATCCAAGGAATCAGAGCATAAACTGAAAACGGTTGTTCCTATACAAAGTGACATTCAAAACAAAAGCAATGAAAAATTGAATTCCAAGACTCAAAACACTAATAAAAAAAAAAACTAATTTTGGACCTTAATGTCAAGCGCGACACAAATATGCAGAAATAAACAGAAACCCAAACTCTAAACTCCTATAATTTTGAAATTATTAACCAGCAAAACCTTATCAATTGATGAATAAAAGCGTTCAGATGCATAACGTAAATATTGTAGTAATATATAGCTCTATCCTCAAAATATGGCTGTAGTAAAATATGATGGTCCTCATTTGCTGTATACTAAGAAACGACAGTTGGAAATCTTCAGTGACAACCAGCTGCGAAAAGAAGTGCCCACGTGATAGCGCAATCTGAAGCGGAATCTTTAAGACAAAATTAAAAAATAAAAATAAAACAAACAAACGAACAACGTTAAAAGAAAAAAAATTAATGTGAGGCATAACTTACCCCAGTAGTCTGTAGTGAGAGAGCATCATATGCTGCAACCGGAGCAGCAACCTCAACCTGACAATAGTAAGGTTATTAAAATTAAAGAGTCACAGCACCTTTTATTCACATTTTCAATTTGGATTGAAAAAACAAAGAAGAGATAAGTAAAATCAAATAGTCTTCTTCACAATATACACATCATGACCAGTATAAGTAATTCCCGAAATCCGAAAAAAGAAACAAACAAAATTTTTTTGATCATACACAATTACATAATATAATTGCTCTGTATTAGGTAGAAAGCAGAATAGTGCGCAACCCATATATATGCACGTATATTTCAAGGACTAAAATATCCAAGATATCCTCGAAATTTTCGTTTTTTACAAGTATCGATATTAATTTTAACATCTTTCTAATATGTTATTTTTAGTATATTTTTAGTTGATCATACAACTTTTATCCAAAATTTTGATAAAATTTCTATCGATATTCGATATTTTCTTAATATTTCCTTCGATTTTTTTTTTTTGAACCAACGATATTTCCATCATCTTCGATATTTTGGTCATTGGCATAGAGTATTATGTCACAACATTAGTCAACTGATCAACACAAATAAGTGGGTTAAAAGAGACAAAACAATACAAAATCAAGGCCTAGGACTGATCAACAATAGTAAGTATGTCCAGTTTATCCCATAGTTGAACGATTGTCTTCAGTAGTGTAAGAAATGAAGCATAGGAAATGATGAGAGCAATATTTGCTACGTTTTTAACGTTATTCTCTCTACATTTTACTTAGTTATTCTTTTAACATTATCATTTCTAACTTAGTTTTTGTTTTTAAGTAGTTTTGAGTCTAAAAAGGCAAGCAAGGAGGAAATGGCACAAAAATGAGAAAGAAATGGAGAAATGAAGTTTTTCCAATCCTACCAGGAAAAGGAAACCTAACATGACTAGGAATCCGTGAGCATCCTCCATTCAAGCATCCTTGCCGTCAGCAACATTCAAGATCATTCACCACCTTTTAAGCTTCTTGCGTTCTTGAAGATTTCAAAAGTGTTACTATGAACACAACTCTTTTGTTTTCGGTTTTCTTAATTTGTAATAAATAAAAAAACAAAAAAAAAATTTGTTATGATGATTTGGATGTTTAGATTACTTATGGGATTGAAAGCATGTTTTGATGTTTAATTTCCAAATACCATGAAGTATGTTAACGTTTTAGGTTTCTTGATAATCTGAAAATTGCTACTTCTACATGTTATAACTTGTTTGCTAATTTTGTGCTTCAATTCCATCATTTATGTGTTTATTGGTCTTTGGATGCATACTTTGATTGATGAGCATATAATTGACTCCATATTAAGATATGCTAGAGTTCTGGGTCTTAATAATCAAAGTGGAAAACCTATAGTTCCTTAGGTAAATGAACGATAAGCTTTACATGATAAGATTAGCGTTCTAACTTTTTGTCTTTGCTATACCGACCTAATCGGTTTTGGCTCGGATCGGACAGGATCGGTATCGGTTTCTCGGTGTGGAATTCCCAGACCTAACACGAATCCTCATAGATTACATCCTGACCATTGACAAATGACCTATTTTTAATTGTAAAGGTTTAACCAATTTTATTTCATGAAGGTTTCAAACTGTGCATCGAGTCGTGTGATATTTGATTTGACAATTGTATTAGGAGGTGGGTGTGAAAAGTTTTCGCATTTCTGTCCAAGAAGTAAGAGATAGTTGTAAGTACATAAATGTAAGATGTTGGATATTCACTGACAACCACATCATCTAGGTGGCACAATTGCCCTACGGTCTACGGAAGACCTTCTCCCAATGACTAATTATTTTGTGGTATTGGATTACTACTTAACAGTGCAATGTGGTGGTTCGGGCCAATAAGAATATTCGAATTTTTTGGAGCCTAATACAAGAGTGAGAAAGAAAAAATTAGGTTTAATAGCCAATATTTGCTACTGTAGGTTTACTTTACCATAGTCTTGGTAATCTATGTTTAATTTTTGCCAATTTACTACCTTAGGTTTTCAAGATTAGCCACTTTACTACTATTCTATCAAATTAACTTGACTTCGTCCATTTCTCAGTACAAACATTGATTACTTTTGAAAACCTGAGATAGTAAATGGCTAGTTTTGAAAATTTAGAAAGAAAATTAGTTAATTTTGAAAGTTTTAGACTAGCAAGTTCGCTAAAATAAAACCCAATATATCAAATTGACTAATTTTAAAAACCTAAGATAACAAATTAGTGTTTTTTTTTTTTTTTGAGAAATAGATAACTTCATTACTTATCTGACGAAGTGGTGTTAGCTTAGTGGTTAGAGCACCCACTACCTAATGACGAAGTCATGGGTTCGAGTTACCATGGGGGTAGGAGTGAAATCCTTTGATCTTCTTTTAGAAAAGAGAAGAAAAAAAAAACTTCATTACTTATCCATGACCAGAAGGCACATACATCATAAGTGGTCTCATGACAAAAGTTCTAGATGGCACAAGCTTCCTAACAAATGACAAGTAACCCTCATTGCAAACAAAATGAGCTCACTTATTCTAAACAAGCAACTAGCAGGTTAAGCTCGTAACCTAGTGAATATTACATGACTCGAAACAACTAGACTAGTAAGTTCGCCTTGAGACCTCAATTGGTGTACAAAAATACTAGTAAATTGCAAAGAACCTCCCATGAATGTAAGATTCAAAGGGTCACGAAATGCAGTAGACCAAAAACAATCCCAAGCCACCAGTCCATTGCCTTGAACCTATAATTGAATAGCCCATCACATTTGAACTAAGGTCCACGGACCCAAGCCCCAACTTCTCCACCTTGCCCTTGAATATGGTCGAAGAAGACTCTCCCGGTGATGGAGACACCACCAAAATCCGGCATAGCAGAGATGCATATCACTAATACCTGGGTCCCAAACCCAGATCTTCCATAGGTCTAGGGATTGCACCACTTCAAGCCTATCAATTGGGCTTAGATTTGGCCTCAACACTTGACCACTACCATTGCCAACGTCCGCTGTAGCCCCGACCATGGTAAACATCAAGGTTGGAGCCTGCTCGAGCACAACGTCGTCACCAATAGGAGATGGTCAACCGATCTGCCGCCAAACCTCGCCAACACCATCGATCATAGAAACAAAGCCGCTGTCGAAGGTCAGCCAATCCCGATAGTGAAGCCATGCCTTCCACACATTGAACCCCGAAGAAAAGGAGATCAGAAGTATCAAAAGAGCAAGCGTCCTAATTGCCGTCAAGCATTGAATAAATCGTAGAGGATGTCCACGGTAGATTGGTGGGAAACACAATTAGGGGGAGGGGGAGGGCGGCTAGAGCCGCATAGAGTTTTTTTTTTTCCATGCGTAATTGACCTAAGATAACAAATGAGTTGAAATAAGAACTAGGGTAGTAAATTGATATTGATGTAAAACACATGGTAGTAAATTGACATTTATGCCAAAAAAAATATATTATGGGATCAATAAAAAGAACACTTTTCATATGGACCAATCATATTAACCCGGATCTTATTATAGAATAGTATTTCTCTCAAATATTGTCACCCCAAAAGTAAATAAATAGTTTCTTACAAAGCACTCTGCTCGTCGCTTGAGTCCGGGTCCGCGGTCCAGGTACGAAGGCGATGGTGGAAGATAGTGGCCGGCCGCCGGATTGGTGACGGGTCGCTGCTCTTCTGACGATTTTCTACATGTCGATCTGGGAGGGAGGGGAGGATGATGGGATCAGCTCTGTTGTGGGTCGCCGAGGTGGAGCTGCCAGAGTCATCTGGTCTGTGTTTCCTTGTTTCTCGGCCAGAAACCCTAGGTTCAACTAGGGTTTTGGGTTAGCTCAGTGGTTAGAGCACCCACTACCTAATGACGAAGTCATGGGTTCGAGTCACCATGGGGGTAGAAGTGAAATCCTTTGATCCTCTTTTAAAAAAAGAGAAAAAAAAAAACTAGGGTTTTGGGTTGGGCCTGGAGATGTGGGTCATTCCATTTCTTTTTCTTTCTATCGGATCGGGCCTGTGGTGGTTGTTGGGGGGTGGCAGAGCCCTTTTGTTTTTTTTTTTTTTTTTGTGTTTTGATTAAGACCAATCGTTTTCGGATCAAGACTGCTACGGGAGTTGGTAATTATCTGGAATAAGATTGGCTTTTTTCAAGCAGCTTATGGATAAGGAATTACTCCTATTTGTTTGCTAGGAAGTGGCACTATGTTGGTACCCCAATTGCGAGTCTGGCTGATGGGGATGCTAGTCAATAATTTTGCCATAGAAGACACGGAGTTGTTCTTTGTTTATGGGTTTGCTTACGAAGCGGGCTCAAAATCGACTTGTAATGAGTTTACATTACTTAGATAGGAGCGTGGTTGTTACCCCGCCAATTTTCTGTTTTTAAGTGTATGCTAGACTCTATGTTTTTGGTTGGTCATCTAATGCAATGAATCTTTGTTTCAAAAAAACAAAAGAAATAGTTTCTTACTGTGATGAGTTGGCCACAAGGGATTGGTCGGCATGACGAGAAAGTGGACACCAGAGAGAGTCATGATTTGATTTCTCTGGGGTCAAAACGCTCGAGTTTGAAGCAAAAGAAACAATAGACAAGACACTACTCTAACTCAGATCAGAGTTAACAGAGAGCCATGGCAGCTCGGAAGCGAGCTTCAACAAACTCGTCCTCCTCGACTCAAACCAAACCAAGCGATCGCGAGCCACCCAAAACCCAAGAAGCAGCAGCAGAAGCGCCAATCTCAGCACCCAAGTCTGGTGTGATTCTGAAGCTGACGGCGTTGTTCTCCGTCCCCTACTTTTACCTGGTCTTGTACCATTACAAGATTGAGCAGGAGCTCAGAAATTCGATTCTGATCAATGCCGCCCTCAGCCTCGCGGCGTTCTTCGTCACCGTTAAGATGATCCCTGTGGCTTCTAGATACGTTCTCAGGCGCAATCTGTTTGGCTACGATATTAACAAAAAGGGTACTCCTCAGGGTACTATTAAAGTGTGAGTCTTTCTTTAACTTACTGAATTGGGTATGTGTTGCAATTGCTTTTCATGTCCTTAGTTAAGTGTTTGGTCATGGATATGATTTACAAAATCTCAAAGATTTAGTCTTTCATTCTAGACTTGTTCTTTTTAATCCAGTGCAAATATTTTCTCAATGTCTAGGAGCAGAATGGTGCATTGTGAATATGGAATTCAGTATTTTCGACATATAAAGCACAGTGATTGACAACTATTGTATTTGAGAATTGATTTTAGTAACAAAGATGGATTTCTATTGCTGTTATGGGGTTACTGTGATTTTGTATTTGTACAATGTTTTGTACTTCCCACTTAATTTTAGTGCTTTTGTTTCCCAGGCCAGAGTCGTTGGGCATTGTTGTTGGAATTGTCTTCTTGGTCTTTTCGATATTGTTTCAGTATTTCAACTTCACTGCAGATTCAAATGTAAGTATGTTCTTTCATTTATCATTTTCCCTTGATATTTGGAACTCTTGCTATGAGATGAAACACGTAGCTTTTGGTGATGCCTGAGTGGCTTCTCCAAGGAGAAAGTCTAAAAGAAAATATTGTGATGACATAGGAGAGAAAAGTAATTGAAACAGCTGAAAATATTGTTTTACAGAAGTATTCATGGAGGTTGTTTAGGATGTTAGAGATAAATGGAGAGAAATCGGAAAGGTAGCCTCTATTAATAATAATAGATAGGGGTTTCATATTTTGGGGTCGTAGGTCATTTAGGCAATGGTCCTAGGGAAGAGCTGGCCCTGTTTCATGATCATGTGGCTGTGTTAGAGTAATGGATTGAATTAGAGGCTATGGTCGTGCAAAACTGGTGTTTGTAAGGTAATGCTTCATTAGGCATTAAATGCTTGAATTTTTTATCTAGAATTTTGTAGGATAGTCACATGACCCTTGCTTTGTGTTACACTGTCAAATGGTGAAGATGATGCCCATGTGATGAGGATTACTGGAATGTGAATGCTGAGATGGTGGAGTAGAAAATGAATAAAGGATAGACTCGGGGTACAAATACTCTTAAATTTAGAGTTAGAATGAGTCAAGAACTGTAATGAGAAAACTAACATGGTGAACAACTCTTTGACTTGATGGATTATATTCCTTTTAGATCACCTATCATGGCTTCGTGTTTCTAATTTCATGTCAGTAAGTTGTGGATATTTGTCTTATTCGTGGAAGACCTCACTGTCATATATTTCAATTATGCAGTGGCTTGTTGAGTACAATGCAGCATTAGCCTCCATATGCTTTATGGTATTGCTGGGATTTGTAGATGATGTTCTTGATGTACCGTGGAGAGTGTGAGTATCCGGTCATTATTCTAGATTATAAATACAAATTTGGTTTCCTTTATGCTTTATATATGTGAAATTGCAGATGGCTCTCCAAACTAATATTCATTCCTGTATGCTTTCTTGTATTTGTGAAGAGCAGGAAATTAATACTGCCATCAATTGCAGCTTTACCTCTGCTGATGGCTTATGCTGGACATACAACTATTATCATACCGAAGCCTCTTGTTCCATATGTTGGGCTAGAGGTCTGGGATCTAGGTATGCTCATCCTAACATGTTGGTATAATTATTTAGTAACTAATAAACTCATTATTGTAATAATGTACTCTCTCTCTGTCTCTCTCTCCCCCTCCTTCCCTCCCTCTCTCTGAAATGATAAAAGACATTTCAGTTATGTTATTTATTTATTTTTGCACTTAAGGATGTAAAGATGTGACATTGAGACTCATGAAGTATCATAAACACAGATTGTCTGACAAAAATTGTGCACCTGAAGGTAACCATATATGAGGTGTTAATTAATTTGTGTTTGGACATATTAGGTTCGCCATAGTGAAGCCCAAGGAATCAGATAACTTGTAGTCACATCTATAGTTATAATAACACCGTTAATTAGGATTATTTAAGCTTTATTATAATAAACTTGGCATCGACCGGATTTCTTGTTGCCATGTCCATCTTATATTTCATATCAAACTGAATATCCAGTAAACGTGAGATTGTATGGCAACCAATGGATTTAAGAGATAAAAGGTTTTTAAACGTTGCTACTTAATCTGAGCAGACTGTAATTAATTTGTTTTGCCATGTCAAAGGATGGGCGTGGTCTCCTAGTCTTTTCCTTGACACTTGACACTTGACACATGACACACACTAGCGCTCATCTTTCGCTGAGATGAATACATTAGTCACTGGATGAAACCCACAAGCTAGGCATTGGGAAACATGTAAATTCTGCATCTATCTGTTATAAATTAAAATAGTTGTAATAAATTGAAGATGTCGGTAGATAACTATGTTATATGCAATAAAATTGTTAATTTTTAGTATTGGCCACAGTTACACTTGAACGAATGAATACCACATACTTAATTTATTGGTCTATTTTTTTGCTTGGATGTGAAGGATGGATGTATAAACTATATATGGGACTTTTGGCGGTTTTCTGTACAAACTCAATTAATATTCATGCTGGATTGAATGGTCTTGAAGTTGGCCAGACAGTTGTAATTGCATCTGCTGTAAGTATAAGGATTTATGATACAGTTGCAAAATTTATGTTTTGGATAAGAAAGAATCTTTGTTGAAAGACACAAGAAACATAACATACCTCGACATTCCTCTCTTACTGATCTGCAGATTTTAATACACAATATCATGCAAATTGGAGCATCTGTAGATTTTGAGTACAAGATGGCACACGCATTCTCTATATATCTTGCCCAACCCTTACTGGCAACCTCCTTGGCATTGTTCTCTTACAACTGGTGATGCTTCTTCCTGTATTTAGTTACCAAGTTTCTTATGCTCATGGCTTTGGTCTTGTGGAAGTATTGAACCGTAATATATTTTTTTTCTGCCTTAATTTAGGTATCCTTCTTCAGCTTTTGTTGGAGATACGTACACATACTTTGCTGGGATGACTATGGCTGTAGTTGGGATTCTTGGCCATTTTAGGTGTGTTCCTCTTATCTTTCAATTTCACTGTAATATGGATAACACGTGTGGGACCATAATTTTGCATCTTTAGTTATGGCTTCCTCCATAGACAATTCTCATACTCAGAGAATTTTCTGTATACATGGAACTTACATTCTTGCATATGTAGAAGAATCTGGTGGAATTTCCTTGTTTTTCATTGCGCTGTATTTGGAACCTATGTGTTTGAATTGATTCCCCACAACTAGTTCTTTTTATTGTTTATTATCTAACTAAAAGCTGCTGTTTCCAGTATTTCGTAAGAAATAATTGGTCCCTCAAGCACCCTTAGAATCTTACATTAGAGAGCCTATAAGTGAACATCAGACTATAAACTGAGCTGCAACTGGTGTGAAAAGTGTGGATCTTGTCATAGATCATGATTTCTAGTTAAACATAAGATATGTAAGAGTGCAGAAGTAAAATACTTTCAATTAGACCAATAACATTAATACCTTTGTGGAATCAGGTTGTTCCTTTGCCAATATATTTTCTTTCCATTATTATCTGCCTGATTATTGACCTTTGTTTTTCTTCTCCTTTTGAATTTTCTGGTTCAGTGAAACGCTCCTGATTTTCTTTCTCCCTCAAGTCTTGAACTTTCTCTTGTCGCTGCCCCAGGTTTGATCTAGTTCTCTCTTCTCTCTCTCTCCCCTCTATGCATATAACAATTACGCATGGGTAGGATTAACTCACTGTTCATGACATGTGAGGCATCTTATCTGCTGTTATCTTTTTCAGCTTGCTGGGATCATTCCATGTCCGCGCCATCGTCTCCCAAGGTAGCTTGTTGTAACTGCCAGAACTGCTGGAGCCATCTTCTGTTAACAATCTTTATAAATATTTTCCATATCTGTTATTCTTCAGGTTCAATCCTGAAACTGGACTGCTGACTGGGACAAATGATGGAACGCTTGTAAACTTGTTCCTAAGACAATTTGGCAGGATGACAGAGAAGAAACTTTGTGTTTATCTTCTCGTTTTCCAGGTGATTTATTCATTTTTAGTTGTGCGTGTAACCTGCAAATTCCAAGGCATGTTATCCTGAGTCTGAATAGGCAGATGTGAATAACTGCAATATGTGTCCTATATAGAGCCTTTAAACCAGCATTTTTAGTTGATTTCTCCCTATTGTGCCTTAGAATGCTTGTCTTGGTCTTTTTTGGAAGTCATGAGACCAGTCGTGAGATTTAGGTCTTTTTTAGAAGTCATGAGACCAGTCGTGAGATTTAAGTATTTTGAGGTCTGTGTATGATTTAGTATGTGTTGAAGGATTCTTCTAGGGCCTGGATATTAGGTTGCTGTGATCCTTATTAAAAGTAGATTGGGAAGAGTCTTGGTATGTAAACTTTTATCCTCAATATTCAGAAAAAGTCAGATTAATGTGTTTCTTTTGGGTCTCTTTCCTAGAACTCAATCCAAAATTTTGTCCTTCATCTCTATCATGGTTTTGCGACAGTAGCCTAAACATCCTGTCCTGCATGATTATGCATTTTTTGTCTGTTAATTGTGTAAGCGTCTCATTTGATGAATGTTTATCTACATGCAACAGGCTCTAGCATGCGGCTTCTGTTTCCTGTTGAGATACTTCCTTGCTGGTTGGTATAAATGAGGCAAAAAAGAACCAAACTTCTACAAGCAAGCGTCCACAAACATACATTTCCTGCAAGCGAGTCAATACCATCGGCAACACATAGACATCACTCTGAAGTTTTGACATTCTAGAGATGGGTTACAACTTGTATCTTTTTAATAGATGAAATTAGAGTTCTATTTGTATTTTAGCCGTTGATGGAAAACATTATATTACCAGGAAAGAGATTATGATTTGCCTCGATTCGATGTCTAGCATTGCTTTTGGATATACAAGTAATACAATTACAACTTCACTGGCATTGAAAAGAACTGGGATCCAAAAGCAATGGGGTCGGTTTTTTCTATCTGGGTCTCTTTAGTATTTCTCTTGTCCATATATTTTTATAAGTAGCAATGGGGTCTGTTTTTTTCTATCTGGGTCTTTTTGATCTAGGTTTTAAGGGCATCTTTATTGGGTTTTAGGCATCTGGGTATTCACCTCCAAGTTAAAGTTGGAATCTTTATTGGGATTACAGTAGCTTTGTTTAGGATGTTGAATTGAAATGGCTCGTTTGGTTCTGCCATGCAAGAGTTCTGCTTTTGTGAGGACCAGTCTTCTGGGTTTGATCCCATCTGCTCCTGTGATTACCCAGGAATAATCTATTAAAGGGTTGCAAGTCTGCTTCTTTTTCTTCTCTTGAGAGTTATTTTACTTTTAGTCTGTGAAAGTAAATAAATGTGATTCTTATTCTGTGTGTGTGTGAAAGGTTTGAACTTATAAGCAGTGCCACTATTGTGTTTGAGATGCTCAAGTGAACTCTAAAATAAGACTGGAGCATAGGACCTACCTAGATTCAGAAGACCTTGTTCACCCAACTAAAGGGTTGCAAGTTGTGTTACTTTGTTGTGACTATTTCAGTCACCAACAACAAAAGCCCACCTCCAAACTCACCCTCTCCTTACGACACAGCAAGAGTAGTAGAGGAAGTAAACTGCTTGAATGTGGTTGTAGGTCATGTGCTATCTCTCTAACTATTCTCGCATCTTTTTGCAGTTTTTGTGCCCGTGAGGCATAAGCTCCTCCACTAGTTGCTGCTTCGGATTGTGAGAGAGAATAATTACTCTGGTTCGGATGGTTGAGGGTTTAGTGGTTTTTCTTAAGGAATGAGCTTTTCCTCTGTAAAGGGTCTGATTCTCAATTTCTAATAATGTAAGTAATTTGAATATCTATGTATTTTTGAATGAACCCTACATTAGATGTAAGCAACCTTCATTGCTATTTCAGTAGAATGAAGTCATAATCTAATGGTTATAAGTCGTTCACAACAACAAATTCCGCGGCAAAGCGCGGGCAACCTTCTCTTTTCCCAATTACCCATGTTCTTTCACAGTAGCTATTCACCTTTTGGCTCTGTTTCTTTGCTCGCTTTTACAACCTGCACTCCATTTGTTTGTGAAAAACACCCAAATGGGTCTTCATCTTTTTGGTTTTAACAAGCATAGGCCGAGTTTTGTAATCTAATTATAAAGTGTTTTGGTTGGTTTTGTTTTGTTGTTCTAACATTGCTGCATTGTTTTGTGCTCAGATTACAATGATGATGGTGGCAAGGTATTTCAGGAGAACACTGTTTGCTGCAGCCAAATCAGAAGGTTCTGGTGCTGCTTCTATGGCTAGGACGACGGCCCACAACCCGCTTGAGGAGTTCTTTGAAGCAGATAGAAGCCTGATGAAGAAAAGCCAGTTGTATATGGTACAATGCTTTTCGTTTCCTTGTTTTCTGTTGTTCAGTGCATTTATGAACTGGGGTAATTGGATTGTATACTTAGTGAGAATCAATTAAAGAAATTCAAAGTGCTCGGCAGAGATTAATTAGGTTCTCTTTTCACATATGTGGTATATGAATGCAGAGCTTAAGATGACTCGGATTGTGGTTGAATTGTTCATCAGAAAATAACTGCATTTTCAGTTACATTCGTTTCATGACTATAAAGAATCTTAATGCTGTAAGATTGGTAGCATGCAGAATTACAATTTCAGTTGTTTGGTTGCAAAATGGTCCAGACATTGCAAGGTTGGTAGTATGCATTTTGCTGACCTGCACAATTTACATGGTATCTGTATAATCTAGAATTAGAGCTATAGAAGAAAGGTATATCATGTGGGTTGAACTGCTGATCATTGTTGATGTCAAGGATTCTTTTGTTACTGTTTTCATTTATTATGTTTTCTGGTCAGTGTTATTTAATTAGAATCTCTATACCAATTAGAGCTGAAATGCAGAGAAAGATCAATATTTCTATTATTTCCAACTTCCAAGGGAATCGAAGTTGCAATAGGAAAAGATCAATTACTGTATATTGTTAAGTGATTATTATATCAATGCTATATGGGTTTACCAAAAGTCAGGTGATTCCATAGAAGGAGTTTGGTTGCAGCGATACTAGGACTTAAACTCTGTATTAGTTGGATGATCTCATTCTTAATAACTCGCTTTGAAAATTTGGTCTTACTAGAGCTTGAAGAAATTCTATTTGCAAACTATCCAAGACATTTTGCATAATTTCAACTGCTAATATTGACTCTCTGATGTCATGCCGTTCAATATATTTCCACAACACTGCTAGATGTATTGCTTTCAGTGATAGATATTTCAGCTATTTCAATGCTTGCTGCTTCAATTGCTATTAGGTCGAAGTTGGAAGGCATCTGAACTGCGTCGGAAGTCTTGGGATGATCTCAATAAGCTATGGTTTGTTCTGCTTAAAGAGAAAAACATGCTGATGACTCAACGTCAGATGCTTAACGCACAGAATCTTCGTTTTCCTAATCCTGAGCACCTTCCCAAAGTATGACCCTCTCTTTTTAACCATTTTCTGATTTGTATCAACAGAAAAATACTTTGAAGAACTTCAAAATCTCCTTTGCATGAACAATAGTTTTCTTTGTTTATTCTTCTTGCAAATTCTATTATCATTGTTGATTCCTTCTTGTTGTCATCATGAAATTCAGGTGAGGAAGTCAATGTGTCGTATCAAGCACGTACTCACTGAGAGAGCAATTGAAGCACATCAGCAACCTGGTTGATTTAACGATACCAAAAAAAAAAATTCCCTGGTTGATATAACGATACACCTGAAGTTTCACAATGCAGGACTTGTTCCATTAAAATTGGCAGCAATTGCAGGCCATCCACACCATTTTTTTATCAAGTTAGAATTTCAGAATCACGTTCAATCAGGATGTTCAGACATTGTTAGGATGCGTCTGTGGCCAATGTCACACCTTTAAGTAATCCCCAACCCACTCCATGAAGCAAAGTACCATTTACCAATTTATCCACATAACCGGAAGTCCAGTTGCCAGAATGGCTCCTCAAAACAGCACCAGCACCGATGTCCCCGTTTTGATTTTCTAGCTCCACCCACATTGAGCTTATAGAAGTTCACATAAGGCTTACTCCAACCAGTCTGACCATGCTGGCAGCGTTCTACTACTTAGCACCATCAATTATAATCTTGCTTGGATTAAAGGGAAATGAAATATCTCATCAAAAACAGCTTTATTTCCTCACTTCCATAAGAACCAACATGTGAAGAAGCCAACCAAAACAATCTTTCCTGCAGTGAGCATCAGCAGAAACCCAAGATGCATAGTTCTAGCAATAGTGTCAAAACAAATGATACCACTCCAAACCCCTTCAGCCCCTATACAATCTCTTAGGAAATGAAGCAAGGTTTTAGCCTCATTATGCCATAAAGGACACAAGGAATCAGAAGTCAGTCTTCTTTTGACACTTTCAACATTAGTAAGAACCTTGCCATGCCAAAGGAAGTATTCTGATTTAGGAGAAATGGGCAACTTCCATAACAAGGACCAAGGAAAATCAGCAATATTTTCTTCTTTCACAGTTGTAAGGTAGGCTGATGTGACAGGAAAATGGTCATTGCTAGTTCCAACACATACCAGAACCACAGTCATCATAGCCATTTGAAATTTTAATAACTGAGCTTACAACTTCATAACTTAGATTGGATCTGAGAAAATCTAAATTCGATTGCTCACTATTTCAACAATCATTAACTTTTAGACTGCTATCAACAGTATTTATATCAGAGATAATCCTTCGGCATCATTTTTCAAGGCTTTTTTTCACTAAATTTCATTGTAGATAATATCCATGATGTACTATGGAGTGTAATGATTCCAAATTATTATACAATTGATACATTTTTTTTTTTTTTGAATGCCTTTCATCCTTGAATCAGATCACTTCTAATCCCATTTCCTTCTGTAGTAATACTGTCGATTAGGATGAATATAACGTGAATGTGTGGATTGCAGCATGGACTGGATTTTGTGTCGCATATCAAGCATGAAATCGTATGTCACTGAGTTGTCTGATAAGTTGTGGAACAGATATATTGTCTAAGCTCTTGCACACACACACTGGCACCAGTATGAATATGAAGACTAGGCATAGAATGGAGTTGAAGATACTAGCACACTCTTACGTTGTTGGAACGGCTATGGTTGTAGTTGGGATTTACGCCATTTTCCTCGGAATTATAACTTATAAATGATAAGTAGAACCTTAATTTTGCAACTTCAGTTATGACTCGTTACAGAATTTTCAAACTACTTGAAAATCAAAATCTTGCAAGGATTGCTTAGAATTTCACATCACATCTGAGGCATATGCCACGACATCGATCATGAATCTGAACCGATGATTTTATGAAGTTATTCCTAAAACAATTAGCAGGATGACAGGGAAGATAAACTAGGGACAAGCAGCTGTACTTGCCAAATCTTTTGCGTATGATCTTTCTCGGTTTCCCAATCAAGAAAATGGAAATGCCATCATGTTATTCAGCTCTCAACCACACCACGATCTTGTGAAACATGGGTTTTAAATCTCATGATAAGCTTTTGAATAATAATCCGTTCACAGTCTCTACAGTCTCTGCTTGCCTTTCACCCTGTTTCATTCTCATCTAAGCTCAACACAAATATCATGTTTACAAACTGAGCCACTAAAGCATAAGGAATTAATCGCAACGACGAGCCTATAACAGATGAGTATTAGTTAACTATTCAGCAGTAATCTAAGATGAAAAGTATTCAAAGCCTTTTGCATTACATAAGAAGGCTCTTCCACAGGTAGTAAACAGCTGGTCACTTCCACAACTAAAAATATATTCGAACTACACAAATACGTCAGTTAGCAAGGATTCCCTCTGAATACAGCCATTATCTAATTGCAAGTCTCCAACATTCGTGTCTCGGAAAAACTTTTTGTATAATCCACTTATCGCCAAACAAAATCAGCCAAGACTTGATTCTCCTTTCCAAATTCAGCTTGTCCTAATCAACATCCATTTCCTGGTCCTTCTCATTGGTACTGCTCGACCATAGTTTGATAGTTCGGTCATGTGATACAGTAGCAATGTGATGTCCATCTGCCATCAACAACAATACATTGGATTAGATGTTAACCCCATAAACTAGCTTTGAAGCAAAGGAGCTGAATAAAGTTTGAGAGAAGACAATTTGATGAACAAGTCCCACTACATGCCAATGTTATTTTTCTTTTAGTGTTTGGTAATGCATACACGAATATTATATGTCAATGACACACCAGCGACTGTACAATTGTCAACAAAATGATTTTCTAATTTTTATTATATCTCCCTTTTACATGGTTAACACGGGGAATTAAGGATGTTGGTAATATAGGATGCTGACAATCAATTATTTTTATAGTTAACAAGGCCATTATGTCCTCATACAAAGGTTATGAAAGTGGAACAGGCACCAGCAACATATTCCATCAAATACGAGGCCAAATTTCTGCATCGGAAGATTAAACTATATATATTCCGATGTCCAGTCATGAAGAAAGGGATTAAAGGTGTGAATGAGATAGTAAATGTGAGTGAGATAGTACAAAATCATTAATTGAGAGTAAGGTTGAACCATACTTGAAGCGACAACTTTTTATCTCAATGGTCCAGTCTTGATTATCCTTCATGATAGATGACTAACTAAAGGAGAAAACAGTTTTGGGGTAAAAACAGGCTTTGAAATTGGGTGTGACAATTAAAGTTTGGTTGTTTACTACCAGACAAGTGAATCTATTGGAAGATGTGTATTCTATTGTACATGAATTGTCCGATGTTAGTGGAGTTTCGGTCATGGTTTATGCCAGTGGTAAGTCATCATGCATTGTGTTCCTACATTAAACATGAGTCCAGATTGAAGTGGTGACTTCAAATCTCTTTGTAAAGTCGATAATTGTCAAGAGTCAAAAAGTTGTCTCCATTGGATGAGTCCTGCTGGGTAATACTGAAGTTACTGCATCATATCCTCTCTACTGGGACTTTTCTACCTTAGTAATGCCAAAATAGCTGTATAGCATATGTCTAGTTTCACATTATTGAAGGCAGAATTTCTGGTTGGCAAAATTCTACTGGTTGGGAAAATGATCAAGAACAACAAAAATGAACTTGCTTCAAGGATCCAATAAAAAAATGACCCAAGGTTTTCCTACTCAGAGCGACTTTTCTACCTTAGTAATGCCAAAATAGCTGTATAGCATATGTCTAGTTTCACATTATTGAAGGCAGAATTTCTGGTTGGCAAAATACTACTGGTTGGGAAAATGATCAAGAACAAGAAAAATGAACTTGCTTCAAGGATCCAATAAAAAAATGACCCAAGGTTTTCCTACTCAGAGCGACTAGTTAAAGTTGCACCAAAAAAAAAAAAAAAAGAGAGAGAGAGATTTAACTTGGTGAACTCAAAGCAGGAAGACAAGCACATCAGATTGTAAACGGTATAAAGTTAATGTAATGACTACAGCCTAATAAAGGCATATAGGTAGAAAGGGATGACAAATGTAAAGTGCATATCTCTATGCGCAAGTGAGGAGTTTGGGCAGGTAAACTGTAGCTACTAAAGCCCCGTATATCAACATATTATGGTTTCAAGGGTCATTTTCTTATTATGCTTTAAACTATCCTATTTGTTAGTGATATACGAAAAGTCATGCATACAAATGGTAAAAGCAAGGAAAGAAACGAAAAAATAAAAACAAAATGCAAAACCATATTGGATGAAAACTTACCTCCTGAAACATCCAAGGAAGTAACTTTTGATTCGTGTCCAGAGAGCGTCTTGACAGGCTTAAAATCTCGGGCTGACCATATCTGGTAAATTGCACACAAGATAAAATATGGTATTCAGTAGATATAGCAACCAATAAAATGATAAAAACAATTATAATAACTCCAATTCAGTTAATGTAGAAATAATGGTGCTCAGAAGTAGTTGATACCTTTGCTGTCATATCATAGGAGCCAGTTACCAAGAAATATCCCTCTTGAGGTTCAAATTTGACCTGTGATATGAGATTGGAGTGTGCTGGAATAATGTATATGGATTTCTTTTTCCTTAAATCCCATATCCTACAAGTGTTGTCTTCACCCCCAGTGGCTAGATAATAACCATTTGGTGAAAAACTGAGTGCAAGAACCTGAAAAATACAATGGAAAAAAAATAAATGAATCATGGAAAGTAAGCATGACCATAATTGTCCATCTCATCAGATAATCAAAAACATAAATAAAATATGAAATTAGAGTCTTACTTTTTTGACATGGCCTTCCAAGGTAAGAATACTTCTACCACTACGGAGGTCCCAAACACGAGCAAGCGCATCCAATCCAGCAGTTGCAACCAATGAGCCATCTGGGTGGAAGTCTATAGCATAGACACTCCTACTGTGACCTTCTTGAAGAAGCAACTCTTCACCAGTCTCTACATCCCACAGCCTCCAAGTCTTGTCAAAGCTAGTTGTACCCAAGTACTTTCCTGAGGGATGGAAGGCAATGCGGGCAAGACGGTCCAAGTGTCCCCCGAATGTCATCAGGTGTGCTCCTTCGCTGTTCCACAACCTCGCAGTCCTATCCGCAGACGCAGTTGCCAAGAGATGATTTTGCACAGGAGAAAATGCAACATCGGTTAAGCGCTCTGTATGTCCCTTCAAGGTGGCAACCTTTGTTACTTGAGGCATGCTCCACAGCTTGGCAACTGGACTTAGGGCGCTGCGAAAAGCAAAAACAACACAACAATTCAATCCACCACTTCCGCAATGGTATACAAACACAACATACATAACAATAGCAAAGCTCGAAAAGCTACACAGACCTAGTTAATAAAGAGCCCTTTCACCTCCTAGTCACATAGAGTAAAACAAATCATCAAAAACCAAATAGCAGCAAGAAAAAGCAAGCCTAGGACAAACTAAATTTGCAATGTAGACACCGAAATAATCGAAAACATACCAGGCGGCAAGCAATTTGCCATCTTGTGAGAATGAGCAACCAGAAAGTGGCCTATCATCCCCAATCTCACTGCAATCAAGCTTCAAATTGGAGGCCTGCTCTAAAGCCCAGTTGATCTCGGCATCCATATCCTCATCCGGATCCTCCTCCTTCCTCCTCGCACGTTGAAGCCGCAACGCCGCCCTGGGAAGCGAGTACTGCGCAATATGAACCCTAGCGTCACGCAAAGCTCTGGGCCTGGTCGCTTCAGTGAAGAAGGGGTACTGAATTTCTTGATCGAAGTCAGAATCGTCGGGGCCTAGAGCACCAGCAGCAGAAGCCTCGTCCTCGTCGTGAGCCTTCATCAGCGTCTCCTGCTGCGCCGAATCGAGCTTGGCCAGAATCGACCTGAGCCGGTCCCGCCTTTCCATCTCTCGCTCTCCGAACAGAGTCATCGGCTCGCCGAGGCGCCGGAGACGAGTCCTGACGGCGTTGTCGTTGGTGGGGACGGCGAGGGCGGAAGCGCGGCGCTTCATCAAGAGCTGCTGCATTGCTCTCTCCTGTCGCTCTCGCGCCGCTTTTTGCTCTTCGGATATATGGTATTCGACTCCGGCGGAGGAGGCTCCTTGAGCGGCGGCGGCGGCGGCATCGTCACCGGAACCGGAGTCGGAGTCGGTCGTACTGGCTGCTGCTTCGCCGTTTTGGGGGGGCTCGGAAGCTGCTATAGAGGAGAGAAGCTTCTCCTCCTCCTCCTCCATCGTCATCTCTTTTCTTTGGAAACTGAAAACCCTGGTTTCGAAATTTGAGAGGTTTTGAGGAAGAAACTATAGCGGGCAAATTTAGCTCTTCCACTGCTTTTAACCACGCTCCGTCCATATACCCTTTTTTTCCTTTTCATTTTCGAAGATATATATTACTTACTTGGAATAGAAAATAATCATGAATTGGAGATAACTGGAATATGAGAAGAAAGGAATTGATATTGATTTCAGAGGGGTTGATTCCTAAACTCATCTCCCCCTTTTGTAATCAAAGTCCTGAGTATTCAGTAATCGATTCCTTATAAGGAGGTAAGACCTACACGCATTCTGATTCCTTTATGTGTTAGTAAACGTTTGAATAGTTTTACCCTGTAATCATTCATTCTCATTCCAAGTAAGTAAACGTGGCCATATACTCAATTCCGAGCACGCAATTATGATACGATAACCAGTAAATACTTTTACAAAGATTTAGAAAAAAAACTCTCTTTAGTATAGGCTAGAAAATAATAAGCACCTAAGAAGCTACCAGCTCCTTAATTCACCTTAGAGTTGGAGCACTTTGCAACTTTCGGTTATGAGAAAATGGCTCAACCCACAACCCAATATGAGTTATGACATAGCCAGTCTAAACATAACAAAGGAACCAAGGACTAATGTTGTGCCTAAATTGCTTAGTCAATTTGTGGAGTAGTCACCATCGCTCAAGTCAATAGCAACTCCATCACCACCGTCAAAGTTGAAGACCCAAAATCAAAGTTGGTCGCCATTCGCTCCATCGATGCTAATTTTGGGGGAAGAGTGGAAGACCACTCTAGCCCTACATGTTTGCAGCCAAACAACAAGGTTGATCAAACTCAATCCCACTGTAGATCGTTTACTTGAACCAGCAATCAAGATCATGCCTCGCTGATCGAAGAGTAAGAACCCTCACTGCCTTTACATCACCGTGTCTCCTTGAGCACGTTGGCGATCAGTACACCATTCGCTCTACATGTTACCAAGAACCTAATAAGAGACAATCATCTTCATCATCTTATTCACCTTTTTCCTTATCTACCTCTGTACAGTGGGATCACATAGTCCACAAATATTCGATCTGTGTGGTTTTGCGCTCCATCATATCTTCTGCATGGTATCAAGAGCACAAAACATCTAACGACATAAACACAAATAAAACATACCAAACCTCACCTTTTCCAATGGCCTCCTCTGACTCCTCTCCCAATATCTCACATTCCCTCTACATCAAGCTAGACCGAAACAATTATCCCTTATGGCTTGCTCAATCTCCCCACTTTTCAAAGGCCGCAAGCTTATGGGTATTGTTGATGATATTGAAACCTGCCCTCTATGCTTTCTGACATACAAAGAAGGCAAGTTGACGGATATGGTGAATCCATGTTATGAAAGATGGATGGAAAAAGATCAAATGGTCTTAGGTTGGATTAATGACTCCCTGACCCCAACCGTGCTTTTGACCGTTGCCCATTCTACTTTTTCAGCTGCTACTTGGGATTGCCACCATATATGCCTCTAAGTCTCAAAACAGGATCCTTTAGTTGCGTAGTGATCTTCTCGATACTGTTCGTGGTAATTTGTTAATTTCTGATTTTCTTGACCAAATTAATGCTATTGCTAATTTTATTGTTAGCATAATAATTAACAATGTTGGTCCTCTTTATGAAACCACCGACAGCTCTGCACATGCCCAAGACACACCAATAACCTCACACCAATAACCTATGACTCGCTTAAAGCTCTCCTCCTCAATGTCGAGCACTGTTATGCTAAACACAATCTTCCTTTCCTTGATCTTGGAGGTCAAGCTTCTGCTCTTCATGCTTCAAGGTCTCGCGGTCTTGGCCCTAGCGGTCCCTCCTCCCTCTTTGGGACTGGTCGCGGGAGCTCTTATGGTTCTCAAGGTAATAGTTTTACTGGTCATGGGTCCTCATTTGCTGGTCGTGGTCTTCCTAGTTCTTGTGGCACTAATAATAGTTTTGGTCAATGCGGATCCTCTTCTATTCTTGGTCCAGCACCTATAGCTCCAACTTCCAACAGAGGTCAATCCATTTGTCATTCTGGAGATTGCATCCATTGCCAAATTTGTGGACGTCTTGGACACTCTGCTCTTAATTGTTACAATCGCATGAATATGGCCTTTGAAAGGCATGTACCCTCATCTCGTCTCACTGCAATGGCTACTTATACTACCCCTTCTTCGGCTAATAGTGTGACTTGGCTTGCTGATAGTGGTGTCAATGCTCATGTGACTCCCAATATAGGTAACATTGCTTCTCCTAAGGCATATCACGGTATTGACAATCTTGGTGGTATTGGTAATGATTTTAGTCTTTCCATTAAACACATTGGTTCTTCTCTCCTTCACACAAATTCATCCACCTTTCCCTTGCATGATATTCTTCATTGTCCATCTGCTTTTGCCAACTTACTTTCCATCAACAAGTTTATCATTGATAATAATTGTTATTTTATCTTATATCCTGATTCTTTTTGTGTAAATGATCTCACAACCAAGAGGACATTTTTCTAAGGGAAGAGTGAAAAATGGGCTCTATCCATTGCGAATTCATCAAACGAGGTTGAGTCCATCTAGTGGATTTGCTTTTGTTGGTACACGAGTTTTTGCTCAAGTCTGGCATTCGCATCTTGGTCATGCATCGTTGTCTATTTTGAATAAAGTCTTGGCTAGTACAGCTTCCCTGTATTAGGTTCAAACAAAATGTCCTTTGTCATGCATGTCCATTAGGGAAAAGTACAAAACTTTCATTTGCTTTGTCTGAGTCTGTTTCCCATTTTCCTTTGGAATAAATCCATTTTGCTGTTTGGTTGTCGACAACTTTATTCAATCAAGGCTTCAATTATTATTTATTAATGAATTGTTGATGATTATTCTAGATATTCTTGGTTATTTTCTATGAAAAATAAGCATGAGTGTGTAATCTATTTATCACCTTTCGTACCCATGTTGAAAATTATTCAATCATCCAATCAAATTGCTTCAAACTGATGAAGGTGGTGAATATATGAGTAATGCTTTCCGTACTTACTTATCTACTCGTGGAATATATCAAAGATTTTATTATCCTAAACATCCTGAACCAAATGGATTGGCAGAGCGTAAACATCGACATATCATTGATACTGGGCTTACTCTATTAGCTCACGCACACATGCCCTCAAATTTTTAGGTTGATGTCTTTAACACTGCTGTGTATATTATCAATCGACTTCCATAAAGTGTTCTAGGATATGTGTCTCCATACCAAAACCTATTTAATTGAGTTCCTCAACATGATTTCTTTAAGGTTTTTGGTTGCACTTGTTTTCCATATCTTCGTTCATATAATAATTCAAAATTACAAATACGGTTAAAACGTTGAATTTTTTGGGCTACCGGTCATTGTTTAGATCCTTCTACATGTCATGTCTATTTATCTCGTCATGTTTTGTTTGATGAAGCAACTTTCCCATTCTCAGATCCCATTCTTCCCTCATCTCAACGTGCCTCTTCACCATCAGATTTGTTCCATCCATCAACCTACTCTCCCTTCTCCACATCTTACCTTACCTTCCCTACTAATTTATCCCAGCCCACTAGCCCACCTATTACGTCACGTACTCCGCTACTGCTCTATCTTCTCCTCCTCATATATATCACGTCACCTATTCCACCACCAACTCTATCTTCTGCTAACCTCTCACCTCAAAATCGTTCATCACCAACTGACACCTCTTCTCCAAATCTCTCGTCACCCAACCTTTCACCCCCAAAATAATTACCACCATCACCACCTACTTCTTCACATATAGTCAACAATGTTACTAATGATCATCAGATGATTACTCGAGGCAAGGATGAGATTTGTAAACCCAATCTTAAATATGCTTTATCTGCATTTGTTATTGCTCCCAATATTGAATCTACTAGTTACAGTCAAGCTGCCTTACACAAGGATTGGAGGATAGCCATAGGTAATGAGTTTGATGTATTACAACGATTTGGAACCTGGTCCTTGTCCCACCTACTCCTGGCATGAACATTCTTCTCAACAAGTAGGTCTTCCGGATTAAACGACGATCTGATGGAAGTATCGAGCGCTATAAGGCTCGATTGGTGGCAAATGGGTTTCACCAACAAGAAGGAACTATACCGAAACTTGCAACCCAGTTGTCACACACTCTAGCATTTGTCTTGTTCTTGCTATTGTTGTTAGTCACCAATGGCCAATTCGATAGTTGGATGCTCAAAGTGCATTTCTCCATGGTTACTTAAATGAAAAGTGTGCATGAAGCAACCAATTGGGTTTGCTAATTCTCAGTTTCCCAATCATGTTTGTCAACTGCATCGGTCTTTAAATGGTCTCAAGCAGTCTCCTAGAGCCTGTTGGTTTCAGTGTTTTTTAGACTATCTAGAAGACTTGGGCTTTCAAGAATCAAAGGCAGATTACTCTATGTTCACGTTTAACAAGCATGGTGTCTTTCTCATCCTTCTTATCTATGTTGATGATATCTTAATCACGGGTAATAATACTACTCACATATCTCATCTCAATTTGAGTAGCTTATTTTCTATGAAGGACTTCGGTTCCATTCATTATTTCTTGGGTATTTAGGCTATGTACAATGTTGATCAGTTATATCTCACTCAACATAAATACATAAATATATTGTTGATCTTCTAAACGGTCTAAGCTTCATGATGTTAAACCAATGTCTACTCATGTTCATTGTGGCACAAAGCTTAGTTTATATAAGGGAGATTCATTATCTAATCCAAGTGAATATAGAAGTATTGTTGGAGCTCTTCAGTACTTAACACTTAGTAGTCGTCCAGATATATGTTTTGCTGTGAACCAAGTATGTCAGTTTATGCATTCTCCTACTACTATGCATTGGACTGCTGTTAAATGCATTTTGCGTTATCTTAAGAAAACTGTTGATCAAGGTTTGGTATATAAACCTAGGACATTGCAGCTCACTGCCTACTCTGATGCTGATTATGCATGTGATCTCGATCACCATTATTCTACCAGTGGATATTGTGTTTACCCTGTTGCCAATCTGATTTCTTAGAGTTCTAAGAAACATAAAATTGTTTTGCGGTCTAGTGCGGAGGCAGAGTACCACAGCTTGCCTACACCGCTGTTGAATTATCATATATGGCTACTCTATTCATTTAGAGATCTAAATGTGTGAAGACCCGAAATTCTCAGTTAAATATTTCGTAATTCGATATTTGTTCAATTATATGATATATGAATTTTGGACATGATTTGTATGTTGTTGTATGAGAAATTTGGTTTCGAATGAGTTTATTTTCGAAACAAACGTTATTTAGGGGAGGGGGGGGGTCACAAAAATTGACTTTTTTTACGTATGGAATTTGGGAAAACTTCCTTCACGAAAGTCGTAGAGCCCGTCGATACGAGTTCGTGCATATGCGGAACGCAAGAATCGGAGTTCGTACGGAGAAGTTAACGCGTTTGGAAAATTTTCCAGGGTTTCCATTTTTGGTAGCCGCACCGGTTTCTTCTCTTTCTCTCTCCTCTCCCCGAGCCGAAAACAGAGCTTTTCTTCTCCGGCTCTTTTCTTCCTCCTCCGGCCACCAAACCGCACCAAACCACTTCCTTTAGCTTCGCCTCAACCTTGCGCAGATGCCAGTGGCAGCCTTGAGCGGCGGCACGGCCTGTAGCGGCGGCGGTAACCACGTTTCCATTTCCGGCCAAACCAAGTTTTCTCCTAGCTCCGGACACCAAAACCCGAGTTATTTAGCTTGTTGAACTCGTATCAAGGAGTAGAAAACGCAAAAAAAAGGACCAGACCCGAAGCAATCGTTTTCACGGTGAACGGAGGCTCACCGGAGAACTGCAGAAATTCCGGCCACACACGACTGTTATGAAAGTTTCCGGCCACTCATTTTCTGACTTCGTGCTAGTTATGAAAGTTTCTCATATCGATGAAACGAAGAGGAGTAGCCTACCCCCGACGCCGTTGGCGGTGGTCGGCGGCGGCTCTGCCTCTAATTCCGGCGACCATTTCTGGCCACCTTAAGGGCATTTTCTGCCCATTTTTGTGTTCTACATGCCGATACGATCATTTCAACATACAACACTTAAATTTTGGATATCGTATGATTTAGTTATAAATTTTACGATTTCGATCATTCGGTTTGTGATCCATAAGGATCAGGCCGTCTGATCGACTTGTAGTTTTACTATGATAATCGTAGGACTGTCCCGATCACTTTGGGTGGTCACGGGTGAAGATCCGACCGTTGGACCTTCGTATAAGTGCATTTCTTGAATTGTGCATTAAGTTAAATATCGTTTTGATTAGGTGTTTGACGGATTTGTTAGCGGACGATTGTGAATCGTATTTTGAGCTGTAAGAAGACGCAGCGGGAGTTTAGAGGTGAGTAAATCTCACATGGTTCATTTACGAACCGAATTTCCTTGTTGCAAAATTATTTGTTATGTGTGAAAAATGGTTTTAAGGAATGAGTTTTAAAGTATATAAAAAAATGAATTTCTTGGTTTTACTACGTGTGAACTATTGTTGGTATTAGTGGTCATTCCTGAGTGGATGATTACATATATATATATATATTTACGTGATTATATATGGAATGGTGTGACATTGAGGTGTGTGTGGAATTGTGATAACTTGGTTATGATATGATATTGTTTTGATATTGCCATGATTAATTGTGATAATGATTATTGATAAATGTTGTGATATTTATGTTGATTTTGTGAGTTGAATAGAAGGTAGAGAATGTAGGATTCCGAGGATCGAATGGTCCAAGGATCTTTGGTTAATGATAACCGGAGTGTATGTGTTCTGAGGACAGTGAGGTCCAAAGTTCGACCGTTAAATAATAACGGGGATATATTGTTCTGAGGACATGAAATAGTCCAAAGTTCGCGGGTTACTGAGTTAACCTGGAGGTGCCGTTGCTTGACCCTAGGCCAAGGTGTCAGAAGTAACGAGACGGTTAGAGCTCTAACGTAGTGCCAAAGTGGCGAGAGTTGTGATTTGGTGATTGTGGAAATGTGTTCCATGTTGTTTCCTATGTGTCGGATTGATATTTCTTTGTGGATGTTGAGATTGTTGGATGTTTACTTGAGTTAATTAAAGGACTTGTGATTTATTAAATCAATCGTTCATTTCTTATTTACTCACGAGCTTTGCAAAAAGCTTACCGGGTTTTGTGTTGTTGCAATCCTGGTACACTATTAAAACGATGTAGCGGATAACCCTGCAGGTCAGGAGTATCAGGGTCGAGATCGAGCGGAGTAGGACATCGGTGGTAAGTACTGCACTTAACCTATTTTGGTGTGTTGTAGACTCTTTCGGACTTAACGTTTTATCTTTGTTGGTATTGTAATAATTGGCTCGAGAGATAGTTTGCTACGAGGTTTGTATTATGGTTTGCGAGACGCTGGTTAAAAAAAAAATTCAGGACGTTATTTGTGTTGGTTGTTATTCATGTTTCGGATTTGAATTTGTTATTCAAAATTCGGGGCGTGACAAAATGTTTATCTCACTACTCCAAGAATATGGTGCGACAATATTAGTTCTATCTCTTTGGCATCTAATCCGGTGTTCCACTCTCAAACTGAGCACATAGAAGTTGATTATCATTATGTTCGAGATAAGGTTGTTCACAAGAAACTTGATGTGCATGTCTGCACTGAAGATTAGACTGTTGATCTTTTCACAAAGGGTCTTCCCACTCCTCGTATTGAGTTTCCTGTATCCAAGCTTCCTGTCCGTCCTCGGCCTGTTCGCTTGTGGGGGCATGATAAGGGACAATCTTCTTCGTCATCATATGATTAACCTTTGTCCTTATCTACCTCTTTCTCTCTCTCCAAGTCTATCTGCTGTTTCACATGATAAAGGTTCAGTTACTCAAGCTAATCATGTTTGACATATCTCTGCCACAATCACCTGAAGCTTCTTAGCTTAGTCATTATCATCTACATATTGATTATATCAACAATAGATAATTGTTCAGTTATACATATTTAATTATCTCTTTGTATCATGTTATCACTTTGGTGATTGAGTTCTATCTCTATTGTAATTCTTGTATACATATCAATATAAATACATCACATAACCCATATATATTCTGTGTGGTTTTGCGCTCAATCATATCTTGTTCAGAACAACACCTGGAAGATGAGATCAAAAACAAAAGCATGCTGCAACCTGCCAAGAAGCACTCGCGAATCCCATAGTAGTGAGCACGTCGACTAAGCAAGAGCAAGTCTTTCTAAATTCGATGTATCGGAGAAGGCCACTACCTTCACTAGTATTTTTCTTCAATCTACATAAATGGGTAGTTAAACATTTTTTTTAATTGATTTATGGTAATGTTTATTGAGCCTTAAAAACAATTATTATCCATTCTTCAACCACACAATAAATATTTTACGGTTTTTCAAAAAAAAAAAACATTTACTAACTGGCAAATCCTCAATAAATATTTTCTGACCACAACAAATTTTATTCACTCTCAATGAAGTTTACAGATCTCTAGTAAATATCAAAAAAATGCTCCGACAAAAGCGTATTTATCAAAAAGCTCACAAATGTCTACCCTTTTGGAATTTTTTTTCGTATTTTGGACTTATGAACTATTTCCATTTATAAGAGGGTGATGATTTTAGCATTCTGCTGTAACATGTATATCACCACTTGACCTCTACTTTTACATAGTTACAAGTGAAGTATAATTAAGTGATAAAGTAAATGTCAAAATTACTCTTACGGATTACTTGTAATATATACGAGTCATATATACACACACACAAGCCCTTCCACTAAGGGCCATTAGAGATCATTTATGAAACACACTTTTCTGATCACATCTTAGTAATTGGACAATTCAGCTTCTAAGTTTACTTGAATAAATCATTTTTGAAAATCTTCAACCAAATTAAAAATCGTTTGGAGGTTATTAATCTAAAGCAAAACCTTCAAAGATGATAGATGAACCTTATTTACATCCAATAAACCATCATACACGGCCTCATCGATTACCTTTCAGTTTCCACACATGTTCAGAGCCTCACCTACTTATTCGAAGGCTTTAATTATTTGCTGCTTTGGAAGCTCTTTTTTCTAAGGCCTCTTTTAGTTTACTGAATTGAGGGATTGAGAAATGAAATTTATTCCTTTCCTATGTTTGATGTGCACAAGGAAGGGAACCACTTTCCTTTAAGGAGGGAAAATATGGGGGAGTGAATCCTCTCCTCCTTTAGCACTTTCCCTCCAACTTTCCCAACATTAAATGTACATTAATTACATAATAAAAATACATTTATATTCTTGTTGAAAATTGTTATTGACAATTTTATTTTGAAAGCTTATGATTTATGTAACTATATATTTTAATATATGAGGATATAAATGGAACTTAGTTTTATTTCCATACACAAACCAAAATGGAAACAAACATAACTTTCCCAATATTTCCAAACAGCGGAAAGAAAAGTTAGTGGGAAGTTTGTTTTTCTTTCCTATGAGAGTTTCTAAGGAATTGATTTCCTTTCCCAAGTAATTCTCACCATTTCAAAGGGCATTTGTTGGAGGTGTATTGATGGTAAAAAATATTCTAGTAGTGAATGAGACGGATTATTTTATTCATAATAAACAGGAAGAAAAAGATGGTTTATGTCTTTATGATTCTTAAATTGGAATTGAGTAAAGTGTGTGATCGTACGGTGTTGTCATTCTTGTGAAAAGTCTTGCAACGTTTCTGGTTTGCCTCTACATGGGTTGATATGGTAATCAATTTTGTTACAAACTTACAATAGTTCGATATTCTTTTCTTATTGCAAGGAAAACCTGAAGCGAATGTCATTCCTTCAAGGGAGTCAGGGAGAGCCATTATCACTATTTGCTTCTGTTTGGTGCTACAGGCTTCTCTGCTCTATTGAGTCCAAAAGTTACCTTCAGTGTTTTATCCAGTTGTCTAGGGGCTCTAGTGTCCTAGGGTCAATCAACTCAACAACTCTCTCCGGTAGCGTTACATTTGGGGCTAAAATGCTAACACACTACCAAGGTCATACTACTCATTTAGGGAAGAACATATGCAAACTATCGATATGGAAGGCATTCCTTAATATTTTGCCTACATTGGATCGTCTAGCTACAAGAACTCCATAATTTCATATTGAGAATCCTAATCTGGTATTATATGGTATCAGAAAATCGGAAATGCTGCCATGATTGTAAATTCACGAAGACCCCTCATATCTCAGGTCTGTTTTGATCCCAAGAGGCCAAGCTACTGCTCTATCTTCTCAAGTTGGCTTCATTTTGGTGAAGAGAAGCTATCTTCTCTACTTGCAAAACTACTATTCTTGAATTGGAGTGTCTGGAAAGAAAGAATCAAAGGGTTATATATCTGTTTGTGACGTCTGACATGCTCAAGAATTTCCAATTTCATCATTGTAAAAGAAGAATCCTTTGGAGAGGAGATGGACTGGAAAACACCTCCTCCTGGTTGGCTGAAGGTTAATTTTGATGGTACATTTGATAAAGACACGATAAGGCTGGAATAAGCTTCATAATTTGAGATTCCACTGGTTCTTCTGTTGGTGGAGCTTTATGACCGATGTCAAATATGGCAAAGTCGGAAAACTGTTGAAGCCTTAGTGAGGGGAGGCTATTCAGTAACTGCCACATTCCTTAAACCTTGTTATTTTTTAGACAGATTCCTTAACCTTGCCAACACTATGCGAAACAATGCTTCACAACGTCAAACTTCTCTGCTGAGAATATATGACGATCTTGTCTCGTCCACAAACTTGCCCAGGCTCAAGTTTCCCGTCATGCATTGCAGCAAAGCAAATACGACTTCTCACTCGGCTGCACTTCAAGCTTTAGTGCATACTCGGCAATACTCTTGGACTGATGTCCTTCCAGCTTTTCTTTCTATTGTAATTGTCCGTGAATGTACTAGTTCTTAGTGATCAGAGATGACTGCATCATGTTTCTCACCCAAAAACCCAAAACAAAGAAGAAACAGGAATCTGTCAGATATGAAGTTGTCTATCATAAACTGGATCTGATGGAACCATTCCAAATAGAAGCTGATCTGGTCCATATCCTAACACATTACCACGGTCCCTCTTGAGGTTTCATATTCCGATCATTATATACAACACATCTCTACTAACATACTCGCACTCCCACAATTAGAGAGGCCTCAGGCAAGTCTTGTTCAACATATATTATTATAGACTTATAGTAATGCTACACATACAAACTGAACCAATTCCAATTGAATTGGTTCGACTCTGCCAAGGCCATATAACCTCATTATTTACTTTCTGTCCTACGGAGGACAGCAAAAGAATACAAAAAACACCAGCACACATACCATCAAAACTCAGACAACCAACACTCACATACCCGGTTCCTCCTAACTCCATGAATTTCCGCCCAACTACATGAACTTTCCGCCCAACTTCATGAACTTTCAGACTTGCTGACAATCATTCCAAGTTCCACTGCGTTGATAACCAACATTATCTCCATTCCTTCTTCCTCCATTCCTCCACCCTCGATCTTTCTGATAGTAATCACCCTGAAATCTCGAGGTCCTATTTCTTGAGTTGTTCCAACTTGCACCACCATTATTCGCTCTGTTCCTTGCATCAACATTTCCCCAATAAACTCGATCAGCTCTTTTCCAATCCATATTCTTATGAGGATCATCAAAATGGGTATTCCAATCACTTGTGTTATCATTATTCTCCCACTTATTCCAACCACTTCCCCATCCTCCTACTGCTTCTTTATTCTGATCGGAGACAGGTTCCCAAGGATTTTCTTTATTATCTGCATTCCCTCCAGGACCCCAGTGTTCAGCATCTCTGCTGGCATCTTTTATGAAGTCATCCTCAGCATCCCCCCATCCAGTGCATGAAAATGACTGATTCAAAAGGAGTGGATGACCAACAATAACACCCTCTCCTTTGGTTTCATCATCGGAGGGTTTAGGTTCCCTTTCCAAGTCCAAAATCAGTTCAGGATCAATGCTGGAGTTCCAGTCTATTTCATCAATATAAATATCAGGATCAGGCAACGATATGTCGCAGGGAAGACCGTTAATCTTTGCCCAAAAACGGTTTTTTGCATTTTGGAATGCCTCTTCACCTGCAGAATCATTCCATTGAACAATATTTTCATAAAGATACATACACCTCTTTGTATCTAAGAGCTTTTTCCATGGAACTGAGCCCACCGACGTACAAAACTTCTTTTCCCAGGAAGGCACATTGAACTGCCAACTATCTGGAAAAGAAAAACAAGCAGATTGTAGATCAGCCATCATGCACCAAGAGAATATCTAAATTAGGTCAAACAGCTCAACAGAAATCTACAAAGATAGAACTTCCAGAAAGAGAGAAGAAGATTCAATAAACAACCACAGAAGGAAATATTGATACAACGAAGAGAAAGAGATGCAACAATGATTACAGACATGCAAATGCGACAAAACCTTGCAACGTAATGCTATAAAGTACGTAGAGGAAAATCCAATAGAATAGTTGAAAACGACAACACAAATCTAGCCGCTAAAGAAAAGTTTTGGCGGATCCAGATTTTGGAATCATATTCACATTTTTCTTTCCTGGACACTTGCATACATTTCCCAAATCTGCATCCACACTTGTCCGCATTAAACATTTGGCGATACTTGATAGTCAAACAATCAAGAAGAATATTGAAACGGCAAGGCAACCATCCAATAATTGGCAGAACATTTAAATCTTAGACAGGTTAGGCAGCATTATTGGAAAGATGAGGGAAACTCAAAACTGGTACAAAGTAATACAATTATGGCTCAACAGATTAAATCCACACGAACCTTATTTGGAAACTAAAATGCTATTACTCAATTTAACAAAAGCTAAATATAAAAACTACTTGTTATCCAAAATTGAAACTCTCACAATAATATATAAAACCTTTTTAAGGGAACAAGTATCAAATATATGAACTTATTAAGAAAAGACTAACGACAAACTGCAGTTCCAGCCACACATGCTTACTAACTGCACCAGCAAAAATGTACCAGACCCTGACAGAACAATATCTTTTGCAATTAAATGTACCGATATACAGATATTCTCAAACGTATCAAGTATTCAATCAGGCTATCCATCAAAGCAAAGAACACCATAAAGTCCTAGCCTGCATGATTGCAAGTAAATGTTTTAAAACAAACTTTTATATCAAACAGCAATACAGTCCCCTTCCATAAACGGAGAATGACACTTACACACGAGCAAGAGCAGGAATGCTACCGAACTCTAAAACCTTTAAGTAGATGATTATGCCTACATGATTTAGCTCCAGGGGATGACATCCTAACAGTTGGGAGGGGGAAGTAACAAAACCACTATTGCTCCTCATCTTAGATTAGCCATGCAGAATTTAACTTGCAGGATAACTTCTTGCTTTTGCACAGAGTTTAGAGAGAAGAAAATGCTATTGGTATGTCTTGAATAAGACTCAACAATGGAATACAAAGAAGATCAAGACTTCAATGGGGGGACAGAAGCACAGAGAAGAACAGAGATTTCTCGAAATTATTTTCCTCCCAGACAATGAGGTTTCTTTGTTGTTTGATTTATAACCCCTCAATCAAAGATTAGATATCCTACCCATCTAAGCAATAGCAAAGAAAGAATATTACACATTCTCCAGAAGGGATACAAAAACATTTTCAATGAAACAATTTTCTGTAGAAACAATGGAAACCTAAAGAAAAACAAAACTACAATACAAAATCCGGTTGCATCCAATTCCAGAATTCCCAAAACAAGCAAAACAAGATTAAAACCTAACTAGCCGCTCAAGAAAATGCAAGAACAAAAAATTCTAAACAGAATCAGAGGCAGCAGCCATGCATATGAAAATCAAAGGAGAACCCTTTTTCCTGAACCAAAAACCCTCTCAAGAGAAGCATTAATCTTCAAAGTTTACAAAGGATCACAAACTAGTACTCCTGCAACAACTTAAATTCATAAGAAATAGATGAAAAATATATATAAATATATATATATATACCATGATGTTGCGGTGGCTTTCTGTTCTGAAATTTAGTCCAGGAACCTCGTTGATGATAAGTATCACCCCGCTGCTGTTGTTGCTGTCTTCCCCAACTGCCCATAATCAAAAGCAAAGGGAACCCAAAACACCCAGAACCAAATTAAAACCCGCCCAAGATTGCTTTCTGAGTTCTAAACAGAAACAAAAAAAAAGACCAAAAATTGGAAAAGGGTTTTGAGTTTCCAGCACAAGGGTCAGTAAACTTGTTAGAGGGAGATCAGATAGAAAATGAGAGAGAGACTTGTTGGAATATATATAATATATGTATCATCAAAGAAAGTAACTCCGAGGTTTTAGAACTGTCGTCGTTTTGATCTTTGCTTCCTTAAAAAGGCCCCTGGTATTGCCTATCGGTTTTGGTACGTTACTCAAAGCCCCCTGGGTTTCAGATTTATTTACTAAAATAGCTTCACACTTCCCATTTTTGTGACGACGACTGTGGCGATCCAGAGGGTGACAAAAGCAGTTGGGAGCCAAGTACAGTTTCGGGTTTGAACCATACGTCACACTGTGTAACGCGTCCATGGAAATCTTGCGTATTTATTTACCAACCAGGTAGGTAATGCCAAACTATTGGATGACAATACAAAATTAATCCACTTTCTAAACATTTGTATTTGAATTGGATCTCATATTTTAACTATTAGGGCTATAAAGTTGTCGCAGAGAATTGATGCAAATGTGGTGCTTGAGATAATTACATTCATTGTACTATTGTAGTGTTTTAGAAAGTTTATTTTCCTTATGTACCGGTCGAATAATTTTATTTCCTTTAAGTGGTTCGCATTGTTTAAAAAAAGTTATGCGTCAAAGAGTGTAATTGAATTACACATGTCCATAATTATTATTATTTTATTTTTTTAGAAGAAGCATATCTACTTGCACACATATCCCTTAGAAAGTTAGAATCTAGGCTAGCTTGTGACATGATCTCAACAAAACATATGAGCCAACGAAAAATAAAGTTAGAAGATGCTTAGGGTCAATAGTTTTTCGTAGTACATGTTACTCATTGCACATGTATGTAGGTGGCGTTTTAAGTCGATCCGCTGTCAAATATCAAGACTCAACCCTAAACGAGCGGTGGAAACTAACAAGTTGGATACAGTAGAGGCAAAGGGAATTTTCGGTGGAGCGGTGAAATACGTAGAGATAAGAAAGAATAACAACAGACACTAGTAGTAACTTAACAAGAATAGATCGAAAAGGCAATTAGGTGTATACTTCTTTTATTCGTAATTTATTTACACTACATAGTTGTTGTCACGAGGTTCATAGATATATCGATAGAGTACTCATTCTCACATTTATACTGTAAATGCTATCATTGGTTTTTTTTATTGAGAGATGAGAATTTAAACTCGAAACTTGCTTTAGGTAATCTTATCTTATATATAAAAATGTACATATATCTCAACAATTATTGAATGCTCAGGTTTTGCTCCGCGAAACTTGGATCGCTCGGTGTCTAAAGGTTGCAACTTTCTTCTTGTTCGGCGGCACTCATGGGCGGCGTTTGGTCCGCCTCGCCTGTCAGGGGCTACTGCCGGACTGGAATTTGAATACTACATGCCTGGGGGCTCATTAGAGAGGGACTGAATTGGGTTTTGGGCTGGAGGGGTTTGGCAACAAGTCTGAGAAGCCATCTTCCTTGCAGTGGTTCTGTGTACATGCGCGTCTTCCAGATCTGGGCGGGGCTGAAGGATGCTGGATCGGAGGGCATGACGGTGTGGTGAAGCTGGTTCATGGAGGCGCGGCTCGCAGTGGGGATCGGGTTGGCGTTGTAGCTTGAGGCGTTGGCGGCTTGGGGCGTGGTGCTTGAGGCGAGGCGATGAAGGTTGCAGCGGCATGGGCGGGACAGCTTTGGGTCACGGTGGAGGGACTGATGGAACTGCACCGGAATTGTACTTCCGGCTAGTGGAGTGGAAGATGAAGTTTGGGCAGGATCAAGCCAATCTTTGCTGGGCCTGAGTTTGAGCCTCTTGTCTTGGGGCTGCCCTCTTGGGCTGAGTGATTTGGGTTAGAGTTTCTGCCCTAGTCCTTTTTATGTTTTAGTAAGTCTAGTTACAATAATTCCCTTTGTTTTAGGGAATTCTATTGCTTTTGTTTTTAGGGCAACCATAAGTTTTATTTTTAGGCTTGCTTATTTACTATGTTATTTCATAGTCTGTAGGCTTGCTTAAATAAGTGAGCATGGATATCGTCAAATGATCAGACCTAATCTATGTATCGCTGTGGTTTTCCACAAACTCTTTATTTACCCAGAGATGGTAGAGGGAGGATATGTAATGGTCATTTCTGGCCTGAGTATTAATATATATCGACATGATATTCTTAAAAAAAAAAAAAAAAAATTATTGAATGCTCTCTTATAGTTAAATTCAGATGTACCAATTAAAACAAAAATTATACTAATCTAGTTAAACAAAATCACAATTAATATTAAACAAAAATCACAATTAATATTAAACAAAAAAAGCAAATAAAAAAAAGAGCTAATTTCATTTTACCTCCCTAACATTTACATGTTAAATCAGTTGTGGCCCTGCACTTTTAATTTCATCACAAGTATCCCTATGCTTTCCAATTTAATCAATCATGTCTAATAATTCATTTTTTTGTCAAGTATTTTGTAAATTGAAAATATGGCTCTAATGGGCTCCCTTGTATGATGACGATTCAATAATGTGGCATGCAAAATTATATCGTATGTGACTACAATTTCAAAATACATCACACAATATTTGGCAAAAAAGCTAAGGGTTAGACAAGATTGATTGAAATTGGTACGTACAGGGGCACGCGTGATGAAATTAAAAGTGCAGGGGCACAAATGATTTAAGGTGTAAAGATCAGGGAGGTAAAATGAAATTTGCCCTCTAAAAAAAATGAATAGACGCACATTCTTGCTTTTAGTAACCTCGATGCCCAGATTAAAATATGAACAAAAACTAATCCATCGTTATGGGAAGGCCAAACAAAAAATTGAGAATTGGGAAATTTTTTTATGTATGAGAGTTTCTATGTTAATGGAAAATTAATCCATAATTGGTTGGTGTTTTATCTCTCTCTCTCTCTCTCCAAAAAAATTAGGATATGAAAATAAGAACATGGAGGACTTTCAATCTCCTCTCCTTAATATTGCAATTTCATTTCTTGTTTTCATGGAATCATGAGTTTTTGGAAGATCAAAACCTTCCCAAGTCTTTTTAGTCTTGAGCAATGGAGCAACAGAGAATACATGAGAGAGGATTTCAAATGAGTCATCAGAAGAGAGCTGTTGCAGTACTAATGGCAGGTTGCTTATTCTTCACATGTAAATATGTCAAAAGATTAGGGTTTGTAATTTTTTTTCTTCCATAATTTGTATACAAAATCATTTCTCAATTGTGTTTTTAATTAAACAAATAAATCCACGTCATTGAAATTCCATAATGATATTGATGAGATGGTGTGTGCCACATCATTTGGTAATCCATTTTTGTATAAAAATTTGGGATATCTAGCATTACTCATATAAAAATATACATATATCTTAACAATTATTGAATGCTCTTATAGTTAAGTTCAGATTTACCAATTAAAACAAAAATGATACTAATCTAGCTAATATGTGCTGGTTTGAATGAATGGTATTGATAACAAATGGTAAGAAATGAAAGAGAAAAAGCCAATTTTAAATAGGAGTCAGTTATACATATTAAGTAAGATTTGAATGCATTGAATACAGTAAGTGCTAGACAACATATAGTTTCAGTGAATTAAGCAACAATGACGCACAAGTAGTAATGGTCCTCTATCTAATTCGTATGGATCTGCATGGCACTTGAAACTTGATGACTGCTTGTAAACCAAAATAGACTCCACTGCACTCTGATGTAGGCATTCCCTGATTTTCAGAGCGTTGAAGTTCTAAAGCAAGTAACTGCCCGATCTAGCATTAAAAGTGGCCACTAGCTAGATTAATATTTGGTAACGTTTCTTGGATTTGGGAAAATAAATATTGTTTTACGGTTATTATTTTTATTTTTATTTTAATTAAAAGAATTTCATTTAACTAGCAATTGAAATTGCTCAAAAGGGCATCCTTGATGAAGTTAGAAGCATACAAGTACCAAGAGTGAGATACATCTTAATATAAGGCCGTGTGAGCAAGTGTATGAGCTACACTATTTGCTCGACGATTGACATGTGATAATCTCTTCTACTACGATATCTAGCACCGAAGCATCTTCTTCTTGAGATACTATTGCTCGGACCAACTGCAAACAGTCGGACTCAAAATGCACCCGCTCATAATGAAGGGATATAGCAAACTGTACTGCAGCTTTAAGTGCCATTAGCTCGACTTGAAACGCTGAAGTCCTGAAGATGTTGTTGGTATAGGCCGGGACCCAGCTGCCCTAAACTCTCCATTGTGATCCTTGATGACAAAACCCAAACCACCTCTCAAGCTATCATAATTATAACCACCATATCTACATTGCACTTAAGGACGTCAGCCTCAGGAGCAATCCACCTGGGAACCCTTTGAACTCCTGGTATCATTGAAGCATATACTAACTTATATTCTTCAAACCAGCCCAATGTAGTGATTGCAATATCTGCTGGTAACCTAGGTTTCTCGCCCCATAATGCAGCATTTCGATTACTCCATAAGGCCTATAGGAACATCATAAACTTCTCAAATTGAGATAAAGAAAGGCGAGTAGCACATTCTAGCATCCAAACAAAGATTGGAGTTCATGGAAGAGACAATTGTAAAGAAACTAACCCCAATAGCTAGTTCTCGTGCCACCTGGCAATCGGCTAAAACATAGAACACACGAAGTATCTCCCTCATAACCTCGAGTAAAGTAGTCTCTCTCTCGTAGGTAAGATATTCTGACAATCCCTCCAAACATTGATAGCTACTTTCCTTGGCACTTTGGTCTTCCAAATAGTCTTCCATAACCGTTGGAACCCATCCCAAGGGGGGGGGGGGGGTGCCAATCTATTTGCTGGAAGACAACGACTTAAGGGAATCTTTTTAATCAAGGGTAATTGGCCCAAAGCACCAAAATAAGCAAAAATTATCCCACTTACCCAGCAATAAATTTTTATTCTCACTTACCTTATTTAAAGCAAAATGACAGTTTTGCCCTTGACTTGATTAATTAATTACATGTGGCCCTCTCTTTATCTCTCTCTTTTCTCCCCAATCTGCTGCAGTCTCTGTCTCTCATCCTCTATTCTCCAATCGACTCTCTCTCTCTCTCTCTCTCTCTCTCTCTCTAGCTCCGGTCTCTGGTCTCTGGTCTAGATGGCCGACTGCGAGACGAGGCTGAAGATGACTGGTCGCCGGTGGTAGGCGATCTAGGAGTTAGAGCTGGTAGGCGATGAGGAGTCGGACCTGGTAGGCGACGAGGACCGGTCGCCGCTGGCAAGCGATCTAGGAGTCGGAGCTGGTAGGCCACGAGGAATCGAAACTGGTAGGCGACGAGGTCAGAGCTGGTAGGCGACGAGGACCGATCGCTGCTGGTAAGCGATGAGGAGTCAGATCTTCTAAGCACCAGCGAGAAGCTGAGTCTCCACGTCGTCTTTCGAATCCTGAGGCGCTGCTGCTTTGGAATTGGCGCTTTTGCTATTTTACGAGAAGATGAATTACAAATTGAGACCGAACTTGGATCCCTCAGCTGCACCTGTGGTGGTTTGGTCTGCTTTTTTTTTTTTTTTTTTTTTGGAGGTTTGCTCCGTTTTGGTACCCAGAGTATTTTCTGGGTGGCCAAATCAAATTTTTTTTTTCAATAAACTGTTTCTCCAAAAATGAAAGAAAAACGGAAAAAAAAAAAGTGTTGTACAATTTGGTCTTGTTTTAAACATGCACAGATTTGAAAAGAATTCCATCATCTAATTTGGTCTTGTTTTTTCTTTCTTTTTGGTAAAATGGGGACAGAAGGCTGAGAAGGAAAGAAAAAAGATGAAAAAAAAAAAGTTTTATTGGGGGGCAATAGACGTTTTAAAATTGATATAATTTCTTCCTTTTTTTCTCAAATCAAAGTTTTATTTGTCTAATTTTAGGAATATTAGTTTTTATTCCGGTTATCGAAAGTTCTATTGGGGGGCAATATACGTCTATTGGGGGCCAATAGACGTGTATTGGGGGCAATAGATGCCTATTGGGAGCCAATAGACCCCTATTACCCCTCTATTGGGAGGCAATAGAAGCCTATTGGGTGGCGGCCGATGACCGGAATCAGGCGACAGGCCCCCGGATTCCGGCGGCCAGTGAAGGGCTCTGGCGAAGTCTCCTATGGTTTCTCTCTCTCTCTCTCTCTCTCTCTCTAAGTAACAAAGGGGTGAGGGGTAAAATAGTATTAAAAAAAATTAAAAACCAAAAAAAAAAATTTAATGGGGTATTAGGGAAGACTCCATTAGAGTGTATTGGGTAAGAGAGAATTTAAAAACTTAATAGGGTTAGTGGGAAAAAAATCCCTAGAAATAGGGTAAATGGACAAAAACCCTTTAATCAAACAAATCTCTTGAGGAGAGAAGAGTTGGGTAAGCACTGCCTCATTCCACGTAGCAGAAGGAAGACCAATGAGCTCCAAAACATAATGCGATCCATTAACCGGTTGAACTGACCACAGGTTGCTTGCATATCTCTCAGTTGGCAACCACTTATGTTCCCAAATTCTAACATCAGCCCCATTGCCTACCATTCTCCTAGTACCTGTTTGCAATACTTGCCTTGCTTCCAAAATGCTCCACCATGGAAAGGATGGTTGTGACCCTAACTCGGCCTCCCAAAAAGACACTTTCAGAAAATATAGAGCTTTAGGCCCCGTTTGGGATTGCTTTGCTTTTAAAAAAAATCAAGTTTTGTTTAAAATTTTAGATTTTATTGTGTTTGGTAAACAAATAAAAAACAGCTTTAATTGAAAGTTATAGGTCATTGGCAGCAAATTTTAGAAGCAGCCTAGAAGTTGCTTTTAGAAACTGCTATGAATCAAAACACACTCTGTAGTTGTTTTATGTACTGACAGCACTTTTAAAAATATTATTTACCAAACACGAAACTATTTTAATTCACAGCTGATTATTCTCACAACAAAGCAGCAGCAGCAGTTTTTTTTTAAAAGTCACAGCAATCTCAAACTAGCCCTTACACAATGAAGCAGTAGAGAATATGGATTCTTCAACAAGCGCCATCTCTGTTTAGCAAGCATTGCTAAGTTAAAAAAAAAAAAAAATGTAAATCCTTAAAACTCATACCTCCTTCATTCTTTGGTGTACATAGACGCTCCCCAGATTGCCAATGAATTTTTTTCTTTGAATCTGTGTCTCCCCACCAAAATTGGGCTCACAATTGATGATATCATAACATAAAACTTGAGGTAAGAGATAGCAATTCATCACATACATTGGAACTGCTTGAGCTACAGCCTTGATAAGAATTTCTTTTCCACCACCACTGAGTAATTTGGACCTCCAACTTATCACTTTCTTTGACAATCTTTCCTTCAAATAATTGAATGCTTCAGTTTTTGACCTACCAACGTGTATATATAGGTAGACCAAGATATCTTTCATGCTTGTCCACTCTCTGCACCCCCAAAATTGAAGCCAACGCTTCTTGGTCTTGCATTCTGACATTCTTCGAACAGGCTACACTGGTTTTATGCAAATTAATTTGCTGCCCTGTGATACACCTAAAATAAACGCTCAACTTAACCCTGCAAAATTGTAGTTGTTAGTATAGAATAAGTAGGGATCGTTCAAGCAGGGGATTGAGGGTACAAAAGTAATTACATAACAAATAAAGAATCAAAGTATGAATATAAGTATATACGAAAATAATGAAAGAATGAGTGAACATGAAATCGTAACAAGGGGGGTTTTAGGTTTTGTAACACAGAAAATTAAAGTAAAACATAAAAAAAATGCGGGATTTATAATGATATGAATGAAGATGTTAGAGATTAGGAAATCCACCACCAAAACATGCTCAAGACAAATTTGTTATCCTAGTTTCAATTACCAAGTCATGAAAAGGTTTCAATCAAGAACAAACCATGAACGCACTGCATAAGTTCTTATTACTTCCCTAGATTACTTAAGCAAGATGAACGCACCATTACTAAGCATTTAGAATAAACAATCAAGGTATAGAATGCTATCCTATCAACAATTTATTCTAAGCATTAATCACATGTGGAAGTTTGATCAAAACAAGTATGCAAAACTAGTGTGGAACGCCTAGTCTAGCATGCAATCCTTTTTATTTGGTTTCACCTATTGTCCTATAGGTTTTACTACCATTGAAATAAGCATTCGTTTAGGAGATTAAAATACTTATTTCTAGCCCCACTTACATTATCATAATATTTTACATGCGCATTCATAAAACATAAATATGCAAGAGTTATTTGTAAACCAAAACCAAATAAACAAATTCACAACAAAGTAGTTTCAAAATTATGAATCAAAATAATATCAAAACCATGTCTTAGGGCTTCAAACCTCTCCCCTAACAAAAGTAATTTAGTATAATAAAAATAGAGAAAAAGAAACAAATGGCGGGCGGATGAATAAGAAAGAGAGACAGAAGAGAAGGTGAAGGGTGCGGTTCTTCTCATTGTGTTGCAGAGGCTCTTAATAGGAGATACACAACCCTCGTTTCCTTATTCAACTCTGCTTGTAATTTGCTTGAGGTTTTCTTCGATTGATGCACAATTTAATTACTTTCAAGCCAATAAAATAATTCCATGTCATCAAGATTGAGTCATCATCTCCAATTCATATCCAAGTATAATTGGGAAGCCTTTAGACGTTATTGGGGAAGTTGACTGATTTGCACAGACGGATTTCCTGATTTCACATTTCATGCGTCTTTTCTCCTTTACTCCACAAGAATTCTAAAACAATAAAACAAACATTAATACTTTCTATTAAGAGAAATGCGTGACAAAATGCAAGGAAATATTAATATATTATGCTCCTATCACCCTGATGTAACTTCATACGTGTAGAGAATGTTTCTGAATTGTTGACATTCCTCAGTAGTTGCCATACCAAACAAAAAACTATCATCTGCAAAAAGGAGGTGATGGATTATTAGGGATGTGGGAGCTAGTTTTACTCCTTGCAACCAAGACTATTGCACAAAAAAAGAAATCAAAGACGGCTATCCTTCTGCACAAAGTATAAACATATATTGGGAGAGATGGTCTCCATGTCTAATACCATGAGAGGGCACTACATAACCATGTTGTTCTCTATTCACATTGAAAGAGTATCTAACTGTTGTCAAATAAGACATTACCAACTCCACCCATGTAGACGCAAAGCCTAGCTTCAATAGCATCTAACGCAAAAATTCTCATTCCAATTGATCATATGCTTTGCTAATGTCCAATTTTCAAGCAAAAGTTTGATCTCTTACCCTTCTATTGATATGCATTTGATACGCAACTTCATTTTCCACTAGCGTATTATCCGAGATAAGCCTGCCAGGAACAAAAGCACTCTGCAAGTAGGAGATAACATCACCCAATATCTTCTTCAACCGGTTAGCCAACACCTTGGAACAGGTTCTGTAAATAACATTGTATAGTGCGATAGGCCTTAACTACGTCGTATCCACTGGATTCTCCACTTTTGGAATGAGAGTAACATGCGTATAATTTATCTCTCTAAGCACCTTCCCTGAGCTAAGAGCTTCCATGACAGCAAAACAAACATCTGGGCCACCTGTCTTCCAGTATTTCTGATAGAAAAAAGGTGACATTCCATCTGGACCAGGTGCTTTTGAAGAGTGTAATTGAAACATTACCTTTTTAACCACTTCATCCGTGTATGGTGCCATCAACCTGCTGTTCATACTCTCACTAACCTTGTGAGGGACAGCATTCAGGATAATGTTCAAAGCTTTCTCATTGAAGAGGTGAACAACTCGTTATAGTAGTCTGCTATAATAGTTTCGATACCATCAGCTGTTGTAATCAACTGTCCTTCACTATTTGTTAAACCAACGATATAGTTTCTTGGCTTCCGATTGGATGCTCTACGGTGAAAATAGGCTGTATTCCTATCTCCATCCCGCAACCAATCCATCTTACTCCTATGCCTCCAATACATATCCTCCATTATTTGTAATTCATGATACCAAGCAGTGAGAGTTTTTTTCTCTTCAACATGGGCCTCATAGAAAGGTGTACTGAGTAATGTTTGTAATCATTGTTGCACCATTCGCAACTCCTCTTTCCGATTTTGAAAAACACCCTGCTGCCAAGTTTGTAAGAAATGGCTTGTAGCTTTGATTTTCAAATAAACGTGACGCATAGGGTCATCCACAGCAAGTAATGACCACCCCTTTGTTACCACCTCATCACACTCTGCACGTCTAGCCCATAATTCCTCAAATTTGAAACCTTTCCTCCAGCGCTGTTTCCACACTCCGGGTGTCCTACCTAATTCCACTAATAATGGCATATGATCAGATGCTCCTGGTTTCAAATGAGTTGTATGAGAATAAGGGAACATAGGTTGCAAGGAAGCTGACCACAGGCTCCTATCCAATCTCTCTTTTGTTTGGTGATCCCACCACATAAAAGGACAACCCCTGTATCCCATATCTTTCAAGGAATAGTCAGCCACCGCTTGACGAAATTCATTCATCTGAGAGATCCTCCTTGAAGCTCCTCACAGTTTTTTCTTGAGAGCATAGTATCTCATTGAAATCCCCAAGAATAAGCCATGGCAAATCCTACTCTGAGTGCAGATATCTCATCAAGTTCCAAGTGATATTATGCCTAGTCATTGACACATAACCATAAATTCCCGTGAATCTCCAAAGATCCAGGTCCCCCGGTGCCCGGGTCCATGCATCAATATGCCTAGCAGAGAAGTGATGAAGATGAAGAGGAACATCGTTCATCCAAAATAAAGCTAAACCCTGACTAAATTCGCCCTTTCCTTTCGCAACAGCATTGTCAAATCCTATCTTGATACGTAAGGTATCAATCTGTTTCTCAGCGCACAACGTTTATGAGAGAAACACCAACCAGGGTCGTTCTTTCCTTACTACATCTAACAGATTACGTCAAGTAAATTTGTTGACGATTCCATTACAATTCCACACTAGTATTCTGAACACTATCTGTCTGTTACCAACAACCAAAAGGGTCGGACAACGTCGTTGACTGACGAACTAGAAGCATAACTTGTATCTAGGGCGGCACGCCGCTCTGCTAGAGTTTATTTAGTTGATGATATATCTTTGGGTTTATGTTTATCTGTTTTTTACTGTTATTTTTCATTTTTTTTAAATGAAAGTGAAAAATATTTCAATTCAAGCCTGAAAAATAACAACAAAAACACTATTTTCTTTCGGGTGAGAGCACCTTGAGTCTTTGTTTCCTCTATCTCCATAATTTTACTAAGAAAACCAGTGTTGTCAACCATAATCATTTTTTTTTTTTTTTTACTTTGATGCCCCTTAAAAATTAAAAAACTTTGAGGATCAATTACATCATGAAGATAATTATGATAATCACAAAATAAATTATGATTAAGAAAAATAAAAAAGGATCATGCAACTCGTCTTTCTCTCCTACTATCATCTCTTTATAGTAACCGTTTTTGACCCATTACATTTTCTTTTTTATTTTCTAAAAAAAATTAAAAGAAAACAAAATAAAGTCAAGACAACGACTACCAATGAAATAAATACTACATGCTGACACATTTAATTGTAATACGAGACGTTAAAGAAGCTTTAAGGTGGCTTCCAAACGATTGACAATAATGTTCAGAACTCAAACTAATACTAAAAGATGATCCCATTACCCTAACCTTTACCTTAGGTTCCAGAGTATGAGATGATGTAGATGTCGAAGTAGGCAGAGCATTAATAACATCACTCTAGGAAGGAGGGGAAGTCAAGTTATTACTATCAGAGCATCCCCAACCTCACTTGAATTCCAATTCATCGTTGTCAAGTGTCAACACCTCGGTAAGGGTATTAGCAATCTCCACATGACTGAGTCTTAAGGTATTAGAAGTTAAAGACACAAGAGTCCTTACTTCTTAATGCAAGCACGTGGTAGGCTTGTTTCACGAATGCAACAATAGGAGGAGTAAGAACATCTATTAATGCTAGCTATTTTTGACTCAAATTTTCAGTCAAATTGATGATCGTTAAAGCATTCATAACTGCAACTTACAATTATGAACACAAACAGTTCAGGTTGGACAGATTCGGTTTGTTCATTAATTTAATCTAGTTCGATGCCTTAAAGATCATCAATTTGGCTGAAAATTTACAGAAGTGATCTATACATTAGGAAAAACTGAACGATCGAGATGTGGATATGCGATCGAAAAGTGAGTTTATTCAAGGAAATATATATATATATATAGTGAGAGATTGATTACAAGTATTTATATGCATGTAATTGTATCTAAAACACTAGAAATAAGCTAATCTTTAAGCCAATTATAATGTAATTAATCTATTTTTTATTATTGTGTATAAAATAAGTTGAATTACGGAAATCAAGAGAAAATTGTGTGAAATTGTGAAAATCAGAATTTTTGGTAAATGAACAAGATGAACGATGAAGTCAAACAAGGTCAACGTCAACGAGAATGCAACCTACTATACAAAATGTCGTGCGCATGTAAATTGCAACATGCAGCACCTTACTTAATTAGACATTTGTTTAATTAAGCTTTACACTTAATTAAGCTTTGGTTTCAATTAAGAAAGGTTGCTGCCATCACGTGGAATTCAAACAAAAACCCACTAGCTAATCACATTTTGACACATGGTTGAGAGTTGACTTGTTCATCATGAAGACCAGTCTGAACTTTATCTTGAACTAGTCGCTGAGCCCCACAGCAATGCGGGAGAGAGGGATACAGGGTCAAAAACGACATTTCAACCCCCTAAATGGCAGCCTACAATTTTGAGAAAAAATCAAGGACAAAAACGACTTTTCTGCCAGCCTGATATTCTCCTTGAACAGTTGAGACAGAAGCATCTTTTCCACCCCCTCTTGTGAACAGTGTAACAGTAAACCCATGCTTAATATATATCTATATATATATATATATATATATAATTGGACCCACCCATTCAATCTCTCTCTCTTGCACAATAGCCATATATATTTATTCATTCCCTTTTACACAGAGAGAATTCTATCCTTTGAGAAACAGCGCCGCACCACTTAAAGGGGCAACCCAACTAATTTCTTTCATTTCCTTTCTCTTTTCACACATCTTCACCAACAAATTTTCATCAATTTGTCAAGAAGCATCAAAATTTGAGTTTAGGTAAAAGTGAGAATGCATAAGTCAAGACTTGTCATATTTGCTCCATAACAATTGTTACTTGCCCTTGTAACTTCTCACTTCTCTTTACCTTAATTACTCTATTTAATTTATTGTAATTTGATGTATATTGTTGTTGATTTGTTGATGGATTGTGAGAATCCATTAGGAAACTAGGGTTTGAGCCCTAACATGGATTTTATGTAATAAATATATTTTGATTTAATGGTTTTTAATTTCGTGTTTGACATATATTCTAATCTATATTATTTGGCTTAGATGCATGCTTAGGAGTTTGATTAACTCTTGAATGTGTAGATGAGTCTGTCTAAAACAAATTAGGGAACTTAGCTTTTAAAAAAATCAGTTTTTGTTCAAAATTTTAGATTTTATTGTGTTTGGTAAATAAATAAGAAACAGCTTTAATTGAAAGTTATAGGTCACTGACAGCAGATTTTAGAAGCAGCCCAGAGGTTGCTTTTAGAACCTGCTGTGGATCAAAACACGCTCTGGAGTTGTTTTATGTACTGACAGCAATTTTAAAAATATTATTTAGCAAACACAAAAATGTTTTAATCCACAGCTGATTATTCTCACAACACAGCAGTAACAGTTTTTTTTTAAAGTCACAGCAATCCCAAACTAGCCCTTAATCTCCTCTCTAATTTATGGTTAATTAGGACACTAGTTTAGAACTTGATTAGTTACAATACCAATTTCGATTGTCGTATTGGCTAGCTTGAGAACCTTGATTCTAGGAGTCTTCACCTTTTAGTGCAACTAGAGGCCCTGACAAGGCTCTAGATTGTCCCAATAGAGTTTTTACGGCCCTTGATCGGGAGTGGGAATACCATATGAGAAATCTATTGACCCATGAGCCTTGAAAAGCCTTGGGTACGGTTCTTGATGCCATTATGAATTGTTTGACCATTGTCGCCTCGGAACATACTTGTGCATTGAATTTGGCTAGGAGAATACCCTAGTGACCTAATTTCTATTTTTCTTACTTTTATTTTCTTTATTTAATTTAGTTGTTAGTTAAAACTTTCATTTAAATTCTTGCAATTTAGTTATTAGAAATTTAATTTACAATTTTCAATGACAAATTTGACCCATTATAAATATCCATCACTAAGCTCGTAGTTTTGATTAGGCTCTGGTGAGAACCAAAGCCGAGCATTGCTAAGGCTTGCTGCCTTAGATTAATATTTTTCTTTTTCTTTTCTTTGCTTAGTGACTTTAGTTCCGACTACCCAAGCATTTGTGGGTTAGCTACTAATCCTTGTGGTATAATAATTTTAGGCTTAATACTTGCCTATCTTGATAATGATACATACTCTTGTGTAAATGTGTATCAAGTATACAAAAATATAAAAGAGATGATAAGGAAGAGAGAGGAGAGTTGACTTAGTCACTTCTAGCTATAGGCTAGTATGAACCAAACAATTTCTTCACCAGACTACGCAAAATGGAGGTGTGATTCTCTTGATGATGATTCTTTGAAGCTTGAGTGAGTCATTAAATTTCTAAAAGAAATGGTTGAGAAAATAATAAATAAAAGATGAAATGTAGTGGATGAGAAAGGAATGGTGGTGTGCTAATGGGAAAGGGCAGATGACCCTTCGGAAGGGTTGCGGCACCATGTGTGTCTCGGGTGAGTGTGTGATTGAATAAATATATATGGGAGCAGAGAGAAGGGTTTTGGCTGGTAAACAAAGTCACGTGGTGATGGGTTTGGTTAGTGAATGAAAAGTTTGCCACGTGTCAAGTGGACAATTATTCAATGGCTGCTTAACAATCTATTCATTGGTTGTCGGAAAATGTTCGTACATGCATAAACAGAATAAGAACGTTCTGAATTTTCAAACATTGAAGTTGACCTGAGTCTACGAAACCGCGGTTATTGGTCTGAGTCTTCTAACTTTTCAAACTCAGAAAATGACAAAAATACTAATTTTACCAGGAAACTGCTTGTAGAGGAAGTTTTCCAACCCTATATAAGTACCGGGGGCGATGTTAACGTTAACACAGCATATATAGTGATATCCTACTTCATATTTTGCAATAGATTCATAGAGTTCTCCATCCCAACTCAAAAAGCTAGCTAGCTAGTATCCATTTCACAGTACTCTATCTCGAAGATGATGGTAAGCCCTTTCAAGTTTCAAATATATACTTGTTATCTCAACTCCGTTTTGTGAAGGTTACTGTTCATTAATACAAATTTAAAACGGGTTTTCCAAATTGGAAATTGGATTGTGATTGTTGTAATTTCTACCATTGTGCAGCAAAAGATACTTGTGAAGTTGCAAGTTCATTGCGACAAATGCAGAACCAAGGCTATGAAGATTGCAGCAACTGCACCTGGTATGCATCCATGAATTTCGTACTTCCTGTAGTTGCAATGAAATCGATAGAACTGTTATTTAATGATAATTAATGATTATTTGTACTAATTAAACAGGTGTAAACAAAGTGTCAATACAAGGTGAACGCAGAGATCATGTGGAGGTGATTGGGGATGGATTTGATTCGGTTTGCTTGACTAGGGCTTTGAGGAAGAGGCTTGGCTCTGCTGATTTAGTCAAGGTTGAGCAAGTGAAAGGATCCACAGATAACTAAGTCGAGCTACTATGGACGTACAAATAACTGCTCTCCTATGTGACTTGTACCATTTAATTCCCCTGACATTTCCAAAAGCGATGTGTCTGTTTTTTGTGCAACAGGTGCAGGTGTCTTTTTCACATATGTAATTGGCCTTTATATTCACGTGCTGGTCTTTTCTAACAACTCATTCCAAAAACTGGTTTATATACTTATGCTGGAAAAATTATCCGCCCCTGCATGCGACTCTAAGTGCGATGTAGCGTGTGTGTGAATGTGACGTATTCTAATGCAGTGAAAAATTATAATTATGCACAATAGATTACAAGAGTTTATTAGAATTCTCATGGTTTTAGGTTAGTTTTAGATTAGAAGAACAAGACCAAACCGAAAGCGAATGAGTTCACTCAATTATCCCATGGGTGAGACCGGTGTGGTAACACACGCACTCCGGGTTACCTGTGTTTTTACATGACTCCTATATATAAGATAAAGAAGTTTTACAACGAGGTCAACTTTTACAATATATATATATATTTTTTAAATGATCGATCGATAGAGTACTCATCCTCACATTTATACCATAAATGCTATCACTGATTTATTTATTTATTTTTATGGAGAGATGAGAATTTAAACTCGAAACTTACTTTAGCTAATCTTATCTTATATATAAAAATGTACATATATCTTAACAATGATTGAATGCTCTTATAGTTAAATTCAGATGTACCAATTAAAACAAAAATGATACTAATATAGCTAATATGTGCTGGTCTGAATTGAATGGCATTGATAACAAATGGTACGAAATGAAAGAGAAAAAGCCAATTTTAAATAGGAGTCAGTTATACATATTAAGTAAGATTTGAATGCAATGAATACAGTAATTGCTAGACAACATATATTTCAGTGAATTATGCAACAATGACGCACAAGTAGTAATGGTCCCCTATCTAATTCGTATGGATCTGCATGGCACTTGAAACTTGATGACTTGTAAACCAAAATAGACTCCACTTCACTGGTCTGATGCAGGCATCCCCTGATTTTCAGAGCGTTCAAGTTCTAAAGCAAGTAACTAACCGATCTAGCATTAAAAGTGGTCACTAGCTACATTAATATTTGGTAACTTTTCCTAATTTTAGGAATAATTCAGATTTTTTTTTTTTTTAACAAACCTAAATAGGGGCACTATCATTCATCAAAAGTCAGAAAAGGCCATTACATATCCTTCATCTATCATCGATCAAGGGGTAGATAAAGAGTTTGTGGTAGTAGAACAGTGATACATAGATTAGGTCCAATCATTTGACTGTTCTATGCTTAGAGAGGAAGCTTATAGAATATTAACTACTACATAGTAAATAGGCCGAGTAAACTAGACTCGATGACGCTCACTAAAAAAACTAGAAGCATAGCTCCCTAACAAAGTAGGGAACTATTTTAATCAAAATGACTAAACTAAAAATAGGGCCTAGATAAAAAACCCAACCCAAAAACTAGCAGCCCAACAATCCAAGAGAAGACCCAACAAGAATGGCCTGACCCGAGCCCAAAGTCAATTTCCAACCACACTGGTCGTCGACCGCCGCTACCCAGTGCCAGACTTCGCCGCTGCAAACCAACTCCGGACTTCGTCGACTCAATCCAACGTTGGACCTCACCATCGATCCAAATAAGCCAGACCTTACCACTTCAATTCCATGCCGGACTCACCACCGCACCCACGTCGAAGCCCTACTGAGCCACGCCGCTTCGAACCCAGCCTCCCAAGATGCAGCCGATCTAGCACCCTGCCATCATGTCGCCGATCCTGGAGGTGCCCCGACTAATCCTACCCGCGCTGCACCGCCGCCCACCGCGCTCTAGATTTCGTCCGGTGCTCATCGTCAGACCATCGAGCCAAACCGCAAGCCAATCCAACATCCCACAAGACTTTCAGGCAAATAGTGTTCAAACACCCATCCGGCAGCAACCCATTAACGACGAGGTAGGCCGACGCCGACCATGAGTGCCGCCGGGCGAGGAGGAAGTCGTAAACCCTAGACCCAAGCCGGCTGAGTTTTTTGGAGCTCGATTACTATTAGCTAAATAGTATTTATTTTCTGGAATAATTTAGATTCTTGTAAAAGATAAATATTGTCATATGATTTTTTTATATTTTTTAACTTTATTTACATATTTCTTTAAATGAAAGTGGAGAACATTTCAAGCACGAAAAATAACAACAAAAACACCCTTTTCTTTCAAGTGAGAGCACCTTGAGTCTTTGTTTCCTCTATATCTATAATTTTACTAATTAAGATAATCCATGTTGTCAACCATTATCAATTTTTTTTACTTTGATGCCGCTTAAAAATTAAAAAACTTTGAGAATCAATTAAATTTAAGGATAATTATGACAATTACAAAAAAAATTATTATTAAGAAAAATAAAAAAGGATCATGCAACTTCTCTTTCTCTCCCACTATCATCTCTCTATAATAACAGTTTTTGATTCATTACATTTTTTTTATGTTCTAAAAAAAAAAAAAAATAAAGGAAAAGAAAGTAAAGTCAAAACAATTACATTGCTACCTGTAGAAGTAAAATGGGAATTGGTTTACTCATTTCATTTGATAGGTAGAGAATTACAATGGAAATATCAATTACAATAATGGCGATAAATGCTGATTGAATTGTAATCCCTAATTCCTTAATTCCCATTTCATCAGTTACTTTGACGAACTGACGAAGACACATAATGTGTTTTTCCTTTAACACTCCCCCTTGTGCCAAGTCAAGACAAAATGGTGCATGAATTGTTGTCTCACTAAAAACTTTGCCAAGTAACAATGTGGGACAAAAAAATACACCTTGGTCCAAGGAAAAGACCATAACGCACCTATCACATTTGATGATGTCATGTGTGTGATTGAATGAATATATATGGGAGGAGAGAGAACAGTTTTAGCTGATAAACAAGGTCATGTGGTGATGGGTTTGGCTAGTGAATGAAAAGTTTGCCACGTGTCAAGTGGACAATTATGCAATGGCTAATTGACCCGAACTTTCTTCACGTTGGTAATTTAACAATCTATTCATTGGTTGTCGGAAAATGTTGGTACATGCATAAAGAGAATGAGTGGTATGGCTGGGCTTTTCAGAAAAGTTGGCTTCTGCTTATTTATGAGAATAAGTGGCTGAAAAGCAAACTAGTTGAGTGTTTGGTAAACTGACTTTTTATAAGAGCTGTCAGTGGCAAAGTGTTTGGTAAACTCAAATTGGCTTGTGCTTTTTGTTTATAGAATGACCAAATTGGACATGAGAGATTATTTTGCCTTGATTGTATTACCATACAATGTTGTTCAAATGCTCTTGTTATTATTTTTAATCTTCATTATGTCCTTATTAATTTTTGTTAACTTTCAATTTTTATAAATCATGGTGACCATATGATTAATATTAGACAATTTTAAAAACAACTTATATAAATATATTAGTAACATTAATAACAATTGGTTACTAAAATACATTTTATGGAATAAGTGGTCTCATGCACATTAAAAATGATATTCAATTCAGCTTGGGGACAACGAGCTTGATTAAGAACTGTTCCTCCCTAAACCCTAGTTCTTCTCGCAAGATCCAATAAGCTTAATCATAGACTTTACACTAAGAGTATATCCAAAATTCATCTCTCTGAATGTTTCATCTTAAGCTATCTTCTGAGAGTAAAATTCTGTCTAATGTCAAGTTTAAAAAATTAATGCAATCAAATTTCAATAGTGGCTGCCTCAAAGCTTTCTTCTTAATCACCTGTGGATGACTAGATTGTGATATGACCCATTGTTAGAAATCTAGCTTAACGAAACCTTAAGGTCAGGGTTGATATATGAAAGATTGAGATTGTGCGGAAGAATGTTAACAGTATCATTAATAGTTTCCGTAACAATGTTACAACAAAATTTCCTAGAGAAAAATCACTTATCAACAGATTTTCTGGCAATAATTAACAATTTTTTTTTTTTGAGGGGAATGGAAGACTGATCCATTAATATAAAATCATACGACCTCACTCGGTCAAGCATGAAGGGTACAAACACCCCTCATATTACAATCGTTGCTCACGTAGTGCACTGACTGCACATTAAAAATGACTACTAGCCTAGACTACTATGCCTTGAACAATAAGAAGCTACAACACCAAAAAATCAGTACATCCGCCTAAGACCCTTATGGTGTACATCAGTACTGATCCATGGGCACATTGTAACGTCCTAAAGAACAAAGTATACAGGGCCAAGACCCACTGCACCCACCTATAAGAGATGGAACATTATTAGACAAAAGAAATAACAACAAAAAAAAGAAATTGGGCCCAAAACACAGCCGAGACCCAAAGGCACTCAAACCCTAGCCAAACTTCCAAGCTGCAGCATCCACCACGCCTTCACCACGGTTACAAGACTCTAGCCACCGCCACGAGTAGTCGTCGGCCACCATCCACTCCTTCATTATCGCCAGCACGCCGACAAGAGCACCGCCCCGCATGGTACGAAGCACTCATCAGATCGGAGAACTTCGATCCGAAGAAGCCCGTCGAAACCCCGCCTCACACTATCCTGCCAGCCAACGCCGATCAAGGGATAGAACACCGGTACCAGCAGGCTGCTCCTTCTAGAATCTCTTAGTGATCAGAAAACGCAGGATCACCACAAGGCTTGCAAGCTCGTCAAGGTTCGATCTACGCCGCCGCAGCACAGGCTGAGATACGGCCAGCAAAAAAAGATACCCGCCTGGCTCCACTCACCGCTCACCGACCAGGCAAAAACCTGACACGGCGCGGGAGCCGCCGGACGAGAGCTGCCAAGCTTACCCAAAAACCCTAGCGGCCCTCTACTTGCCAACTTGTGAATGCAAATAATGAAGACATCGACTATCAAAGGCCCCGTGGCAATAATTAACAAATTCATCTAGGCGTTCCATGTGAAACAGATTACAACAGAAGCATCAAACACTGCTTACAGGACATACTTGGTCTTTTGGTCTCTATCCCACCACTCCATCTCTATCCCACCACTTGTTGTAAATATCTGCAGCATGCTCCAAGATGTTTTTAATGTCAGCTTTCCCAAGCCCTCCAGCATTTGTGAAGAATTTGAATCCATTCCTATTGTAAGGTAAATGACTTGCTGCTGTAACAGTGCAGTATGTCAGAATTTATATCAGGAGGGAAAACTAACCTTGTAGATGATTTAACACTAAGCAAGCATAATTTTTATATTATGCAGAAGTGATAAGACCAAAACTCACATAGTTTAAACATGAACATAGAGTGACTTACCTGTTATCATTATGGCCCCATCGGCAGGACATAAGAAACCATCATCTTCGGTAACTGTGCTATTAAACATTGCTGGTGTGGATGCCAATCTACATATAAAGAGGAAAAAAAGATTCAATGAAACATTGCCTGTCAAAGTAGTACCAAGAAAAACAAGCACTGTTGGTGTTGTGAATCCAATGCAACATATGCTCCTTTTCTCTAATCAAAAGACAATGATATCAAAACAAAAATCTTCTCTAATCATCTACATAGAGCTGCAAGTGAATTCTAATAATGACCTCAGTTCCTACTTGCCTGGTCTACCCCAAAAAAGAAATAGTGACAGTTGTGACCAACTAGATCAACGCGATCGACCAGAATCCAGAGTACCAATATTTTACCAATCATCCATTATCTTTTTCATTCAAAATGATTATCAATCCAAAAAGTGGCATAAGCAGTAGTATATATCAACAATATGAAATTGCATCCTGGAAATTGATCATTCAAATTGAACCAAATTGTCAACAATTAAGGAAAGTCTAGTGGAACTTTGGAATACATTTCTAGAATAAATAGTTTGAAACTTTTCAATGGGTCTCTAATATAGGGGATTCTATACTATCTGTCTAAAACTCTGATTCTTTTCCGTGTCTCTTATAGCACTGGTAGTTTTCAGAAACTAAATTATCTCAACACAGAATACTAATCTAAAATGTGTGAGCATTACAACCATTTTAACCCAAATAAAGCAAGAAGCTTGATTAAGACAACAGGAAAATAGAAATCATATGGGTCCTGCAGTATTTATTCCTGATCAAATTCAAGATCCCAACATCTATATTTCCTTTGTAATTCCAATACAATTTTTCAATCATCTATAACTTTACTGTGTGTTCCTTATTTTGTTATAAGAAACTACAAGTACAAACACTTATTGCTAAGAATTTAATAGAAAATGAAGCACTGAAAGCATACTTGCTAATATAATATGTACTGAAAAAGATGTGCTCCAGATAAAGAATAATCAATCAAGCAATCTGAATGATGTCTAAAAACAAATCCTCAAACTGAAACATGCGGTTACATATAGGACATTCCTCTAACTGTTGTGCAGATACTCAGAGCCGGCTTAGAGGCTGTGCAAAGTGTGCTATGGAACAGGGCCCCCAAATTTTGGGGCCCTATATATACTTCTTTGTACATCTATATTATTTATGAAGGGCCCTCACTACTTGAAAGTTTTGTAGTTTAGTTGACAATTAGCTCTTTTTCCAACTTAGTATTACAAATTCGATTCTCGCAGCTGTAAAAAGTTTCTTTTTTGGGCCCCTTTTCCTCATTGCAGGTGATTTGCTTTTTATTTCTTCTTTTTTTGGGCCCCTTTTCCTGCCTCCATTTTCTTGTTCTAGTAGGTATGTTCTGGTAGATATTACATTTATCCTTGATCCTTGTTTCATTTATTTATGTCTTTTGAATAGTATTGTATTTATCTTCGTTAATAATTCATAATTCAATCGTAATTTTGTCTGTAAATGGATTTTTGTTAACAAGCTTTAGTCCTCTTTCTCTCTAATTTTTTTTTTTTTAAAGAAGTGGAATAATAATATAAGATAAGAGGGCCCAAAAAAAAAAAAACTAAAGTAATTAATTATGTATTTATATTTGTTTGTACATAACAAAAATTTTCAATGATATATTCGTGTATAATCGCATAAAGAGGGCCATATTTTATATCTCGCACAGGGCCTCCAAAACTTTCGAGACGGCTCTACAGATACTCAAAAATCATGGCCAACAGAAACTCTCAAACGTTTAGAGTCAGCCTTCTTCTTTTCTGCTAACCATGCAGCAAAACCAGCTTGGAAAATAGTCTCTCTCTCTCTCTCTCTTTCTCTCTCATAACCATGTGATCCTTCAAAACTCAAATGCCTATGTCTACAGCCAAACCCCACAGAACTTCCTCCTTACGTACAACTCTTTTGAAATTCCAGATCGATATTTTACTAAGCAACTTCCCACCTATACATACTAATAAACATACATATTATCCCAAAACAATGATCATTGTATTTCAAAACCAAACCGGGTGACAATCAAATTTTACCAAGCTGAAGTGAGCTGCTGTAGTTAAAGCATACGAAGACACACATGTATCAAAGCGATAGCAGAGCAATGAGCAAGTAATACAGATCAAACATTACTCTTTACTTGCCCAGAACACAACAGAATTCAATCTCAAAGTTGCATTGCTGACACATGTTCAACTTCTACCGAGTCAAAAGGGGATCAACACCAATCAATACAAGTTAAAAGGATCCAGAAAATTCACCAGAACAAAATCAAACTCAACCCACTACACATATCCAATGCTACAAGGACGCTGGCAGTACTCAAATAATAGGCAAATTGAATTGAGCAAGTCCCCGAAATGGAGTAAAATAGATGCTTTGATCACAACACCCAATATATATACATATATGCTACAAATCACAATTTCTACTACTCATATTCAAAACCCAGAACAAAATTGATCTCGAATATTCATCAAAATCATAGAAATTTGAAACTGGAATAGATTAAAAACGAACTTGAATCAAATTGCCAAGCAGCCTGACTTGATTGAGGCTTCAATCAAAGGAGGATAGCTTCCGGTATTATAGAAATTTCATTAATCTACAGTAACCAAACACTTCTCTACAGTAACCAAACACTTCTGAACGTTAATTCTGTATTTTCAAACATTGACCGTGACCTGAGTCTAGGAAACCGCGGTTTTTGCCCTGAGTCTTCTGACTTTTCAAACTCAGAAAACGACAAAAATAATACTGGTGTGGAGGAAGTTTTCCAACCCTATATAAGTACTGGGGGCGATGTTAACGTTAACACAGCATATATAGTGATATCCTACTTCATATTTTGCAATAGATTCATAGAGTTCTCCATCCCAACTCAAAAAGCTAGATAGCTAGTATCCATTTCACAGTACTCTATCTCGAAGATGATGGTAAGCCCTTTCAAGTTTCAAATATATACTTGTTATCTCAACTCCCATTTTGTGAAGGTTACTGTTCATTGATACAAATTTAAAACGGGTTTTCCAAATTGGAAATTGGATTGTGATTGTTGTAATTTCTACCATTGTGCAGCAAAAGATACTTGTGAGGTTGCGCGTTCATTGCGACAAATGCAGAATCGAGGCTCTGAAGATTGCAGCAACCACACCTGGTATGCATCCATGAATTTCGTACTTCCTCTAGTTGCATTGAAATCGATCGAACTGTTATTTATTAATTGTACTAATTAAACAGGTGTACACCAAGTGTCAATACAAGGTGAACACAGAGATCATGTGGAGGTGATTGGGGATGGAATTGACTCGGTTTGCTTGACTAGGGCTTTGAGGAAGAAGCTTGGCTCTGCCGATTTAGTCAAGATTGAGCAAGTGAAAGGATCCGCAGATAACCAAGTCGAGCACTAAGGACAAATAACTGCTCTCCTATGTGACTTGTGCCATTTAATTCCCCTGACATTTCCAAAAGCGATTTGTGTCTGTTTTTTGTGCAACAGGTGCAAGTGTCTTTTTGACATATGTAATTGGCCTTTATATTCACATGCCGGTCTTTTCGAACAACTCATTCCAAAAACTGGTTTATATACTTTATGCTGGAAAAATCATCCGCCCCTGCATGCGACTCTGGTGCGATGTAGCGTGTGTGAATGTGACGTATTCTACTGCATTGAAAAATTATAATTATGCACAAAAGATTACAAGAGTTCATTAGAATTCACATGGTTATAGGTTAGTTTTAGATTAGAAGAACAAGATCAAAGCGAAAGCGAATGAGTTGACTCAATTATCCCATGGGTGAGACCGGTGTGGTAACACACGTACTCTGGGTTACCTGTGTTTTTACATGACTCCTATATATATGATAAAGAATTTTTACAACGAGGTCAACTTTTTCAAGTTTTTTTCTTTTTTAAATGATAGAGTACGTCCTCACATTTATACTATAAATGCTATCATTGAGAGAACTTTTAAACTTGAAACTTTCTTAGAGTTTTTCTATTAGAACCTCCAAATTTGCTCACTTGACCTCTATGTTTTTTGCACCTCCTATCAAATTTTCAAATACTAAATTTACTCATTACACCTCACTAAAGTTTCTTAAGTAACCTCACTAAAGTTTCTTAAATAACCTCACTCATATAATTTGCAAACAAACTATTGTCTTTAAAATAAAATAAAACTTAGTCATTTGAATGATTAATTACTCTATAATCTTAATTGTATGTATATTCCTTAATCAGACAACATAAATCTCTTATCCAATAAAAAAATATAAAAAAATTTCTAATCAACAAGAAAATAACATGAACTATTGTGTGAATTTTTTTTTTTTAACTTTTTTTTTCTTTTGGTTGTGCAAAAAAAAAAAGAGTAATAATTTTTTTCTTAATGTTTTTTTTTTCTCTATTTTTTGCACCTCATGATTAATTATTTTATTTTTATTTTTTAGCTTTTCTATAAATGCCAGCTCTTTTTTTTTTTTTTTTTTTTTTACAAATATAATAGATAGACTTAGATTTAGGTTATAATATGATTTATTTTGCTCTCCCTCACAATATGTGTTCAACATGTATATCATATATTTTTATGTCACATGATCTTAATCATAGTTTTAGTTCTTATTAAATATATATGAATGCTTTAATGAGTATGTAGTGAAATTGAAAAATGAAAATAGATAAGGAAAATAATAAAGTATGCAATTTGATTATTATTGAATTGGAAAGTCTAGAGAAATAAAAATAATATTTTTTTGATATAATTATTATCCTTAATAGTCATTTTATAGTAGGTTATATATGTAATTTAATAATTCGATTATGAATGAGGTCAAGTGAGCAGATTTGGAGGTCTCAATAGAAACACTCTTTAGGTAATCTTATTTTATATATAAAAATGTACATATATCTTAACAATTATTGAATGCTCTTATAGTTAAGTTCAGATCGATGTACCAATTAAAACAAAAATGATACGAATCTAGCTAATATGTGCTGGTTTGAATTGAATGGCATTGATAACAAATGGTAAGAAATGAAAGAGAATAGCCAATTTTAAATAGGAGTCAGTTATATACATATTAAGTAAGATTTGAATGCATTGAATACAGTAATCGCTAGACAACATATAGTTTGAGTGAAGGACTAAATTCTGCTTACTACCCTGTACTTTCAAGAATTCATCAATTCAGTCCCTGCACTTCTAATTTAATCAGAAAAGTCCATGCACTCTCAAATTTCATCAAATCAATCCAATCCGCCATCACTCGGTCAATTTTTGGGGAAAATTTTCAAACTACCCATCTGCATTCACAACACTGACTCATCGGCGAGCTGCCTAGCGATGGGAAGTTTGGAAATTTTCCTTGTGAGAAGGTCCCACATCAGCATTTTAACAGCGAAAATTGATGGAATAGTGACGGATTGGATCAATTTGAAGAAATTAGAGAGTGCAAGAACTTTTCTGATTAAATTAGAAGTGCAGGGACTGAACTAATGAATCCTTAAAAATACAAGATAATAAGCAGAATTTAATCCTTTAGTGAATTAAGCAACAATGACGCACAAGTAGTAATGGTCCTCTATCTAATTCGTATGGATCTGCATGGCACTTGAAACTTGATGACTTGTAAACCAAAATAGACTCCACTTCACTGGTCTGATGTAGGCATCCCCTGATTTTCAGAGCGCTCATGTTCTAAAGCAAGTAACTAACCGATCTAGCATTAAAAGTGGTCACTAGCTACATTAATATTTGGTAACTTTTCCTAATTTTAGGAATAATTCATATTCTTGTAAAAAAATAAATATTGTCTTATGATTTTTTTTTTTTAAACTTCTTTTACATATTTCTTTAAATGAAAGTGGAGAAAATTTCAAGCATGAAAAATAACAACAAAAACACCCTTTTCTTTCGGGTGATCGAGAGCACCTTGAGTCTTTGTTTCCTCTATATCTATAATTTTACTAAGATAATCCTTGTTGTCAACCATTATCAATTTTTTTTTACTTTGATGCCCTTTAAAATTTAAAAAACTTTGAGAATCAATTAAATTATGAGGATAATTATGACAATTACAAAAGAAATTATTATTAAGAAAAAATAAAAAAGGATCATGCAACTTCTCTTTCTCTTGTTAGACTAAAATGAACTTATCACAAGTTATCCTAGAGTGACATGGAAACCATTAAAACATCAAGTTGAATACAACATAGATCTGGAAAAGAATCAACCTAGGTATTTAATGTGATAGTGTATTTAACATTGGATTATGAATCCATTATTTGGACTACAAGAAAGTCCTAAACTGTGATGCATTAGGATTACAATTATACAGTTCTTGATTCTTAAGAAAAACCTTTATGAGAGGATTCCTAGGACTTGAACTAGTATAAATAAGAGGCTAGGGTCTCTGTTATCACCACCGTTTACAAACATTGTGTTCTGAGCATTCAGAAGCTACAGTTCGTGACTAGCAGAAGATAGGCCTCATCATATGGCCCTTGGGCCCTAAGCCCGCCCGGCCCTTCCATTAGGGCGGGCCGGCCTGACCCTTTTTTATTTAGGGTAGGGTATGGGTCACACAAATAAAGCCCGGCCCTACCCTACGGCCCGGCCCGATTGAGCCCGTAAGGGCTAGGTCCGGCCCGGCCCTAACCCGGCCCTAAAATTTATATTTTATTTTTGTTATTTTCTATTACATGTGTTATATGTATAAAACTATGGAAGTGTAGAAAATTATTTCAATCTGCCATATTAGGAAATGAGTCTTTTAAATTGAGCCATATTTTGAGAAGAAAAAAATAATTTTTTTTAAAGAATTAACCGTTAATTCGGCAAAAACGCCGCCGTTTTAATATAATCTTATGGGTATTTTAATATTTACCAATAATTACTGTTAACTAATTAACTGTAATAATTACAAAGCTATTATTTCAAATTGGACAATATATTCATGTAATACCAATTTTGAAATAAATCAAGTAATCAACATAACTAAAAATAATCAATTGGTCGAGTTGAAACCATTTTACCAATGTAATGTTAACTTCTTAATGAGCAAAATGGGGGACGAAATGAAATTTTTTAAAATGCACCGCTGGATGTTATTTGCATATGAATATATGTTAGTGGTAGAAATTTCAACAATTTCCGCCTTCGTTTGGACCTCGATCTACCCGGTCAACTCAATACCCTAAATAGAACATAAAACAAATATGCTCTTAACCGGTCCTTGGCAATTCACTTTTTTCGATCTTTCAGCTCCCACACTCTCATGGGTAGGGGCTCTATTTATGGATGTCAAAATTCCGCAACGTTTGTCCGCGCATGGTGCCGCTCCCCTTAGGGAAGTTTGCTTGTGCAAAGCGTTGACCGCTCTGTTAGGTGCCTTATTCACGGCGGATCAGCCTAATTTCTTTACACAATACCTATCACTATTGTATAAACATGTAAGAATTTTCCGATTGATCGATTTTCATTTCAAAATTTTTGGATCGCACATAATCCTTATATGTCTTGTAATGTAGTATAACTAGTTTATTAGGCTTGTTACCCTCCATGAGCAAAATAATGGAATTTTTTAAAATGAACCGCTGGATGTTGTTTTCATATGAATATATGTTAGTGGTAGAAATTTCAACAATTTCCGCATTCGGTTGGACCTCGATCTACCCAGTCAATTCAATACCCTAAAAAGAACATAAAACAAATATGCTCTTAACCGGTCCTTGGCAATTCACTTTTTTCTATCTTTCAGCTCCCACACTCTCATGGGTAGGGGGTCTACTTACAGATGTCAAAATTCCGCAACGTTTGTCCGCGCATGGTGCCGCTCCCCTTAGGGAAGTTTGCTTGTGCAAAGCGTTGACCGCTACATTGGGCGCCTTATTCATGGCAGATCGGCCTAATTTTTTTACACAATACCTATCAATGTTGTATAAACATATGAGAATTTTCAGATTGGTCGATTTCCATTTCAGAATTTTTGGATCACATATAATCCTTATATGCCTATTAATGTAGTATAACTCGTTTATTAGGCTTGTTATCCTCCATGAGCAAAATGGGGGACGAAATTGAATTTTTTAAAATGCACCGTTGGATGTCGTCCGTATATGAATATATGGTAGTGGTAAAAATTTCAGTGATTTCCACCCTCGGTTGGGTCTCTATCGACCCGGTCAACTCCATACCCTAAATAAAACCTAACACAAATATGCTCATAACCAAGAATTTGCAATTTTTTTTTTGATCTATCAGCTCCCACACTCTCATGGGGAGGGGGTCTATCACCTGCTGTCAAAATACGGGGATGTTTGTCCGCAAAAGGTGCCGCTCCCCTTAAGGAAGTTTGCTTATACAAAGTGTTGACCGCTCCGTTTGGTGCCTTATTTAATGCAGATCGACATAATTTTTTTACACAATACCTACTACTGTTGTATATGCATATGACCATTGTCAGATTGATCAATTTCCATTTCGAAATTTTTGGCCCGCCCGAATAAGCCCTAAATTTTTTTATATTTTTTCTATTTTTTAATTATGTTTCTCTTTTTTCTATAGTATGCAATTTATCTATTTCTTTGTAATTGATTTCATAAGTTTTGTTTTCTTTAATTTCTATTTTCTTTGTTACACAACAATTAATATTGAGAGATTTATATAGATAGTTAATTGAATATAACCACCTTAACTAATATTAATAAATGTTATAAGTTACAAGTGTGTGTGTGTATTAAATATGTTCAATAAAAAACAATGAGTCTTTTATTACCAATATGTACCATTAAGCCATATTTTGAGAAGAAAAAAATAATGTTTTTTTTTTTGTTAAACAAAATAAGGCCCTTTTTTGGCCCATTTCGGCCCTATTTGAGGGCCGGCCTAACCCGGCCCTTTCGGCCCTAACGGATCTGGCTTTTCGGGCAGGTAAGGGTTAGCATATTTAAGCCCTGGCCCGACCCTACCCGGCCCTAAATTTTGTTGACTTTGACTAGGCCCGGCCCTACCCGACCCTAAGCCCTAAAATTTAGGGTAGGGCCGGCCCTAGCCCGGCCCATGATGACCCCTAGTTGGCGCTGAGCTAAATCTAGCTAACAAGTTCACTGAGAATGCAATGTCTAGTCGAGTGCATTGAGTTAAGTACAATAATGTGCCTCATGCACTTAGATATTGAATTTTAGCTCCCAACACCTCTTCGTCATCTTCCTTTGGACGAAATGGATCTTTCTTTGCATCCAAGGCTAGAGGCTTTTGAATATTTTGATTTAAAATTTCTATTACTTAACAGTAGGTTTATGTGTATATTGAAGTGCGCGCACACACACACAAAAAATATTATATGTATTGAATATAATGACAAATCATCGAAAACCTAAGCGATATAAAATATTCTAAAGTATGGGTCTACCGTCTGGACATGCATTAACATATGGAGGAATAGTTCACGCCTCATCCTTTAACGTCGTTTGAAAGTTTCATCTGGGTTCACATGATTATCTACAAAGTAATCATTCAACAGTTTGGCATTAGCTACCTCACAGTCTTGAGGATGGATAGCGCAGCCTGGAACGGAACCACCTTACTGAAGTTGTTGTTAGAGTTGGTTAGTAGCTAACCAAGTAGTTGCCTCCCTCATAGCTTGTGTTGTATTCCTTCTTCTCTCTACATCATATTCCTCATCCTCTTCTTCATCTTCCTTGTCTCCACGTACTCTCTCATCCCACTTAGAAAACCGGTTGAAATTCATCATACAATTTAATGAAAAGTTATAAGCTAAGCAAAAAACTAGAGGAAATATATGAGATGGTGAGATATGCAACTGAAAGCAACCTTTTTATTGAGGTTTGAAGCTGAAGATAGAACTGTAACGTGGATATGTTATTTATTCGGGAATCCAGGGAGTTGATTACAACATGACATGTGGCATTAAAGAATTCTATTTGAAAATATGATAAGATTCTATTAAGATATGAACTGCCATGTGTTCATCAAATCTAATTGGGAATATGAAGATTATCTTAAAAGTGGACACGTAGCACTTGAAAATCCTATATGATAGTTATTTACACTACCACGTAAATGTTTTAGCTTATCAAAATTGTACACGTTAGAAAAAAATACTTACGTCTAAAAAAATAATCTACTCTAGGATAAGAATATTATTAAAAATAATAAGATCATAAATTTGAAAAATTAATCAAATAATAATAAGATATTGAAAATAGCTAAAATTTGGTCCTTCATTGCTGAGACTATTTATTAAACAATTACATTTTAAGAGCTAAATTTAGTCCCGAAATCAATATAGCTATCCATTATTGAAGAGGACCTAAAGTAGACCAATGGATCAAAAGCAACAGATGGGCATGCCCAAAATACCCCCAAGTTCTGCATCACATATTCGCTAGCCCTACTCAAAACCCATATGTCCCCATATGTCGAAAGTACACAAGATGTGCTCTCTTGGCAACTCCATTTCTGTGTAATGTATTTCAAATTTTCAATAGAATTGGGCAGAGTGTGGAAATACCCTTAAAGACAGGGTCACGGGGCACAAAACATTCCTTGTCCACATCGGTAATCTGATATATCCTCGGGATAATGCAGCCATATATCCGCATCTTTTCCCACCAAAAAACGGCCTCGGTCTTATTCGTTAACCCCAACCCCACTCTCTTCTTCTTCTTCTTCTGATGACGATGATGATGGGAAGAAGGGTGATGTAGCGTGTGTGTAAATGTAGAACAACTCATTTAGAACAACTCATTTCAAAAAACTGGTTTATATACTTATGCTGGAAAAATTATCCGCCCCTCCATGCGACTCTAAGTGCGATGTAGCGTGTGTGTGAATGTGACGTATTCTACTGCATTGAAAAATTATAATTATGCACAAAAGATTACAAGAGTTTATTAGACAAGATTTTTTCTTTTTAAATGATCGATCGATAGAGTACTCATCCTCACATTTATACTATGATAGCAATCATTGATTTTTTTAATTTTTTTTATTGAGAGATGAGAATTTAAACTCGAAACTTGCTTTAGGTAATCTTATCTTATATATAAAAATGTACACACACACACACACACACACACACACACACACATATATATATATATATATATATATCTTAACAATTATTGAATGCTCTTATAGTTTTTTTTTTTTTTGGACAGAGTAATAGAGATTTCATTTAATTCCAAAGCCAGAACTGCATATACAAATTATAAGCCATATATGCTTGTACCCTAAATTAGTGGTTAAGTAGGTAAGGGAATACAGGTACCATCCACTAGTACAATGAAGCTCACTTATTTAAAAGCCTACAAAACTATGAAAATAAAATTACCGTGAATCTCCCTTCGTCAATGCACTCAATTGTGGTACTCTAGGAGATTCATTAACCAGGTGTAAAAAGAACCCATAGCTTGTAAGCAAAACAAAAATAAACTTAAGAATTAAACTTTCCCCTTACCCTTAATATTAGGGCAAGGAGAAACAGTAGGATAAGTCAACCTTAATGGTTCCATAGCAGCATCAAACTTCTTGGATGAATTCTTTTTCTTGGCTCCAAGAGGCCTGCCTCTTTTCTTTTTGGTCTCCACATTTTCCTTTTCTGCCCTCGGTTGGGAAACCATCAGACCATTCGGAGTTTCCATCAGACCAAAAGACTTGGCAGAAATACGGGTAGGGAATTCTGGCATTTTCACTTTCTTAGGAGGCAAAAAACAAGCTTGCCTACCTTCCAACACTGCCTCCAGACCATGCTTCATCTTCTTTGGGGACACAGTTGGGGAAACTGGTCTGCCCCTCTTCTTCTGCACAAAATCATCCATTGATACCACTGCCATGGTATCATCTGCACTCACGGAAGACTTAGAATCAGCCTCCCTGATGACCACTGACCTCTTCTCCTTCCTAGGCCTGACAAATTGCACATCTGTAAACAGCGACTGTGCCACAGGAGATGGAATAGAAGATTGAAATTGAAAAGTTGCCCCACCCAATTGAAACCGATCTTCAGCGAACTTGAGCACAGGACCAGCCCTAGTTGCCTGGTTTTTGGATGGTGCAGGAACAGTACACACCCCATCCTTATGAAAAATAAGAGCACAATTCCGACACATACCAATCAAATTCTCAAAGAAAAAATGAATGTCCTCCTCGATTCCTGGACCCAATCTCAAGCATCCACACTTGCCAAAAATGGCGGCACACGTCCTTGAGAGCCATTGTCTTTGTGGTCAGAAAGCTTCCCAGCAGAAAAGCTTGGGAGGTATGCTGCACCGGTCCTACGACCAGCTTGGTCATGTCCACCACGTCATCCCCTGCCAACGCAAGAGAGGATGCAAAGCTTGCCGTCATGTCTTCAATGGTGGTCAAGTAGGAAGGTGGAAAGCAAAAACGTCAAAGAGGACGTCGAGTAGAGGCGCGCGGCTAAACTGCGCTAGGTTTAGGGTTTTCTCACAGAGAGAAAAGTTTTGTGGTGTTGAATGCTCTTATAGTTAAATTCAGATGTACCAATTAAAACAAAAATGATACTAATCTAGCTAATATGTGCTGGTTTGAATTGAATGGCATTGATAACAAATGGTAAGAAATGAAAGAGAAAAAGCCAATTTTTAAATAGGAGTCTGTTATACACATATTGAGTAAGATTTGAATGCATTGAATACAGTAATTGCTAGGCAACATATAGTTTCAGTAAATTAAGCAACAATGACGCACAAGTAGTAATGGTCCTCTATATCTAATTCAGATGAATCTGCTTGGCACTTGAAACTTGATGACTTGAAAACCAAAGTAGACTCCACTTCACTGGTCTGATGTAGGCATCCCCTGATTTTCAGAGCGTTCAAGTTCTAAAGCAAGTAACTAACCGATCTAGCATTAAAAGTGACTAGCTACATTAATATTTGGTAACTTTTCCTAAGTTAAATGAAAGTGGAGAACATTTCAAGCATGAAAAATAACAACAAAAACACCCTTTTCTTTCGGGTGAGAGCACCTTGAGTCTTTGTTTCCTCTATATCTATAATTTTACTAAGATAATCCATGTTGTCAACCATTATCAATTTTTTTAACTTTGATGCCCCTTAAAAATTAAAAAACTTTGAGAATCAATTAAATTACGAGGATAATTATGACAATTACAAAAGAAATTATTATTAACAAAAAATAAAAAAGGATCATGCAACTTCTCTTTCTCTCCTACTATCATCTCTCTATAATAACAGTTTTCGATTCATTACATTTTTTTTATGTTCTAAAAATAAAAAATAAAGGAAAAGAAAGTAAAGTCACAACAATTACATTGCTACCCTGTATAAGTAAAATAGGAATTGGTTTACTCATTTCATTTGATAATCCCTTCATATAGGGAGAGAATTACAATGGAAATATCAGTTACAATAATGATGATAAATGCTGATTAAATTGTAATCCCTAATTCCTTAATTCCCTCTTCGTCAGTTACTTTGACGAAGACACATAATGTGTTTTTTCTTTAACACTCCCCCTTGTGCCAAATCAAAGACAAAATGGTGCATGCAATTGTTGTCTCACTAAAAACCTTGCCAAGTAACAATAGAAACCCTGTGGGACAAAGAAATACACCTTGGTCCAAGGAAAAGAGCACAACGCATCTATCACATTTGATGATGACATGTGTGTGATAGACTCCCCCTGATGTCTACATACGCTTCCCCCTAATCCTTACATTAGTCAAGGGAGCTTGGACAGTCTTCGCATTCCTATGTTTTTCACATGAATCTCAAATATGACCTTAGGTAATGATTTGGTGAACAAAACTGCCACATTCTCCTCAGACCTTACTTGATTCACTTGAATCTTGAGGAGAGCTTGTTGTTGTAGATTATTGAAAAACTTTGGCGATATGTGTTTTGTATTATCACCCTTGATATAACCTAGCTTCATCTGTTCGATGCAAGCTATATTATCTTCACAAATGCAAGTAGGCTCTTCAGTGGTAGAACTCAAACCAATAGTCCCTCGAATATATGTAATGATAGCTCTTAAGCATATACACTCACGAACCACTTCATGTAGAGGAATGATTTCTGAGTGGTTCGAGGAGGTAGCCACAAAGGTTTGCTTGGTTGATCTCCAAGATATCGCCGTATTCCCAATGGTATATACATAACTAGTTTGGAAACGACCTTTCTGTGGGTCAGAGAGGTACCCAGCATTAGCAAAACCAACCAAAACATTATTTGGGGTTTCAGTGTAGTGAGTGGTGCTTTCGCCTTCAACATTTTCTTTGGGGATTGCAGTTTCATCTACGAACCTTCTTGTCCCTCTGTAGGGAAAGAACAGTCCCAAGTCAATGGTTCCTTATAGATATCGAAAAATGTTCTTGATACCATTCCAGTGACGTTGCTTTAGCGTTGAGCTAAATCTAGCTAACAAGTTCACTGAGAATACAATGTCTGGTCGAGTGCATTGGGTTAAGTACAATAATGCGCCTACTACACTTAGATAGGGAATTTTAGCTCCCAACACCTCTTCGTCATCTTCCTTTGGACGAAATGGATCTTTCTTTGCATCCAAGGCTAGAGGCTTTTGAAAATTTTGATTCAAAATTTCTATTACTTAACAGTAGGTTTATGTGTATATTGAAGTGCGCGCGCACACACACACACAGACTATATTATATAATATTATATGTATTGAATATAATGACGGATCATCAAAAACCTAAGCGGTACAAAATATTCTAAAGTATGGGTCTACTGTTTGGACATGCATTAAATATGGAGAAATAGTTCACGCCTTATCCTTTAACGTCATCTGAAAGTTTCATCTGGGTACACATGATTATCTACAAAGTAATCATTCAATAGTTTGGCATTAGCTACCTCACAATCTTGAGGATGGATAGCGCAGCCTAGAACGGAACCACCTTACTGAAGTTGTTGTTAGAGTTGGTTAGTAGCCGACCAAGTAGTTGCCTCCCTCATAGCTTGTGTTGTATTCCTTCTTCTCTCTGCATCATATTCCTCATCTTTTTCTTCATCTTCCTTGTCTCCACGTACTCTCACATCCCACTTAGAAAACCGGTTGAAATTCATCATACAATTTAATGAAAGGTTATAAGCTAAGCAAAAAACGAGAGGAAATATATGAGATGGTGAGATATGCAACTGAAAGCAACCTTTTTATTGAGGTTTGAAGCTGAAGATAGAACCGTGACGTGGATATGTTATCTATTCGGGAATCCAGGGAGGAGATTACAACATGACATGTGGCATTCAAGAATTCTATTCGAAAATATGATAAGATTCTATTAAGATATGAGCTATCATGTGTTCATCAAATCTAATTGGGAATATGAAGATTATCTTACAAGCGGACACGTAGCACTTGAAAATCCTATATGATAGTTATTTACACTACCACGTAAATGTTTTAGCTTATCAAAATTGCACACGCTAGAAAAAAAATACTTACGTCTAACAAAATAATCTACTCTAGGATAAGAATATTATTAAAAATAATAAGATCATAAATTTGAAAAATTAATCAAATAATAATAAGATATTGAAAATAGCTAAAATTTGGTCCTTCATTGCTGAGACTATTTATTAAACAATTACATTTTAAGAGCTAAATTTAGTCCCGAAATCAATATAGATATCGATTATTGAAGAGGGCCTAAAATAGACCAATGGATCAAAAGCAACAGATGGGCATGCCCAAAATACCCCCAAGTTCTGCATCACTTTATTTTTAGTCATTAATCGCCAGCCCTACTCAAAACCTATACGTCGAAAGTAAACAAGATGTGCTCTCTTACTCCATTTCTGTGTAATAACTTCCAACATTGTAAAGGTCATGAATTTGATTCTCACTGACATATGTAAGGGTGGGGTGGGCTAAGAGTTTAGTTTTATTTTCATTTAAAAAAAAAAAAAAAAACTTCATTTCAATAGAATTGGGCAGTGTGGAAATACCCTTAAAGACAGGGTCACGGGGCACAAAACATTCCTTGTCCACATCAGTAATCTGATATATCCTCGGGATAATGCAGCCATATATCCGCATCTTTTCCCACCAAAAAACGGCCTCGGTCTTATTCGTTAACCCCAACCGCACTCTCTTCTTCTTCTTCTTCTGATGATGATGATGATGATGGGAAGAAGGGTGAGGGTGTTGTGCTGCTTCACCACCTTTACATATGTGTATATCTACTCCCTTGTCGTGGCGGCTTTGCCAACCATACCGGACGGTGATCACCATCTGCTGCTGCCCGGTGCTGGCCAGTCATTCAAGATCGCTCTCTTTGCCGACCTGCATTTCGGAGAGGCCGCCTCCACCGACTGGGGTCCACTCCAAGATGTCAACTCCCTCAGAGTCATGTCCACTGTGCTTGATCATGAAATCCCAGGTTGCTGTGTCGTCTCATGTTTTTCTTTTTTGGGCAGTCAGTTGAACTTGAATTTTCATGGCTTTGTTTATATTATATCCTTGCTTTCGCTTAGTTAGCACAACGACTCAGAAAGAGACCTATTAAAAGTTACGGGTTTAGACATTTGAGGATATACTATATAAACTGATTTGACCTATTCACTACTTAAAAATTGGGACTGAAAAGGAGTTTTAGGTTTTCTAGATCAGGGATTTAACGAATCACTATCGACATGTAGGTTGCGATTGTACTGAACCACTGATCACCTATGACACACAATTGCTTCCGTAACAATTTCAGCCATAGCATGCTAAGCTAGCATTGACAATTCTTGATAAGCAACTCAAAACACTGAATTAAATACTTCTTACACAATCTCTTTTCAATCAGTACAATGCATAATTCTGCATTTATTAAAAAATTTCTGGGTTCTTACGGTGCGACATGAAATTGGTATTTTCATATTGAAATGAGTACATGTCACAAGGTCACATTCCATTTTGTTTATAATCGTTCATATCTTGCTCCTGTGGTTCTATTGATGGTACCTCTGGATAGTCCATAAATATATAGATGTGAGTATGTGACTAGTGAATAATGTGAACCAAATTTGTTTAATATCAGTGGTGTTGGTCCATTGGATGCTGACAATAGAAATTTAAGCATAGGTTTCACAGATATGACTTGACCATACTTCAAGTATAATTCATGGAATCAATCGGTATACAATCACTGGCGGATCCAGGAATTTTAATTCTTAGTGGAAGAAGAAGCTTGCTTTGAGGCACTTTAAGGCCGTAACACAAACTTGAGTGGGGGTGGATGCATGGCTTCACTGACATCCCTGGATTTGCTATGAATCTTCTGACAGTATCTCATCTGTAGATTTTACTTGCATTTTACTCCTTTAAGAGTGTACCTGCTATATGAGGGAAAGAATAAAAAGAAAAGATTGCGTATACAGTTTTTGTACTACATATGGCTATTATGAGCATTTCATTAGTCCAAGCATTTGCTGGTTGTAGCGCTATCAATTCTAACTAATGACAATAACATGGCAGATTTTGTTATCTATCTTGGAGATGTCATCACAGCCAATAATATAGCAATTAAAAATGCAAGCTTGTATTGGGATCAGGCAATTTCTCCAACAAGAGCCAGAGGAATTCCTTGGGCCAGTGTTTTTGGAAACCATGATGATGCGGCATTTGAGTGGCCGATGGAGTGGTTTTCAGGTCCCGGAATTCCTGAAATTCGTTGCTCTGTAGCCAATTCCTCATGCTCAGGTGATTAAGTTTAACATGTTTGTTTGTTAGTTGTATAAGATGCATTGTTTTTTGCTGAGTAATTATGACCAATGACCGATTGCTCTACTCTTAGCATTGATGATTGAGAAATTTCTTGGGGAACTTAATGGAAAATGGAAACATAAAATTATTGATTTTTTTCTACTAAATAAGTACTGTTATTCAAGATACAGTCAGCTTTCTTTCTGATGATTTTTAGTGACAAAACAAAAGTCCAATGATTTTTGGCCATAAACATTTGTATTCATATTTTAGCTCCAACTTTATATTTCCAGAAGTTGTTTGCTTACATCTTCTAAAGCAATGTTGTTCAAAGAGGAGTCTACATTCAAATCTGTATGATGAATTTAAGCAGGGCACCGTCACTGTGTCTGATGAACTCTTACTTAGAGACTAGTGACTCTGATCAATTGATTCAATACTTCTCAATTCCATTGCCTTGGATTATAATTAAATTCATTTCGGTTGTGATACATTGAATTTGTTGAATGAAAAATATTGGTTGGTGCTGTTATATGATATGGTTATCTTCTTTTATTTGATTTATATACATTTAGTTTATAGGAGAATAATCAGTAAGCATTTTGATACTGGTTACCTGCTCTGACAATTCCATCTGTCATGTAGGAGAAGAAGACTGTAGCTTCAAAGGCACACATCGTCTGGAGTTAATGAAAAATGAGATTGCACTTAGCTCTCTTTCATATTCTCGATATGGTCCTAAAGAACTTTGGCCTAGTGTATCTAACTATGTCCTGCAAGTTTCTTCGTCAAACAATCCCGGGTCACCTGTAGCATTTTTATATTTCCTAGATTCTGGTGGTGGTTCCTACCCAGAAGTTTTATCAAGTGCCCAAGCAGACTGGTTCCGTCGGAAAGCTCTAGAGATCAACCCTGATTCAAGGTAGAAAATTGTGCAAGCAGAACCTTGTTATTTTTCTTAATCCACCTTATTAACAAGTGGAATCTGGCATCTTATTTACTCGATATCATATGAACATAAAAATTTTGGATTTGTTTCTTTGCACTTATGTGTCTGCTTCGAGCTCAAGACATGCAAAAACTCACTTCTAGTGAAGGGAAGAGATTTACATGACTTGATGGGTTTATTGTTTTTTTTTTTTCCTCAAAAGAAGACAACTGATTCAAATTACTAAATCATCTCTTTTTAATCTTCTTACTCTCTTGTTCCTTGTCAACTAAATAAAGTCTTATTTGACAGGGTGCCTGAGCTAATCTTTTGGCATATACCAAGTCGTGCTTACAAGAAAGCGGCTCCAAGATTTGGTATACACAAGCCTTGTGTCGGTTCAATTAATAAGGAGAGAGTAGCAACTCAAGACGCTGAAAATGGCATCATGAAACTTTTGGCTGAAAGGGTTTCTGTCAAGGTGAGTTCAACCTTTTTTTCTTTTTTTTTGTCATGTACCATAAGTATGGATGTATGGTTAACGATAAACAGATGGAACTGGTATACACTGTTGAAGCTCAGATATAGAAACCGATACACCCACATTTAGAAATTACAGAATTTGATGCTACAAGATGTCTTATCAGTGAATTCTTGCTTTTAGAGAGATCTAAAATGGGGCTTCTTTTTCATCCTGCTGCAAGATCAAGTAAAGAGCTTATCATTTGTTCTATACTGTGCAGCTAGGACAGGTTATCTCATGCTCCATTTGTGCATTGTTAGACACAAAGCATGCACTAAATCAGCTACTTTACATAAATAGAACTTGATTTAAGGAGAGCCAAGTTATAGATTGATCAAGTGTATCCTGGTTGTGAAAAGCATTGGCTAGCGCTGTTAGCCACATTTTCCTGAGGGTGTCAGAGTTAGTTCAGTTTTCCTTTCCAGAGCCTAGTTTGTTGGTGTTCATGGGAATTCTATAGTAAAAAGATTTACCCAAAATAATAATCAAGGTTTCAGATTTGGGTTATCCTAGACCTAGTGTGAACCAAAACTAAATCTAGTAGAAGGCTGGAGACTTTGGGTAAGCTTGCAGAACCACATTTGGTGGTGCATGTACCTCATTTGTTTTCTCATTAAGGTAAGAGCTGTCCACTGATAACTTATGTTGGTTTACCACTCAGATAGGTTGTGCGAATTATTAAACTGTAAGATGATAAGTCGATCAATACAGTTGACATTACAGGTGAAAATTGCGAATCAATTGGGTTTCCTTGAGCTGTAATAGGTTTATTGATCTTCATATAAAGCTATGGCTTTGTTTGGTGGGACACATATTAGCTCATTGTAATTTGTTTTCGTTGGCCTTGTGGCAGGCAATATTTGTAGGACACAACCATGGATTAGACTGGTGCTGCCCTTATAAGAAACTGTGGCTATGCTTTGCTCGGCATACTGGTTATGGTGGCTATGGAAACTGGGCTAGAGGAGCTAGAATCATAGAAATCACCCAGCAGCCTTTCTCTATTAAATCTTGGATTAGAATGGAGGATGGTAGTGTACATAGTGAACTTGTCTTGAGTCCCTAATAAACTGTTTCCTTCTGATTTTCTGTGCTACCAGCAGAAAGGAAACTATTTGAAACTAATATAAAATTAAAAAAAAAAAGTGTATATACACGGAAACTACAACACGCATCTCTCTGTACAATATTTCAATATTTCAATGTATTCTTCTCTTCATGCTTCAATATTTCAATGCTCAATGCTGTTGATCTGAACAGTATAATGATGTTAGGTGCTTTACCTCTATTTATTGTTCCCAGTGGTCAGCTGTTTCCAGTCTTTTGCAGTCAAACCAAGCTGCATTCTCAGCTTCTGGATATCTTAGTACTAAAGCAAAGAATTATCTAACCACCAAAGAATTGAATGTACAAAATTTTTAAAGTGACCCAATAAAAATTAAATAATAATAATAATAATTCTCTTTGTTATTCTTTTCTTGTTAATAGACCTTTAAAACTGAAAGCATAGCACACTAAAAGCAAAACTGATTTTAATTTATCTTATGGTCCCTGGAACATGAAGCAAAGCTCCGCCACTCTGAAATGCAAGTTTAATGTTATTTTTATAATCATATAGTTTACATAAATATTCAAGATTGAAGACTGCATCAAGTGTTGAGAATGCATTTAGTCATGATAGTGATAGTATGCTTTTCATTTCAATATTGTCATGCTTACTGGTGAACTCTTTCTTCCATCAAGCTGATGATTAGTTGACCCCTGTTTTCAAATAAATTAATCTAAAAGCTAGTTTTTTCTCTTTTTAAGAAGAAGAACAGATTACTTTCTTTAATCAAGAATACAAACTGGAAAATAAAAGATAAAATGAAATATTAATAATGGGTTCTTTGATGGGGATTTAGAGATAGGATCATTGCTGGGTAAGGGAAGGCCGTTGGTTTAGTTGGGTGAAGAGGCTCTTCTGAATCAAGGTAGGTCCTATTAGCAAAGGGTCATTTTCTATTGTAATTAGGACAACTCATTGCAGCCTAAATGAGTAAATCTAAGTTAAGCAAAAGTTGAATAATTTGGCCCAAAAAAAGAAAGAAAGAAAGAAAGCAAAAGCTGGACAAGATTCTGGCCATTAATTGATAGACTTGATCCATTATGGATATTGAACAGCTCAAAAGGCAGTTTGGTCTCACTTTACTGGGTCACACTTTGGAGGCGAAAGTTCTAATTTGACAAGTCAAAACTTGGTCATATAGTCACATGACTCACATCGAGTAGTGCAGCACAGAAATAAAGAGAAGGGGGCCATTCATTTTAGTTATACATCATAAAGTTGCAATTTAGTTATATATCAACTAAATAGTGTTGGCCAGATGGTTCTTATTGGACCAAAGTCATCATGATATACCATACAATCTAGGCAGTGCAGCATTATTTATCAGTTAATGTGTATGCATGTTAGACTTCCATTGACACTTGAATCATCAAGGGTGCTTGTGGAATTGACTATATAAGTATAGACTTGCTCTTCAGCAATCTCATTAGAATGAGTAGACTTTCTCTTTACATTTCTTGCTTTCAGTCTCTCTTTCATTCTGTAAACAAGAACCATTGAGAACCTACTGATATATCAAGACAAAGAAAAGTCCATTTGGAGAATCATGAAGTTGTGATAGCTTTAACAGGTTTCTAGTGTTTTAGCTTAAAGAACTTAAGAATTCAGGAGTCTAGTAGAACGTACATTTCAAGTGTCACGAGGTGCTCATACTATTTTTTTACTTTTCTCTGTTGTATTTCTGTAGCTTGAATTTTATGTATAACATAACAAGTTAACGAGGACATAATGGCAAGGACAAAGGGCTGGTTTGGTTGGGTGAAGAGGCTCTTTACTCCAGAATTAAAGACAAACACGAAAAAGGTTGAATCACACTCTTCCTTACTTGTATTAACTGCTTATTTGTGTCCCTATTTTGTGTAATATATCTGTTACTTTCTGTAATTTTGCAGATATCAAACAAGTGGAGATGGATTTTTGGAAGACTTGAACTTCAGCACTACCCTTCTCACGCTGTGCTTACAGCATCAGAAAGAGCATTTCGTGAAGCTACAGAAGAGCAGAAAAAACATGCTTTGACTGTTGCAATAGCAACAGCGGTTGCAGCCAAGGCAGCTGTAGCTGCTGCCCAAGCTGCAGCTGAGGTTGTGCGCCTAACGGGAGCTTCACAATCTTTCCACCATTTCACAAAGTTTGACAGGAACTTGGCTGCCATTAAAATTCAAAGTGCTTATCGCTCGCATCTTGTGAGTTTCTTAAAAACTATGCTATTATGTCCATACTAGATAGGAAACTCGGGAGTTATATACATATACCAGTACCCTATTACTTGTCCCTCCATCTTGACCGACAAAAACTTGTGTATAACTACTAGTATGATTTAGGATTTGAATGCATAAGGAAGATCTTGTTATGTGATTGGTTTAAAGCTTCTCATTACAGTTAGGAGAAGTTGACGAGCAGGTGAGAGCATTGTAATTAATTTGAGGTGTAAGTCCCAATATATGTTCCTGTCAATCTCAATTTGTTCTTGCATTAGATTGGAGTTCTAATGACACCTGGAATTTGTTTTAACACGAAGTGTTTTGAAACACAACCTTTAAGAGAAATGGATTTTAAAAAAGTTAGGAACAACCACTATTGTATTGTGTGTGTGTGAATCTACAATGCAGTCAAATTGATATCATGCAATGAGGATACCATCATGTCATGTCACTAGCATGATCTAATTTTCAAGTGAAACAGGCAAGGAAAGCATTGCGAGCCTTGCGAGGACTGGTCAGGCTTCAAGCCATAGTTCGTGGTCGAGCTGTGAGACGTCAAGCACTCATATCTTTGAAGCGGTTGCCATCTAACAGAAAAGCGCAGACAGAGGTTACGAAAAGGAGCATTTCTACCGTAGATGCGAGATGCAACGGTAGCGAAAAGAAGCATCTTGGCAGGCCAAAAGGGGAGTTGGATGAGAAAGAAATAACAGTAAGTGATGCGATATATCTTATATATGAAAAATTTATATTCATATATATATATATATATATATATATATAATGAGGAAGAAAAGGTTATGAAGAATGAGAACAATCTTTTCTAGTAGCCGGCAGATAACAGAATTACATACAGATGTGCACTTATACATGTATAGTGCTGATCTCCAAGCTATTTCTGAACTTTATTTAATTTTTCATATTTATTATTTATTTCAAATACAATGGTTAGATTCCATACTTAATACATTGTTTTAGGCCTTCAGAAAGCTCTTGTTGAGCTTCTTGCAAAAGTAGGTAGAGATTACGAAAATGAAGAACATGCAGCTTGGAGAATTTCCAGTCATTCCTTTGGAAGTCCATTCTTAACTGTACCTATGATTAGATTCTATATATACTCATAGTTCAATGAGGCTTAATGTTCTATGATGCCATATATGAATTTACTGAATATTGTTGTTTATATGGATTTGTGGACAGCTTTTATGCAGCAGCAGACAGATAAGGTGGGATGACAGTTTAATTTCAAAGGAGGACATTGAAGCAATATGGCTAAGAAAGCAAGAGGCCAGAATCAAAAGAGAACGGATGAAGAAATACTCGTTCTCTCTCCGGGTACTTCATTTTGAAATCATATGAACTCTTCTTATCTCCGTTGGATATAAATAAAAGAAGAGGAACAATTTATACTGAATCCAAAATAATTAGGCTATTATGTTTAGTTGGCCATAACATAACTATAGCTGTATTTTAGTTTCCTCTAGTAACTCTGTGCGACATAATTATATTTTCAGGAAAGCCAGAATGTGAAAATGTTAGAAGATTCAAATGGTAGTACTGGTGGAACGTTTGGAACTGTTAAACTGAGACATTTGAGAAATGAATATTCAGTGGAAGGTCAATGAGTGTATGCCTTTCATTTTCAAGACGATCTTTCTGTCAAGCAAAACAGAACTCTGCTCAAGAATAAGACCATAGCTTGAAGGCAACTTCTCCAGTGTTTTTCCAGCTTGCAATGGTAGCCATGTCAGGATCTGCCAAGGAGAGACAAGGCCTCTAGGGCATGCCGAAACAACGAGTAGGATCACCGGATGGACAGTACAATCACACATCACACTTACCTTAATAATGAGAATGGCTAGCTTCTCTCTTCAATAATTTTACTTATAATGCTCAATAAATTAGCAAGCTTTATTAGTAAGAATGTTAAGAATGTATGGAAATTATTCTATGCACCGACGAATGTATAGATTTTGTTGGAATATTGGATCTATATTTAAGCAATAATAAATGTTAAAAGACGGTCATGTAGTAGTTATAATATATAACTTATGCAGTATTATCTCTCATTCGTTCGTTCCCCCGTTTGGTTCCGGTCGCCTCATATCTCCTACCCGCGGGTCAAGTTCAGGAATTACTTTATATGGAACTGTAGCTTGGGTTGTATTCAATCCTCAAAAAAGCCTTACGTCAGATGAATCACCCGTCTGAACTTATTTCGTTCAAGGCCTAATTCTTGGCCAACATATGAGTAACCCATAACTATTATTGGGGCTCGATTGATGTGATTGAAAGTATATTGTCTGCTTTTATACCACAACGGGTTAGCATGGTCCACTACTAATTGGTTTAGCAGACACATAAGGTCTTCAATCTATCCATCCTTTTTATCGGAATTTTACTCAAGAAACCCTGCATTCTATTTGCAATGAACGACCGGTCACATTTATATAATTTCGTAGCTTTTCTAATTTGTGTCTCCATATTCTTCTGCAGCAACATTATCTTAGACGTTGGGAGAGAGATCTAGCTAAAGGTTAGACTGAAGAAATTAAGTCACCCAATACAAAGATCTTGCATCAAATCAGAATTAAAACTTTCATTTTCTACTTTAGGAGGACTATATCTCAGAGCAGAGAATGCTAGTACAATCTGTGGATCGAGGACCAAGATTGGGAGGTGGAGTTAATCAGGAGCTAAATATATAGAGACACTGTGAAAGCTTAAATAGTAGTGAATGGGGATTTTTTGTATAAATTAAATCTTCATTTTCCAACAAAGAAAAAAAAAATCTTCATTTAATTTAATAATTAACATGATGATACATATAATAAATAATACAATCTAACGAATACGCTAGGGATTCAATATGGGGTGATTGTGTTAATGACACTGGCACATTGGGGCTGGTTTATCATTGCCAAAATGCTTTCTATCGACAACCATGAATAACTGAACATTGCTCCGTCATCAATATTATCATGCTCATCATCGTACTCTAATTGCGAGCGGTAATTATCAGCAGTAGTGTTCTCATTATTAATAATAGGGCTCTTGACAGCATTATCCTTGGCTGTAATATCATCATATTCTGGCAACTTAGGGTTGACGTACTTAGGCTTCTTGAGGGCTCTGAACTTGGTAAATATATCATCCCAGTCAGGCAATTTGGGGTGGACATGTTTAGAAGATTGGAAGGTAATAAGTTGTAGTTTATTGTTGCGATCCTTGTCATCCTTTTCCTCTGCTGTTGATGATCTTTCTGGTGCCTCATCAGTAGAAGAACTAGTAAAAGAGGGTTTTACCAGTTCTTGTTTTACTCTATCATTGGGCACCACTGAGTCTGGGAAGAGAGCAAGAATAGTCTTTTTGAAGGTAGGGTTTACAAGATTCCCAGGCTCCAGTTTCACAGTAGTTTCTACAAAACTCTCCCCGTAACGCTCTCCAAAAAGGTCCCTGATCTCCTCAAGCTCTGGAATCACCCCGCATCTTAATCTTGAAAAAGCAAAGACAAGACTTGAAACTGCTTCAGCTAGGTTTCTTTGACGACACTGCTTGTGCGTTCGAATATAATTATAAAAGGAGTGCTTAAGGATGAGGTTGCAGAAATGGTCGAGCAAATTGTAAACCGAAGATTCGTCTCTGATGTGTTGTTCTTGTTCGATCCTGAGGTTCAGTGCCTCGTCGTCTAGTTTCTCAAGCTCTTTCCGTAACTGCGTAGAAATAGCAGACCTCTCGTTTTTCAAGCACGCGAGCCGGGACCGAACTTGTTTGAGTAGTTTCTTGCACTTTGAAGCTTTTCTCCAACCCAACAATAAGGCCAACATCAACATGTCTTCGTCCGGGGTTTGGGAAGGAAGATAGAGCACAAGAAAGCAATTAAGAAATTTGATTTTTCTTGTTTCCTAAAAACAACGTGGAGGGTGTTTTATACTGGTAAGTGACAGTGGTGTAGCTGCTAGGTGTTGTCTAGCCGGAATTCGTACCTATCCGGGATTGGAAATTGCTTTCCATGCATTTCCGGGTTGATGTTGGATTGGGTGCAAATTAGTATCTTCTTATGCAACAAAGGACTATTTTATTTCCTTTTCTCTCACGTTGTATATTCAAGCCGTGGCTGTAAATTTACTAGTTAGAGATCCCACGTTTGCTGCGGGTAGTATAACTGCTTTCAAGACGTATAGCAATTATCAATTACTTTCTAATTGAACTAACAACTAATAGTAATCAAATGAAGTTCTCATTTTGATAAAAAAAAAAGGAACCAGATCGATAACCAAAACAATTCAAAATAAAATAGAAAAGAATCCAAACCAAATGAAAATAAAAAAGGGACACTGATAGGGCAAGAGAGCTAAAAATCTTTTACAGCTTCATGCGAAGGGAAAAGCAGAAGATACCATCCAAAGAGTAAAAACAATGATTCAGGCTAAGGAGAAGATTCAACCTGACCAATTCACACTCGTCTGTGATGGAAAGTTCCTTGAGGTGGACATAACACTGGCCTCAGTACATATAAAGAATGAGTCGACTCTTTACATGGTTTGATAGGAGCATTTTAATGCGATATTTTAATAGTTATTTCCTCATATTTTACTTAGTTATTTCCTTAAATAAATCAGTTTTAATAAAGTTTTTATTTTCAGGTATCATGGAGTAAATGGAGAAGAAATGAGCTTAAAGACAAATGAGAAGCAAGGGAACGTTGAAAATGACAAAGGCAAGGCACAAGGGCTGCATAAATGAGCTGAAATGAATAAATGAAGTTTTTCTGGTCCAGCCAGGAAACCTTGGTCCGACTAGGAAACCCAGTCAAAGTAGGAATCCTGGGTTAACTAGGAAACATGTTCGGAGAAATGAAGAAAAATGTAGAGTCCCAGTTGAACTAGGAAAGCAAAAGAAGATTCTGGAAGGTTTAGGAACATTTCATATGAAGAGTCCTTGTCTGATTAAGAGTCTTGAAGACATGAGAAGTCTTCATGGGGCTAGGAAACCTCAGAGCACTAGGAGACCATGTGGCTTCAAGAGAGCTCAAGAATGTTCTAGAAAACTTGGGATATTGCGGCAAATAAAGAGACCAAAGTATACTAGGGTTTCTTGGATGCAAAAGGAAGGAATTCTAAGTGAAATAAGTGTTTTTGCCATGAGATATTCAAGGGATTCTGGAAAGTGACATTTTTGAAATTTGAAGTTTTCATGGAGAAATTCAAGGGATTACAACAAACAAAAAGGTTGAAAACAAGTCCAGATACATTCCTTGAGCTCCACAATCCATCCTTGGCCGAAATTGAGGAGATAAATCAGAAAATAATCATATAATTAATGCAAAAGTAATCTCCCTAGAATCAAGGTGCTAAATTGAAGGCTTCTTATTGGTTGGATGACACAGTGTAGGTACAGATTTTGTACCTGTCATATTGGTATTCCCATACAAAGCTATGACAACCCCCTTTACTGATCTCGAAGAGTCACAGGACAGGTAAATGCATCTGCATATGCATGAGATTGCAACATGTGTTGCAATCCCCGAGTCTGCAGTCAGTTTCATGTGGAGTCCGATTTGGAAAGTAGGTTTTTGGTTTTATGTATTTACGTTTTTAAAGAGTTTTCTGATTGTTAAAATCGTACTATTGATGTCCTACGGTTTTTAGGACGTATCTAATCCTAATTGATTTCCCTTAAGATTTGTTGGAGTTCATATATGGGAAGTTTCTTTCCAAATTAATTGGGAATTAGGGTAGAATCCTTGGATTATTGAGTAGTTGCCGCTGGTCTATTATATGAGCTTGAAAGATACACGGTCAGTTGGGTAGATCCATAGACGCAAGAATTTTTGATAGAGTCTTGCATGAGTTTTGCATGTTAGTTTGAAATTGAGTCTTCACAAAGAGTCAAACACTTGGTCCATGTATAAGTGTTATTGATTGTGTCTTCATATGCATAAACACTCTCTTGAGATCAATAGAGAGACGGTGAAGAAAGAAGAGCAAGAATTGGTGATCATTCAAGTTAAGGAGTTCTAGAAGGAAGACTAATTTTGTGTTAGATTTTGTCTAAACCTTATAGCCGAGCTAGTGCTATTCAAGTGTAAAAGAACATATCCTTTTGAATAAGATGATCATTATTTTGGGTTCTCAAGAGTAAGAGTCCGCAGTGTTTTTAATCTCATATTTTGAGGTTTTCACTATGTAAGCAAATTCTGGTGTTTAGTTTGTTATTTTGGTTTCTGCTGCCCAGTAAGGATTGATCAGTGCACTGCAATCCCCATTCTCCAGAAAACACATTCTGTCCTTGTATTTTTCACATAGGAAGGATGATGTGGAATTATCTGATTGGCTAATGCTGTGTGGATCAATCAGATAAATCCTAGAAAATAAAAAGTAGAATTTTGAAGGCTTGGAGACTAAGTTGCCATCTTCTTATAAATAGGAACATCATTGGACGACTTGACATACAACTTCAACACACTACTTCACACACCAATTCTTTCATTCTTTTCAATACCAAAAATTCTCTTCATTCTCTAGTCTTCAAAAGCTCTGTGTCTCAACCAAGGAGGATAAGAAGTCATGCAATACATCAAGATCCTAGCCGCCATTCACCCTTGTGTCGTCCCTAGAAGATTGCTTGCTTTCAAGGATCTTCAAGTTCTTTGTCTCAAGGCTTTGTCATTCATCTTTCACTGTGTATTTCATACTTTCTTTTGTTTTCCTTTGTTTGATTCGTAGAGTTATGAATTCTAGTTAACATGACGTTAAGGGAAAAGTTTAAAGCCTATTTATATGTTTTGAAATAAAGTTGTGATTTCTTTATGTTGATTTCTATGTTGCTTATGTGAGATTGCTTGGTTGATTTTGGATTACAGAAAACTTTTCATGTTTATGTTCCTTGGTGGCCAACTTAGGATATATACATGTTATTGGTGCTAGATTTAGGTAAACAATTCACCTAATATTTTTGTGAACCTATTTCATAAGTAGTTAAGGCTTTGGATAAAAGTCGAAATCAATTAAGGAGCATTGCAAATAGATGAATTTTTTCATACTAGGTTGTGCACTTTGCTTGACATCTTTTCTTTGTTCATCATGTGTTGAATGTGTTCTTGATTAGCTTGCTTTCTAGACTAAGATTGCATGTTCAATAGGATTAATTTAAGTGCTTTCACTTAGATTAATTATTCAAGGAAAGTAAAATATGGGAAATCATTTGCTTTCTAACGTTTCACATGGTCAACTTCTTTCCCTTGACATAGAAAATCAACTATGCGAATTGTAATTGGATTTCATTCATATGATTGTGGTTTTGATCTTGGTTCCTTGTGTTCCACCCCTTGTATATGTATTTTACTTTTTTTTTTTGTTTTTTTAATTTTTTATTTATTACAAAATCCTAAAATCCCCCCTCTTTGCGTTAACTTGTATATATTCTTTGTTTTATTTTTGTATGTAAAAGTAAAATGACAATTAGAATTGGTCAACTCATTTCATTTCATAGCCCCTTTATATAGGGAGAGAATTACAACGAAAATATCAATTACAATGATGACATTAATTACTGATTGATCCTTGATCCATGCTGATTGATGGTGATTGCTAATTATTTGATTCCCTCTCTGTCAATTACTTTGACGAAGACACATAATGTGTTTTTCCTTTAACACTCTCCCTTGTGCCAAGTCAAAGATGAAATGGTGCATGAGTTGTTGCCTTACTAAAAACCTTGCCAAGTAACAATAAAAATCCTGTAGGACAAAAAATACACCTTGGTCAAAGGAAAAGAGCACAACGCACCTTTTACACTTGAGGATGACATGTGTGTGTTAGACTTCCCCTAACGTCTACACCTCCCCCTAATCCTTACATTAATCAAGGGAGCTTGGAAAGTCTTCACATTCCTATGTTTTTCACATGTTTCTCAAATATGGCCTTAGGCAATGATTTGGTGAACAAATCTACCATATTCTCCTCAGACCTTACTTGATTCACTTGAATCTTGAGGAGGGCCTGCTGTTGCTGATTGTAGAAAAACTTTAGTGATATGTGTTTTGTATTATCACCCTATGCAAGCTGCATTATCTTTATTAATGCAAGTAGGCTCTTCAGTGGTAGAACTCAAACCACTAGTCCCTCGAATATGTGTGATGATAGCTCTTAACCATACACACTCACGAACCGCCTCATGTAAAGTAATGATCTCTGAGTGGTTCGAGGAGGTAGCCACAAGGGTTTGCTTGGTTGATCTCCAAGATATCATCGTGTTCCCACTGGTAAATACATAACCAGTTTGGGAATGACCTTTATGTGGGTCAGAGAGGTACCCAGCATCAGCAAAACTAACCAAAACGTCATTTGGCCTTTCGGTGTAGTGAGTGGCGCTTTCACCATCAACATTTCCTTTAGGGATTGCAGTTCCATCTGCGGTCCCTCTTGTCTCTCTGTAGGGAAAGAACAGTCTCAAGTCAATGGTTCCTTTTAGGTATCAAAAAATGTTCTTGATACCATTCTAATGATGCTGCGTTGGCGCTGAGATAAATCTAGCTAACAAGTTCACTGAGAATGCAATGTCTGGTCGGGTACATTGGGCTAAGTACAATAATGCGCCTATTGCACTTAGATAGGGAATTTTAGCTCCCAACACCTCTTCGTCATCTTCCTTTGGACGAAATGGATCTTTCTTTGCATCCAAGCTTCGACCGATCATGGGAGTGCTAGTAGGATGCGCTTTGTCCATGTTAAATTGCCTGACTTTTGGACATACGCAGACTAGTGGATTAGTATTCCACAAACTCGGTGTTCTAGTTCAAGGCCTAGACAGAATCGAGTTTTCCCAAGATCCTTCATCTCAAATTCGGATTTCAAATAGCTCGCGGTTTCTCTTATTTCATCAAGAGTACCTATTATGTTCATATCATCGACATATACTGCTATAATTGCAAATCCGGAACTTGTTTTCTTTATGAATACTCAGGGGCATAATTCATCATTCTTATATCCCTTCCCAATCAAGTAGTCACTTAGACGGGTATACCACATCTGCCCGGATTGTTTCAATCCGTAAAGTGAGCGTTTCAACCTAATTGCAAACACACTTCGTGGTTTAGAGTCACTTGACCTAGGTAATGTAAGGCCATCAGGCACTTTCATATATATCTCCGAATCTAGATCCCCATAGAGATATGTAGTAATCACATCCATGAGCTGCATTTCCAGTCCTTCCGAAAACGTTATAAAGTCCATTACGGGAGAGTATGTCTCCTTGTAGTCAATTCCAGGGCATTGTGAGAAACCTTGAGCCACAAGGCGAGCCTTGTACCTCAAGACTTCATTCTTCTCATTACTCTTTTTGACAAAGACTCATTTATGTCCTACAGGCTTTACACTTGGTGGGTTTAGCACTACCTGACCAAATACTTGTCTCTTTGTCAGAGAATCTAATTCTGCCTGGATTGCTTCTTTCTGTTTCGGCTGATCTGCTCTTTGTTGACATTCTGCAATAGAGCGTGGTTCGATATCATCATACTCTATGATTCCTTGAGCAACAGTATATATCATCAATGTGTATGGAAGATCTTTCTATCAACTCATACGCACTCTCATTAATACGCACTCTGGAATCATTTTAAACATCGGAGCGTCCTCCAGTATTGATTCATGGACTTATAATTAGAGACAATCTCATGAGAGGGATTCTCTACATTGATGATTAATGGATTGGTTTGTGCCTTACTCGCCCTCTTCTTCCTTGGGTGAGTGTCAATTGAATCAAGTGGCCCCCCCTCTTCCTTTGGGGAGCCACGGCCTCAACCACACCTCCACTAAGTGTGGTTGCAGTGCCTTATCTGAGGCACCGTGCCCCTTGTTGGGGATTTCTAACCTTGGCGACATATTTGCAGCTGGTATATGTGATCTCGTCACTTTTGTGATATCAGTAAACGCATCAGGCATCGAATCTTCTACGTTCTGAAGATTGATTATTCTTTTCACTTCACTTTCATATTGTGAAGTACGGGGATCAAAATGAGACAGAGTGGGGACAAACCACGACAATTCCTGTCATTCTCTTAGAAAATCCTTTTTCCTATCTCCCCCTAACGACGGGAAGACTGTCTCATCAAAGTGACAGTCCGCAAATCTAGCGGTAAGAGATCGCTTGTCAAGGGTTCCAAATAGCGGATAGTTGTTGGGGATTCGTATCTAACATAAATACTTAATCGTCTCTGAGGACCCATTTTGGTGCGCTGTAGGGGCGCAATAGGCACATATATTGCTCAACCAAATATGCATAAGTGTGAAATGTCAGGCTCATATCCAGTTACCAACTGGTACGCAGAAAATGGTTGGCTAGCAGTGGGTCTGAAACGAATAAGTAAAGCTGCGTGCAATATTGCATAACCCCATGCAGATATAGGCAGGTTGGTGCGCATAACCAATGCCCTAGCCACCATCTACAGCTTATTAATGGTGGCTTCTACAAGACCATTTTGTGTACGCACATGGCCGGGGTACACGATGCTCTACATCGATCCCAATAGACATGCAATAATCATCAAATGCTTTTGATGTAAACTGTCCAGCTTTATCAAGCCTCATAGACTTGATAAGGTAATCAGGGTGGTGAGCTCTTAAGCGTATAATCTGTGCTAGGAGTTTTGCAAATGCTGCATTTCTTGTGGACAATAAAGCGACATGTGACCAGATTGTCGAAGCATCCACCAGAACCATAAAGTACTTGAATGGTCTGCATTCTGGATGGATAGGTCCACAGATATATCTTTGTATCATTTGTAAGAATAGAATGTTTTGTTTTGTATCTTTAGAATATGAAGGTCTCAATCCTGTTTTTTGCTAAAGAGCAGGCTTTGCGAAACTAGTGATGTGCCTTTGAAATAGTCATTGAGGCATAATGGTAGGGAGGTAGTGCTTCTGGTACTTCGGAAGGCAATGGCTGCATTTGAGCAGTACTAGCACCGACACCTTGCAGTGTGGCGGAACTTTTTTCCAATTTTTTTGTTCACTCGAAAGAAGGGATGTCCATATGAGTTTTTTAAAATACGAATCATCATGTCATGACTGGGATGCGTTAGGCGATCATGCCAAATCCTGTATGAGTTAGTGTCCCATATTTCATTGTTGGTGACAGTATAGGATTCAATGATCCGAATCATAGTGAGATACAGTCTACTAGATTGACTCATAAGTTCTTCTAAAATGTGTTTCCTTCCACATTCATTAGAGTTAATATCAAGGTATTCAGTTCCATTCTCACAGTGTGTTTCTACTGGATAACCGTTGGCACAAATAGCTTTGAAACTTAGCAAGGTTTGATTAGCTCTTGGTGTATATAGAGCGTCTGTGACTTGAAATGTTCTGCCATTAGGCAGCAAAAATTTGGCAGTTCCTCGCCCTTTTATTACTTGTGATGATCCAATCATCGTAGTCACAAAGGAATTATAGGCTATTGATTCAATGAATAATTGCCTATTTCTTAATATTGTGTGGGTAGTCCCACTATCAATTAAGCACTCAAGTTCTCCTCCATTCATTCCTACAAATAAATGGGAGGTATTTAGAAAATATAGCTCATATTCTGTAGAGTATTTCTATTTGCGTAGAATGATATTCTTTTCATTCTAATAATTTTTCTCTAGATGTATTGCTTTACATCTTTATAGTGCTATGTCGAACCATGTAAATATGTGTAGTAGATAAATTTGAATAAATTCAGTGCTTCAGAATAAAATTTGAAATTTATTAATAAGCCAACGATAATCAAATCAAGGTCTTGTTCAGAAATCTAATTTATCAAACCATTTTTTATGACCAAATAATAGTCTAATTAAAAATGAGGCATTATGCCTTCACAACTGTTTGTGGAAAATAAAATGAATAAAGCAGATCAGTCAAGATTGAGAGCATCTATTGACTTAGCAAGTTCCTCTTTGCCATTGAAGTCTGCAATTATAAGGTTGAAGTCTAGGTCATGACCTCCTTCTTCCATATAGTGAGCCTCTTGTTCTTTAGACTCTCTATACCTCTTGTAATTGGCTGCTACTCTGTTGTTTGCTTGGCAGTTTTTGTACCAATGCCCAATGAATCCACATCTATAGCATGGTTCATTGTCAACTCTTTCCTTTTGCATCTTTTTTCCACGATCCCCATGTCCCTTTCCACTTGGTGCATTGTTGCCACGTGGGTAGGGATCAGCACGTCTAAACCCTCTTGCATTGGAGTTATTTTCACCTTTTAGTTTTCCATAATTAGTCTCGGGAATTTTCTTTGTCCCAATGGGCCTGACATTGTTGTTCAAGAGAACCTCATTATGTCTCTCAGCCACTTGCAGTAGGCTTATTAACATATTGAAAGTTGTGATTCTTTTGTTGTCATACTCCAACTTATACTGGTCCGCTAGTATAAATGCTGAAGTAGGAAAGGTGGTAAGTCTTGTAGATCATATCATCTTCTGTGATTTCCCTTCCACAGAAATTGAGACGTGCCTTAAGGCGCAACATGTCCTTGTTGAAGTCATTGACCATTTGTAGTCTTTGGGGTCGGTAATGGTGGCAGTGTAGTCTTTTGCCACAACGGTAGTTTCCACATCGGAAATCCAACGATGGTACTCAAATCCTTCTAAGTCCAAGATGTCCAATTCAGGTCGAGTTGGATTAGCCATCTACATAAACAAGAGAGAAGATATAAATTACGCAGTCATAAAGACATCCACGTAAATTATTTTCTAAAAATGTGAATTAGATTTCAAGACCAAGATTCATAATTAATGGTCACATTTTTCGATGCTATGTGAAAATGTTTTATCACGGTAAGTGTGTGCGCATGAATATTTTTTATCATGGCAAAATGAGTTTATATGTTGTATAGCATTCAAAACAAGTAATAATTATAGCACGTAATAAATAATAAAAACATAGCATATATTAAAATAAATTACATGGCATGCTCAAATTTCACAAATATATACCAAAATATATGTTACACATAATAATAGCAATAATATATCATGCGTAAAATAAAATATAAACAATAGCATAATATAAAGGCATGCTTAGGAATAATTATATATGAGTAAATAAAATTCACAAAACATGCTCACAATTGCATAAATAATATATAACAAGATATATATGGCATGTTCAAAAATAAAGTATAAACTATAGCATAATTAAAACATGCTTAAACATAATTATGTAAAACATAAATAACAAAACATGCTTAAAAAGATCAAAATTATCTAACTAAACATGCTCAAAAGTTCTAATTATAAATAATGAAAATATACCATAGTATGAAAATAAATAAAAGAGAACATACTTGGTTGCGAGAAAAATAAACAATCCTAGCGCACGCGCGTGTTGATGCAGGCGTGCGTAGCGATTGGTTTTTTTTTTTTTTTTTTTCAGCAGTAGGCCTGGGCCTTCTTCCTTTTTCCTTTCTTTTTCTTCTTGTTGGGCTGATCACCAGTGAGGCCTGCTTTTGTTTTTGTTTTTTTTCGTCTGGGCCAGGTCACAATCGTGGGTCACGGCCCTTTTTTTTTCTTTCTTTTTTCTGGGCCTTCAGTTCTTTGGGCCTCTTATGTCTTTTCTTTATTTTGTTTTTTTCTTTTCTTTGTTATGTCTTTTCCGGTGCAGGTGGATTGGGCTGCTACGTCGTTGTCGATCTGGGGCGGGCGCTAGGGCTGAGGCCGGAAAACAAGGTGGGTTTGCAGGTGAGGGGTCACGTTGTTGGGCTTGTTGCTTGCGGTGGACTGCTGGGTCGGTGATGCAGGCGCGGGATCGAGGTAGCAGCTAGGCGGGATCGGTGCAGGATCTAAGCAGCGTTGGGCGAAGGGGCGGCGATGGGCTGTGCAGTAGGCTGGGCGAAGGGCCGCGCGGGACAGAGGCTGCGCCGGCGTGAGCAAGCTGCAGGTGGGGAGGCCGGTCTTGTGTGCGCACGGGGGTGGTGGCGTGGGCTAGGCTAGAGGCCGGTGGGGGTTGGTTCTTGATAGGAGCATTTTTATACGACGTTTTAATAATTATTTCCTCATATTTTACTTAGTTATTTCCTTAAATAAATAAATTTTAATTTAATTTTTATTTTCTAGGTACATTGGAATAAATGGAGCAGAAATGAGCTGAAAGGAAGAAATAGAGTTTTCCTGGTCCGACTAGGAATCCCAGTCAACGCAGGAATCCTGATGAGGCTAGGAAACCTGAAGGCATTAGGAGACAACATGATGACGTGGGAGATATTTTGGGAGATTAAATCTGATTTTTGCATGTAAAATCGAGGAGATTATGTTGAGAATATCAAGGGAGAATTTCAAGGAAGAAAAGGTTCAAAACAAATCCAGATTCGTTCCTTAATTCCCTGAAGATATGTTGGCTGAAATTAGAGAATAAAATCTGCAATTTTAATGTGAAAATCAAGAGAAAATCAAGGGGAGGATGTTAAGGATAAAGCCATGGAGAGCTTTAAGGGAAGAAAGGTCCAAAATGCATCCAGATACATTGTCTAGGTTCATGCCTAGATATTTGGCCGAAAATTAAGAGAAAAATCAGAAATAATCTTGGGAAAATCAGCAACAATATATTAGGGATTGATTTTGGAGCTTTTTGATTGGTTGGATGACACACAGAGCTGACGTGGCGCTACGTGATCGGTCGAAGCTGTGTGGCAAAACTTGGCCATTCCCCTATATAAACTCCCCCTATGCTAGACGTTTTAAACACACCTCTTCATTCAGACACCTCTCTCCATTAGAAAATAAACATTAGAAAAATTCTCTCCATTCTCTAAAGCAAGCCACGAGATTCAAGCAAGGCCGAAGCAAGAGAAGAAGGAGCCGTGACCTTTTCCTCCACCATCCACCATTGAAGACTTGCTTTCAAGCTTCAAGGATCGCAACGTCAATCACCCATCCTCATCTTCCATCCATGGTGTTATTCGACCTCTACTTTGTAACCTTTGCTTTGAATTTCGTTGGTTTTGTTTTAGTTGACATTCATGATTGAACAAAATTATTATTTCTGGAATTTTTATGATTAAATGAGAATTTCGATTCTTATATTGTAATTCGAGAGTTGCTTATGTGAGTTTGTTTAATTAAATTTGCTTTATAGATATCTTTTGTATTTTAATCTTATGTGGTTCGAAACACTTAGGGTTTTGATATGAATGGTGCTAGATTTAAGAACATGAAATCAACTTTTTTTTTTTGTGTAACTTGAATCGAAGTAGTAAAGGTTTTGGACAAAAACCGAATTTAATTAAAGAGGATTGCAATTAGGTGGACTTTTTCATACTAAGTTGCACACTTGAGTTGATAGCCTTTCTATGTGTTTCATGCGTTAAACATGTCATGATTGACTAGCTTTCTGGGGCTTGATTACATGTTTGATAGGATTAATCTTTGTGCTTTCACTTAGGTTAATTAGCATTGAAAAGTAAAAAATGGGAAATTATTTGCTTTCGAATATTTCACATGATCAACTCCTTTCTCATGACTTAGATGAACAATATTAGGGTTTAATCGAATTTGATCATAGTTTCGGTTTTGATCTTTGTTCTCTCATTCCATTCGTGTAATTATGTTTTTAGTTTTCTTTACTTAGTTTATTTCCGAAAACCAAAACCTAAATCCCCCCTTAATTTCGTAATTATGTATATACTTTATTTTATTTTTGTAAATAATATACTCTGTGTCTTTATTAATTGTTTAATTGTCCTACATTGACAGGTGTACCCTCAATCCCCGGATTAGATCGATCCCTACTTTCTTATGCTACTAATGATATTTTTAGGGTTAAATTATGCGCTTGCCTTTTTAGGGTTAATTCTGGGGAAGAAGGAATTTTTTTTCCATTCCTTTTTTTTTTCGACGGAAAGAAACTAGAAAACTAGGTTTTTTTTTCTTTGGCTATTTGCTCTAAGCGTGCTGATAACGTGTAAAAGTAAAATGACAATTGGAATTGGTCTACTCATTTCATTTCATAGCTCCTTTATATAAGGAGAGAATTACAACGAAAATATCAATTAAAATGATGACATTAATTACTGATTGGTCCTTGATCAATGCTGATTGATGGTGATTGCTAATTATTTGATTCCCTCTCCGTCAATTACTTTGACGAAGGCACATAATGTGTTTTTCCTTTAACATTGTAAATAATATTTTATACTTTTTATTAATTCTTTATTTGTTGATGCAATTACAGATGTACCCTCAATCCCCGGCTTGAACAATCCCTACTTATTCTATAATGACAACTACATTTTGCAGGGTTAAATTGTGCGCTTACTTTTAGCGTATCATGGCTCCTGTCAGAAAAATATTTCAGGTGGAATGAATATTCTCATTGATACTAGAAGATTATATACAGACTAGGTTCTTGTACAACAAGTAAATCCTTACAGGTTAGGGATACAAGGGAATATCACAAATAATCTCCTAATGATACATAATTACATATTAATTATAGAATATTCTTAACACTTCCCCTCAAGTTGGAGATTGAATATCAAGCACTCCGAACTTGCATAACAAGGCTTTGAACTTGTCTTTGCCCAATGCCTTTATGAATATATCTGCTAACTGTTGTACAGAACCAACATATCGGGTGCTGATGGAACCATTCAATATCTTGTCTCAAATAAAATGATAATCCATTTCAATGTGACGTGTTCTCTCATGAAAAACTGGGCTTGCGGCTATGTGTAGAGCTGCTTGATTATCACAATGCAAAATAGCAGGTCTAGAAATAGGTATATGCAAATCAGCAAACAAATATTGTAGCCAAGTGAGTTCAAAACATATACCAGCCATTGCTCTACAATGAGACTGTCTTTTATCTTTTGGTACGCCATGAGATCAAAGAATCTCCTAAGAAAACACAATATCCAGTAGTAGACCGACGAGTAATAGGACAACCTACCCAATCTGAATCACAAAAAGCTCTCAAATTCAAATTGTTAATGGAACTTAAAAGCAAACCTTGGCCAGGAGAGGATTTCAAGTATCTGACAACTCGAAGTGCAGCAGCCATGCATGAATCTACCAAGAACATAAATAAAATAGGTAGTGTCGAGTCTTGTGATTGTAAGATATATAAGTCGTCCAACCAAACGTTTATATGCAGCAGGATCCTTAAGTAGCTCACCTCTGTTTCATAATTTGGCTTCTTCCGTGGGAAAATCAACTGGCTTTACATCCAAAAATCTGGTGTCCTTGATAATTTCTAAAGCATACTTACGTTGAGATATACAAATGCCCTTTTTTGAACGAGAAATCTCAAGTCCAAGGAAGTATTTAAGGTCACCCAAATCTTTGATGCGAAAAGGGGTATGAAGAAATTGTTTGAGAGATTTGATAGAATCATGGTTGTTACCAGTAATGAGGATGTCATCCACATAAATTAATAATAGAATTACCAACCTTTTGAACAAAAAGAGAGTAGTCAGCCTTTGATTGAGTGAACCCAGCAGCAAGAATTGCTTCTGTAAACTTGGTAAACCATTGACGAGAGGCTTGCTTCAAACCATATGAGGACTTGTTCAGGCAACACACATAATTCTCGCCTTATCGCCGAAGACCTAGAGGAGGAGACATGTACAAATCTTCTTGCAAATCACCATTAATTAAGAAAAGCATTATTAACGTCAAGTTGGTGAAGAGACCAACCTTGACAAGCAACAATGTCAAGAAGGCAGCGGACAATAATCATCTTTGTTGTGGGTGAAAAAGTATCATGACAATCAATCCCAACAGCTTGAGTGAAGCTCTTGGCAACAAGGTGAGCTTTATACCTCTCAATAGAACCATCAGCATTATATTTAATTCGATAGACTCATCTGCAAGCAATAGGACGTTTGCCAGGAGGAAGTGAGACAAGTGTCCAAGTGTTTTTGGCAGTAAGAGCGGCAAGTTCATCGTCCATTGCTTGTTGCCATTTAGGATTAGAGTGTGCATCTGCATAAGAAGAGGGCTCCTTGGCCCTGCTGATGGCAGCAACATATAAAAGATGGGACGGTCATGAGTACCATTGACAAGAGATGAAATTACAAAGTAGGTAACGCGTACCTGGTGGAGGACTTGACAGAGGAGATGATAAATGGTGTGGTGGTAAACCAGCAAGCAGACATAATCACGGAGAAGAATATTAGGCTCACGGGAGCGTTGGGACCAGCGGAGCGTGGGTTCAAGCGCTTGTGCTAGCGCAGGGTCAAGCACAAGTTCAGGTGCGAGTTCATGAGTGGGGTCAAGCGTCGGGTCAGGCACAAGTATAGGCACTTCAGGAGCCGGTTCAGTCATTGAGTCAGGTACGCGTGTGACAGAAAACGGTGGAGAGAGAGATGCAGGCACGTTAGAGGAAGATGTTGGCCGCAAATCTGGGACTGGGTTGGGTAACAAGGGATCAGAAGAAGAAATCTGGAACTGGGTTAGATAACATGGGATCAAAAGAAGAAATAAGAGAATGAATTTGGGGAGGAAAATGAAAGGTATCTTCAAGAAAAAGAACATCCCTATTGATAAAAATTTTCTTTGTTTCGAGATTGTAGAGTTTATAAGCTTTATGGCCCATTGGAGCAAATTTTGAAGCTGGATGAACAGAAGTAGCAAAAGCAACACATCCAAAAACACACATTCGAGAATAGTCAGGAGGCTTGTGATAAAGGACTTCAAATGAGGTTTTCTTATTCAATAAAAGTATAGGAAGTTGATTAATTGTATAGGCAGCGGTGTTCTGTGATGCCCCGAAAATTAGTAATTATTTTTCGAGGATTTTCCTAAATTTAATTAGTGGTTATTGGACGGTTTCGTGACTTGTGGATGGAGCGGAAGTGTTTCGGACGAATTTTTATTCGGAAAGTATGACTTTAGGGGGGTTGCTAAGGTTGACTTTAGATATGTTGAGATTCTCTGAAAACTTCCTTCACAAAAGTTGTAGAGAGCGTCGATACAAGTTCGTGGACACGTGGAACGTAAAAATCAGAGTTCGTATGTGAAAGTTATGAGCATTTGAAGTTTTGGGAAAGTTCTATAAATAGGAGTTTCCATTTTTGGAAACTTACTATTTCCATTTTTCCATTTTCATTTTCCGGAAACCAGAAACGCTCCGTTCTCTCTCCTCACTTGCGACTGACCCGACCCGACCCAACCAGGCTTTTCCAGTGAGCTTCGGCGATCTCCAGTGATGAAACTTTCCAGATCGGTTCGTCGTTGTCGTTTGCTCCTCCTTGTGGTGTCCTCTAGCGGCGATTCGCGGTGGTGACGGCGCTAGAAGGAGGCGAAGTTTGGTGTATTCGGACCAGGTCGGAAAATGCAGTTCCGGCGACGTCGTGGCTTCATGCTTCCTGTTTTGAGTTCGTGGAAGCCTCCCTGATCGATCTATGGTGTTTGTTTGGATCGATTTACGTGGAAATCGATGCAACTCGGATTGAGCAAAAATCCAGGTAGTTTTCGATCCTTTATGCTTGTTTTCTGACTTCGAGCTAGTTTTGAAAATTCACAAGCATGCTTAGATGAAGCTTTTTTATGTTGGGAGTTTTGTGAAATATTGAGTTTTGGCAGGCGGCAGTGCGCCACCGCCTGTGGCGGCGTTCCGTCCACTTAAGGAACTGTTTTTGGTATTATATATGTTCTACTGGTTGCTACGAGCGTTTCGATATATAATATGCAAATTTTGGAGTTCGTATGGAATTGTTATAATTTTTACGATTTCATACCGGTTGATTTATTCGATCCGTGAGGATTCGAGCGTCCGATCGACTTGTAGTTTGGTCATATCGATCGTGGACGTATTCCGGAGACTTTGGGAGGTCTCGGATGTGGTTTTGCCTCAATTGGCGCCAATTTGGGGATTTTAGTTCTAAACAGGGGTTTCAAACTTAAATCAAATGTGAATCGTTACTAAGTTGGAACCGTATGTGATTAGGTACTTGACGAAGTACATTGGACGACTATTTTGCGAATTGGCGGCTTTGTGCTTTATTGAAGACACAGCGGGAGTTCGAGGTGAGTAATCTCACAAGGTTCTTTATGAACAGAATTACCATTATTGTTTTGGCGTTAATCATTTAACTGCAAACTATAGTTGGTATTAGTAGGCATTCCTGAGCGAATGGCTACATATATATTTACGTGAAATATATATTCTTGTGAGTGATGTGTGATGAATAGTATGCATGATGATGTTCATATTATTGTTGAAGGCGACTTTTCAGGAAACAATATTGTGGAAAAAGATGTTTTCTATTGTTTGAAAAGTAGTGAATTTGATGTTACATGGTTGAGTCAAGCGTGACTCATTTGAGATGTATTGGTCCTTATACCAAGAGCCACAGATGGTGAGCAGAGATGGGGAAAGCCGGAACTAGATGTTTGTAATGTTTCTAGATCAGGTGTGACTTATTTAACATTTGACTTTAAGACCAGACAGGGTCTAAAGATCATATGTCACAGATGGTGACCTTGATGTTTGATTTTATGACCAGACGGGGTCTGAAATCATATGACACAGATGGTGACAAGTCACAGATGGTGACTAAGGCATGAAATAGGTAATCACGTTCGTGGCCGGACGAGTGGTTACGATTCAGTAGAGCTCTAGTGTGTTGCCATTGTACATCATTGGGGGTAGCGGGGAGCTATCTAATGCTCATGAGTACGTGTTTTAAAAGGGAGTTTTGGGGATTCTTTCTTTTAAATGTCCGGGGAGGACGTGTGTATCATATTCTATTTGTTAGGTTAACAATAGATATGATTGATGTGCGTTGATGTTTTGTCCAGGTTGGACCGATTTATTGTTGTATCCAGGTTGGATTGATTTATCATATTGAATTGTTAGGTTAACGATTATATGATTTGGGTCACGGGTGACTCGTGTTGTTTTCTTTTGGGAAAAGAATGTGCTTTAAAAGGGAGTTTCGGGAATTCTTTCTTTTAAATGTCCTGGGAGGACTTGTGTATCATATTTAATTGTCAGAGTTTCAATTAATATGATTTGGGTCACGGGGTGACTCGTGTTGTTTTCTTTTGGGAAAAGAATGTGTTGTGTTGATTTGAGAATGTGTTTTAAAAGGGAGTTTCGGGGATTCTTTCTTTTAAATGTCCTAGGAGGACTTGTGTATAATATTTAATTGTCAGAGTTTCAATTAATACGATTTCTATCACGGGGTGATTTGAGTGTTTTCTTTTGGGAAAAGAATGTGTTGTTTGTGGGAAAACAGGGTGTGTGTTCCTTTTTACGAGTTGATGGGTTTCCTCTTTGGGCGAGTTGTGCATGTGTGGTTTGAGTTACTCATATGAGCTTACAAAAGCTTACCAGGTTTGTTATGTGGCAACCCAGTGCACCATTCAAATGGTGTAGGGGTTAATCCTGCAGGTCAGGGTAATCGTGGCTGAAGCTGAGGTAGCTTGTTGGTAGCAGAGCGGGTAGGAAGCAAATTTTGTTGGCTTTGCCATTGTATGACTTTCGCTATGTAGTAAACTATGAGGAATACTTACGTTTTATTTGGTTGTTGACAATTTAATTCGTAAGTTGTGTAATATGTGACTCTGTGGAGCGGGTCAATATTAGAATTGTGGGTTCAGGGCATCAGTATGTACTTGGTTTAATGGGAAAAAGATTCCAGGTATTTTGTATTGATGGCTGAACGATCACGCATGTATAATTATGGGGTTATATTTCAATTTTTATTTATGTTAAAAATCAGGGGCGTGACAGTTTCTATGTGAGAATACGGAACATGAACTAAGTATAAAGCATGATAGAGAGAGTGACAAAAGCATGTATAGTGGTTCACATTGCCCTTGAGGCAAGGCTATGTCCACTTAGAGATTTCACTAGAAGTGAGGGCTATGTAGCCTTTGTAATGATACAAGTGTGGGGATTATGGATCCCATCATCCTCTAAGAAGGGGAAGACTTCCCTTTATAGCTAAAGGAAGTCCCCATCTAGTTTACATTTCTGATGTAGGACATAATACACATATTTACTTCTCTTGAAGGCTTTCTGAGAGCATGGGAGGGTGGCCTCCCGGCTAGATACCGGCTGACCTCCACCATAGCGAGGTAGCTCGGGTGTTAGTCTACCGGAGGCATGTCATAGGCAGGGCTAGCCATGTCGCGGGGGCCACCTACAGGGTTGTTGCTTATGCTTGGCGGTGTGTGGTATAAGTGATATCAACAAGCGGTAAGAACGCATTCCCCCTAAAAATCAATTGGCAAGTGCGATTGGGAGCGGAGGGCCCTAGCAGTTTCTAGAAGATGTCTATGTTTGTGTTCAACAACACCATTTTGTTGGGGTGTGTAAACGCAAGAATGTTGAAAAATAACCCCTTGTTCAAGAAAAAAATCCTGCAATGAAAGAAATTCTACCCCGTTATCAGTACGTATCTGTTGAACATGAGTCTGAAATTGAGTTTTGACATAAGCAAAAAAATTTTGAAGCAAAGGTTGTGTTTCACTCTTATGGCACATTAAGAAAACCCATGTAAAACGAGAAAAATCATCCACAATAGTTAAAAAATAATGAGTGCCATCGAGTGAGGCAATTCTATGTTGTCCCCAAATATCACAATGTATAAAAGAGAAAAACATCGAGAAGTTCATATTGAACTAGAAGGAAAAGGTTGGCGAATTTGTTTAGCCAAAGGACAAATTTCACACTTACTATTGAAATTGAAATGAAAATGAAGCGACTCATTGTCTATATATTGTAAACGGGCAGGAGAAGGATGCCCCAAAGGTCGAAAGAGATGGTAAGCTGAGAAGCAAAATGATGTTTGGGTGGAGAGATGGAAGCTAGCGCCACAAGGTAATAAAGGTCTCCTCGTTGCTTACCCACACCAATTATCATCCTCGAAGCCAAGTCCTGCAAAATACACCAAGATGGAAAAAAAGTTCCTGAACAATGTAAGTCATCTATAATTCTTTCAACAGATAAAAGATTGACATTAAATGAAGGCATACAGAACATCTCAAAAAAAGGCGTCATTAATTTTAATTGACCCTTTCATGGAGGATATGAGCATTGGTACCACTAGGCAAAGAAATTGGTGGCAGTGAAGTATTCTTTTGACTACTTGCGAACAACTTTGGTGAGTTAACAATATGATTGGTCGCTCCACTATCGATAATCCACCGATTAGGGACAATTGGTGACAAAGCAAACTTGGAAGAACAAGCCATGCGAAGATGATGAAAAAGATAATGCAGCAAGTGGTGCGGCTCAAATAAAATGAGAGCTAGGGTTTTTAGGCCTACTCTGATACCATATCATAAAAATATTTGAAGTGGAATGAATATTATCATTGATACTAGAAGATTATATACAGACTAGGTTCTTGTACAACAAGTAAATCCCTACAAGTTAGGGATACAAGGAATATCACAAATAATCTCCTAAAGATACACATAATTACATATTAATTACAGAATATTCTTAATAGTTTCTGCTCCTAAAGATATTTTTTCAATATGAGTGAAAGCACCTTCAGGAGAGACTCTTAAGTTCAAGGTTAAACCCTTGTTTACTATTAGAGATGTCAAAACTATAGTTGAGAGCTATACAGGTTGCTCAGTCGGTGATGACAATCGAAAGCAAAACAAAGAGGCAGTTGTTCCAAAAAGAAGCGCTGCAAAAGAATAAAGAGTTAGTCAGGGCAAAATAGTCAAAGCCCAACATCAGGGGTAAAATCATTAGAAACTAAGGGTAAAATAGTCATTTTACTGTTCATTTCGTTTGTCCTTTTATTTTAATTATAATTTGGAAAGAAAAAAAATAATCGAGGCATCTTAATATTTGGTGGTACGACATGCCATATCCGCTAGGGCTGGGCATTTTAGCCTGAAATCCAGAACCGGATCGATCAGGACCGTCACGTCAGGGCTGGGGTTTGAGAAAAAGAAAAATAGACAAAAAAAAAGCCCAGACCATTTTAGTTTAAACGTGCCGGTCTCGGGCCTTGGTATCCATAATCCCCAAAGCCTGAAGATAAGCCCGATTCAATATAACCCTTATTCCAGCCTGTCTTAGTGTCGACATTCTCTTGATTTCAGTCAACATTCAGACACAAACCTTCGCAGCCATCCCCGAGACCCCGACCCTTTCCCAAACAAGAGTCTTATCGTCTTGACTTTAGTTCTTCGATTAATCGATTCCTTTGTTTTTCTAGTTTTCTTTCGCATTTCGAAGCCTCGAACCCAGTCGAATCCCTCAATCAGTCAATTGCTTTCTACTCTTCTAGCTTTCCAGATTTCGAATTCGATCAAGAACCCTAATTTTCAGAAACCCAGCAACAATCTCTTCTGGCCTTCTTCGATTACTAACTGGAAACCCAATCCCTTGTGATTTGTAATTTTGCAGCTTTGCATGTCTTGAACAATTTTTGTTCTGCTCTTCTTGTTCTTGGGTATTGCTGGAAAGTGGAAACTTAGGTATATGTGATATGTGCTTACTTGCTATGCTTGTGTTCCTGCAGGTTTGTGTGATTATGATTTATACTGCTTGTTTGTTTAAATGTGATCTTAAATCCCTTGCTGTGTGTTTGGTAGGACGAGAGTGAGACACTTGTGATAATCATTTTAAGACTTTTGGTTTGCAATCAAATAGGCAAATACAATTGCATCTCTTTGATTGTTATGATTGATTAATGATTATGCACTTTTAAGCTTAATCCTGTGCATATTTCATTTGGCAAATGTTTATTTTCAGTTTATTGAAATGGAACTTTTAATGAAACTTTTACAGTGATCTTATATTGAAATGGAACTTCTTTGCAGTTTGCAACAGCTTGCTAGTTTCACACTTTCGCTGTTGTGATCAGCTAGCTATTTTTTCTGCATAATGTAAACTGATAATGTGATCCGGATAATGTGAAATGGTTGTAGGATGAAGCTTGTTTGTTGGGCACCATTTGCTGGCAGCAGTTGGAGGCTTGGAAGCAAATTAATGTGGTTTGAAACTTTGTTAGAATACTTGGTTTGCAACATTATTTGCCTATTTGGTTCAGAATTTTATTTGGTCTGGAACTTTGATCTGTCTAAAACTTCAATTCTTCAGTTGGCTTCATTTGTTTGTACTTTGTAACTTTGAAGAAGCTATGAAGTTTAGATGTTATTCTCTTCATTTTGTAGCTTAATTAGTTTGTGATTTTTATGATTTTATATTGTTCTTCTAAACCAGAAAATCAGAAACATTTGAAACTGTGGAGAAAATGAAGGCAAGAAAAATAGGACTTTTGGGCCCGAAAACCCGGCAGGACCGGCCCGGGCCTGCATGGTCCAGTCCTTCATGGTCCCTATAACTGAAAAACATTATTTGAGCCCGGCCCGAAAAAAAAAGGCTTGGCCCTGGGCCTAGCAAATTGACATGCGGTCCCGGCCCGTGCCCAACCCTAATATCCACATCATTTAAAAATTATTAACTGATATTGCTTAAATACAATGATAAGTCTATCATACTGTCCCTAATCCAATGGCTATTATTATTTCCATTTCTTTTTTCTTTTCTTTTCTAACCATAAAACAACTCTCCTCCTCCATCCTTGCGCCTCTAGATACCGGCAATCCAGCAAAGCCATGGCAGAATTATCTACATTAACGGTTTTCTTCATAAAGAAGATGATGAAAGTGGTGTTCAAAATTTCATGGCTTTTCTGAATTAATTAAAAAGAACTTGGGGCTTCTCTTAAAATCAGGATCCCATTGACGATGTGTTATGACCTATTATATAGCTTATTATGTGATATCATAGCTAGGAACCATTTGATAATCATATAGAATATTTTTTCGGTGAATAATCATATAGATTTTTTATCAGATGGATTGAAAACCATACATAAGAGGGAGGGTCTGTCATGATGGAGGAGGAGACCCAGAAAGGGTTCTTGGCGTTATATTCCAAAGATTTTTTTTTTTTTAGTCTATTAAACGTTAATTTATTGGCTAAAAGATTTTTGGAACCAATAATATAACCATTTAAAAGGTTAAAGCTGGCATGGTATTACAAGATCATGATGTGTCTTGTATAGATATTTTTAAATATATAGATTTAAAACTAAAAATAGTATTTAGAGATATGGTATGCATCACTGAACAAATTACCCTAAATTAACAAATTAAAGTCTCTTAAATTAGGCTTTATTTAAGGCCCTCTATCGTTACCATAAACAAATTACTTATGCATGTCAAAGTCATAAAGGCAAGTATCCGCTTTGAAGAGGTGTAGTTTCAAGGAAGCTCTTTTTTTTTTTTTGTCCAAGGAAGTGAAACAGAAGCTAACTCATCACCCTCATTCGAAATTTTATTAAAGTAATAAAAATAGAGTACAAATAGGAGGGAGGACTAGGCCAAGAACATTCATTGAAGTGCCGAAAAACATAGCTAAAATAGAACCAACAATACATCCACAAAGAAGAACATAGTACAAAGGTGCAAACATCACTAAGAAACACGGTAGTAAAACGAAGAAATAAGATTACTGCCACCTATCTGCCACTCGGTTACCTTCTCTGTAAACATGAGAAATCCTAAAGCTGAATTGCTTAGCAAGTGCAAGCAATTTAACCAAGGCACCCGTAAAATTCCAAGGGATCAAATGAGGAGTATTAAAATAACGAATTACCAATGCAGTCTGTCTCAAGCCAGATATGATTCCACTGGCGCGCTTTGACAATTTTAATAGCTTCAATTACGGCTAACAACTCCACCTCAAGGGCACTCTTGGCTAGGGCATTGGAGAAGAAAGCTCCTTGAAAAGAACCGTTGCTATCTCTAAAAATGCCACCAAAGCCTGCATGATTTCATCTAGGAAAGACCCATTAGTGTTTACCTTTAGCCATGGATTAGGGTGACGTTTCCAACATACTAGAATGAAAATGGGAGCCCAGGCATTTAAGGGTGATAGCCCAAGCGTCGTAAAAATGGGGATAGCAGATTGGGGTGCCATCCCGGGCTTAAAATAGAGATGAAAGACTACTGTAATCGTATGAAATTAAAACTTGTCCCATAAAATCTCAACTTGTTCCTTTCTACCCACAAGCACCATAAAAGATTACAAAAAAACTAACTTCCAAAGTAGCTTACCAGGGCTTGTTAGACCACTAGTGTAGGCTGAATTAATCAAAGCATGCAACGTTAATTGAGGAGCTTGAAGCCTAAACAAACTCATGCACCAGGTCCATAAATTCATGGTGACAGAACAAAAAAGAAAGAGATGCTCTACCGTCTCCACACTAGAACCACATAATGAGCATTGGGAACAAAGATAAGTACATGTGCGTCGCTGCACATCCGCCAGCACACATCCACGTAGAACCTTCCAAGTAAGAAGACTATTCCACGGCTGAATGACCTTGTCCCAAATGCGTTGCCCCATTCCAATGGAGGATGATGTAGCCTAACAGCCTCATAAGCATCACTTGCTGCCAACATTCCTAAAGTCACCTCTGGCCAGACTAATTGATTCTCAAGTGGTTCCAAAGGGAGAATAATTTATCTAATTCGGTGTGTTAATGTCTAAGATTCAGTGGTAGCCGAACTTTGATTAACGCTAATTCGAGAGGCGAACCGCTACTTGTAATATTCTTGTGGCTTTCGCTATCTGTCAAATGAAATACATAGGGTGTCAGAGGGAGACCACGGTTGGCAATCTTCTCTTCTCCGATGCCTAAGTTAGTCAATGTATTTATGTTGACAGAATAATGTTAGGTAAGTAGTAAATGAGTAATTAATGAGGAGAGAGGAGTGAACCTTTTATAGGTGGGGAAGAGACTGATCTCTTCCTTGTTTTCGATGTGGGACTGATATGCTTCAATTCCCAGCTTCTGATGCTTTAGCTAGGTGACCTTGGTGAGGCGCATGGCAGGGCGTCAGAGGCGATCTAGGGATGAACCGGGGCTCAGGTGATAGTCTGCCTGGCTGTGTTTCTGTAGGTAACACCCTTGATGGTTGTTGGTACCGCTGGCGGCAGTGTGAGCGTGGCTCATTGTAGCTAATTATGCTTAGGTAAATGCTCATGTAAGTACACGGTGCTCTATCAATGGAAATAATTGAGAGAAAATTTGAGGCAGGACCCATTAATTATCAACAATGAAATCACTAATTTTTCCATTAAGAGTTGAACGCAGGGAAGCATCAATGTTATAGAGATCTGCAAGAGGCTTGCCGAATTATCCATCCAAAAGATCACACTCAACCTATTTCCAATTATCCATCTTGTCTTTTGCATGATTAGATTCCACTTCTTCCGGAGACCCAACCAAATAGATGACTTCTGGTATGTGAGTACGAGATGTAGACCAGCCCTGAGAAACCTAGGTTTTAGGAATATGGCAGAAGGATAAGAGCCCTCTACTACCTCCCAACACCTCTTCAAAAGCAAAGCCTAATTAAGGGAGAAAATATTTTTCACCCAAAGCCCACCTTCAATCTTTGGGAGACAACATTGAGACCAAGACACTAGCGTGGAGTCTTTCTTTAAAGAGTCCCCAGACCAAAAGAAATTGCGCATCCAGCCTTGCATTTTAGTGAGTAAAGCGCGCGACCACTCATAAATCTGAAAACTGTAAACTAGAAGACTTTGGATTACTGAAGAAATAAGCTGCAACCTTGCTGCCTGAGATAACAAGTTACCCTTCCAAGAAGTGAATTTACATCTAATTTTGTTAATAATAGGCTGCAGATACCGTTGCTTTGGTCTTCCTTGAAAGACTAGCACACCGAGATAGGTAAAAGGCAAACTTCCTTCCCTTATGCCAAGGAGGTGTAGTTTCAAGATGACTATTAGATCAGGGTTTGATCGCCCTCCAATGTAACCAAAATCATAACCCACGCATCTGCTTCCTGGCTTCAGCATGATGAGTGTGCGAATATTGTACAATAGTGCTGGGAGCCTAGGAGGGTATCCCTTCAATATATGGTTCATTTATAATAAAATTAAATTATACCATAGATGGTTTGTTGGAGTGGAACATAGAACGTTTCGGGGAACATTTAGAAATCTATCCTCTTTTAAAGGATATCAAGGTTTGCAAGTTTGCTCAATAGATGCAGCTGGAGTAAGATGAAAATGGAGGCTAATGTTGTGGCAGATTTGCTTGCTATGTAGGCAAAAAGAAGATGGATTTGGGGGATTGGATTAATTTCCCTCCATCTTCTTTGGTAAAAGTTCAGAAATGTGATGGCTTACCAGCACCACCTTGTTGAGCGTTTTGTTAAAGTCTTTAGTATCATGTAGTTTTGCTTTGTTTCAGTTGTATGTTTTGCTGCTGTTGCAGTTTTAATGAATTTTCATTTTGTCCAAAAAAAATAAAAGCATAATATGTTTCGGGGCACTGAAAGAGTTGATTGAGAAGATTAAATTTGTACTTATTATGTTCTCTCTCTCTCTCTTTCTCTCGCTAATTGGAGGAGGAGCATTTGGTGTTGGATTCCAAGCTAAATCATATGATGCACCAGGAGCAGATAACCTAGTGGAGACAATGATCGTTCTAAAGTGATGTGGCTTTCATCAGGGGACCTAAACACCAAATTTTTCCATCAATAAATGCTCTTTTTAATGATGTGGTTATTGGTTATTTCCGAATCATATTTCTTTCTAGTAAGCCCGGCCTCTAATATTGCTGCTATTACTAACCTCATTCTACGGGTCATTTACTTTAGGAGTGAATAAGATCGAGTTTAGCAGGTGAGAGTAAGGAGGCAGAGGTTTGGCAACCACTAAAACATGTGAGTTCAAGAGGCAGATCGAGGCTCTTGAGACTTGGAGAAGGTTGATCTCAAACCATATCAAATCCCTAATTGTTGTAGGAGAATAGAATTGTGTGTTATCATTGATAATAGGAGCCCTTTAAATAGGGAGTTACAAGGTACCCAAAAGGTAATAGAATCCGATTACAATTGAATACCTAAAACACATTTCTATTATAACTCTAAACCCTAGTTTGTAGAGGCACACATTATGTCGATATCCTTCAACACTCCCCCTTGTGCCGCTCAAACTTGGTGATGACGCTTTGATTGTTGCCTCGTTAAAAACCTTGCCAGGTAACAAAAACCCTGTGGGACAAAAATAACCCTGGTAGAAGGACAAAAAGAGCACAACACGTCCTTCACTCTTCGAGATCGAACATGTAGACATCATGCCTCCCCCTGATGTCAATGTCTCCCCCTGATTGCTACAATCATGGGAGCTCGGATAACTTTCTCAATCCGATGCTCTTCACATGTTTCTCGAAGGTGGATTTTGGTAACGACTTAGTAACTAAGTCCGCTACATTATCCTCTGATCGGATTTGGTTCACTTCAATATTTAGAAGTGCCTGTTGTTGCTGATTGTAAAAGAACTTTGGCGATATATGCTTGGTGTTGTCACCCTTGATGAAACCTAACTTCATTTGCTCAATGCAAGCTGCATTATCTTCATAAATGCATGTAGGTTTATCTGTGGTAGACTTCAAACCACAAGTTCCTCGAATGTGTCTAACTACAGACCTTAGCCATATGCATTCTCGCACAGCTTCATGTAGAGCAATAATCTCTGCATGATTTGAGGAAGTGGCAACAAGGGTCTGCTTTGTAGACCTCCAAGATATCGCAGTGCTTCCCATGGTAAAGACATAACCCGTTTGGGAGCGACCTTTGTGAGGGTCAGAGAGATACCCTGCATCAGCAAAACCCATCAAAACATCGTTGTCATTTTGATGGAGGGGAGGAAGAGCACGGAAGGTGGCATTTTGCCTTGTGGAGTCCGATCCAACACTTCCGTTGTTTCTCTTCTCTCTGTAGGGGTAAAACAAGCCCATATCAATCGTACCTCTCAGGTATCGAAAGATTGTCTTTATGCCAATCCAATGGCGGCGTGTTGGCGCAGAACTATGTCGAGCTAACAAGTTCACTGCGAATGAGATATATGGTCTTGTGCATTGAGCTAAGTACAATAATGCGCCTATTGCACTTAGATAGGGCACTTCAGCCTCTAATAGGTCTTCGTCCTCATCCCTTGGACGAAACGGATCTTTTTCAGGCTCAAGACTACGACCGATCATGGGAGTACTCGCAGGCTTTGCTTTATCTTCATTAAAGCGCCTTAATAACTTTTGAGTATATGCTGACTGATGGATCATAATCCCATCACTACGGTGCTCGAGTTCTAATCAGAGGCAAAACCGTGTTTTCCCAAGATCTTTCATCTCAAATTCGGATTTCAAGTACTTAGCAGTTTCCTTTAACTCATCTAGAGTTCCAATTAGGTTCATGTCATCGACATAAACTGCTACAATTACAAATCCGGAACTTGTCCTTTTTATAAACACGCACGGGCATATTTCATCATTGACATATCCCTTCCCAATCAAGTAGTCACTTAGACGGTTATACCACATCCGTCCGGATTGTTTCAATCCATATAGTGAGCGTCTCAATCTTATTGAAAACGCGCTCCGTGGTTTAGAGCCACTTGACTTGGCTAATTGAAGTCCATCTGGAACCTTCATATATATCTCTGAATCTAGATCCCCATAGAGATATGCTGTAACCACATCCATAAGCTGCATGTCAAGTTTTTCGGAAACTACCAAACTGGCAAGGTAGCGGAACGTTATAACGTCCATTACGGGAGAGTATGTCTCCTCGTAGTCGATTCCAGGGCGTTGTGAGAAACCTTGCACCACAAGGCGGGCTTTGTATCTAACAACCTCATTTTTCTCATTACGCTTTCTAACAAAGACCCATTTATGGCCAACAGGCTTTATACTTGGGGGTGTCAGCGTTATAGGCCCAAATACCTGTCTCTTTGTTAGTGAATCCAATTCAACCTGGATCGTATTTTTCCATTTAGGCCAGTCTGCTCTACGTTGACATTCTTCAACGGAGCGAGATTCGATATCATCATGTTCTATAATTCCTTGAGCGATAGAATATGCAAACACATCATCAAGGATAATAGAGTTTCGACTCAACGTCTCATGTACACTAGTGTAATTCATGGAGATCTCTCTATTCTCTGGAATTGGTTCTGACATTGGAGCGTCCCCCAATGATGTCTCTTGGACATAACCATAATCCGGAATATCTTAATGAGACGGGTTATTTATGTCGATGATTAATGGATCGTTTTGTGCCAAACTCGCTTTCTTTCTCAGGCGAGAATCCATCGAACCTTTGGGCCTCCCACGTTTCCTTGCTGGGAGCCCAGCCTGAGCCACATTGCCATCACCATTAGTGATGGTGGTGCCATGCTCAATACCCCTAGAGGTGGCGCCATGTCCACTATTTTTAGGGACATCAATCCTTGCAGGCACGTTTGCAGCAGGTATATGTGATCTTGTCACTTTAGCGATATCAGAAAACGCGTCAGGCATAGAGTCTGTTACGTTCTGAAGATCGATAATTCTCCGCACTTCAATTTCGGACTGTGCGGTTCGGGGATCAAGATGAGACAAAGTGGGGATAGACCACGACAATTCCTGTCGTTCCTGTTGAACATTATTGTTCTTATCTCCCCCTAACGACGGGAAGACTGTCTCATCAAAGTGACAATCCGCAAATCTTGCTGTAAATTGATCGCCTGTCAAGGGTTCCAAATAGCGGATAATGGTTGGAGAGTCATATCCAACATAAATGCCCAATCGTCTTTGAGGACCCATTTTGGTGCGCTGTGGCGGCGCAATTGGCACATAAACTGCACACCCAAATATGCGTAAGTGTGAGACATTAGGCTCATAACCAGTAACCATTTGGGATGCAGAGAAGGGTTGAGTGGCAGTAGGCCTCAGACGAATAAGCACAGCTGCATGCAATATTGCATAGCCCCAAGCAGAAACAGGGAGATTGGTGCGCATAACCAATGCTCGAGCAACCATTTGAAGTCTTTTAATGGTGGCTTCTGCGAGACCATTTTGGGTGTGAATGTGAGGAACATGGTGTTCAACCTCAATCCCAATGGACATGCAATAGTCATCAAAAGTTTTTGACGTAAACTCTCCAGCATTGTCAAGACGAATTGACTTAATGGGATGATCAGGGTGGTGAGCCCTTAACTTAATGATTTGTGCTAGGAGTTTAGCAAATGCAGCATTTCTGGTGGACAAAAGCATGACATGTGACCAACGTGTCGATGCATCAACCAACACCATAAAATATCTAAATGGTCCGCAAGTTGGTTGGATAGGTCCACAAATATCACCTTGGATTCGTTGCAAGAATGGAATATTTTGTTTAGTGTCCTTTGCATAGGATGGTCTCGATCCTAATTTTGCTAAAGAGCAGGCTTTGCAAAACGAAAGATGGGCTTTAGAAGCAACCATGGAAGAATCCGGTTGAGCCACGAAGTCACAATTGACTTTAGAAGTAGAGAAAGGAACCAAGGAGGCATTATTGGTGTCAATACCACTATTGGGCCTCAGGGGGTAGGCGGCTCTGGCCCTACCTTGGACCGAAATTTCATTCTGACTTCTTTTCGTTTTGAAAAATGGATGTCCGTGTGAATTCTTTAGTATACGGATCATCATATCACGACCTGGGTGTCCCAGACGATCGTGCCAAAGCCTATATGTGTCAGAATCCCATAAGTCATCTCTCATGATATGGTTGGATTCAATGACTCGAATAGTGGTTGCATACAACCCACTAGAGCGACACATAAGTTTCTCTAATACTCGTTTATGTCCGTAGTCATTAGAGGTGATGCAAAGGAACTCTTGTCCATTCTCACAATGTGTTTCCACATGAAAACCATTGGCTCTTATATCTTTAAAACTCAATAGGGTCCTTCCAGCCCTAGGAGCATATAGAGCTTCGGTGACATTAATACTTGTCCCATTTGGCAACATAAATTGAGCTGGTCCTCGACCATGAATCAATTGTGATGGTCCAGCCATCGTAGTCACAGAAGATCGACTAGGCGTCATGCATAGAAATAGTTGCCTATGTCGCAATATAGTATGTGTGGTGCCATTATCAACAAGGCACTCCAACTCTCCAGGAAACATACTGAGAAATAATAAAGTTCGAAATTAAAAACATGTCCATGACATTGAATAATACGATACTTTATTAATAAATGTAGCCAATGATTACATCAAATGGTCCAAAAAGGTCTAATCCAAAATAAAGAAAATCAAACTGAGACACATTGTAGTCACTCTATTCGTTTGGCAACTCCAATCGAATATGACCAGGAAAGTAGAGAGAGAGGTTGGTGGAGTGAGGCTCGCTTAAGTACCAATCATCTCAATGACTTTCCTAGACATCATATTTTATTGGGTATGCCACATAAGAAAGAGTTAACACAATTGTCATTTATTGACTATTACATGATTCTTGAAAAATAAAGAGGACTATTTCTAATCAAAGTCTGCAGCATCCTTGTGCACTTCATCTTCAGCTTTGAAATCCTCCATGGTGAGATTAACGTCTCCACCATTTTCTTCTTCTTCTGCAAGGTACACTTCTTGCTCCCTCAGGTCCCTGTATGCCCTGTATCTTGAAGCTAGTTGCTCGCTTGCCTTGCATTGCTTGAACCAATGCTCACTAGATCCACATCGATGACACATATCATTGTGGTTGCCTCCCTTCAATTGAGGTGCACGTTGTGCACATTGTGGGCGTTCCCTAGGAGGATTTGCGCCTCCACCACGACCCATGGCGCCACCACCACGGGCTATGGCTCCATTACCACGGATAGGGTTGCCACGACCCCCTCTCCCACGTGTGGCATTACCACCATGTGTATCCGCTCCAAACTTGAGGTTTCCTTCCTGATTAGGGCGGTTATATGGACCCATACGTCCCTCATGTCCCTTATTCCTAGGGTTCGGCTCCTTGCGCCCTCTTTTGGGTGCATTATAATTCGCCTCATGAACGCTCTTAGTTCCAATGGGCCTTGAATTATAATTCCTCACGAGGATGTTATCATGTTTCTCAGCTACAGATATGATATTGATAAGCTGATGAAACCTCGTGATCCGTCCAGCATTGACTTCAGTACGGTATTGCTTTGATACCACAATGGCTGAAACGGGGAAGGTGGAGAGAGTCTTCTCAATTAGCTCTTGCTCTATGACAGGTTGTCCACAGAATCTCAACATGAATTGTAAGCGAAGAGCCTCTGAATTATACTCAGCAACAGACTTGAAGTCAGCAAAGCGCAGATTGTTCCATTGAACCTTCAAGTCAGGGAGGAGGGAATCTTGGACATTGCCAAAGCGCTTTTCTAGCGCTACCCATAACTCTCTTGCTTCCTTGATTGACATATACTCCAATCTGAGTGCCTTGTCCATATGGCGTCGCATCAAGATAACTGCTTGAGCATGCTTTGTAGATGTTCGGTTGAACAAAAGATCCGGGTTAGGTGCCTGGATTATGGGTAATATTCCCTTGGAAGTGAGATGATTCTCAACATCAGTTACCCAACTGTGGTAATCCGAGCCTGTTGAGTCAAGCATCGGAAAGTCGAGTCTAGGTTCATTCGACATCCTGAAAATAAGAAGAGAAAATATATTAGTTTCGGAGTTAAACTTCCATGAAAACTAAAATAATACGATTTCTGAGCTATGCTACCAAGAAATCAATTTCCAAGAATCTCTTTTGGATTAGACCAAACAATAATGTTTTAATATGGTCACAATTTGATGCTTATGGACGCTCTTAGTCCAAGCATTGTGAACACTCTTAGTTCACACGAACACTCTTAGTTCGTTTAATTATGAACACTCTTAGTTCATACGAACACTCTTAGTTCGTTAAGCGTGAATCCCCACAATTCCGCTTTGTTAAATATCAAACTCATTTGGCAACATATATTCCAATATTTGCATAAAATAAAATGAATTTAAATACAAAAAAGCAGCAACCTTAATTATAAAAACTTACGTGATTTGACTTGAAGACACGCGCGTGTTGGAGCAGGCGTGTTTTTTTTTTCTTCTGGGCTTTCCTCCTTTTTGTTTTCTGGCCGGCCGGGTCCCTCTCTTTTTCTTCCTTTTTTTTCTTTTTTTTCTTTGGCCAGGTCCTTCTCTTTTTCTTTCCGTTTTTTTTTTCCTTTTTTTTTCTGGGCCGGGTCCCTCTTTTTTTTTTTTCTCGGTCTGCCTCCTTTTTTTTTTCGCGACTTCCTTCTTCCTCTGGTTTTCCTCTCTTTTCTTTCTTCTGGTCTCCGATCTGCAGCAGAGGTGCTGGTGCGGTGGAGAAGAGGTGCGGTGGCTGGAGTGGTGCGGCTGGGCAGCGGTGGCTGCGCGCGGACTGGGCTGCTGCTGCGCACGGAGGCTGGGCTGCTGCTGCTTACGGAGGTGGTGCGGCTGGAGGCTGTGGCGAGGTGGGCTGGAGGCTGAGGCAGCAGGTCGGCAGGAGACGTGCGGCAGTGGGCTGTGGCTAGGCTGCTGGGGTGAGGCTGGTGCGCGGAGCTATAGGGCTGGTGGCGGCAGTCTGCTGGGCGCGGGGGGGCTGGAGGAGAGGCCGGACGGGCTTGGCTGCTGGAGGCTGAGGCTGGGCTGGTGGTGGACGGCCGGTATGGAGTTTTTTTTTTTTTTTGTTTTTTTTTTTTTTTTCTGTTTTGGGTTGGCGGCAGAGAAGAAAAAAGATTTTTCTTCTAGGGTTTTTTTTTTTCTGAAGCTAGGGTTAGAACTCGTGCTGATAACGTGTTGTAGGAGAATAGAATTGTGTGTTATCATTGATAATAGGAGCCCTTTAAATAGGGAGTTACAAGGTACCCAAAAGGTAATAGAATCTGATTACAATTGAATACCTAAAACACATTCCTATTACAACTCTAAACCCTAGTTTGTAAAGGCACACATTATGTCGATATCCTTCAACACTAATATAGAATATAAATTTGAATTTTCAATATATTGACCTACTTAATGTTTATAAGAAGACATACACTTACCTCGAGCATCAATTTGACTAAAGATTGTCTTGCACTCCTACTTGTATTGAGTTGTTTCTCTATGACAAGCTGCTGGCTAAAACTTTTATTTTTGGTGGGAGAGGAAGGACCTTTGGACAATGTTAGCCAACACTATAAATCTATTATGGTACGTTAACATTTCTCATACATGTAATATTTACCACTTTGAGGACTCATGTTACCACTATAAGGACTCAATTGGTAACTATAAAAAAGTTCTCAGTCTGGTAAATAAGGTTCTCTTTAGAGTAAAGTAGGTAGCTAGAAAAAAGTCCTCAATGAGGTCCTCATTAGAGTAAATAAGTTCTCATTTGAGGAATTAAGTCCTAAAAGTTGTAATTGTGGTAGGTTCTTATTTGAGTAATTAAGTCCTAGAAATGGTAATCGTATGTATGTCATATGTTAACATATTGTAGAATTTCCCTACATAGTGATGCGATATTCGCACTTTCTTTTGTGTGAAATGGTCTTTGTGATTTGGGATGATACTCAATATTAACCTTGTGGTTTCAAAATGTTTAATTTTATCCTTGTGATTTGCGAAATTGATCAAAGTTTGTCCAAAAGCTAATTTTGACAAAAACTTTGCCATGTGCAAGTCATGTGTAAGGATAAGTTTGTCATCTCAATAAAAAAATAAAACGAAACAAAATAAATTTGAAATTTTATAGGAAATGAAATTAAAAATAAATAAAAACCAGAATTCTACAACCTCCTTTTTTTTTTTATTGAGAAGAAACTTCATTAATAATGAAACTGCTTACAATGAATTTTGGGCAACAATCTGCAACAGCATTCCAACATGGAAGCTCTTACACAGAATTGGCCATCGGACTACGCACTGAAGATCTATACTGACTGACTAAAGGAACCAAAAGGCCCCGACTCTAAACAAGGTAACGGTTGACTAAACAATAAAGCCACTCATGCCAAAAGGTGAGCAATCTTATTGCCATCGCGTTTCACAAAATGGCAACTACAGACTTAAACAAACTAAAAGAAAGACTTGCACAACAACTCAATGGCTAAGACAACATGCGCAGGAGCAGTTGAATCTCCCCTCTCATCCAGCAAGAAGAAAACTAATCCAGATAACTCACCACCCAGAGTCCACCTGACCAGCCTTTGATCGACCAAGCCAACACTCGTTATGACTCCGACCCGACCAAAGCAGATTGCTGGACATTCATACCTAGGACTAAAGAAAACCCAACACCATCAACACCCTTTCGTCAACACCGTCAACCCACTACTGCTCGAAATCGCCATCGTCTCCGACTCAACACCATACAGGAACGACCCACTAGAAGATCAAGATGATTGTTTATGCCATAGCTAGACATTTTTGCCATCTCTAATAACCCAAAACTAGACAGGAACGACCCTCTAGAAGGCTCAAGTGATGATTGTCTCTGTCACAACTTGCAATACACCCGACCCAACAGCTAACACCTAACAAAACGATACCAACTGATCCACACGTCGACGAAGCTAGAGGAAGTTAGAACTCGAACCCTGTAGACACCGTCAATATTGTAGAAAAAAAAACTAAACAATAGACAACTAGTAAAGAAAAAAACCATCACCATGGCCCTAACACAAAGTCCCGGCCCAACCACCACTCTCCATAAGGAACCAGCACAGCAGGTCACCAAGCTTGCTGCCAGCGCGCGCCGCCGTCACCACACAACTACCTTGCACTTCCTGCCGCAGCGACGCATCCCTATGTTGTCACATCGCTGCACCACCAATCCGGCCACCCCAAAGCTTGGCTCACCCTTGAGATCGGCTCCCAAAAAGAGACGGACCCTCTCCAGCCTCGTCTCTGCCATGAGATCGAAGACCCAGCCATAGGCCAGATCCTAGAATCAGTAGTGACATCTAAACCAGCTGCCTGTAAGACGCACAACGCCGCTACTCCTTGTAAGTTCTTACCCATGATCTAAGAAGAAGAGATCCATAACGATCTACCCCCTCCAAGATCAAACAACCATCTTCCATCCCTGAGCCAAACCCCCGCCATAGAACCACGCCGCTAACCCGGACTTCATCCTCTCCCGGACCAAAAAGTAGCCGCAAGATCGCCGGCAGCTTTCGGCCGGGAGAGAGCACACTCAAATACTCTCCGTTCTTTTTCTCTCCGCGCGTGTGGCGCGTTCTCCAATCACTAACTAATAACCTCCTATTTTTTTAGTTTCATTTTTCAAATACTATTTAATTTAATTTTTTTTACGATTTTAAATTGAAATGACAAATTTATATATCCTTGCACATGAGAGGTTTTTATCAAAATAGCATTTTGATCAATATTAATTAGTGTCGCAAACTACAGGACTAAAATTAAATATTTTTAAATTACAAGGTTAATTTGAGCATCACTCCAAATCACAAGGACTATTTATAACTTTTACCCACTGTGCTCACTCTCTACTGTCTTTTAATTATAACACAGAGGGAGTTAAGTTAATTAGTTGTTAATTGGTTTTGCTCACTTGTTGTTGCGGGAGATTTATTCAAAATATTCATGTTTAAATCTTTTGCTTTTGTTACTTATTTATAATGTGACTCATTACAATCCATTACATACATGCGATCTAACTTGAAGCTCTCGCTCAACAAATTCTCACATTGACCATATGTTTCAAAAACAAATCACTCACCCCCTGCTTATTTGTTCTAAGGTCAAATTATTGACCAATATGTGAATCACCCATAAACCCAATTTTGGTGAACAAGGTATGATTTAATATTGATAATCTGTTTCTGATACCACAACCGAGTAGCATGCATATATGGTCTATTATTACTTGGTTCGGCACATAAAAAGTATCCTCAACCTAACCACTATTTTAAGGCGTTTGTACCCAAATAGCCTCCATTCTATTTGTATTGAACCACCCACATTTAAATTGTTTTGTTACTTTCTCTAATGTCTAATCTCCTTATTCTTCCACACGAACATTATCTAGGGCTTAGGAAAGCGATTTTTTTTTTAATTTTTCCCGAAAGAAAATGAATCTAGTTAAAAGTTTACACTATTGTTGAACCTGTGGCTAAACAAATTTATTTATTCTATACACACACACACACACAAAATAACGATAAATAAATAAATAAAATTGAGTCAAATCAAAATTAAACCTTCATTTTCAACTTTAGGAGGACTATATCTCCAGGCAAAGGATGATGGCCGGTAAAATCTGAGGATCGAGGACCAAATATTGTGAGTTGAACAAGTGAACTTAAATGATCAACAACTAAATATTGAGCTTGGAAAGCTTAGGTATTAATGAATAGGGATTTAATTGTTATATAAATTAAATCTTCATTTAATCTAAAACGTAACATGATATATCAATACTATTTTTCAAGCCACAACTGCTTTATTCTTCTAACCTAGGGTTAGGGTTTTCATTCGTCTGCGTAGTTCTCTATTAACATCAATGACTGCGATTGATGCAATGGTCGCCTGCCTTGCCTCTTCCCTAGCCTTGACTTGCGTTTATCAAAGGGGCTAAGACAACCTGAGGTTTTCTTGGTTGGTAAGCTGCTTACGGCGATAGAGTATTCTCATCGTTATTTCCTTGGCATGTTCAGATTTGCATGGAGAATAAATGGAAATCTTTGTGTCCAAGAGGTTGGAGAAGATTATAGGGTCTTATTCTCATTTACAGACCTAACTGATGTGATTAAGGTTTAGAAAGGTGGGCCGTGGGGATACAACAAAGCTTTGATAGCCCTAGCGGAGTATGATGGTGTTAGTCCGGCAGCAGAGGTGCCCCTAAAGACATCATCATATTGGATGACACTGTAAGGCATATAACTGGCATTCAGATCGGAATGCATCATGCTCCTCATTGATAGCACGTTGGGAGACTTCAAGGAGTTTGATAGATCGACTTTTCGAAACAGGGTTCTACGCATCAGGGTCGAGATCTACTCTATGAAGCCCCTGCTGTTCCGATGCCGATTCTAGGTGGAGAACAAGGTACAGTTCATGATCCAGTTCCGGTACGACAAACTTTTTGGTCGATGTAGTACATGTGGCCTTGTCACCCATGTCGGCCTTCCTTGTTCAAGATCGGAACTGATAGAGGACAGTGATGCACTGGTTGGAGTGGTGGCACAACCCACAGCCCTAATGGTGTTACGTGGGACTGAAGGACCAAATCCCAACGTCAACAGGGTTGTGGTAAATAAATAAACCCTTGTTTTCAAGGCTTAAGTACCAAGCAACACACCATAAGCATTTCTTCCTCAATCTGTAGTAGTTATGCACTGCCATCTAAGGCAAGTGCAGATTAGGGAACTGGAAGAGCCATGACATAATGGCACACCTATCATAGGGCAGCGACGACTTAGAGAAAATGATGATGCAACACTGAACAACCAAAGTAGAAGAGAGGCCGCCCTATTGGCAGTGTGAACAAGTTGCTGTATGGAATAGTGGGAAAAGGAAAAAATACAAAGGAAGATGGAGAATTAGACAAAGCAAAGAGCAAGAAAACTAACCTGATGCCAAGGTTGTGTGATGCTGATAAGCCTGAGACAAGTACTAGCTCTGACCTTAAGGGGAAGGTGAAAGTACTTGCTTAGTGTTTCTATAATCTAGACATTCTGAACTCAAGCCTTCTCAAGTGGGAATGATTTCTATAAGCTTCTCTAAGATGTTTCTAGTTGATATGTGTACTACAATTGAGTGTTGGCAGATTAGACTAGATGATTGATTTTTCCTTAGAAAGCGAGATTATTCTTACTTAGTTTGTTGGCTTGCTGTTTCAGCGAGCATCCTTTTAGACCTTAATGAGTTTAGGTATGACTTAGATAGGTTATCCGGTCTGTTTCAGATTTTCTTATATAAGTTCTGTTAGACTCTGGCCTATTTTCATGGCTTTGATTTCTAATAATATCAATTCCTATTCAAAAAAAAATTGATATATCAATACAATCTAACTAATAAGCTAGGGATTCAATATGGGGTAATGATGTAGGATGAGAATGGGTCTGGTTTAGTCGGAAAACTATAAAAGTAAGAATCGGCGTAGAATCAAGAAAACTGATTGGAAAATAGGTAACTCATGCGAAATGAGGTTACTGGCCGCGGGAATATTCAAGAAGATTTGGTTTTGGACTTTTCGGGTTTCTCGGGCAAAAAGTCAGGTCTTGATTATGTGAATTAGATTTGATCAACTTTTAGTCAGAATGTTCGTTTGAGACGCATGATAACTTTCTAGAATGAGAACGATGAGATGTTCAAATCTAACTTTAATGAGTCTTAACAGATTTAGGCCAAAATATATCGTCTTAATTATTCGATTTGGGATTTAATATTTTTAGGCTAGTTTTAGATTTGTTTTAGGATTCTCTTATTTTTAGGTTTTTAGTTTCCTTTTTAATTTGGATTCTTAGGGTTCCTTGTTAGATTATGACTATGATTAAATTATGATTTGATGCCTATATAAGAACCATCATACTATGTATTAAGATCAGTTTTGATCATATCAAATTTAATAAAAATTAGAGAGTTTTCTCTCTTTCGATCTTTGGTGGATTCCAGAACTATGTTTTTTAAGGTTTATCGCTTGTAAACCCCATTACTTCCGATTGCGTTATTGCTTTAATAACATCGGGGTGGGCTTATCAAATTATTGCAGCTGCCCTCAATAGAGAACCATGAATAATCGAATATTGCTTTATCATCATTATTGTCATGATCATCAGATAACTCTAATTGCAACTAGTAGTTATTAGGAGTGTTCTCATTCTTCAAGATCTTAAGATCATTAAATATAGCCATAATATCATCATATTCTGGCAACTTCCGGTTCACATACTTAGGCTTCTTGAGAGCACTGAACTTGGTATATATATCATCTCAATCAGGCAATTTGGGGTGGACATGGTTAGGAGAAAGGAAGGTAATAAGTTGTAATTGATTCTTGCGATATTGTCATTGTCCTTTTTCTTTGCTGATGATGATCTGTAGGTACAATTTTTGTACATGTCGTATTGGCATTCCTATAAAAAACTATGACAAAGTCCCTTTACTGATCTCAGAGAATCACAGGTAAATGCATCTGCATATGCATAGTCAGTAGTCAGCTTCATGTGGAGTCCGATTTTGGAAAGTAGGTTTTGGGTTTTATGTATTTACATTTTTAAAGATTTTTCTAATTGTTAAAATCGTGGTGTTGATGTCCTAGGCATTTTAGGACATGTCTATTCCTAATTGATTTTCCTTAAGATTTGTTGGATTTCTTATATGGAAAGTTTCTTTCCTAATTAAAGGAGAATTAGGGTAGAATCTAGGGTTAGAGGTTTTGTCGTTGGTCAATCATATATACACATATATACACGGTTAGAATGAAGGATCTAGGGACGCAAGAATTAGTTGGCGAGTCTTGCTTCTTTGCCCAAGATTAGGTCTTCTCAAAAGTCAAAACACTTGGTCCACGGTTAAGTGTTCGTGATCATTGTTTCATATGCATAACTTCTCTTGAGATCAGTGGATGAGCTGTGAAGAAAGAATAATGATATTTGGTGATCGTTCAAGTGAAGGAGTTCAAGAAGAAGGAAGACAAACTTTGTGTTAATCTTTGTCTAATCTTTGTAGCCGAGCTAGTGCTAGTCAAGGTTGTAAAAGAACATATCATTCATAATAAGATAATTCTTATTTTGGGTTCTCAAGAGTAAGAGTTCTGCAGTGTTTTTAATATCATATTTGAGGTTTTCACTGCGTAACCAAAATCTGGTGTTCTGTTTGTTATTTTGGTTTCTACTGTCCAGTAAGGATTGATCCGTGCACTGCAATCTCCATTTTCCAGAAAACACATTATGTCCTTGTATTTTCATTTGGTGTCAGAGCAGGTTCTAAAGCCTTTTTTAGTGATCTGTGGTCAAGGATGGAACGTGAACATGACAGAGCCTCCAGTTCTATAAATTGCCCGCCTTTATTTGTTGGTGAAGACTATTCACAATGGAAGATTATGATGAGGGCTTTCCTCTACTCTCAGGACGAAAACATGTGGACCGTTGTTGAGAATGGATAGGAACACCCAACAAAGGCAGAAGATTCAAAGAAAGTGGAAGGGTCATCTGCAAGAATTCCTAAACCTAGGAAGGAATGGACAGAAGAGGAGGTTCGGAATAGAAGTTGTGATTTTAAGACATAGAATTCCTTCTACACAGCTTTATCCAAGAAGGAGAGGGTGAGAATCAGCCATTGTGACACCACTAATAAAGCATGGGATCTTTTTCAGGTCACTTATGAAGGAAATAAAAAGGTTAGAGGTCAGAAGCTTCAGAGACTTGTCTTAGAGTTTGAAAACATGCAAATGGGGGAGGATGAATCAATATATGACTTTCATGCTCGTCTCATGAGTGTGACAAGTCAGTGTCACAGTTTTAGTGATCCTTTTGAAGAGCATCGGATTGTCAAGAAAATTCTTAGGTCTCTTTCATCAAAGTTTCGATCCAAACAGACAGCTATAGAGGAAACTCAAGACCTGGACACCTATTCTCTTGACGAACTTATAGGTAATCTCAAAACCTTTGAGATGAGGATCAAGCCCGAGAAAAAGGTAAAAAATATTGCTTTCTCTTCTGTTAAAAAGAAAGATGATGTTGATGATGATTATGTGGACTTATCATTGTCGACAAAAGAGTTCAAATTTTTTTTGAAAAATAAAAAATCCTTTGGAAACTCTTCAAAAAAATTTCCTAACAAACCTAAATGCTTTGAGTGTGGTGGAATTGGACATCTTGCTGCCAATTGTGGCAACAAGAAGTATAATTCACGTGGAAACAAGGCTTTAAAGTCTACTTGGAGTGACAGTGATGAAAGCACTCAATCCGATGACGAAGAGGTAAATCTTGCTCTTACTTCCTCCTTTAATTCTGAATTATCTGATGTTTCTGATTTAGAAGATGACACTCTTGATGAAGAAACAAATGAAAAATTCAAGCAATTGTACAATGCCTCTTGAATTGTTCTTAAGAAAAATAATAAACTTGAAGAGGAAATTGAATCCTTAAGAGGTGAGAAAGAGAAAATTGAGCAAAAATTTGAAATATCTTTGAAAGAATGGGAAAACGAACGTACTGACCTTCTTGATAAGATTAAAGTTTTGCAGGGTAAGGTCAAGTCTCAAGACTGGAACAAGGAGCATGATGAGATTACTAACAAAATAAAAGTTTTGCAGGTTGAAAATAAGGCTCAATCCTCTTTAAATGTTTCTCTAACCCTTGAGAATGAGAAATTGTAGGATGAGCTACTCAAAGTCAAGGAAAGCTTCAACAAGTTCTCTATAGGGTCTGAAAAGGTCTCCAAGATGATAGGCTTCGGTAAAACTCATAGAAACAAAGAAGGGTTAGGTTATGAAGGTGAGTCTTGCAAGCCTTTAACCTTTGTTAAAGGTGTGGAATGTGAAAGTTCATTGGATCAGTCACAAGCTTCAAACAACAATGATTTTGGTCCCAAGTTGCCCAAAAGATCAGAGGCAAATTCAACCCTTCAAACCCATCAAAAAGGTGCTCAGGTAAGTTCTGATAGTCACAAGTCTGTGCGTTAGCCCAGGTACGTTTATAACTCTAAAAGCTTTATTCCCACTTGTCATTACTGCTGAAAATTGGGACACATACGTCCTAGGTATAATATACTTCGCAGGGTCACTCAAAATCATAGAAAAGCATAAAAAATTAGCCCAACTGCATCGCTGCAAGATGAGCTGAAAGAGCATCTGGAGTTGATTAGCGTATTGCAATCCCAAAGAGCAGAAGTTGAAGCATAAGCAAATCTGGATAAAAAAAGGTTCAAATAATCATTTTTCTGCTCATACAGATAATCTTGATAATATGCTTAAGCTTGCTTTCGTTCCTACTGAGCACAAATTGGCTAATTCGTTTACTAGGCCGTTGGACAGAACTCAATTTGAATCACTTAGAAGCACCGATGATGGATGCTCTAAGTATTGATAGTCTCACTTCGCTTGATCCATTTTGCATGCATTCATGTTGTATGTTTTCATGATAATATAGGTGCATTTTCTTTACGTTTCTGCATTGTTAGATTCAGTTTCTGGAAATTCAGGATTGAAATGGTGGTTTGTATCCCCGAGTGTCTAACAGAATATTTTAAACTTAGATTGACAAGGGCCGTACTCTTTTCTTTAAATCTGTGTGCAATAAGCTGCCTAGCACGTTTTGAATCTATTCTTACATCACTATGTAATTGTGAGCTTGAACAACATATTCTCTATAATCTTAATTCCTCACATGCACACATACTCTAAGTGGTGGTAAGTCATAATTGATGGTTGGCTTATTCTCATTGCTCATGTACGAAATTACTCATGTTGGTTGCTCATTGATATAAAAATAATAAATAAATAAATTATTGGTTTATGGAGCATGGCCAGGCTATTCCCAAAGTAAACAGGCCTCGATCGTAATGAACGATATGAGGATTGGGAAGAAACAAGAATGGTTTGGTCACCCCGGTGGATTGTGAAACTATTGACTCGAGTGGATGTGCTCTTTGGGATGTCCTTATTACATCTAGTATCCTAAAGCCATCTGACTTGGGAGTTGCTAGCATAATACTCGTTACATGGGTCGTAGTTTTCTTGAGCAAAAATGTTAATTTGTATGAAAGGCAAAAAGAAAAAATTCAAAATCATTCCCACACGGTGTTATAAGGGGGAATATAGTGTACGTGCTTAAATTTGTTTCGTATGTGAGCCTTGGTGTTCAGGTTTCCAAAAATATTACACACCCCATCTTGAGATATATATGTTCACTCTTCACAACAAGAGGTATAGAATACTTGATCACCCTTTGTCTTACCTTGTGATTGTTGGAATCAATTCACTCATGTGAACTTATTTTTTTGCACTCTTGTTTATGGTTAAGTGGTATTGCTCTTGTTGGAAAAGCTATGCGAATTAAATCTGTTCTTAGCATTTGGATACAACCCACTCATTGTATCTTTGCATTTCATTATTGCATCTCTCATCACATGATCACACTTAGGGGGAGTATTGATACTTTGACTATCTTTCTCTGATTGATTCGAACTGGGCTTGTGTCTATTGTGTACCATCTATTTGTGATCCTCCTTCTACATCGCTTCCGCTACGTAAGTTACCTTTGTCATTCCTATTCAAAAAGGGGGAGAAATTAGATGGGATGTGTAACTGTGATAAACTTATTCTATCTTATGCATTTTACTAATGTGTGATAAGTGTTTCAGGAATGAATGGATGAAGAGTTGTGATGCTCCTCCTGTACTTATTGAGGGGGAGAGTTTGTCCTAATTTATGTTTTGTATAGGAATGCCAAAGGGAGAGATTGTAGGTACAATTCTTGTACATATCGTATTGGCATTCCCATACAAAACTATGACAAAGTCCCTTTACTGATCTCGGAGAATCATAAGTAAATGCATCTGCATATGCATGGGATTGCAACGTGTGTTGCAATCCCTGAGTCAGTAGCCAGTTTCATGTGGAGTCCGATTTTGGAAAGTAGATTTTGGGTTTTATGTATTTACATTTTAAAAGATTTTTCTAATTGTTAAAATCATGGTGTTGATGTCCTAGGCATTTTAGGACTTGTATATTCCTAATTGATTTTCCTTAAGATTTGTTGGATTTCTTATATGGAAAGTTTCTTTCCTAATTAAAAGGAGAATTAGGGTAGAATCTAGGGTTAGAGGTTTTGCCGTTGGTCAATCATATATACACAAATATACACGGTCAGATGGAAGGATCTACGGATGCAAGAATTAGTTGGTGAGTCTTGCTTCTTTGCCCAAGATTAGGTCTTCTCAAAAGTCAAAACACTTGGTCCATGGTTAAGTGTTTGTGATCATTGTTTCATATGCATAACTTCTCTTGAGATCAATGGATGAGCTGTGAAGAAAGAAGAGCAATATTTGGTGATCGTTCAAGTGAAGGAGTTCAAGAAGAAGGAAGACAAACTTTGTGTTAATCTTTGTCTAATCTTTGTAGCCGAGCTAGTGCTATTCAAGGTTGTAAAAGAACATATCCTTCACAATAAGATAATTCTTATTTTGGGTTCTCAAGAGTAAGAGCTCCGCAGTGTTTTTAATCTCATATTTGAAGTTTTCACTGCATAACCAAAATCTGGTGTTCTGTTTGTTATTTTGGTTTCTGCTGCCCAGTAAGGATTGATCCGTGCACTGCAATCCCCATTTTCCAGAAAACACATTCTGTCCTTGTATTTTCATGATCTCTCCAGTGCCTCAGCAAAACAAAAACTAGTGTTAACGTTAGAGATCCGAGGGGTCTCTAGTTAGCTTTAAATAGAGAGAGAGAGAGAGAGAGAGAGACATACACACACACACACACACACACACACACACACACACACACACACACAAGAAGTATAGTGGTTCGTCTCTCGCCTTAGCGGGAGACTACGTCCACTTGAAAGTTTAACTAGTGTGTCTGGGCCTTGTGGCTCAAAGGAGATTACAAGAAATGTAATGGGATGGATGTTTAAGTGGGAGGAGGGGTCCCTTTTATAGGTAAGGGAAACCCTCTCCTTTACATTTTCTTAGATGTGGGATGCAAAACCACTATTCTAGTCTAGAAAGCTATATTGTGGAGGCATGTTGGCAAGGTTGGGAAGGTGGCTTCCCGGCGAGGTATTGGCCACTTCTGACTACCGTGGCATAGCTCGGACATCGGGATACGGGATGCATGTCTCGGTTGGGTCCCACTTTTGTGGGCCCCCCAAAGAGGGTGTTACACATGCTTGGTGACATAGCAAATCCTCCATAATAGTGGAGGTATGTACAACTAGTGAAAAAGGGTTTAACCACTGAGTCTGGGGGAGAGCAAGAATATTCTTCTGGAAGGTAAGGTTTACAAGATGATTCCTAGGCAACCATTTCACAACAGTTTCTATAAATTTCTATAAAACTCTCCCCGTAATGCTCTCTGAATAAGTCCCTAATCTCCTCAAGCTCAGGAATCACCCCGCATCTCAATCTTGAAGAAGCAAATAAAAGACAAGCTTTGAAACTGGTCTCTTTGACGACATTGCTTTCAATATAAAAGAAGTACGTACATGAGGATGAGCTTGCAGAACTTGCTTGTTAGGGAAAGTGTACACCGAAGATCGAGTGTTGTTCTTGTTTGATCCTAAGGTTTAGTGTCTTGTAGTCTAGCTTCTCAAGCTCTCTCCGTAACTGCGTAGAAATAGCAGACCTTTCCTCTTTGAAGCACTCGAGCCCCGACCGAACTTGTCTGAGTACTCGCACTTTGAAGCTTTTCCCTACCTCAACATGACATGTCTTCCTTGGGGTTTGGGAATTAAGGAAGATAGAGCAGAAGAAAGCAATTAGAGAATTGGTTTTTCTTGTTTCCTAATTCCTAGAAACATTGTGGAGGGTCTTTTATACTCGTACCTGACAGTGGTGCAGTTGCTATAGCTGTTTTCTAGTTGGAATTCATACTCATCTGGGACTAGAAATTGATTTCCATTTCTTAACATGTTGGGTTCTTGCAAAGTGGTATTTCATTCATCTCCTTATGCAACAAGAACTTGAATGAAAGGAGCCCTATGTTTATTTTAGGGCTGGCAAATTCAATTGATCCAAACCAGCCAACCGAGTCCGTCCCGAACCAAGGGTGTCGGTTACCATCAATCTCGATTACGTAACTTGTGGTACGGTATAACCGAACCGAGAGGATGTAATTGGTACGGTAACGGTATTGAATCTTAACGAAATACGGTATACTGTACCGTACCACATATTTAATATAATATTTAATTATTTTAAATATTTCTTATATAATCAATCATAGCCGTTGATTTTCTTCAGTTTTATTCTATATTAACTACAACCGTTAGATTAAAACATTCCAAACCCTAATCCCTAATCCCTAATCCCTCAGTCCCTCTCTCAGTCTCTCGACAACTCACCTCGTCTCTCTCTCTCGAACCCGAGCGAGACCTGACCTGAGCCTCTCAAACTCTTGGTCCAAACCCTAATCCCTAATCCCTCAGTCCCTCTCTCGAGTCTCGACCACTCCCTCAGTCTCTCTCTCTCTCTCTGTCTCTCTCTCGAGCGAGCGAGGTTCTGAGCCTCTCTAACTCTTCGAAGAATCTAATCGTTCGACCCATTCGATTTCATTTCACGTCAAATCGATTCAATTCACATTAGTCGAACAATTGTTGCAGTACTGCTGGTGAGTACGAGCTCGGATCTTCAATTGTTTTGGATTAGAAGCTTTGGATTGTTGAGTTGAGGTTTGAGACTTCGATCTACCCAATTTTAGCAATTTGATCTTGGATATGTTATATATTATCTTGAGATTTACTAATTTCTTATGGGTTTTAAACTTTTAATGGTTTTTCTTTTGTGCTTGGAGGAGCAAGAGCACTGAGGACTAAGTTTGATGTTTGAGGGAGAAGAAGGCAAAGTCAAATCAATTGAAGGACTAAGTTTGTGGCTCTCAATGGTGGAACTCTAAATTGTAAGCAAGACTCTATTCAAGTGAAGGTATAATTCGATATATGCATAATTCTCTGTTCGGTATAATTTGATATAAGCAAGAATCTATTCAATTGCAGAAAATGCTTTTAATCAAGGAATGGAGTCAACATTGACCAATCTCAGCTCTACACAAGCTGATGCCTAGCAGGCAACAGCCAACATCGTGAGCTTTCTTGTTCAACGTTAGAAATTGCAAAAACTGCCTAAATTCTTCTTCATTAATTGAATTTGCAGAACTGCTAGCATTCTTATTCTTTTAAACTAAAATGGATTTGCAGAAACTTTGAGTCTTTGAGTGAGGCAGGGAGCACAACAAGCAAATATGAAGTGACGATGAGATGAAATTTGAGTCTTTGAATACTTTGTTTTCAACTATTGTCCGCTTTGTTATTATATCATTCATTCATTTGTGTGAACTGTAAGTGATGATATGAAGTGATGATGAGATGAACTGTAAGCGATGTTATGAATTATGAAGTGATGAACTGATGATGAGATGAACTGAAGTTGATGTGAGAGACTGAGAGTTATAAGTTATTTGATTGTTTTACATTTACTTATGGTCTGGGCCTTTAAATTCATATAAGTTATTTGATTGTTTTTCATTTGCTTTCAGTTTTTCAATTGCTGATAGGTTTGGGATTTAAAATTTTCATTTGGGCTGTAGCTGAAAGCTGGCCCAATCTTAAACTCGGTTGGAGGCCCAACCAACAGATACCGAGAAGTTGGTATACCGACTTTTATGGCCGGTAATGGTACTTCATTCTGTGTACCAATAAGCTCTGGTACGGTAGGTGGTTTTGGACTTGAAGGTCCAGTACCGTACCGAACCCAGCCCTAGTTTATTTCCTTTTCTCTCACGTTATATATTCAAACGGTGATATCTTTTTTTTTTAATACAAAAAAAAGCACCTCAGACGGTGATGTATGCAAGCCAAAGTCAGAATCCGGATAGAAGCATATATTAATAGAAAGCATCAAACGTCAATCATGACAAGCAAAAGGCAAGAAAGACGACGCCCAAACAAACACCACCCAAGCCACAATCCAACCAAGAGAAAGACACCACAAGTGACAGCGCCACGGTGGCACGAGTTTTAGATAGTCCTTAAAGCTAGAACATGTCATCCACAATTCCGCATTAATCTGGATGAAAAATTCTTGCGTGGGGGCTGCCACGTGGTGAGGCAGTGCGGCCCTCCAATCAAAAACTCTAAATTTTTCCCTCTTTTCCGAAACTACCCTTGATTTTTAATATTAAATACTCAAAATACCCCCCTACTTGGACATTGATTGGCCCGCCCTACTGCCACGTGGTGCGGGTACTGTACGGAAGACTCCCTCAATCTGGATTTATACAGTGGCAAGGCCATAACCTATCATTGCTACTAGTTGGCCTTTTATTATAGTTATTGAATTACATAAGAAAAGTACCCATGATTCCAGAAAGCATCAGAATTTAGGCTTAATTGAAATCAATGTGATATTTAGGCTGTTTGGTTGGGTAGAAGAGCCCCCAATGTCTCTCGATCTCTGGACCTGTCTTTTGATTCTCATTAAACATGGCAAACACATAAGCCTCTGTAGTGCTTCCAGGTTTCTTTGGAGTCCCATTAGCCTTCACATGATTGATCAAATTGGAGTTGTAAATTCTTGCATTCTCAATTGTAGTCACTTCTCCATCCCCACCGAAAGAGGGCCAACCAGACTCCGATACAACGATTCCCAAGGAACCGCTGCCAGCTCTCTCTAGTGCCGAGTAAACTGTATCGAGAATAGCATCAAACAGGTTTTGATACCCAAGCTGGCCATCATGCACTACAGGTGATGGAGATGTAAAAAGAGCATACTCGATATTAATCTGACGGTTTTGATTGTAAGTAAAATAAGGGTATAGATTAACAAGCAGTGGAGATTGGTTGCGTGCTAAGAAGGCGATGATGGGATTAAGAAATGGTAAATGGTCGATACGGAATGATCCGTTTGATGGAGGGTAAGAGGGTTCTTTGAGGACGGCAGTGGAAATGGCAGTGGAGACTTTGATTTTACTGGCAAGATTCTCCGAAGTAATTGCTTTTTGAATGTTTTCCATTGCAGGGGCAACAAATGATGCTTGTGGACCTGTAGGATCTATTTCGTTTCCAACAACAATGTATTTGAAATTGACATTGCCATAGTTTATGACATTACTTTGGACCCAGGAATTAGCCTTGTCTTGGCTGGAAGAAATGTCTTGAAGGCGTTCATTTTCAACACCAAGCATGACCTCGATGTTGGAGCCTCTAAGGGCTTGGAGAGCTCCTTGGTTAGGATCATAGAGACGGATTTTCTGAATTCTATACTGGTCGAACATAGATATTACTTCCTGTGCTGGCGGTAAGTCGTTTCCCAAGGTTCCATAACAAACACCAATCTTGGAACCTGCATCAGATTCAATGAAAGATATACTATTTAGTGATTGCGAATTCCGTAACTTGGAAGTACATAAAACAGGGGTATATATCTTAGAGAGAGAGAGAGAGAGTGAGACCTGTAGTTGCCGCTATGTGAGCCATTACTAGTATTCCAAAAAGTAGCATTTTTGAAAGCATGGAAGGGCTTTTGGCAAGTATATTGGCCTTTCCCATTGTACAGTGAAGTAGTTAAGCTAAGAAATGAAGCAATTAAGTGTAATGCTTCCCAACTTGTGAGTTACATGTGCCATCTTTATAGATCGAGTGATACACTAATTCACAGAGGAATGTTGACTAGATAGCAAGCTAGCTAACTAATTCCACAAAAGAATACAAACATATTACTATCTAATTCCACAAAAGATACAAACACATTACTATTACTATTAGCTAGATTTTTCTTGTACATGAAAAGACAAATCGTACCTAGCATATATACAATTGTTCATGTCTGTCAATGATTTCTATGGAGGCATTATTAATGCTGGTCTCTTCTGGAGGCTTCTTCATTCCAGCACATGCATTGTACTAGTCCAGTACGTAATATATGAATTATTCGATATGCATTGTACTAGTCCACAAAATTATTGCATATATAGATTACAGACCAATAAACAGACGTACTGTTAATTGAATTTGCGATTTATTAATTACATTATTAATTTCTTACCTTTGTAAGGTGAAGAATATTGTCTTTAGTATCAGTACAGTTTTTTTTTTTTTTTGGTAATTAGTATCAGTACAGTTTGAACTTTGAGTCTTGAATTTCTATAGACCTAAACTTTTGTTCCATGACAACACTCTAGACTAGGACTTGAATTATTGCTTTGAAATGACATGCCTCCAAGAATCTTGCTCGCTCAGAACTGTACTGAAACGATAAGCTGGTCCCGCTGGGCTCCAATCCCTTTGTTTGATCAGAATGGTAATATCGAAAAACGTAATTAGTTCACTTACATAGTACAACCAGCCTATCAGGTTGCAGTAGTACTACTAGATTTTTATTTTTGCAGAAAGGCAAGCGATGCTGATTCATGTCTGTCAATATGATTTTTGAGGAGGAATGGTGATCTTCTTGTAAGTTTCCGCTTTGTAGAATTGTAGTAGTGTTGGACAATTTAATATTAAATTATTAATTTTTTTTACAATTTGTGAATAAATAATTTAGTGAAAATGTGTGAAATTGAATAAACGGAAATGATTATACAATGAGAAGTCATGCCTGTTCACAAAAGACATTTTTGGTGAAAAGTCATATCTCCTCCAAAAGTCACATTTATCTATAAAAACGCTTGCTATACCATATTTAGAAGATCATTTCTTGAATTCATCTTTCCTCCTCTCCTTTTACATATGAGTGTTTCTTGGTGTTATGAAAACCAATTGAGTCTCTTCAAGAGAGAGTTCATACACAATCTAAATTCGTCGTTTTTGAGGTTTAGACTGCTACTACCATAAGAAGAAGGTTATTGTATCCTGGGAGACGTTTACCATTGAAATCTTTAAGCACCGATGGGGAAGCAATTTCGTCTTAAGAACATGGAACCAAGTTTTAGACTCGACCATATTATTTAAGATTTTTCTAACTTTTATTCGTTTTGGATTGTTTAGATTGATGCATTCTATTTGGTATATTATTTACATAAATGATTTCTTAATTTTCCTATTATTATGGCAATTAGACCATATATGTTACCAACAGGTAGCACATTATACAGTTCAGGAATATTCGAATTATTGGATAGTACTAATCTATTTTCACAAACTTTTCCACAATTATTGGAAAGGCCGGTAAACAGATTTACCATAGCTAGACGAAAGCAGATGAAATGACATGTGGTTTTAGCCTTTAGGGCTAACTTTGGGGATTCCCAGTTAGACTTATTTCCTAGTCTTTACTACGCTACTCGATCTCGCTTGGTCCTTCCTTAACGAGACACACTATTTCTTCAGTTCCTGAGGAAAATGAAGACCTCTTAGGCCATCTTGATATAGCTAGCTAGGGTTTGGCATTTTATGTGGACTTGATCAATCGATATTACAGACTGAATAATGCATATAGGACTGCTATTACATACTTCTTGGAAGGTACCTCCACTTGTTCATGGTGAACCCACTCAAAACATATCCAGTGAATACTGAAACCACTTCGTAACGTTAAAAATTTAATTGTGACGATAAAATGACTAAATAAGTTCAGGAATGCAAACGTCATTAATAGAGAGCTAAGCTATCTAGGCATGCAAACGTCATTTAGGTTTGCAGTATTTGCGTCATAAACTAGGAATTAGTCCATCTATGACGCGTCAGATTCATAGAACCTACTGCCGCGCGACAGATATATCGACGTCGATATACTTTTTCCATATGATCATGCCGGGCAGCTTCTTCCGATCCTCGGCCATACTGGCTTTGAATTACTTACAATATTGTGTGTTTCTAATTAAAAATGTGTCTGATTTTGGTACGTACGGCTACGTGTTTGAATCCTAATGATTCTAGTTGGACTACAGTTGCAGGCACATTTGGATACAGTGCTCTAAACAATGGAACCAAATGTGACCTGTGATGTTCATAGCTCGGAGTGGTAGCATTGGAAGTGATCAGAGGAAAGCATCCCGGAGATCACATCTCCATTCTCCTATATATTTTGTCATTTCCATCATTAACTTCAACAGAGAAACACTTTCAATTGAAGGATCGATGTATTGGCCATACGGCTTTTCGCTCCTAGCAATTCACTTCCTGAGAAAGTGATCTCAGGTGCAAACCTTGCATTTGCATGCTTGTGAACAAATCCACAATCTCGACCAGCCATTCATCAAATTTCCCGGAGTGTTACTTTAAATATAACACAATTTTGTCGGTCAATGTCAGATTAAGCAATCTGTGTTAGCTTCTTTCAATGTAAATATGTCTGCGTTAACTCTTTGATGTTGTAAAGTGTCTCTGGAATATATTCGTTTTAGACTGAAAACATTATCATTTCAAAATCCAGATATAAATATTAATCTCCGTTAATTCTAATTCAGGTGCAAGACTAGTTACTCCCAGAAGCTTACTGTAAATTAGAACTCTGGCTTCTCTTGAATTTCCCCGATCACTCTACTGTAGTTTAGGTTCTTTTCTTTCAGCTTCTGTAGCTGCACAATCGTTATTGTCGGCCAGATCGAGCTGTGCACTAATTGATTATAGAACTACCTCATCTATCTCCCACTCAATATCTTTACTTGAGATCACGTGGAGTCTTGAAGACAAAAGACTAGTTCATTTGCCTGTTCTTTTTCTTCTCGTTTTATTCCAAGTCTTCCTTGCCTCGAAGCAATGTGAGGCTTATAACATGAGAATTCAATTGTCTCATAAGTTAGGCGGAGGTAGTAGCGAGTACGTTGTGCTCATTCTTGCACATAGGCATAATAATATTGTCTTACCAGATAATAGGGCATTCCATTCAGAAGACGTCCAAGGGTGCCATACAATAATATCGATCTGTCCTTATCAAATAATAATATCTATATGGGGGTTTTCTACAGTACTTAGATGTTTACCATATATTCATTTATATCTAATTGAACCAAAATTACAGTTTAGTTGAACCAAATTTACAACATTGACAACAAAGTTATCACATTTGTTTTACACATTTACATATAATTGAACAAAGTTACCACATCGACAACAATTTGCTCATAAACTTGTAAAAATATCATAGGTGGAGTAATTACCTCCTATAGAACTAAAATTACCAAAAAAATAACTCTATTTACCACAATGACAACAAAATTGTTGTTAAATCTATTTACCACAATAACAACAAAATTGTTGTTAAATTTGTAAATGAGTGTATCACATACATACAGGTACAGTATAATTTCCCTATCTATTTGTCCTAAAGTTCATGAATAATTAATTAACTGATATTGAAGATGAATTCCCGAGAAGAAGCAATTTGATCCAGCAATCAAAAGGTCCACACCATTTGTTACGTACGTATTGTGATGGTGCATCATAAATATCCAATCAAATGGTCGACTTATTGGGTTGACTCCGCCAGTGACTTGACTTGGTTACTCACTCGATCACTTACTAGTAGACCTGTAAATGGACCGGATTTTGATCCGGACCCTCTCCAAATCCATGGCTATTGGACGGGTTTGGATCGAAAATTTTGATTCGTTGATCCGTTAATGATCGAATCCATTAATCTGTTTATTTAACGGATCAAATACAGATTTAGGTCGATCCGATCCGTTAATGATCCGACCCCTTTTTGTAATAATAAAATATTATTTTTTATTAATATAATAATTTTTTTTTAATATAAAATATGAAGAGTTTCTAATACAAATTTTTTTTTTTTCAGAAATCTAAGGGACAGTCTATCACCAAAGATTCCAAGAAGCAGTAAGAATTTTGATAATGTAATTCTAATTTTGGTGATACTTTTCATTAGGCCTCATCATTTAACCCTTTGGCCCTAAGCCCGCTCGGCCAGTAGGGCTGAAGCCCTACCCGGCCATACCCTACGGCCCAACCAGTTTGAGCTCGTTAGGGCCAAGCCCGGCCCGACCCGACCCTTTAAGCTCGCCCAATTAAGCCCTAATAATTTTCTATTTTTCAAATATGTTTCTCCTTTTTTTTTTTTTTTTGGGTTACAAGCGGGGCCTAAAAGGCCCAAACAGAAGCAAAAAAGAAACTAAGAACTGGAACAAAAACCAGTCCTCCTAGCTCTAGTTACATCAGACAAATCATCCAAGAATGTTTGGGCAGCATACAACTTATCTATTTTTTGTAATTGATTTCCTAGCTTTATTTTCTTTAATATTTGTTTCCTTTGTTAAACAACAATTAATTTTGGGAGATTTAGAGAGATAGTTAATTGCCTATAACCATCTTAACTAATATTTATAAATGTTATAACTTATAAATTAATTTCAATATAAATATTTATATTAAATATGATCAACAAAAAATAATGAGTCTTGTATTACCTATATAACCATTGAACCACATTTTGAGATAAAAAAATAAAAGTAATATATTTCTTTTTGTTAGACAAATTAGGGCCATTTTAGGCCAATTCGGCCCTATTTGGCCCTATTCGGAAGGCAGGCCCGACCTGGCCCTTTCGGCCCTTTGGGCCTTTCGTGCGGGTAAGGGTTAACATATTTAAGCCCTGGTCCGACCCTACCCGGCCCTAAATTTTGTTGACTTTGACTAGACCCGGCCAAGCCTGACCCTAAGAGCTAAAATTTAGGGTAGGGCCGGCCCTAGCCTGGCCCATGATGACCCCTACTTTTCATGTTGTTTTAATATTTTATTAATATCTTATGAGGTATCATGATATAAATTTAATATTACTATTTAAAATTTTAAAATATTTGAAATTATAAATTGGTCAGATTAGAGGATCAGATATCCATTAATTTGACGGATATAGATTTGGATCGAGCTATCAATGATCCGCCGGGTTAACGGAGCGGGTTTGGATCAAATTTTTTTTTAAGTAAACAAGTTTGGATTTAGGTCGTTCCGATCCAAATCCGGTCCATTTACAGGTCTACTTACTAGGAGACGACCGCAACTCATGCTTAATGGTTTAAGACAACCATGCACCAATCATTCGTAAGAAAATGAAATTGAATATGTTACAAAAGTTAAGAGTTGGGAGAATTCAGAATTCCTTTTCTTTCTAGATAAAAGGTTTAAGTGAGTTGAAATGTCAGAGTTCTATGTGGACTCTTTGACTTTTCAACGCGTCCTACGTGGAATGGGTTGAAAAATCAAAAGTATTTGTTGAACCAAATTATGACATCAATAGTTAATTTTTCCCCTCTAGCTTGACCAACGAGGCAGGAACATGGTTCTACGATCTGAAACCTAGATCAATCTCCAATTTTGAACAATTGAGGGAATTGTTCGTCTCTCAATACTTCTGCAGCAGGAAATATAAAAAGGACATAACAAAACTATTCATGTTGAAGCAAAGAATGGGAGATAGACTCAAGACATTCTGTGACTATTTTCAGGTCGAAACACAAACATAATAATACACATTTGAGTAAGTAACATTAGCATTCCGCGAAGGACTTCTCCTTAACACACAAATATATAAAGACTTGGTGAGAAGACCTTCCTAGGGACATGAGTGAGGTCCAAACCCAGATCGGGGGAGAAATCAGGCTCAAAGAAATTTGAAGCAACACATGCCACCAGACATTCAACGGTAATCACATCACGAGGAAAGAAGAATTTCTCTAGGCTTGAGCAAAATAGATAGGTAGGGGAACCAGTGTTGGTAACTAAAACAAATCTAGAACGGGTGAGGATTTCCAATGCATGCAGACGATTCACAATCAGGCCGTCGCAAATCCTACTTTATCAAGGTTGAGGTATTTTTAATTTATAGTATTGCATTAGTTTTCCAATAAAAGGTAGTTGTTTGTGACAATCAACAATTCTGTCTTTGTTGCATTTCCTTCATGTTTCATATTTTCATGTGTATTAAACATTTCATGGAATAAAAACTTCCTTTTTAAAAAAAATTAAATAGAGGATTAGGCGATATTAGTTCCTCTGCGACAGCCGATTTGGAGTGACTGGCACCCACCCGCAATCTCGAAAGAAAGGGTCCATCTCAACAGGGAACCCACCGCCCGTCCCTCTATTTTATTTTATTAATAAAAGAAAGAAAAAAAAATTCACAAGACGAGAGAGGGGGACAAGAACCAAAAAATCTCTGAGAACAAAATGAAATAAAGTACTCAAAGTGAGCTCTAAGCTAAACTAGTTATAGACTGATGAATATAGCAACGTCAAGCACATCAGAATTCAGCTAATACAGAAATTCGGTAAACCTTGCCGATTGTGAACAAAGGCAACCGAAACACAAGGAGAGCAAGAGTCCCACCAATAATGCCCCTCATGATCCACCCCATAATTAGCTAAGCAGTTAACCACTTGATTCCCTTCTTGATAATGTCAGCTACTTCCTTTTGACATTATAGAACTATTGGTGGAATCGCATAAATCGAGTCCTCGCGACATTAAAAGGAATGTGTCCTTACAATGTTAAACATAGTGTGTCCTCGCGATGTTAAATCTAGTATGTCCTCGCGACATTAAACTAATTGTGTCTTCGCTAATAGATTTTGTCCTTGTAGACATTAAACAGATTTATCCTTGTAGACATTAAACAGAATGTGCCCTGCTTGCAACATTAAACCATTGCCCTCTTCAGAGGCGGCATACAACGTGTCCTCATAGACATTAAACTAATGCCCTCTTTAGAAGCGGTATACAACGTATCGTCGCAGATATTAACCTGATGCCCTCTTTGGAGGTGACATAAAACAAGTGTCTACACAGACATAAAACATGTGCCCTCATAGGTATAACGGGTATCTTCGCAGGCACACAATGATTTGTATCATAAAAAAAATCAACAAATTCACTCGAGAATTAGTGGTGCAAAAGATAAAACTAGTTTTTCCTTTCAGTACTTGCACCTCATGCAGAAAGGAAAAAGGAGGCACATAGAAGAATCATGTCGGGTCAGATTGCGTTGAAGTAATTACTGTTGAAGTTCCTATCATGAAAATCATGCAGAGGAGAATCATGTGGAGTAGAATCATGCTAAGACAAGCACTGTAAAATCCAATACAACAGCAGGGAAACATAAATAACGTTGGCGGAGATCGATAACAGGTGCAAGAGATTTTTCCTTCCTGCACTCTAAATTCATGCGGAAAGGAAAAAGGAGACATTATGGGAGTGAATTTTGAGAGTGGTTTTAATAAAAGACTCCTTGAGGAGAAATCTTCTCAAGAAAAATCCAAGTGAAGAGAGATCTAGTAGACGAATGTCTCAATATGATGAAACCCTTCGAGGAAGATCTGAACAAGGTAACATCCTTCGAAGAGGATCTCAATAGGGTTGCCTTCGAGGGAAGATCTAAGAGGGGAGGGATCTCCTCGGAGAACGATCCAAGTAAGAAGACTCCTGTCAAGGAGAAATCTTCTCGAGATGAATCAGGATAAGGTGGAACCAGTTAGCGGAGTTAGTAAGTCAGCTCATCCTGAGAGTGGTGTCATGAATTCTCTAACTCATGACTTGCAGACAAAGCACACCACTATGCGCACTAGTAGAGATATTCACTCAAACTCGGCTATAAATATTTGATAAAGTGAACATTTGGGGTAAGTAACTTATCCCATCTATACTGACTTAGATACTATGGTATCTTTTGCAGGTAATCCCCCTTCTTCTTCTGACTCGATTTGCCTACACCTACCCAAATTTAGAAGATGAGAGAATGGGTGTGAAAACATTAGCCACGAAAGTCTCACTCTCATTCCAATCAGAAAAATATAGGTCAGAAAATCTTCTACATAATTTTTTCGATTGCACTAACAATATGTTAATACATAACACGATCTAATTAGGCTCACTAGCTCGATCGATAATCACTAACTGTGTGTGCCGAAAAAATTCAAGGCATTGTAAATATCAAGGTATTAAAAAGCGCGCCTCAGGCGCATTGAGGCCTGCAAGGCTGGATTTCTCCGTCAAAACGTCTGTGTTTTCACGCCAAGGCGCAAAGGCCTACAAAATGTTCGCTTTTTCCCATGAGGCTCAAAAAAGCGCAGAAAACATGATCAAGGCGTACCCCCAGTGTGATGCTGCTGCAGTTTGGAGGTTCCAAACTTATTTCTCTCTCCTTAGTGCAGATGCAGAGAAAAAGGTAGAGTCCAGTACTTCAATACTCCAATAGATGTCGTTAAGGATCTTGGACCTATCAGAAGGGGAGGACCAGATATACTTTCTCTCCCCACAGTGGAGACAGAGGCTCTTATGCCATCTCTATTTGGGGAAATCAATAAGTTCATAGACTTTTGAATTCACCTTATTCTATTATCCTATTTGATTATATGTTTATCGTTAGAAGCTCCATCTCTACTTAAGTACTTATATATCCTTTGTGCATACCATTAGATGCTCTGCTATATACACAGTTGTTCCCAATATAAACCCTCTATAAAACAGGTTTATTGAGAAAGGTCTATAACAACTGACTGGAAAGATACAGTTGTTTTTAGGTTGTTCAGACGAGCAGACGAAAGAAATAAAAAAATCCAACCAAAAGTAGTGATTTATTTAAATAATTTCAAACTCAGAAAGCCATAGTTCCAACTCTCACTTACATTACTAGAAACCATTCAAATATGGATACTCACCTTGAGGCTTATACGAAGGGAACTAATAGATGTCTCAATTAAGCATTTTTCAGCCTCATTTTGACATATCAAAACATGTAATAGCAATTCCATGAACAAAAGACTGATGTCAAACTCCTGGAGAAACAACCTTAACAAGCTAGGTAACAAATTTTTTTCCAGAATTTCCGAGTTTTATGTGTTCACTGACAATTTTAAATTCCTGTAAGCTGTAGCTTAAACTATGAAGTCTATATATTAACTTTTCAGGTGAAGACTACATTTCGGAACCTAGCAAAAAAAAGTTGTTCCTACTATATGGCATGAATACTCAAAAGTATGTTTCCACAAGAACAATATTAAAACAAAAATGAAGAGGAACTGCTCAGGATGTTTCCACTTTATTAGCTCTAACTTCCACCTTTTATATGCCTGTTTAACTCTGAAATTCTTCATCCCTACTCAGAGGATTTGTCTAAAAAAGGTAAAGATATTGTTAATAAAGCTTAGGTACGAATAGGAACTATCTTTGCCAAACTTTGAAACTGATACGACAAAGTTTACATATTCCAACATGCTTATTTAGATTAAGTGTGGGAAAGAAAAAAGAATGTCAGTCCTTGCACAAGACAAGGCAGTAGAAACCACATATATGAAAAAAAAAAAAAAAACCATCTTTTGCAAACATAACCATTAAAGTAGGAAGGGTGGGATAAGAAAACTATTTTTTTACTATGTCAAGATGGTTCTCACAGGATTTAGCAGAAGTTCTGGGCTGGTCCTGCAAAATATGAATAGAAGATTACAGCCTTCCTCACAAAATAATTCAGTCAACACTTGTAAATGGCACTTTAACTTTCAATCATATATCTATCTAACAATGAGCAACTAGGTTGTTCTATGAGACCTCTTTCAATCTACACGCATACTTGCAAAAGAAGTTTATTTAGTTATTCTGAGCTCTATTATTTTAGTCTACTGCTGACCTTTAGTTAATTTAGATACCATTAGTATAAAATAGCCCTATAAAATCCAGAAGAACACTTAAATTTACGATCTGATGCATCATTAATTTAAGTTGCATGCAACAAGAAACCCCAAATGTATAGGTCAAGTTCCGACCCCATGAAATCAAGCTCAACCTCAAACTCGTCAATGTATCGATGTCTAAGAGAAAGATACCCGTCTATTTACTATACATGAAGATTATCCAATACGATTGGCCACTGGTGCTCAAATTTGAAACAAAGCCCAATTAGTTTCATATCAAAATTGAACTCACAATCTAAATATTGACCTCTTATATACAACCAATTAAATTAACAGAGCCCAATCTCAAACTAAACTAAGATTATAAATATTAATATTCAACAATAGACAAATGGAAAGAACAAAGGGATTTACCTTATAGATTCCTAGAGATATTGATCGGGTGTCTGGGGTGTGAGAGAGCTGTTGTTACAGTTTATTTGGTGAAGGAGGAGCTATTCGACGGAAAGGAGGAGCTCGTCGGTCTAGGTGGTATGTTCTGGCACGGGACCTCGTTAATGTCGACGGAGGAGCTCGTCACTGTCGGCGGTAGGTTGCGGTGCGGACCTCGTAGATCCCGGCGGTAAGTTCCAGTTTGAGGAGCTGCAAAGCTTGGGGAGGGAGGGGAGAGAGAGAGAGAGAGAGAGAGAGAGAGAGAGAGAGAGAGAGAGAGAGAGAGAGAGAGGAGAGAGAAAGAGGTGTTTGGGAAAAAGAGGGATAAAGAATTAGGGCTGTATTGTTGGTGGGAACTTTGGCCAAAAAACAAAAAACAAAAAACAGGGGGAAATAATTGGGTTAACGCCAAGAGTAAGAAAAAGTTTACGACGGTGCGAGAAAAGTTCGTCGCAATTGATTGCAGAGTTACTACGGCAAACATTTTCCGTTGCAAATGATAAAGCTTAATCGCGACGGAAGGATTTCCGTAGCAATAGAGTCTCAATTGCGACGACAACTGTTGCTGAAGTAAAAAAGCGAAGCAATTGCAATTTTTTTTAGTAGTGTTCCGGAACAACTCAGGTTCCTACGCTCCAGAGATAAGCGACTATTCAGGAAGTATGAAGGACCGCTCCCCATCCTTTCAAAAGTGGGGAAATGCTCCTACAAAGTCGATATTCCCTCCTGATGAGAGTTCACCCCGTCTTCCACGTCAGCAACCTCAAGCCACACCAGCCAGACCGTGAAGATCAAGCACGCAACAAGCCTGTTCNATTTATACAATGTATATGAATTCATGATCAACAAGGTTGACCTATATATATTTGCTAGCTAGGTATGTTTTTTACCATTTACTTATATATCATAAGGCTTACACCTTAGTGAGGCTGTCCCGAAAACACCTCAGTAACTCCTTAGCGTTTTAAAACATTGGTAAATATATATGTAAGAGGACTTAAACAACTTAGAGCAAGGTTCGGTTATGCAGTGGGAGGTACATGAGGTATATTGATCGATCATCAATGGAGTGAGATCAGCTTTTGGGATGGATAGCTACTACATAATATTGTGATCTAAATAGTTAGTATCTAATAATTCTTAATTACATGTCTTGAAAAAGTGTAAAGGAAAACGGCCTCCCTCCCCAAACCCTAAACGTTGAGCAGCATGCTGCAAATTCTACCCCAATCCGACGACACGTCCTTTGGGTATTGTTGTTGGCCAGCCCTTTTCTAGATCGTTACTTCTCTATCTCCGTGTGGTTGGGCCTTATTGATCCGAGTACTAGTCTCTACTCTACGATGGTGTCAGAGAGGATTTCAGTGGCTAATGATGGTGGGCAGTTTAGTTGGCTGCGAGGACGGGTTAGCTTGATGGTGGTGGTGGGTGGTTCAGGTTCGACTGCACAGGTTGGAAGGCGGCTCAGACCCGCTGCGATCGATGGCTAGCTACTGTTGGTTTTGGATATGTTTTATGATCCGAAACGATATGGTGGCTAGCCGGGTGGGGAGCTTGTGGGTAGGTTTCATCGGAGGGAGGACTTATCGATGCTGGTGGAGGTCCAGCGGTGGATGGGGTCTGGTGGAAAGGGGTGCAGATTTGGTGATGGTGCAAGGACAGATTTGGGTTGGACTTGTGGGCTGGGTCTCTCCACTTTTAGATTGTTTTTTGTTTTCAATAATTCCCTTCCTATGTATTTTAGGGATATGTGAGCTTTGGTTCTGTTTGCACACTCAGTGTGTGTTGTCTGACCTAGTGAGCAGATATATATGTTAAAATAGAAGCAATCTCCCAATGGCAGGATGAAACAGAGTGTCGCCAGATTAGATTCTGTGCGGTAACATAGTAAGAAAGTTGGGCTATTTGTTATGATGTTTCTCTTTAGTAGAGTAATTTTCCCCTTATGTCACTACTTTGTCAAAGCAAATAGAGTAGCCAGTCGAGCACTATTTGTTAACTGGTGCATGTTAGAATTCATTTCTTATTGTAATATGGAGTTCAGACTGTATGTCCTCCCCCTCCCCCCTGTGGGCCTTTGTATTTTATGATTTAATTAATCAAGGTTTGAGGGTAGCCGCAACGGCCCTCTTAAAAAAAATCTTAATTACAATTAGTGGCGGAGCGAGAATTTTAAATTTATTGGGGCACAAAAAAATTAACCACTATAATATATAACTGGACATGTTCATCTTCTCCAACACCCACCATGCATTCAAATATGAAATTTAAAGCTAATCTATTGAATCATTTAGTGTCTCTCGCAGCAAAGATATTAACTTTTCCCTTGATCTCTATCCAACTACAGCCCGGATTCTTTTTCAAACCTCACCGATCAATCCTCTCCCCCAACTTCTTCACCTCTTCCCACTTTTCTGCCTTTGCATAATATTTGCTAGAAGTAACCCAGTGTTTTCTGGCTTTAGCTCAAAGACATGCTCTGCAACTTTCTCTACTAGTTTCACATCATGGTGAATCCTACAATAGTACAAGTGTAACCACAAAGCAAGGAACCCCAGATTGTGGCATCTGGCTCAATTGGCATCATGTTAATAAATTTATATAGCCTTGGTTAGATGCCCAGTGCGAGCAAGAAGATCTACCATGCAAGCATAATGCTCCAACATGGGCTCGATTAATTTTGTAATCATTTCTCATAATATCAAAGAATCTCCATCCTTCCTGAACTAATCCAGAATGACTGCAAGCATAAAGTATAGAAATGAAGCATGGTAGGTGTTGGAGAAGTCTGAAGCAGTAAATATATGTATGATATCTACAAATATTTTTTGTTTGTTTAGTTAACTGGGGCACGGAACCCAGTTGGTCCCTTAGTGGCTCCGCACCTGATTACAATGGTAATTGTATTTTGCCATTTGTTACATTTTCTTACCTGTGAAGCTAGGGTGAAGAATTTTGTCAGTACAGTTTGAAATTCAAGTCTTGAATTTCCACATACGTAAAGTTTCCATTGTCATTATTTGCGTCATAATTTCATAAATAATTAAACTTGGAAGTCTAGCCGCCTCACAGGACTAGTATTATTGCTTTGAATTGACCTTGCTCGCTTGGAACTCAAACGACAAACCTGTCCCGCTGGAGCTTCGAATCCTTTTGTACTTTTGTTTGATCAGAATGCTAATATCGAAAAATGTAATTGGTTCTTGTACCCAAAAAAAAAAATGTAATTGGTTCGCTGAGGTGAATGCAAGTCAATAACACAGTGGAACTTTATGAATTAAACCAACAAAATAATGCAAAACAGGGTACAATGAGCCCATAAGGTTGCAGTAGTACTACTGGATTTTATTGCAGAAAGGCAAGCGATGCAGGTTCATGTATGTCGATGATTTTTGTGGAGGAATGGTGGTCTTCTTATAAGTCCCCGCTTTGTAGGCTCCATTCCAGCACATTGTACAGTTCAGGAATTAATACTCGAATTATTGGATTGTCCTAAGCTATTTTTACAAACATTTCCACAAAATTATTGGATAGGCTGATAAACTGATTTACTATAGCTGGACTAAAGCAGATGATACGGTGGTTTAAGGTGGAGCGGTTTTAGGGCCAACTTTGGGGTTCCCAGTAATTTCCTGAATAAAATTCAAACTTACCTAGTCTCTACTACTCGATCTCTCTATGGCCGTCATTCGCGGAACACACTGTTTTCTTTGGAATCTTCTTGTGCCTGAACCACTTGAGCTAGAAGATAAGTTCTGTAGGCCAGATTGATATCGCTAGCTAGGGTCTGGCAATTTATGCACGTGAACTTGATCAATCGATATTACGGACTTAATAATGCGTATAAGACCGCTACTACGTACTGTTTTGGAAGGCACCTCCACTTGTTCATGGTGGCGACAACTCAAAACAGATCCGGTGAAACTAATTCGCTGATGCCTTTACTCTTGTGCATGTCACTTGTGTGGTAGAGTTGAATGAGTCCACATCCTCCCCCCACCCGCCAACCCCTTTCCCCACTTTAGCCATCCGGTGGACAACGGGTATGTGATTTTAAAAGAAAAGGCCTCGACATTAGTGTATATAATAAAATTTCTTATAACTCAAGCTAGAATAACTCTTCACGTATTTTTTTCTAATGTGGGATTGTAAAGCTCTGATCTTTTAGTCCCTAGTTCCAACATTTATCACAGAACGTGGTATAATAGGTCTCGCTATTGATATTTGGATTTGTATATGTTTGTAAATTGATTGGTTGTTAATCAATCATTGCATGCAAGTTCAAATTTAAATTTTGAATTGAGAATTGTCACTCAGGTTTCAGCTTTGTATCATATCAATCCGCAATTTTGTCCTTCAATTGAAAAGAAAGAACTGAAATTTATAGGGGTTGTCTTGGGTACCTTGATGTATGTCATACCCTTATTTTTTTATTTTTTTTTACTTTTAGTAAATTAATATAGTGGAAACCTACTGAACTGGTCAACAGGTTATCCAATTAAATATCGACATGTGTCATTTTTAAAATAAAATTTACCATATTAACAACACACTCTTTCTTGATATGTAATATTGTTAAAAATCATGTAACAAGTATTGTCAAAATAATAAATTACACATAGTTGAACTATAATTACGACTTATGACAACAGTTGTTGTGGTTCTTGTAATTGAGTGGTCAAAGATGTAAATATCATATTTGGACAACTTTTATCAAATTTAGAACCTTGATTATCAAGTGGAGAAGCTCCTTACAATACTGAGTTTTTACATATCTTTTGGTCTAATTTTAATTTTACCATGTTCACAACACAAATGTTGTCGGAATTGTAAAATGGTTGGTAATCTTGTAAATTGTATAGTTTTTGAAGTAATTACTACAATCAGAACAAAAATTACCGCTTTTACACCAATAGTTGCGAGTTATGGTAAAATATGTAGTCATTGAGTAATTATTCCATTAATGATAAAAATATAACGATTTACCCCTTTGACAACAAATTTGTTGTTGCACTTGTTAAATTGTCCATAAATTAGTACATTAGTTTAGGTTGAGTAATTACTATAAATAGGACAAAAGTTACCGCTTTTACATCAATTGTTGTGATTGGGGTAAAATGTGTAGCCATTGTAGTAATCATTTCATTAATGATAAAAACATAAAGATTTACCACTATGACAACAAATTTGTTGTCATACTTGTTAAATTGTCCATAAATTAGTACATTAGTTTAGGTGGAGTAATTACTATAATTAGAACAAAACTTTTCATTTTTTTGTCAATTGTTGGAATTTGTGGTAAATTACGTCGATTATGAGTAATTACTAATTCAACGATGGACATTACACAATATATTACTTTCATTACGCAAGGGAGAACTTTATTACACAAATGAGGACGGGTAGAGCTATGGACATTAACATTTCTCATACATGTTCTATTTTATATAATATTTACCACTCTGAGGACTCATGTAACCACTTTGAGGACACATGTGGTAATTAGAAAAAAAATCCTCATTAAAGTAAATAAGGTCTTCGTTAGAGTAAAGTAGGTTCTCATGTGAGTAATTAAGTCATAAAAGTGGTAATTGTAATAGGTTCTCATTAGAGTAAAGTAGATTCTCATTTGAGTAAATAAGTCTTAAAGTAGGTTCTCATTTGACTACATTTAAAACAAATATTATTTATTTTTACACTAATTGTTGTGGTTGTCATAAAATGCATGTAAAAAGAATTATATTTGGTTAATGAAACTACTAATGATATAATTAATTGGTAATAAAGACTACTTAACTAATACTAATTTTGCAAACTTAGGTTAGAAGGTTTTGTTTTTATAAGGAAAAAACATAATTTTCAATTGTGTAATTGTCCATTAATAACAAGCATTAATCAAATATTAATTCACTAATAATAAAATTAATTAGTAATATAGACTATTTAACTAATAGTAATTCAGTGAACTTAGGATAGAAGGTTCTTTCAATTTTTTTTTTTAAAAGGAAAAATCATAATTGTGAATTATGAATTGATAATTAAATATTAATTGGCTTTATTGCTTTCACTATCTTTATTGTTTTCAATTCAATTAGTAGTTTGTTTTAACATTTTTGCTTATTGGAAATGAGTAGCATAATTAGAAAGGTTAAGGGCTAAACAAGTTACCAATTTGTTAAATATTTTGAACCATTGGATATATTACTAATCCAATGGTCTAAAATATTTAACAAAATGAGGGTATGACAAACATCAAGATACCCAAGAATTCTCCAAATTTATAAAGCTGTAGTCTAAAAGTGTAAACGTTCATATGAATCTAAAAGGCTCATAGAAACATGTAAAGCCCTTCTCGATAAACCATGCTACTCTCTCCGTAGATTTTTGTTGCACAAAGACAAGCCGTGCAGGAGAATATCGTGGAATGTCAGTAATATCAGGAATTAATTCCACAAAGATGAGTGGTGCAAATTCGTTCATGTCTGTCGACCGTTTTTGTGGATCGGAGGAATATATGGCATGGTCTTCTCTCATTAATCACTGGAGTCTCTCGTCTGTGCGTCGGCTCCATTATTCTGTGGAATAATTGCATGGACCTAGAGCAAGCTCGTCATTTACGATTTCATCATTTGCGTCATAACTAGGAACTAGATGGACTATGCGCATCAGTTTCACAAAACCTACTGCCGACAGATATATGAATATATCGACGTCGATATATATGCTTTTTCCATACGTTCATGCCTGGTTGCTTCTTCCGATCACCGGCCATACCAGCCTAATTTTTTCCGAACTTAAAAGAGTATAATAACAGAAAGCAACGACCTCAGATTATCTAACTTGTTGACCAAAAAAGAAGAATAGTCTATAAATCTAGCTCTATAAATATAATTAAACCACAACCTCACTCATCACATTGCAACCACAATTGACTGTACAACAACAGATCGAGATATTCAATCATGATGAAAATCCAAGTGCTAATTCTCTACCTCACCTTGGCCTTCCTTTTCTTTCCAGGTGAACAGACAATTCTTATTTCCGTCGTGTGCTCTACTTTCTTGCTAGACTGATTAGTGATTACCACACTTTCAGGACTATTTGTAGTGCTAATTATTTATTTTGCATTTGTTTTTTTTTTTCCTTAATGCATGTAGGCGCACATTCGGCTACAATTTCTTTCACAAACAAGTGCACCTTCATGGTCTGGCCAGCAACCCTAACTTCTGATAACAAACCTCAGTTAGCATCGACCGGGTTCGAGTTAGCACCCCAAGCTAGCAATTCCATAGACACTCCGGTTCCATGGAATGGCCGCTTCTGGGGCCGTACCAACTGCTTCACGGAGAGAGCACGTCAAACATCAGACCACCCAAGCCAAAGAAGTGGAGGAGATCCTAGCAGAGAGAGTGGTCCGAGTGTCAAGGCGCCCATGCCAGCAGTTCCTGGTCAAGTGGAAGGGTCTTGGAGATGAAGAAACCAGTTGGGAGAATGCTGAAATCCTGAAGACGAAGTTCCAGCAGAAGATTGAAGATTTCAAGACCAAGGCTATCGTCGAGAGCGCCGACAGCTTAAGTGGGGGAGGATCTTAGGGGCCGCACTTGTAATGCCGCAAGCAACCTTGTCCAGGGTCATTAGTCAAGCCTTTGGTTGGTTTGCTTGCGTGCTAGGGATGTTTTGGTAATTTACAAATTATGTAATTTATTTTATTTTAGCATTAGTCTCCTCGGCCTTTTTCATGTTTCCTCCTATCATGTTCATGTAAGACCGATATGCTCTTTGGGGAGGAGTTCCTAGTCGGCATAGTTTGGACTAGTGAACTAGTATAGGTAAGCACATGTACTTTTGCCTCCCTTGTCGTCTTACCATCAATAAAAGAGGAATTATTCAATCATCTGTGTCTCGTGAGATTGCCCTTTGATCTTTCCTTTCGATTAATCATTGTTCTTCGTGGTTGCCCAACGTTTATATAATTGTGTTCTTGCTTGTTGCTAGCACTATTTTAATATTGTGTGGCTTTCATTGTTCCTTGCAAGGTACTCACTTGGCTGACTTGCTTGCTAGCAAGTGCCGCACGGTCCGCTTTGCGCCTTGCAAAGTTCGCCCGTGACACATTGCCTTGAGTTATTTCACAGGTCTATTGCATCTGCGAATTAGTATAGGATGGGATGCTAGTACTTCTACACCAAATAATGTTTCATCAGCATTAATACCGTGCCCATTTGTATCTAGAAATTATCAAACAGTTTGAATTACGTAAAAATATATATGTTTCTAATTAAGGCATCAGGTCTCTAAGAGCAAGTCCACCCGTAGTCAAGAAATGTCAAGGTCGAGAAGTCAAGAATTCGACCAGTCAAGATACTGTTCACTGCCACTGGACCTGGGTTAGCACCCGTTGTTTTTCTTGACCGGTCAAGACTGTTCATCGGGGGGCACTGTTCATACATTACTGTTCACCAATTTCACTGTTCATTAAGTTTTTAGTCTGACTTCTGCACTGTTCATTTTACTGTTCATTGTTCATTTTTTGGGGTTTTTTTTTTTTTATAAAATATATTTGATGCTACTAACAGAGATTTATGGATAATTAATGTCATAATTTTGCACTTTTATTTTTTCAAAAATATATTCGGTGGACAAGTTATGTTTGTGTGCTTTGAATTTGGCTTGTATTATGTTTTGGGAAGTTTGTGTGCTTTTAATTTGGCTAATGTCTATGTTTTTTTTTATGTCAGTGTGATTTGAATTTGGTTTGTATTATGTTTATTAGGTGCTATGATTTTGATAAGAGGAATGTGCTTTAATAAGAGGAATTTTAAAATACAACTTTTATTTCATTAAATAGTAGCTTACATAAATGAAAAACTATGAATAAGTACAATACAATTAACAACATGCATAATCAACTAATTATTCAAATCATAATCATAATCCTCATCTTCTCTAGACATCCAATTTGCGTTTGAATGGTCATCATGAGGGTTAGGGTTGGTGGAATCATCCGTAGAGAAAGGTGAAAATTGTGGTTGTGTAGGATATCCCCCGGGGTAAGGTGGTTGCGGATAGTATCCACCCATAGAAGCAGAGGGTTGTGGGAATCCACCGGTTAAGGGAGATTGTGGGAATCCATCGGGGCAAGGTGGTTGTGGGTATGCACCGGGGTAAGGTGGTTGTGGGTATGCGCCGGGGTAAGGTGCTTGTGGGTATGCACCAGGGTAAGGAGGTTGTGGGTATGCACCACCAAAATTTGGTTGCGAATAGTATCCACCCATAGAAGGTGGCGGCTGCTCGTCAAGATCTTCTTTCTCCGTTATCTTCTTTTGTTTTCTTGACCAATAACGCTTTTTATTTAGAGTCATTTTACTTGTATCAATCTCCATAATACGCTCTTCCCTCTTTTTATTTCGCTCTTCCCTCTCTTTAATTCGATCTTGCCTTTCTTGAAATAGGAGTTGCTCTTTTCGTATTTCGATTTGCAAGAGGATACATGCCTAGGAATGTCTTTAAATTGTTGAAAACCCTCCACAACAGCGTAACTAGCAAAACTCTGAAAATTGTGTTTTTTTGGCTTCTTTTTTCTCTTCATCCCGGCATGCCACAATTTATGTGCTTCATCTCGCTATGAAATAAACAAAAACAATTACTACAATTAAAACGATATTATAATTACTACATTATTTATCAAGACATATTTTACTATAATGTATCAATAAGATTTATCAACAAATATAAAGGTCATAATTTTAATGAAGACATATTTTAATTATAACGAAAAATAATTACTACAATTAAAACGATATTATAATTACTACATTATTTATCAATACATATTTTACTATAATGTATCAATAAGATTTATCAACAAATATAAAGGTCATAATTTTAATGAAGACATATTTTAATTATAACGACGAAAATAATTACTACAATTAAAACGATATTATAATTACTACATTATTTATCAAGACATATTTTACTATAATGTATCAATAAGATTTATCAACAAAATAAAGGTCCATAATTTTAAAAAAGTATCTATCCCGTTTTACAATAAAATCAATTAGTACAAATATAAACATCGTTGTAATTACATCATTATTTATCAACTACATTATTTATCATGTAATATTTTAATTTAATGTATCAACAAATTAAATGATTTATCAAAAAATACAACCTCATCAACCGCATTCGAACGGCTCTTATACCAATTTTTCGCTTGCCTTAATGCACAATGCCACTCAAAGAGTTCAACCTTCAAAATTTTCCACCTTCCTTGCAAAGAGGAAGCTGATCGGCTCTGGGGCCAATTTGCGACAAAGTGTCGCCTCACACGCATCCATAAGTCGTTGTTTTTCTGATTTGTGCCCACAGCCGGATCTTGCCCAACAATTTTCCAAGACTTGCACAATTGAACATCTTCCTCATCCGTCCATCTCCTTTTGTCTTGGATATTATCATCTTCATTTTGATCTCCCTCTTGTCCGGCCACTGGACCTGTGTTTCCCCTTTCTTCAGCCATATTGGATATAAATAAATTTGGAAGATGAGAGCTATATGAAGAGGAGGAAGCAAAAAATTGGGTTACTATGAAAGATAATTTTTTGGGTGTGAGATGTAAAATAAATGGTAGGTATTTATAGAGAAATGTTTAGAATTTTTTAAAATTTACTTTGTTACCGTTTCTTTGTTACCGTTTTATTACCGTTTCCTAACGTTAAAAATATATATATATACACATTGCTTGTTGGCAGCCATAGGATTGAAAATTTGATTGAAATGAAGGGCTGGGATTGCTTGACCGTTAGGCCCAGAATTCAAAATCCACCAACGGGAAGAATCCATGTGGCATGCCGGCCCCACCTCTGGCGCGCTCCACTTTCTGTCAACTGCTGCGCCACGCGTCCATCTCCCGTGCGCCACTCCCCGTGTAGGCGCGTCTAATAGTTCCTCTGTCAACTGCTGCGCCACGCGTCCATCTCCCCTGCTCCACTTTCTGTCATGACGTCAGCCACGTTTGGTTTGATTCATTGCCTCTATCTGGGCTTGATCGGTCATGAAATAAGTCATGAACTTGACTTATTTCTTGGCTGTAGTCAAGAAAGGGTGAGTTTTGCCCAGTCAAAAAACCAACGGTGGAAGGAGCAAATTCGTCTCAAAGTCATGAAGTCATGTTTTTCTTGACTATGCCCAGTCAAGACTCTCACCAGTGGACTTGCTCTAAATGTCTCTGATTTTGGTACGGCTAGGCTTTTGAAGCCTAATGATTCTAATTGGATTACATACGTACATTTGCAGGCACATTTGGATGGACAACTCTTAGGTTCACCCCTTGTGTGAATGAGCATATTCACCCTCTCTTACGATTAAGGCATAATAACTTTATAATTTTCTAATCCAACAATTAATGTTGTATAATGTAATACAAAGATTAGCTCTGTAAAAAACCAGTTAAATTGAAGACCTTTTAGTTATTCATTTCTATTAAATACATGAATAGTTCATCATAATAGTAGTAAGTGTTGTTAGAACCATTTATTTGTTTAATTAAATTAGATAATTAAACGATTTCTGATTCGATTGATTTTTTTATAGAGAGGATATTTAAAGGCTTATTTAAGATATAGACTGTTGGATTATATATTTATTAAGTAAAAGTATGTTAATCGACAATAGGGGTGAATATACTCGTTCACCCTAGGAGTGAATTTAAAAATGGTTCCATTTGGATACAGTGCTTCAGATTTGGCATACATAATATGGAATCAAATGAGAAATTGATGTTTATAGCTTGGAGTGGCCGGTAGTATTGGAAATGATCATAGGAAAGCATCCTGAAGATCTCAGCTCCTATTTTTTGTCATTTACATCATCAACTTCAACAGAGCAACGCATTCAACTGAAGGATCCCGATGTGTTGGACCAACGCCTCTTGCCTCCTACCAATTAAGTTCCTGAGGAAATGATCTATTGCAACACTTGCATTTGCTTGCTTGCAAGCGACTTTCAACCAACCGTTCATCAGAAGCTTATTGTAAATTAATTAGAACTCTCGCTTATCATAAATGCAATGGATTCTTCTCTGATCTAGTTGTGCTATCTAGCAGAAATATATATTGTCGGCCACAGCTGTGCATGTGAGGCTTATAACAGGAGAATTCAATTGTCTCATAAGTTAGGCCGGGGATAGTAGCCAATACGTGGTGCTCATTAGCTTGCACGTAGGCATAGTACATGATCTCATCCTTAAAATCTTACTAGCTAACAGGGCAGTAGTACCCTCTCAGAAGACAAGTCTGCCCTACAATAATATCCATCTGTCCTAGAGTTCATGTATAATTAATTGATATGGGATATCAATTCCGGTCAAGGAAGCAATTCACTCCAAAGGTCCACAGTCTCCACACCATTTGTTACGTACATATTGCCATAATGGAAATGGATGCGCGCAATCAGTTATTAGGAGACACCGCAACTCATGCTTAATGTTTTCTGACAACCACGCATCAAGCATTCCTAACTCATAAGAAACGAAAGTGTTACGAAAGTGGGTCTCAAAAAGGAAAAGACAAGAAAGTAAACTATCAGATTAATTAAACATAATGTAGGACTTAAATAGTACGTCAGACTTCTATAGGCCGCCTTCTTCTTCTTCTTCTTTGAACATTTTCTAAGGAGTGGTATTACAAGTTGGAATTAATTAATCGAAGACAGTGATGGCAATAACCGTGTTATACAGGTACGTTAAACTGTAAAAGGATTAATAATCTCACCATTGCCTCTCTTACAGGACAATAGTTGATGCATGGATTAATGAACATTCAACATTTCACTCGGATTTTTGAACAATTTTCCTCTAAACTTTTTACTTTTTACCCAGATTTCATTGCCCAATTTTTATTAATAGCATCATGCATGTTTCTATGTTTTAGTTGGAGCTTCCGATGGAGACAAGTTAATTAGGAACAAGTCTTCTTCAACTTGTCCAAAGGGGAAGAAACTAGACTTGTTCAACCGATTCTATCGTTGATAAGTTAGGCTTGCTCTGCAACTTGTGAAATACGTACTCACACTTTGTATTTATTAATTTGTGGAAATCTGGGTCAAGTTAATTAATGCTAGCACTTGATTAATTGTGGAAGTGCATTCAAAAATGTTTTGAGTTCTCTACTTATAAAATGGCACCTCAAAATGTTGTTGAAACATGCAATTTGCTAAGTTCATCCTTTTGAATAAACAAGATGGCCAAGTCCCATGTAGTTGCAGTTTCCAAGTTACTACTTTTTGGGATCCTAATGGCTACCTTTACCACAACAGGTCTCTCTCTCTCTCTCTCTCTCTCTCTCTCTCTCTCATGTATCATTATTTAACGTGCATGTTAATTTTAGTCATTGTTTCCTTACCTCTATATATATATATATATATATATATATACACACAGAGTCATTCTCAGGTAAGGATATCCTTACCTTAGCCTTAGGACCGAATTTTCAGTTTTTGATCACTTTTCGATCATATATTCACGTCTTAACCGTTCAATTTTTAGGTCCTAATGTATAGATCACTTATGCAAATTTTTAACCAAATTGATGATCGTTAAAGTATCGAACTCGATTAAACCAATGAACTAACCGAATCTTTCGAACCAGAACCGTTGTTCATTATTGTAAATTACAGTTTTGAATGCCTTAACGATCATCAATTTAGCTGAAATTTTGCAGAGACAATCTATACATTAAGACCTAAAAACTAAACGTTAAGATATGAATATGTGATCGAAAAGTAGTCAAAAACTTGAAATCCATTACTAAGCTAAGGTAAGGACATCCTTAGCCAAAAAGAACTGATATCCACATATATATATATATATATATATATAAAGCTTGTTTTCGAGTGCTAATGTACATGTATCTGATGCAGGTGCCCAAATTGGTGTTTGTTACGGAACTCTAGCAAACAATCTACCAGAACCACGACAAGTAATATCACTTTACAACCAACATAACATCAAAAGGATGCGGCTATATGGTCCTAACTATGACGCTCTCGAAGCTCTTAGAGGCTCCAACATCGAGCTCATGCTTGGGGTCGAACACGAACGCCTTCAGGACATATCTTCCAACCAAGCCAGTGCTGATGATTGGGTCCAAAACAATGTTGTAACCTATGGAGATGTCAATTTCAAATACATTGCAGTTGGGAATGAAATAGAATCAGGTCCATTTGCACAATTTGTTGGCCCTGCCATGGAAAAAATTCAAAATGCAATTTCTAAGGCCGGTCTTGCAAACAAAATTAAAGTCTCCACAGCGGTTCATCCTATAGTCCTCCAAGAATCCTTCCCTCCATCAAAAGGATCATTCAAGCAGGATTATCGAGCCTTTCTTGATCCTGTCATTGGTTTCCTTGTGGGAAACCAATCTCCGTTGCTTGTTAATATGTACCCATACTTTAGTTACATTGACAACCGAGAGATTAACCTTCAATATGCTCTTTTCACATCTCCATCAGTTCAGGTTCAAGATGGACAACTTGGCTACCAAAACTTGTTTGATGCACTTCTGGATGCACATTACTCCGCTTTAGAGAAGGCCGGAGGCGGTTCTTTGAAAATTGTTGTATCAGAGACAGGTTGGCCTTCCGCTGGTGGTGATGGCGAAGTGACAACAATAGAGAATGCGAGAATCTACAACTCACATGTGATAAATCATGTCAAGGGTGGTACTCCAAAGAAACCTGAAGGTCCTATAGAAACTTACATATTTGCCATGTTCAATGAGAATGAGAAAACTGGAGCAGAGACTGAGAAGAATTTCGGGCTCTTTTTACCAACCGGAGATCCTGCTTATCCTATCAATTTCAACTAAAATTTTTCTAGGATTATAGGGCCATTTCTTTTATGCACGGACGAGTAAAGGTAAATAAAAGCTAGGTTGTAACCGTAAACCTAGCAAGAGCCAAAATACGTGTATGATAATCAAGAAATGAATGCCAATAAGCGTGTAGGCATAATTAATAAAAGACTTGCTGAAGTTAATTTCGGGAGCGGCTATTGCTACGTACTCTATCATATTTTTTGTTCACCTTACATATATACTTTTTTCACCCCACACATTAATTTTTTTAATTTTTGTTTTTACTTCTTTTATACATTACCCCTAGCCTCAAGAGTAAATTTTTGATTAAGTAAAATAAAATAAAATCATTGTCCAATTAAATAACTAAAGATTTTGATTAATCATTATATTATGAAACTTTGAGAATATGTATGATCATAATTTTATTAAAATATTATTTGAATATAATTTCAAATCAAGTTTCTAGAATTCTAGTTTGTAGTTTCTTCTCAGTTTGATTTCTCCATTAAAAAAAACACTCACTCTCTACTGTGTTTTAATTATAACACAGAAGGAGTTAAGTTAATTAGTTGTTAATTGATTTTGTTCACTTTTTTTTTTCCTCTTTCTTCTTATTAAAAAGATGATCAAATGGTTTCACTCCTGCCCCCATGGTGACTCGAACCCATAACTTCGTACATAGGTGTTCTAACTACTGAGCTAACACCACTTGTTTTTGCGGGAGATTTATTCAAAATATTTCATGTTTAAATCTTTTGCTTTTGTTACTTATTTATAATGCGACTCATCACAATCCATTACGTACATGTGATCTAACTTGGAGCTTTCTCTCAACAAATTCTCACATCGACCATATGTTTCAAAAACAAATCACTCACCCCCTACTTATTTGTTCTAAGGCCTAATTATTGTCCAATATGTGCATCACCCATAAGCCCGTTCTTGGTGAAAAGATATGATTTAATATCGATAATCTGTTTCTGATACCACAACCGAGTAGCATGCATATATGGTCTACTATTAATTTGTTCGGCACATGAAGAGTATCCTCAACCTAACCAATATTTTACAGCGTTTTTACCCAAACAGCCTCCATTCTATTTGTATTGAACCACCACATTTAAGTTGTTTTGTTACTTTTTCTATTGTGTAATCTCCTTATTCTTCCACACAAACATTATCTAGAGTTTGGGAAAGCGATCTGTTTTTTATTAAGGAAATGAATCTAGTTAAAGGTTTACACTGCTGTTGAACCTGTGGCTGAACAAATTGAGTTATTCTACATACACACAAAAAATATTTTATCGTTACATAAAATTGAGTCAAATCATAATTAAACATTCATTTTCAACTTTAAGAGGACTATATCTCCAGGCAAAGGATGCTGGCCAGTAAAATCTGACCACATATTGTGAGTTGAACAAGTGAACTTAAATGATCAGCAACTAAATATTGAGCTTGGACAGCTTAGATATTAATGAATAGGGATTTGTTATATAAATTAAACCTTCATTTAATCTAAAGCATAACATGATATATCAATACTATTTTTCAAGCCGCAACCGCTCTCTTCTTCTATCATTCAACTGCGTAGTTCTCTATAACCATTAATGACTGCGATTGATGCAATGGCCACCTGCCTTGCCTCCTCCCTAGCCTTGACCAATGGGAAGAAGTCTGTGGACCTGCGTCTGTCTAAGCGGTTGAGACAACCAAAGGTTTTCTTGGTTGGAAAACTGCTTACGGCAAGAGAGTTTTCTCGTAGTTCTTTCCTTGTCATGTTCAGATCTACATTGAGAATCAATGGCAACCTTTGTGTTGAAGAGGTTGGAGAAGATGATAGGGTCTTACTCTCATTCACAGACCCAACTGATGTTATTAGGGTTTAGAAAGGTAGGCCGAGGTAATACAACAAAGCTTCGATAGCCCTAGCAGAGTACAAAGGTGTTAGTCAGGTAGCAGAGGTTCCCCTAAAGACATTATCACACTGGATGACACTGCAAAGCGTATCACTGGCATTCAGATTGGAGCGCATTATGCGCCTCACTGATAGCACGCTCGGAGACTTCAAGGATCATGATAGACCGACTTTTCAAAACAGGGTTCTACGCATCAAGGTCGAGATCGACTATGTGAAGCCCCTGCTGTTCCGACGCCAATTCTGGGTAGAGGATGAGGTACTGTTCATGATCCAGTTCCGGTACGACAAACTTTTTGGACGATGTAGTACATGTGGCCTTGTCACGGTCGGCCTTCCTTGTTCAGGACCGGAACTGATAGAGGACAATGATGCACAGGTTGGAGTGGTGGCGCAACCCACTGCCCTAATGGTGTTATGTGGGACTGAAGGACCAAACCCAAACGTCAACAGGGTTATGGTAAATAACTAAACCCTTGTTTTCAAGGCTCAAGTACCGAGCAACATATCATAAGCATTTCTTCCTCAATCTGTGGTAGTCATGCACTGCCATCAAAGGCAAGTTCAGATTAGGGAACTAGAAGAGCCATGACACAATGACACACTTATCATAGAGCAGCAACGACTTAGAGAAAATGATGGGGCAACAGTGAACAACCAAAGCAAAAAAGAGGTCGCCCTATTGACAGTGTGAACAAGTTGCCGTATGGAATAGTGGGAAAAGGAAAAAATGCAAAGGAGGACGGAGAACCAGACAAGGCAAAGAGCAAGAAGACCAACTTGATGCTGAGGTTGTAGGATGTTGATGAGCCTGAGGCAAGCACTAGCTCTGACCCTAAAGGGAAGGAGAAAGTACTTGCTTAGGGTTTCTATAATATAGACATTCTGAACTCATGCCTTCTCAAGTGGGAGTGCTTTCTATATGCTTCTCTAAGATGTATCTAGTTGATATGTGTACCACAATTGAGTGTTGGCAGCTTAGACTAGACGATTGATTTTTCCTTGAAAAGCGAGATTATTCTTACTTAGTTTGTTGGCTTGCTATTTTCGCGAGCGTCCCTTTAGTCCTTAATGAGTTTAGGTATGACTTAGATAGGTTATTCGGTCTATTTCAGATTTTTTTATGTAAGTTCTGTTAGACTCTGGCCTGTTTTCATGACTTTGATTTCTAATAATATCAATTCATATTCAAAAAAAAAATTATATATCAATACGATCTAACTAACAAGCTAGGGATTCAATATGGGGTGATGATGGAGGATAAGAATAGGCCCGGTTTAGCCGGAAAACCATAAAAGTAAGAAGCGATGTAGAATCAAGAAGACCGATTGGAAAATAGGTAACTCATGTGTAATGAGGTTACTAGCCATTGGAATATTCAAGAAGATTTGGTATTGGACTTTTCGGGTTTCTCGTGCAAAAAGTCAGGTCTTGATTGAGAATTAGATTTGATTAACTTTTTGCCAGAATGTCCGTTTGAGATACATGATATCTTTCTAGAATGTGAACGATGAGATCTTCACGACTAACTTTAGTGAGTCCTAATAGATTTAGGCCAAAAAAATATCGTCTTAATTATCCAATTTGGGATTTAATATTTTTAGGCTAGTTTTACATTTGTTTTAGGATTCTTTTATTTTTAAGTTTTTAGTTTCCTTTTTAATTTGGATTCTTAGGGTTCCTTGTTAGATTATAACTATGATTAGATTATGATTTGGATGCCTATATAAGCCTCATCATGCTATGTTTCATATCAAATTTAATAAAAATTAGAGAGTTTTCTCTCTCTCTCTCTCTCTCTGGTGGATTCCAGAACTATGTCTTTTTATCGCTTGTAAACCCTATTACTTCCGATTATGTTAGGTGATTGCGTTAATAACATCAGGGTGGGCTTATCAAATTATTGCAGCTGCTCCCAATAAAGAACCATGAATAATCGAATACTGCTCTATCATCATTATTGTCATGATCATCCTCTAACTCTAATTGCAGCTGGTAGTTATTAGGAGTGTTCTCATTCTTCAGGATCTTAAGATCATTAAACTTGGCCATAATATTATCATATTCTGGCAACTTCGGGCTCACATACTTAGGCTTCTTGAGAGCACTGAACTTGGTATATATATCATCCCAATAAGGCAATTTGGGGTTGACATGGTTAGGAGAAAGGAAGGTAATAAGTTGTAATTGATTCTTGCGATATTGTCATCGTCCTTTTTCTCTGCTGATGATGATCTCTCTAGTGCCTAAGCAGAAGAAGAACTAGTGAAATAGGGTTTAACCACTGAGTCTGGAGGAGAGCAAGAATATTCTTCTGGAAGGTAGGGTTTACAAAATGATTCCTAGGCAACCATTTCACAGCAGTTTCCATAAATTTCTATAAAACTCTCCCGTAATGCTTTCTAAATAAGTCCCTGATCTCCTCAAGCTTAGGAATCACCCCGCATCTCAATCTTGAAGAAGCAAATTAAAGACAAGATTTGAAACTACTTCAGCTAGGTCTCTTTGAAGACATTGCTTTCAATATAAAAGAAGTACGAGCATGAGGATGAGCTTGCAGAACTTGCTTGTTAGGGAAAGTGTACACTGAAGATTCGTCTCTGATGTGTTGTTCTTGTTCAATCCTGAGGTTTAGTGCCTTGTAATCTAGCTTCTCAAGCTCTCTCCGTAACTGCGTAGAAATAGCAGACCTTTCCTCTTTGAAGCACTCGAGCCCCGACTGAACTTTTTTGAGTACTCATAGTTTGAAGCTTTTCCCCGCCCCAACATGAACATGTCTTCCTTGGGGTTTGGGAAGGAAGATAGAGCAAAAGAAAGCAATTAGAGAATTGGTTTTTCTTGTTTCCTAATTCCTAGAAACATTGTGGAGGGTGTTTTATACTTGTACCTGACAGTGGTGCAGTTGCTATAGCTGTTTTCTAGCTGGAATTCATACTGGGACTGGAAATTGATCTCCCTTTCTTAACATCTTGGGTTCTTGCAAAGTGGTATTTCATTCATCTCCTTATGCAACAAGGACTTGAATGAAAGGAGCCCTGTGTTTATTTCCTTTTCTCTCACGTTATATATTCAAAAGGTGATATCTTCTTTAAAAAATAAATAAATAAATAAAACACCTCAGAGGGTGATAGCCATAAGTTTCTTTCAAATTTTCTTTTGATATGAAGTGGTCAATCTAGCTACTTTTAGCGACCAAAAAAACAATAATAATAATAATAAACTCTGTATGAAAGCCAAAGTCAGAATCCTGATAGAAGCATATATTGATAGAAAGCATCAAACATGAACCATGACAAGCATAAGGCAAGAAAGACGACACCCAAACAAACACCACCCAAGCCACAATCCGACCAAAAGAAGGGCACCACAGGTGACAGCGCCACAGTGGCACGAGTCTTAGATAAGTCCTTAGACTATCTCCAACGGATTGGTCATTTGCCACTTGGAAGCCCAACAGCTATAAATGACACATGAGAGTACCCTCCAACCCATATGTCATTGCCACCATGGATGAAAATTTGGTTTCAAACTGTCAAATTTGACAGAGCCAAATGAAATTGTCTTTTCTTTTTTTATTGTTTCTCTCTCGTTCTCCCACTTCCCTCCGCCTCTATCTCTCTTCTTCCAACCCAAAGCAAAAGCAAAAACTCAATAGATCTGCAATTTTGGCATCACCATTGTTCTTCAGTGGGTCTTCACTGAGCTGGGCATCAAACCCCGTCATCCAAGACGAGCAGTTTGGGAGCAGCAAAGGTCACCATTTTTCGCCGACGGCGGGGCGCAACAGAGGTTATTTATATATGCAAAACCAAAGGATGATGTATGTATAAATTAAGGTGAGGTGGGAGATCAATTTTGAGGAATAAAGAGGGAGAGAAATAGAGATTAAGTCATTGAGAGTATCTGGCCATCTGATCATCTATGTTTGGGAGATATGGAGGTTTCATGGGACAAGTTTGTAATTATATTTTGGAGGAATTGAGGATTTTAGACCTTAAGTTATGGGAATTCATGAGTTATTGTTTCTTGAAAGAAAAGGAGAGAAAGAAATGGGGAGATTTAAACAGAAGGAAGAAAGTTGCAGAAAAAGAAAAGGAACTTAGAAACAGAAGGATCGAGAAGAAAATACAGAAGAAAGAGAAAACGTTTTTCTCTTTGTTATAAAATATTCTTAAAAAAATAATGATTTTGATTGGGAGATGAGTTAATGTACAACGAAAACAATCCAGAGAGGCCTCCGATTTTCTTGGACTGACCTCGGTTTTACGAAACCTAGGTTTCGTGTTGCTGGCGGTGGTGAACCTTCACTCCCCATACCAGGCAAGGCTGCAACGTGCTCTAGGGTGCGGCGACGGTGGGGCAGCAATGCGGGATTGGGCTTGGATTGGGTCTGGTTCTGCGGCGGCGGTCTGGTTCCTAATTGTTCCAATCGGGCTCTGGGTTGGTGTAGATGGGGATCTGAGCAGTTGATCATGGTGGTGTTTCTGGTGTAGGGCTCGGCAGTTTCTGGACTTAGCACAGCGGCGGAGCCTTCCCGAACGTGTGGATCTTCAGAGCGGCGGGGATTCCTTTTCCGGCAGGTTCTCAATGTAGGCTCGGGTATCTTCTTCTTGATTCCGGGCGGTTACTTAATTCTCTATTACGTGTAGCAAAGAGGCACCAGGATTGATGGTGTTGCACTATTGGAACAGTCGGCCACCAGAGCTGCGGTAGAGGGGCTTGCCACAGGAGGACATGGCGGCGGCAGAGGCAAAGGAACAAGATGCGGCTCCTATTCTGCTGGCTTGGGTTTGGGCCTGGGCTCAATCTTAGGATGATGGGCCAGTTTGATTTTCTTTCTGCTAGACAAGACTGGACTTGGGCTTGGGCTCAGGTGGAGGCAATTGGGACCCTAATGTTTTAGGGTATGAGCCTGTGCAAGGTTGGATTAACTTTTATGAGTCTTCTATGATGTTTCTAGTCTCTTGCTTGTACCACAATTGCGTGATTGGCAAGTGAGGGCTAGTTGAATGATTTCTTTTCCGTAGGAGGCGAGGTTTTTTCATTCTTGTATAGGCTCGCTAAAATGTGAGCGACCTAATGATCTTTAAAGGTTTGCTTTAGCTTAGCTAGGTTACTCCGGATTTTCTTGTCGGATTTCTTATGTAAGTTTGGGTAGACTTCAGCCTTTTTGCTGTTGATCTAATGAATTCAACTTCTATTTCAAAAAAAAAATCTAAAAAAATAATAAAATAATATTTAAATTAAACATATCTACTGGAGTAGAAGTATGTCAAAATTGACAATTGCCACCTCAACTTTCAAATTCAAATTTGACATAGACATTTTGACTCCATCTCCAATGATTCTCTTAGAGCTAGAACATGTCATCCACAATTCCGCATTAATCTGGATTTATACACTGGCATGGCCATAAATGATAAAAGATCTATCATTGCTACTAGTTGGCCTTTTTATTATAGTTATTGAATTAGTAGAAAAGAATACTTCAATTCAAGGTTAATTCAATAATTCTATTCATCTCATAATGAGGGTATATATACAAGTACAAATGAGTAGTCTAACTGTAATAGGAAACAATCTTTCCATAATTACAGGATATCCTAAATAAATAAAATCCTAATTGTATACAGATTTACAGCGATTCTACACTCCCCCTCAAGTTGGTGCAAAGATATCTATCATGCCCAACTTGTCAACTGAGCTGTCAAATACCTTCCTGGACACTCCTTTAGTAAGAACATCAGCTAATTGCTCCTCTGAGTTTACAAATGGAAAGCGAATAACCTTTCTGTCAAGATTTTCTTTAATAAAATGACGGTCAACCTCCACATGCTTTGTTCTATCATGCTGAACTGGATTATGTGCAATCTCAATGGCAGCTGTATTATCACAATGCAAATCCATAAGCTTTTTAAGCTTGTAACCCAGGTCCTTCAAGACATTACGAATCCACAATATTTCACATACTCCATGTGCCATACCTCGGAACTCAGCTTCTGCACTTGATCTGGCAACGACTTTTTGCTTTTTGCTACGCCAAGTGACAAGGTTCCCTCCAACAAAAGTGAAGTACCCAGATGTAGAACGTCTGTCCGTTTTATCACCAGCCCAATCTGCATCTGTGTACCCAACAACTTCCAATTCATCTTTTTTCTGAAACAGTAACCCTTTACCTGGCGCCCTCTTCAAGTACCTCAAAATACGAAATACTGCATCCATATGCTCTTCACTAGGACAATGCATAAATTGACTAACAACACTCACAGCATAAGCAATATCAGGTCTAGTATGTGAAAGATAAATCAACCTTCCTACAAGACGTTGATACCTCCCTTTATCAGTTGGCACTTGATCAGGATAGATAGCAAGTCCGTGATTCATCTCAATGGGTGTCTCGATGGGTCTGCAGTCCAGCATCCCCGTTTCAGCAAGTAAATCAAGAACATATTTCCTCTGTGAAAGTGAAATCCCCTTCTTAGACCTTGCAACTTCAATACCCAAAAAATACTTCAGTTGTCCCAGATCCTTCATTTCAAACTCCTTTGACAAATACTTTTGTAATTCATTTATCTCTTTCGGATCATCCCCTGTAACAATCATGTCATCAACATACACAATAAGAGCTGTAATCTTACCACTCTTGCGCTTGATGAACAAGGTATGGTCAGAATTGCTTTGTCTGTATCCAAAGGCTTTCATGGACTTTGAAAATCTTCCAAACCAAGCTCTTGGAGACTGCTTCAGGCCATACAAAGACTTCTTCAATTTACACACCTTGCCAACGTCACTTAGGTAATTCTTAACACCTGGGGGCACATCCATGTACACTTCTTCTTCCAAATTCCCATTAAGAAACGCATTCTTCACATCAAACTGGTGCAAGGGCCAATCTTTGTTTGCTGCAAGTGAGATTAGAATCCGGATAGTATTAATCTTTGCCACAGGTGCAAAAGTCTCCTCATAATCAATCCCATAGCGTTGTGTATATCCTTTGGCAACCAACCTCGCCTTGTATCTATTAATAGTTCCATCTGCATTAAGCTTCACAGTAAATACCCAACGACATCCTACAGTCTTCTTTCCAACCGGCATAGGTACTAGCTCCCATGTTGCATTCTTTTGAAGAGCTTCCAATTCTTCATTCATCGCCTTTGTCCATTTTGGATCCGCCAATGCATCCTGCACGTTACTAGGAATAGATACAGTAGATAATTGATCAACAACAAGTGCATGTGACCCAGAAATCCTATGGTTAGACATAAAATTAGCTATAGGGTATTTAGCTTTGGCTTTGATATCTGGTTCATATTGTTTCTTAGGAATTCCCTTGGTAACCCTTTGTGATTTCCTAGGTTCGACACTTTCTAACCCAGAAGACTCATTACAGTTTAGGGGTACCTGAGGTGGATCATTCTGACCGGGATCTTCAGTTGGTGATGCAGAAGGGGAAATATCTTGTGTGTGAGCTTCAGATATGTCTTGATTTTGATTCAAACTATCCAAAAAAGTTGTCTCTTCCATCTCGGAATTCACAACACTCTGTTCGGCAGTTACATTTTCTATTTCGGAATTCGCGACACTTCGTTCGGCAGTCGCATTCTGTTCGGCAGTCACATTTTCTGTTTCGGAATTCGCAACACTTCGTTCAGCAGTCGCATTGTCTATTTCGGAATTTACAATGCTCTGTTCGGCAGTCACATTGTCTGTTTCCGAATTTCTACCTTCAAATCTATCCTCCAAATTTTCCAAGTCTTCAAAGACATCAAAATCAATAATAGAACGAGAACGAGGATTCCCTTCACAACCTCTCTCCCCCTGAAGGGAAGACTGAGAAGCTCCCCCTGAGTAGTAAGGCTCGGATTCACGAAAAGCAACATCAAGAGAGACATGTATAGTGCCAGTAAGAGGATCATAACATCGATAACCCTTCTGGAAGTCAGCATAACCAACAAAGATACACTTACGGGCACATGGATCAAGCTTGCTGCGTTGAGGCTTGGGAATATGAACATAGGCTGTGCACCCAAACACCCGGGGCTCCAAATTAGGCATAGAAGGGATGGTCAAAAGTGTATGAAGCTTCTGATGAGGATTCTGAAACTCAATCACCCGTGAAGGAGTACGGTTGATAAGATATGCTGCTGATTTTACTGCTTCTCCCCAATAGGATCGAGGTACATTCATACCAAACAAGGAAGCACGAACAACTTCCATCAACTGCCTGTTCTTCCGTTCTGCAAACCATTCTGTTGAGGAGTATAAGAATTGGAGGTTTGATGACGAATTCCATGTGACCGGCAAAACTCAATCATAGGGCCATTCACAAACTCTCCACCATTGTCAGACTGAAACACTCTGATGGATTGTTGATACTGAGTTGCCACCATTTTGTGAAATTCGGTAAACATTCCAAATACATCACTCTTATTCTTCAGTATTGACACCCATGTCATGCGAGTGCAATCATCAATAAACGTTACAAAATACCGAGCTCCAGAAAGAGAAGGAATTTTCGCAGGACCCCAGACATCGGAGTGAATCTTCATAAAAGGAACAGGACTTTTATTAAGACTTGGTGAATATGAAATACGGTGACTCTTGGCCAGTTCGCAGATGTCACAGTGGAAATCCAAATCACTAACAACTGAAAACAATTGAGGTTGCAGCTTCTTAAGATAACGAAAGGATAGATGACCTAAACGGCGATGCCATAACCATACAGCTTCCTTCGCATTCTCTACCCCGTTGATATGATTAGCCTGTCCCAAAAGATGCTTCTGTTTCTTTCCAGTCTCTGTCAAATCCAGATAGTATAATTTCCCCCTTCTAACACCATAACCAAGAATCCGTCGAGTCAGAATGTCTTGAAACACACAGAAAGACGGATAGAAGGTCACAATACATGCAAGAGCTAAAATAACTTGACCAACAGACAAGAGATTATAAGCTAGTGATGGAACAACTAAGACAGATTCAAGGGTTAAGGTATCAGATAAAGCAATAGAACCTTCTCCGGTGACCGGAGTTGGAGTACCATCAGCAGTAGAGACAATGTCTTGAGGGGAACGTCTAAGGTTTTTCACAAGACTTGGGTCATTGGTCATATGGTCAGATGCACCTGTATCAATTATCCATGTATTATTCAAAGTAGCCTTATCCTTCATACCTGACTGCGCTACATTAGCGGAGGCATTGTCGAGATGCTCTTCCTCTGTAGTAGCAATAGCCGCCTTGCCCGGATTCTTTCGCGGTTTCCTGGTGAAGTCCCACCAATCAGGGTAGCCAATCACTTCATAGCACCGCTCCTTGGTATGACCTACTTCCCCACAGACAACACATTTTTTGTTTGCGTATGGGTTTGGTTTGTCATGAGGACGGCATGGAGAAGGACCTGAGAAGCCTGGAGGAGGACCTGGTCGGCGTTGAACGGCCATTGAGGAATTTGGGGTTTGTTTGTTTTTTTTTTAGGTTTGGTTTTTCTAGGGTTTCAAAAAATTCAGGGATGGCTTGATTTTAATGGTGGTGGTACGCAGCGGTTTGTGGTGTGCTTTGGGATTCAGGATTCAGGATTCAGGATTCAGGATTCAGGATTTAGGATTCAAAGGATGCAGGCAAGTTCAAAGGATTGAACCTGCTCTGATACCAAGTAGAAAAGAATACTTCAATTCAAGGTTAATTCAATAATTCTATTCATCCCATAATGAGGGTATATATACAAGTACAAATGAGTAGTCTAACTGTAATAGGAAACAATCTTTCCATAATTACAGGATATCCTAATTAAATAAAATCCTAATTGTATACAGATTTACAGCGATTCTACAGAATTACATAAGAAGAGTACCCATGATTCCAGAAAGCACTAGAATTTTGGCTTAATTGAAATCGATGTGAGATATATTTAGGCTGTTTGGTTTGGTAGAAGAGCCCCCAATGTCTCTCAGTCTGTGGACCTTTCTTTTGATTCTCATTAAACATGGCAAAGTAGGCAAACACATAAGCCTCTATAGTGCTTCCAGGTTTCTTTGGAGTCCCATTAGCCTTCACATGATTGATCAAATTGGAGTTGTAAATTATTGCATTCTCAATTGTAGTCACTTCTCCATCCCCACCGGAAGAGGGCCAACCAGACTCCGATACAACGATTCCCAAGGAATCGCTGCAGCTCTCTCTAGTGCCGAGTAAACTGTATCGAGAATAGCATCAAACAGGTTTTGATACCCAAGCTGGCCATCATGCACTACAGGTGATGGAGATGTAAAAAGAGCATACTCGATATTAATCTGACTGTTTTGATTGTAAGTAAAATAAGTGTATAGATTAACGAGTAGTGGAGATTGGTTGCGTGCTAAGAAGGCGATGATGGGATTAAGAAATGGTAAATGGTCAATACGGAATGATCCGTTTGATGGAGGGTAGGAGGGTTCTTTGAGGACGGCAGTGGAAATGGCAGTGGAGACTTTGATTTTACTGGCAAGATTCTCCGAAGTAATTGCTTTTTGAATGTTTTCCATTGCAGGGGCAACAAATGATGCTTGAGGACCTGTAGGATCTATTTCGTTTCCAACAACAATGTATTTGAAATTGACATTGCCATAGTTTATGACATTACTTTGGACCCAGGAATTAGCCTTGTCTTGGCTAGAAGAAATGTCTTGAAGGCGTTCATTTTCAACACCAAGCATGACCTCGATGTTGAAGCCTCTAAGGGCTTGGAGAGCTCCTTGGTTAGGATCATAGAGACGGATTTTCTGAATTCTATACTGGTAACATAGATATTACTTCCTGTGCTGGCAGTAAGTCGTTTCCCAAGGTTCCATAACAAACACCAATTAATCTTGGAACCTGCATTAGATTCAATGAAAGATATACTATTTAGTGATTGCGAATTCCGTAACGTGAAGAACATAAAATAGGGGTGTGTGTATATATATATATATATATATAATATATATATATATATATGAGAGAGAGAGAGAGAGAGAGAGAGAGATCTGTAGTTGCTGCTATGTGAGCCATTACTAGTATACCAAAAAGTAGGATTTTTGAAAGCATGGAAGGGCTTTTGGCAAGTAAATTGGCCTTTGCCATTGTACAGTGAAGTAATTAAGCTAAGAAAATAAGCAATTAAGTGTAATGCTTCCCCGACTTGTGAGTTACAGGTGCCATCTTTATAGATCGAGTGATTCACTAATTCATACAGAGGAATGTTGACTAGATAACAGGCTAGCTAGCTAACTCCACAAAAGAATACAAACATGCATATTACTAGCTAGCTAGCTAATTTCGAGTACACCCTCTGCCCCCAAACTCTCTGCAGTTTTGAGAGTCGGTCAACAGCTTCTCCACCCTCTGTGGTGTATTTTCCCTGAGTTTTGTCTCAGATCTGAGACTTTATGTCTCAGTTTCATTATAGCTTTCTTTGTTCCAGCCCAACTCTTCTTCAATTACCCAGATTTACTTCCACTTCTCTCACCCTCTTACAGATCCACCTCTCATGTTCTATCACATCGTTTTCTCTTTTTTCCACAATCCCCTCACACTCAGTGTCGCCCTGGGTATCTACATCTACGAATAGCTGCCGAACCGGTACTCCACTGATGTTTGTGGACATCACCGAACCAGTGGCGTTGTGTTGCTCGGTGGCCTCCACCACCACGACTGCCGTTTTCATGTCCTTTGGTACCTCTTTCCTACTTTTGCAAACTATTCAGGTATGAAGAATGATGGTGGACAAACCTCTGGCCTCCAGAAGTGAAGCTTTGGTCGATGTCTCTCTCTTTGCAGCTTGGTGGTCAGCAGCCATGGCGGATGGCTTCTCTGCGGCAGCTCTATGTGGATATAGATCTAGGGTTGGCTTTGGTTGTTGTTGGGTTTTGGGCCTCGGTTTGTTTTTATTTTCTGTCTTATGTAGGTTAATCAAGCTTTTGTCTTTTAGGCCTCTAAGCTTAGGACTTTTGCTTCTTTATACACATCAACGTTTGTAATTTGTTTCTCTTTGAATGAATGAGCTATTTGACCAAAAAAAAAAAAAAAGCTAGCTAGCTAATTCCACAAAAGATACAAACACATTACTATTACCTAGCATATACAGTTACAATAGTAAATAGTGCTACTGGATTTTTCTTGCACATGCAAAGCCAAGCCAAGTAGTACGTATATACAATTATTCATGTCTGTCAATGATTTTTATAGAGGAATTATTAATGCTGGTCTTCTCCTAAGTCTCCTCCGTAGGCTTCTCCATTCCAGCACATGCATTCTACTACAGTCACTACTACAAAAAGGTCATCAGACGACGGTGATTTTCTGTTGTGTGATGAACAAACTGACTGTGGTCTAAGTGAGTGTTGTGTGATTGAAAAATCAGACAACGTGATTTCACCCTTGTGTGACAATACTTTGCTCAATAGAATACGTGTTTCCGTTGTGTGAATTCTGCCCAGGCATGTGCCTGGCATGGCATGCCCGGGGATGTGTCGGTACATTCAGACAACAGAAGAAGGAATTCGCCGTTGTGTGAGATTCATAACACACAACAGGTATGACTCATTCTTTGTTGTCTGAGACTAATAACAGACAACAGATATAACTGATTTTTTGTTGTCTGAGGTAAGTATCACACAACTGAAGTGAAATTATCACCCTTGTCTGTTGATTATTCAGACAACAGAGATCATTTTATTTCTGTTGTGTGTTATGAATCTCACACAACATAATTTTGCATGTTTTCTTTTGTTGTTGGTTGTTAGTTCACACAACAGCTATATTTGGTTAGCTGTGGTGTGAATATTGTAATCAAATTGGGTAACAACAAGTGATTGTTGTAGGAGAAGCCTCAATTCTGAACTCTTTTATAGTCATACAACACATTGTCTTGTATTGTGTTGTATGACTAAACCTTGGACAACAAAAAGAATATCAATATAAATGTTTGACCAGAAATAATGCTAGATATATTACTAGATAAACAATACTCTAATCCATATCATTCAAGTACCATTATTCAAGTATTCATACATTCAAGTAACTAGATAATGCACTAAATCAGAGCACTCCTAGTTACCTACACAAGAATTAAAAAACATTCCTATCCTCGATAGCTCTCTTAGCCTTCAACTGCCTTTGGCTTCAACAAAACTTGGAATGTCTCACTCCCCCAATTGACCTGCAAGATGAAAACTTGTTTAGTGATTTGATAAAATTTGACAATGCCTACATTAGGCATAACATGATTCAATGGTTGCAGAAGAAAGATAATACAAAGCTGCATGGGAATGTGATGAAAGAGTAGTGAAAACGAAAATGCAGGAAATTAACAGCTAAGAACAAAAAGTGCAAGTGAAACCAAAACCAGCAAAGTCCAGAAATCACAATATAAATACATTGATTTCCACCATTACCACATGAGTACATGACTCATGACTTTAGATACAAAATGGGCATGTTCTTTCTCTCAAGGACAACAAAAACGACATTTAGCTAAGGATAGAACAGAGCCAGAGACAGAGCCAACCTTAACAATGATATGCAATCCTAGCTTAGGATAGTTTTGTGAGATTTGCAATTCTAAATAGAAAAAAAAATACATGCTGTATAATTATAGGCTTTAAGGCAACACTTTATTATCTTTGCAAGCATAAGTAGCATGTTATAACTTTAAGCACTAACCATTATACAAATCATTAAGCTTCTAATAAGAATAGATGCAGTTTACAAAAATCAATTAAGGAAAAAAAAATGCCAAGCACACAACTCTTAAGAAAGGGTGAGAGAAATCATGAAATGTTTGAAATAATGCTAACAATGAACACAAATACATGAAAAAGAGAGATCATCAATGAATGAAAAAATGCAGTAAAAACAATTATTACCTCATAGAATGCAGGGTATTTGATAGGCCTAACTACTATAGATTCAAAAAAGATTGAAAGTAACATAAAAAACAAAAAAAGAGAAACTGTAGATACAAAATGGAGGTATTGAAGTCTAAACCCATTGTATGTTTCCGACTAGATGGGACAAAGATGAGCATCAAATAGAGAACTACCGAACTTTCATTAGTAATATTCCAACCATTAAAGACATATATGGCATAGTTAACCAAAATCTTTTAGACCATATCTTCTAGACTATCAAGCATTCACAATGACAAATTCCTCTTGTTCATGGAGTAACAAAAGTGATGGAAGGAAGTCTTGACAAGTTCTCTCATAGAAAAAGTATTATGAGAATGAAACAGAATATAAGTTGCTCCTAAACAACTGCAAGATAAAATAAGATTTAATCAAGAATATACCAATAATAGAGAGTGAAACTCATGAAAGCTAGCGCAGCAAGATTTGGGCCCCAAAGGGGTATCCCATTTCTGGTAGGGTTTTGTAGGGATTTTGAGTTTTCTTAGTTAGTACTATTGAGACTTGCCTATTGACACAGATATTTCAAATGCACATGGTGATAATTAACAACAACCATTGAATTTCAGTGAATGATAAATTTTATTTCATAAGAATGATGCCTGACAAGTGAATTAGCAAGTAACCAGTAACCAAATGTAAACTATGAAAGTGCAAGGACACTGACAAACGACAAATTACCAGTAACATTATAAATTTTGTTAGAACTCATAATATTTAACAAAACACCCACAATGATTAACAATGGAATTCCTATATACTTAACCAGATTAACTGATTAGCAAATTAGCAATATGGAAGATTACAAAAGAATAGCTATATATATACACACACACCCCAAATAATAGTTATTAAACATGAAAACACATAAGCAAATTAATCAATAAAAATTGCAGCAAAGCTTCTGATCTATAATGAATAAAACATCAAAGAGAACATGGCAAGCTCTGAATTCTTGATATGATAAAATGTATTGCATTTTAAAATCATAGGCCAGCAAACAAACCATTGTATGAAAACAAAAGCAAACTCTGACGAATACCTTCCGATAGGCAGCCTCAGCTGGTATTGTGCTCAGACAGGAGCAAAGATAACTCTAGGCAGAAGGAAGGTTAGTGTACAGATTTATGTGCAGAATATCATTTAAAAAAAACAATGTAAAGGAACATGTTTGAATATAATTGATGATGACGAATTAAATGACTAGACAATTCAAAGCACAATCAAATGGCACCTAGCTATCGAACCCACTTATGATGTATAATGGTGTCTAACTAATAGAATCTTAATATCAAACATCGTGCAATGAATGAATTTCTTACTTCAAAATGAACTCTTTTCCAACTGTATCAGGATATGAATATAGCAAGTACCTTTGTGCAGGCTCTTACAGAAGCTGTAGTTCTTCCCTGAGCATTCTCACTGTTCAAAACATAAACATTGAACGATCAACCCAATAACTCAGTAAACACATTAATATACCTATGAAAGCAAAAGAATAGATAAACAAAGATGACAAAAGGTTCCAGCGTAGTTGTTTACTCATCTTGTTTGGCAAGATTTACACTTTATATATCCCAGATATTAGTAACCAACTCTAATATGAAGTCTTTGCCTTGTTTTCTCCCTATAGAAAGGGAAAGACAAACCTTTTCATAATCAATCAACAATAACTAAGAACCAAATCAAATTATATCAATGAACCCTAGACCCCTACTAAATTAAACTAACAAAACCCAAACAAAACCTAAAATTACTCTCAATTGATAACCCAATATCAAATACCTTGACTAGTTTCGTGGCCGCGACTTGTTCAACCTTACGCATAAATGGACAGAATGAGTAATATGGCAGCAAACTTGTACAACACAATTAGGTTTTCCCCAAATCCTTAACTTGCAGAAAACATTGATATAATTTTCAGGACAATAAAGCAAACGGACATGAAACCGGTCAAAATAGAAAGATGAAGATCTTTATACTTAATAAAAGTGAATAAGAATATGGTTTAGCAAGAAAGTACCTAATCTGCGTCATTTGCTCAAAAAGATCACTTAAGCTTTCAGAACTCCAAATCTGATTCTTAAATGAGCGATCGGTCCTGCATATCAGTTTTTAATAAGATGCCTTGTGTTGATCACCACTCCTTAACTGGGTTGGTAAATCTCAAATTATATAGACGCCATCACATAGAACAGAACAAAGGCATTTAGATCGAACCGTATGTTTTGACTATACCTTCTTCTTCGTTCTCTTAGTCTGCAACAAGAAAAAACCATTTCTTAGAAATACGTAACTTTTGAAGATACCAAAACAATTTGAAACAACCAAATCGATTCCTAACTCGATCTCTAGAACCCAAATAGTAAAACCCAGAATCCGAATTCCACAAACATGAACCGCAAAGGGATTGATTGATCAAAAATTAATTACTAGTATTGTGGCGCCATCAGCAGTGATTCAAACACTCAGAGAGAAAATACTATTGTCACCTGGCCGTTAGATTCAGCAGGGTGAGCGGCGAAGCCAAGAATGAGAGTGAAAGGAAGAGGGAAGAAGAAAAGCTAGGAAGCAATGCCTGTAGACGACGGGGGTCTTCTATTTCAAGATAGGACCCAAACGACGCTACTTTTAGAGTACCGGAACACCAAGTCACTGAGCTAGAGGCACTAATCGAGGTGGAGAAAAACCAAAACTAGGAGGAGGCTCAGGCTGTTGAGGATGGTGACGGCGCCGGAGAAGAGGCTGAGGCGGAGGATGAGAATAAGGAGCGGAGTACAAACCTTGAAATTGAATCCATTCGCCGGAAAAGGGTTCGAAAGAGAGATGGGTTTTTTGTCCAGCTTTGTTTAGAATTTTCAATCTATGAAGAAGAGGACTGAGATCGAGATGGTTTTGCGAGAGATGGGTTTCTAGGTTTAAGAGAGGACTAAGATTTCGGTTAGGGTCGAGAGAGAGCTGAGCGTCGAGCGTCAAGTGTCGAGAGGAAGGCTTTCTTTTTCTTCCTCTCTTTTGGACACGATGGAAATTAAACCTAGCTAAAAATTTGCATAGTTATTCACACAACACAAACCTTACCAACTGTCGTCTGAGTGCAGCATTAAAAATCAAAATGTGAAATCATGGAGGGAAACATGGCGCCTACATCATTTTGGCTCAAAATGTTGCCACTCAGTTCCAAGTTCACACAATAGATGTTGGAGACGTTGGAGTTTCAAAATGGATGGTTTGTTAGGGTTGTTTTAATTCAGTTGTTAATAACTCCTATTTGTGAGGAGCACGTTTTATTCAGCTAGTTTTTTGACTTTGTCTTCAACTAATTAACCACGATCGTAGGGTTGTTACAGACGTGGATTGTTATTTGTTTTCTGTTGCTTGTAATGGCTTTATAAGCCAACGTACTTTCATTCAATAAAGAGTGTGTGATCATCCATCAGATTAGAGAGTTTGTGTTTGCTTGGAACTGGTTTCCAACAATTTGGTATCAGAGCCCCACACGGGGCCTGATTGTGAGAGAAAGAAGAGGTAGAGATAGAGAGATTGAAGAAAAGAGAAGGAGAGATGGCTACAGTAGCAAACTTTGTTCAACCAGCGATTCCAAAGTTTGATGGTTATTATGACCATTGGTCGATGTTGATGGAAAACTTCCTTCGTTCGAAGGAATATTGGAGTTTAGTAGAGACAGGAATTACTATGCCTCCTAGTGGGTCAGAACCAACAGATGTTCAACGTAAGCAGATCGAGGATCAGAAGCTGAAAGACCTCAAGGTCAAGAACTACTTATTCCAGTCTATAGATCGAGCAATAATGGAGACAATTCTTGTCAAAGATACAGCAAAACAGATATGGGACTCGATGAAATTGAAGTACCAAGGGTCAACCAGAGTGAAGAGAGCTCAACTACAAGCCCTAAGAAGAGAGTTCGAGGTTTTACAAATGAAGGAAGGAGAAGGAGTTGACGAGTATTTTGCTCGCACTCTAACAATTGCCAACAAAATGAAGATTCACGGAGAGAGGATGGAGCAAGTGGTTATAATTGAGAAGATCTTACGGTCTATGACTGCTTGCTTTGACAATGTCGTTTGCTCAGTGGAAGAATCTAATGATTTGGACACTTTGACAATCGATGAACTACACAGTAGCTTACTGGTACACGAACAAAGAATGAAGGGCCATGGAGGTGAGGAACAAATACTCAAGGTCTCGTTTGAGGACAAGTTTGGAAGTAGAGGAAGGGGACGAGGAGCATTCAGGGCAAGAGGCCGAGGTAGAGGCAGACTAGGGTTCAACAAAGCAATGATTGAGTGTTATAAATGCCACAAGCTAGGGCATTTTCAATACGAATGCCCTAGTTGGGAGAAGGCTGCAAACTATGCTGAGTTAGATGAGGATGAGGAGCTTCTTCTGATGTCCTACGTTGAACTCAACAATTCGAAAAGGGAAGTCGTGTGGTTTCTCGATTCAGGTTGTTCTAACCACATGACCGGGAACAAGCAGTGGTTTGAAGATTTGGATGAGCAATTCAGACATTCAGTGAAGCTAGGGAATGACTCGAGAATGCCGGTGATGGGAAAAGGTAGAATCAAGCTCGAGGTTGGAGGAGTAACTCAGGTAGTAACTGATGTTTTCTACATTCCTGATTTGAAAAACAATCTTTTAAGCATTGGTCAGCTACAAGAGAAGGGGTTAGCAATTTTAATACAAGATGGAGCATGTAGGATCTATCATCCTAGAAGAGGGCTCATTATGCAGACACAAATGTCTGCAAACAGGATGTTCGTGTTATTAGCAAACTTGACACCTCAGCTACCTACATGCCTCAACATAGCTTCTGAAGATACCTCAGATCTTTGGCATTGAAGATTTGGTCACTTGAGTCACAAGAATCTCAGAAGATTGCAGTACAAGAAACTAGTAAAAGGGCTACCTCAGTTCAAAGCTTCAGGCAAGATATGTGAGAGTTGCATGGTTGGGAAGCAGCACCGAGAAGCTATGCCTAGAAAGAGTCAATGGAGAGCATCCCAACAACTCCAGTTGATACATGCTGATATATGTGGTCCAGTAACTCCTACTTCAAACAGCAACAAAAGGTATCTCTTGACTTTTATCGATGACTGTAGTAGAAAAACGTGGGTATACTTTCTTGCTGAAAAATGTGAAGCCTTTACAATCTTCAAGCATTACAAAAATCTTGTGGAAAAAGAAATAGGAATGTCTGTATGTTGCTTGAGAACAGATCGGGGTGGAGAATTCACATCGAAGGAGTTCAATGATTTTTGCAAGACTCATGGTATTAGGCGTCAGCTCACTACAGCCTATACACCCCAACAAAATGGGGTTGCAGAGCGCAAAAATCGTACCATCATGAACATGGTTCGATGTTTGCTATCTGAGAAGGAAATGCCAAAGTCTTTCTGGCCAGAAGCTGTTAGGTGGACTGTCCATGTACTTAACCAGAGTCCTACTTTGGCGGTGAAGAATAAGACACCTGAAGAATGTTGGAGTGAAGACAAACCAAGCGTGGAGTATTTCAGAGTGTTTGGTTGCATAGGACATGTGCATGTACCAGATGCAAAAAGACTGAAGCTGGATGACAAAAGCCGCAAGTGTGTGTTGCTCGGTTTGAGTGAGGAGTCAAAGGGCTACAAGTTATTTGATCCTACAACTAAGAAAGTTGTGATTAGTCGAGATGTGGTGTTTGATGAAAATGAGAGCTGGAACTGGGGGAGAAATGAAGAAGAAGTTCGTCTTGATGTTCTTGAGTGGGGAGATAGTGATGTTAGTGATGAAGAAATGAGTAACTCTGAAGGTAGTGAAGTTGACACAGAAGAGGAGCAGCAGAATGTGGAATCTAGCTCAAATGTGTCTCCTGAAACAAGTGTGCCAAGTTCACCTATAGGAGATACACTGAATTCACCAGAAGTAAGGAATCGGAGGGTGCCTGTGTGGATGCAGGATTATACAAGTGGAGAAGGCCTATCCGAGGAGGAAGATGTGCAGAACTTGGCTATGTTTATCTCTCATGAAGATCCAACATGGTACGAAGAAGCCGTAAGAAGTGAGAAGTGGAGAATGGCAATGGATGTGGAGATTGAGGCCATAGTTAAAAATGATACTTGGGAGCTGGTACAACTACCAAAAGGAGTTAAGAAGATTGGGGTAAAATGGGTGTACAAGACAAAGCAAAATGAGAATGGAGAAATTGATAAATGTAAAGCTCGCTTAGTTGCAAAGGGTTATGCGCAAGAACATGGAGTGGATTATAACGAAGTGTTTGCTCCGGTGGCACGTTGGGATACTATACGAATGGTTTTGGCTTTGGCTGCTCAAAAGGGTTGGTTGGTATTTCAGCTAGATGTCAAAAGTGCTTTCTTGCACGGGGAGTTAAAGGAAGCTGTGTTCATTGAACAGCCACAAGGTTATGAGCAAAAAGGTGAAGAAGGGAAGGTGTACAAACTCAAGAAGGCCTTATATGGTCTAAAGCAGGCACCAAGGGCTTGGTACAGTAAGATAGAGGGTTATTTCCTCAAAGAAGGCTTCGAAAAATGCAACTATGAGCCTACCTTGTTTGTCAAAGTGGAAGATGGAGGGAAAATTCTGATTGTAAGTCTTTATGTTGACGATTTAATTTTTACTGGTAATGATGCTTGCTTGATCGAGAAGTTTAAATGTTCCATGAAGTCGGAGTTCGAAATGACAGACCTAGGAAAAATGAAATATTTCCTGGGAGTTGAGGTTCAGCAAAGTTCGAAAGGTATTCACTTGTGTCAGAAGAAGTATGCTCGAGAAATCCTTGAGAGATTTGGTATGGGAAATTGCAACTCAGTTAAAAATCCCATAGTTCCTGGTACAAGATTGACAAAGGATGGTGAAGGAGGCAGTGTGGATGGAACGTTGTACAAACAGATGATCGGTAGCCTCATGTACTTGACGGCTACCAGACCGGATTTAATGTACAGTGTTTGTCTTATCAGCAGGTTCATGGCTAATCCAACCGAGATACACTTGTTTGCTGCAAAAAGAGTGCTTAGGTATCTACAAGGAACCACTGAACTAGGAATGTTCTATGAGAGAGGAGCTGCAGATGAACTGATGGCTTATACGGACAGCGATTATGCCGGTGATCGTGATGATAGCAAAAGCACCTCAGGCTATGTGTTTATGCTGAGTGGAGGCTTGGTCTTGAAGAAGCAGCCAATTGTAACTCTTTCTACTACGGAGGCGGAATATGTGGCAGCAGCGGCATGTGCTTGTCAGAGTATTTGGATGAAGAGAGTGCTCAATCAGTTCAGTCCTTGTCAAAGTAAGTGTATTACTGTGTTTTGTGATAACTCATCTACCATTAAGTTGTCAAGAAATCCAGTTTTTCATGGGAGAAGCAAACATATAGATGTGAGGTTTCACTTTCTACGTGATCTCACGAAGAATGGTGTTGTTGAATTGAAGTTTTGTGGTACGGGTGAGCAGCTTGCAGACATTATGACAAAGCCTTTGAAGTTGGAGAGCTTTATAAAACTTCGAGGGCTGCTAGGAATGAAGTTCTTGAATGAGTTAAACTGATTGCTTTCAGCAATTTCAGTTTAGGGGAGAAAATGTTGGAGACGTTGGAGTTTCAAAATGGATGGTTTGTTAGGGTTGTTTTAATTCAGTTGTTAATAACTCCTATTTGTGAGGAGCACGTTTTATTCAGCTAGTTTTTTGACTTTGTCTTCAACTAATTAACCACGATCGTAGGGTTGTTACAGACGTGGATTGTTATTTGTTTTCTGTTGCTTGTAATGGCTTTATAAGCCAACATACTTTCATTCAATAAAGAGTGTGTGATCATCCATCAGATTAGAGAGTTTGTGTTTGCTTGGAACTGGTTTCCAACAATAGAAAATCTTAAATCTATTGTACAATTTCTATAGCTTGCACTAGGCCTATCTAGGGGAAGACATTCAAGCAAGCTTCCTCGAATTTTGATGCTTAGTTTTTCAATCACACAACGGAAATAGTGAAACCCGTTGTCCTAGGAGCCCAAATTTCAGTGTTTCAAGAGCCAACCAAGACTCCAAAGTGGAGGGAAATCTGTCGCTAAATTTTTTAAGACTTAGACGACAGACATTACTTCATTGCCGTTGTGCCATGTAGTTCTGACAAAAAAGTTATCACTTAGCTGACATTCACACAACAGAATATAACTAAAACCGTTGTATGGTAGAGCTTTTAAACACACAACAAATGATTTCTATTCCATTGTGTGATTAGTGTTGTGTGATTAACTTTTTGTAGTAGTGAGTCCAGTAAGTAATTAATATTTGAATTATTGGAGCTGACTATAAATTGGTTACTCAAAATTATTATTATTATTATTATTATTATTATTATATATGTATATATGTATATATATAGGGTGGTGGTATTCACACACCCATTTTCTCTATTCAAACACCCTTTCTAATTTTCAATTACTTTAATTCAATTATTTTTTACAAATTACCCTAGCTACCCTCCCTTGTAATTTTGTTTCTTTTTCTTTTTTCTATTTGACAAGTTAATCATGAATCAAACATCAATACATCATTATACAATAAATCAAAGTTTTTTTTTTTTTGGTAGTATAAGTGAAGGAAAAATTATACGTTCATTAAGCTGAATAACCTATACTATTACACAAGAAATATGCTTCCTAGTTAATTACGTTCATCCAACTGAATCTAAATTGCAAAGTTTGTCATCAACCTTTCATAATACATTCTTATTATTTATGCGTGAGTATTATTTCAATACAGTTATCTAAAATACATTATATTAAGAGTTCCTACCATTGATTATGTGTGTGTCTACATTTGTTTAGCCTCTCAGGTTAGTCTTATTCAAACGATTAATTTTGAACTATACTCCATTTTCTTTTGGTACATAGAAGTTTCTTAAATTTGTAGACTGTGTTTGAAGATAGCTTATTGTCAATCTATAAGAGACGAGAAATTCTAGTAAGCTAGCTAGGTGCAATATTGGTACTGGAGACAACAAGAGAGTAAAGCATGCGTCTTACCCCTTCTCCTTATACGAGGACAAACTTTGCAATTTAGATTTAGTTGGATGAACGTAATTACCTGGGAAACATATTCCTCATCTAATAATACAGGTCATTCCACTTAATAAACGTATTATTTTTCCTTCATTTGTAGGTAGAAGAAAATTGATTTACTGCACAATGATGTTTGATTCATGATTGACTTGCTAAATAAAGAAAAAGAAAAAAGAAAAAGAATTACAATGGAGGGTAGTTAGGGTAATTTGTAAAAAATAATTGAATTAAAGTAATAGAAAAATAGAAGAGTGTGTAAATAGAGAAAATGGGTGTGTGAATAGCGCCACCCTATATATATATATATATATATATTATAGACTGATAAACAGACTTTCTGTTAATTGAATTTTGCGATTTATTAATTACATTATTAATTTCTTACCTTTGTAAGGTGAAGAATATTTTCTGTAGTATCAGTACAGTTTGAAATTTGAGTCTTGAATTTCCATAGACCTAAACTTTTGTTCCATGACAACACTCTAGACTAGGACTTGAATTATTGCTTTGAAATGACATGCCTACAAGATTCTTGCTTGCTCAGAATTGATACGATAAGCTTATTGTCCCGCTAGGCTTCCAATCCCTTTGTTTGATCAGAATGGTAATATCGAGAAATGTAATTAGTTCACTTATGTATGGAGGGGAATGCAAGTCAATAACGCTATGGAACTTTATGAATTGATTCCACAAAAGAGTACAAAACATAGTAAGGTTGCAGTAGTACTACTAGATTTTTTTTGCAAAAAGGCAAGTGATGCTGTCAATATGATTTTTGTGGACGAATGGTGATCTTCTTATAAGTCTCCGCTGTGTAGAATTATAGTGTTGGAAATTTTAATATTAAATTATTAATTTTCATAATTTGTGTATGAATAATTTAGTGAAAATGTGTGAAGTTTAATAAATGTAAATGATTATACAATGAGAAGTCATGACTTTTCATGTAATACCCCGAAAATTAGCTATTAATTCCTAATGGTTTCGGGAATTATTAAAGTGTTCATTGATACGATTTCACTGTTCAAGGGTGGAGCGGAAATTATTTTGAATAATTATTCGTTCAGAATGCTTTGTTTCAGGGGTTGACTTTTTATATGTTAGGATTATGTGAAAACTTCCTTCACAGAAATTGTAGAGCGCATTGATACGATTTCGTGGACATACAGAAGTAACAGAATGCAAAAATCGGAGTTCGTATGAGGAAGTTATGGCTTTCGAAAAAAAGTTTCCATTTTGGGACAAATAGAAAAATTTGGCGAATTTTCAGAAAACCCTAATTTTTCCAAAAAAGGAAAATACATATCCCTTTTTCTCTCTCTCTTCCTCCCGACATTGGAAATAGCCTCAAAACTTCGTCTGGCGATTTCTTTGTTGTCCAGTAGAAAAGAATACTTCAATTCAGTGTTAATTTGATGATTCTATTCATCCCACAATGAGGGTATATATACAAGTACAAAGGAGTAGTCTAACTCTAATAGGAAACAATCTTTCCATAAATATAGGATATCCTAATTAAATAAAATCCTAATTACATACAGATTTACAGCGATTCTACACTCCCCCTCAAGTTGGTGCATAGATATCTATCATGCCCTTGTCAACTGAGCTGTCAAACACCTTCCTGGACACTCATTTAGTAAAAACATCAGCTAATTGCTCTTCTGAGTTTACAAATGGAAAGCGAACAACCTTTCTGTCAAGATTTTCTTTAATAAAATGATGGTCAACCTCCACATGCTTTGTTCTATCATGCTAAATTGGATTATGTGCAATCTCAATGGCAGCTGTATTATCACAATGCAAATCCATAGGCTTTTTAGCTTGTATCCCAGGTTTTTCAAGACATTACGAATCCACAACATTTCACAGACTCCGTGTGCCATACCTCGGAACTCAGCTTCTGCACTTGATCTGGCAACAACTTTCTGCTTTTTGCTACGCCAAGTGACAAGGTTCTCTCCAACAAAAGTGAAGTACCTAGATGTAGAACGTCTGTCAGTTTAATTTATCACCAGCCCAATCCGGATCTGTGTACCCAACAACTTCCAATTCATCTTTTTTCTGAAACAGTAACCCTTTACCTGGCGCCATCTTTAAGTGCTTCAAAATACGAAAGACTGCATCCATATGCTCTTCACTAGGACAATGCATAAATTGACTAACAACACTTACAACATAAGCAATATCAGGTCTAGTATGTGAAAGATAAATCAACCTTCACCTCCCTTTATCAGTTGGAACTTGATCAAGATAGATAGCAAGTCCGTGATTCATCTCAATAGGTGTCTCGATGGGTCTGCAATCCAGCATCCCCGTTTCAGCAAGTAAATCAAGAACATATTTCGTCTGTGAAAGTGAAATCCCCTTCTTAGACCTTGCAACTTCAATACCCAAAAAATACTTCAGTTGTCCCAGATCCTTCATTTCAAACTCCTTTGACAAATACTTTTGCAATTCATTTATCTCTTTCGGATCATTCCCTGTAACAATCATGTCATCAACATACACAATAAGAGATGTAAGCTTACCACTCTTGCGCTTGATGAACAAGGTATGGTCAGAATTGCTCTGTCTGTATCCAAAGGCTTTCATGGACTTTGAAAATCTTCCAAACCAAGCACTTGGAGACTGCTTCAGGCCATACAAAGACTTCTTCAATTTACACACCTTGCCAACGTCACCTGGGTAATTCTTAACACCTGGGGGCACATCCATGTACACTTCTTCCTCTAAATTCCCATTAAGAAATGCATTCTTCACATCAAACTGGTGCAAGGGCCAATCTTTGTTTGCTGCAAGTGAGATTAGAATCCGGACAACATTAATCTTTGCCACAGGTGCAAAAGTCTCCTCATAATCAATCCCATAGCGTTGTGTATATCCTTTGGCAACCAACCTCGCCTTGTATCTATTAATAGTTCCATCTGCATTAAGCTTCACAGTAAATACCCAACGACATCCTACAGTCTTCTTTCCAACCAGCATAGGTACTAGCTCCCATGTTGCATTTTGGTTTACCTAGAGGATGATGTGAGAAGCCTGGAGGAGGACCTGGTTTGCGTTGGACAGCCATAATAGAAGATTCGGTAGGTATCGAATGCCCTATAGCTTGTTTCTCTTATTACACCTTGCGAATGTAAGCATAGCTCTGCTCCAAAGAGAATTTAGGTTCCTTGCGCAGGATTTCTCCATGCACCTGATCATACTCTAGGTCAAGTAACATGCATCCGGGACATCGCTGAGGTCTCTTAAACTACAGCTGCAACATTATCATTCTGATCGAGAGGCCACCCTTTGATCAATCTCCTGGAACATCGCCACTAACTCATTATAGTAGGTAGGAATAGGCAGTCCATTTTGCTTTGCTTCAAAACACTTCTTGTTCAATTCAAAGATCTGGGTTTCATCAGAATCATCATAAAAAGTTTTCTCTACAGCTTCCCAAATATCTTTTGCAGTAGGGAGACAAATATACATGTTCATAAGAGAGGACTCCATGGAGTCAATGAGCCAACTTTTCATCTTTTCATTGTCCGTGGCCCAAGCTTCATACTCTGCAGAATTTATGGCGGGTTCAGCCTTCACTCCGGTCAGATAACCAACCTTCCCTCATGCTCCAATGCGCATCCGCATGAGAGGAACCCATATGGTGTAGTTGGATTCATTCAAGACAACACTTGTTGGGAACGCAGAGTTGTCTTGTTGGGTGGTGTAGTGGTGATGGATGACTTGTGAGGATGGCACCATTGCCTTCTCGGGATTTGACTGTTCGCCTTCAATTACATGTCCGGCCATTAAGGAATTCAGGATTTTTGCAGGATTGGGTTTTCTAGGGTTTCAAGATGGATCTGAATTTTTTTTTTTTTTTGAAAAAAGGTAGGGTGATGTGGTTTGGAATTCAATGGTGGTGGTACGCAGCGGTTTGTGGTGTTCTTCAGGATTCAAAGGATGCAGTGCAAGTTCAAAAGATTGAACCTGGCTTTGATACCAAGTAGAAAAGAATACTTCAATTCAAGGTTAATTTGATGATTCTATTCATCCCACAATGAGGGCATATATACAAGTACAAAGGAGTAGTCTAACTCTAATAGGAAAATATTTCCATAAATACAGGATATCCTAATTAAATAAAATCCTAATTACATACAGATTTACAGCGATTCTACACCACCATAGGCCTCTCCACCGGTCCTGATTGTCTTGCCTTGAAGTCCTCCAGCGATCTGTGGTAGCTTCTCCTCCCTTCTCTGCGTCTACGCGGCAGTGGAATGAAAACTCAATCCGATCTCAATTTTTGGTCAACAGAGAGTTCTCCCTCCTCCAACCACCATAGATCGAGCCGCTAGCCATTCTAGAATCCCCAGGAGATGCTGATCATGCTCGTTAAGTGGTTTTAACAGAAAAGAAGCATGGATGGAGAACTAAGCCAAATAAGAAAATGGTGAAAATCTCCTATCTATCTACTGTTTATGTAATTTCCGGCTTATTCGCTTTGATTTAGACTTTGTGCTAGTTGTGAATGTTATTGGGCATGTTGTTAGGAAGAGATTAGCATAGGTTCCACTACCCAATTCGAAGGTGGACGGCGGCGCTTGGCGGTGGCTTCCGACCACTTCAAGGATAGTTTTTGTTCCTGATTTTGATCTACTCGTCGATAAGAGTATTTCGATATAAAATAAGTAATTTTTGGAGATTGTACGATTATGTTATGGATTTTAGGGTTTTTGATTCGATTGTTTTTGATCTGTGAGGATTTGGCTATTCAATCGACTTGTAGTTTTGATATATTGATCGTATAAGTATTCTGGAGACCTTAGGTGGTCTTGGGCGAAGTTTTGCCTCGATTGGCATTACTTTCAAGGTTTTAATACAAATGGGGGTTCGAAACTTAATCACTTTTTATTTGTGTACTAAGTTGTGACGTATATTACTTAGGTGATTGATGGAGCGTATTCGATACCTTATCTCTACTGTAAGAGAAGATGTAGCGGGATTTAGAGGTGAGTAAATCTCACATGGTTCATTTACGAACAGAATTAGTTATTATTCGGAATTATGTGATAAATTTTAAATCGTTTTCGGAAATGAATATTTGTTTTAAATAATATGAACTCGATCGACAACTGTTCATAAGACTGCGGTTCACAGGTAAGTAAAATGAGTTTTCAAGTATAAAAATGATTTTCTCTAGTTTTGTGATCGTGGACTATAGTTGGTATTAGTATCATTCCTCAGCGGATGACTATGTGTATATATATGTATATATATCAAGGTTCGAAAAATCGCTAGCGCTAATCGGGCGGTGGGCTGGGGAGGAGCGCCCAGGCGCCTAGGCGGGAGTCTAGGCAGCGCCTAGGCGGTTTTATATCATAAAAATATATATATATATATATATACACACACAAGTATATATAGCCTAATATATGAATACTTATTATAACTTATAACTAATAAGATATTCAATAAAATTATATTTTATTCCAAGTTTCCATGCCCACAAACAAAACTAGTGAATTAAAAGAGGGAACATAGGGAAGAGTATTCTCCGTCAAAAAGAGAATACATGAAAGACTAAACATAAAAGTTACCTCTGTCCCTCCCACTCTCCCTCTCTCCTCTCTGTCTCCATTCTCCAACAAATATTTATATAATTTGTATAGGAAACATGGAAGCCTTACACACCACCTAACATATTCAAAATTTCAATATTCAATTATGCTTCTAATTATGCAGCCACTTGCACATTTATCCTCTCTCTCTCTCTCTTCTGTCTGAATCCTCTCTCTCTCGACAAACAGCAGCCATCCCTCTCTCTCTCTCTCTCAGCAGTGTTCATTGTCATCTTTTCTTCCTCTCTTGCCCAAAACCAGTAGCCACCACCCTCCACAGTCTCATATTTCTCTTCATTGTTCAATCACCTCGTGAATTAATTCACAAAAACAAGGTTTCAATTCTCAAATTTCAAGATCTTGATTTAAGGGGAAGTTGGGGGTGGCTTGGGGGGAAGCTACGGTGGCTCAAGGGGAGCAGAGGGAGTTTGAGGCCGAGATAAAGCGGTGGAGCAGAGGCTCGGTGGAGCTGCGGTAGAGGAGTGGTGCAGAGACGCGGTGGCTTGGTGGGGGAGAGCGAATACGAGTTGTGGGGATCGAATGGTTTAGGTGTTTAGCAGATTAGATAATACTATGTTGATTTCCAATTGATTTCCACAGCTCGAGTTGTGGGGATCGAGCTGCCATCTTAATACTTGTTGATTTGGGGTTTCGATGTCGCGAAAAAAGAAAGAAAAAGAAATTGAAACCCTCCCAGCCGCCCAGCTACCCAGACGGACGCCTAGGCCACCTAAGGGGCCGCCTAAATCCATTCCGCCTAACAGCTCCGTTTAGCCAATACTCGCCTCGGTCTCCTGCCGCCCAACACCTAGGCGGCCTGGGCCGCCCTTTTTTAGAACACTGATATATATATATATATATATATTTACGTGGAATATATATTGATGCAGTTGTTTAATGAGGTGGAATTAACTTGTTTTGTGAATTCGATGTTTCTATTGTTGTGATTTAATTTTCTAAGAAAATGAATGAGTTTGGTTCTTTTGAATGGAAACAATTATATTATTGACATTTCGTAATTGAGAGTTTTACTTGTTAAATTGTGTTGGTGGTTTGTGGTGTGAAAACAATATTTTGAAATTGATTTCTTTATTATTTTTGGAGATGGGAGTTGAGCTTTGAAAACAATATTTGTTGCAGTCGAGTTTATTGTTTTGGAAAGTGTTGAGGTTGTTTAACAATTTGAGTCTTGAGAGATTTTTCAAATGTTTTGGTCTTTGTACCAAGGGCCACAGTAGTGAATGATGGTGGGTTATCAGAACCCTGCCCTTGGCCGGGGTATGGTTATGATTCAATTAGAGCTCTAGTTTGTCTGTCATTGTATGTCATGGGGATAACAAGCAGGTTACTTGCGACTCATGAGTACGTATTTTTAAAAGAGAGTTTGAGTTGTATCCTTCTTTTAATTGTCCAAGGAGAGACTTGATTTCATATTAAATTGTGCGTTGAAATTTATATGATTTTGTCACTTTAGTGATGTATGTTACCCTTAAGAGGTAAGTTTGTCGAGTTTTGAAAACGAGTCATTTTGTGGGATCATTTTAATGGAGTTGAAATGGTGATTTATGTTTTATTTAAATTGTTTGATTTCATAATTGATTTATGTTTTACTTTGAGTCGTTTGATTTTAATGTAATCGATCTCCTGAACTAAACTATGTGCAGGAGTTGCTATGATTTGAATTATGTGATTTTGGGTGATCTCCTGAACTAATTTTCTATGCAATGATTACTAATTTCTACCTAGTGTGATTGTATGTTTGGTTATGTTTTGTGGAGTTAAATATTGTTGCATGATTTGAATTATGTGATTTTGGGTGATCTTCTGAACTAATTTTCTATGCAATGATTACTAATTTCTACCTAGTGTGATTGTATGTTTGGTTATGTTTTGTGGAGTTAAATATTGTTGCTTTAATTTATCTCATGAGTTGAGAAATTTTAAGCATGCGTGATGTGAGTCATTTTATTTGAGTTTACTCATACAAGCTTAAAAAGCTTACCAGGTTTGTTGTTGAAACCTGGTGCATTATTCCATGGTTTAAGGGTTTTACCTATAGGTCAGGGTAACCAAGATTTAGGTCGTAGCTCGTTGACATAGCAGTTTTAGGTTTAAAACCTATTTTGTTTATTTTATTTACTGCTGTTTGTAGTATGCTCTTAGTGAGCGTTTACATTTACCTTGATACTTCTGAGCTTATGTAAACACTTGGTGATTTGATATTTGACTCTAGTGATTGAGGCTGCATTAACTTTTGTGGTTTCAATTCGTTTATTGTTTAACTTAATTGGAGAAAAATTCTATGTTTTTGGGTGTTTCGTTGAGTTATCACGTTTCGGATTCCAATTTCTTTATTCGAAATTCAGGGGCGTGAGAGTTCACAAAAGGTATTTTTGGTGAAAAGTCATATCTCCTCAAAAGTCACCTTACATCTATAAAACACTTGCTACACCATCTTCTGAATATCACTTCTTGAATTCATCTTTCCTCCTCTCCTTTTATATATGAGTCTTTCCTAGTGTGATAAAACCAATTGAGTCTTTTCAAGAGAGAGTTCATACACAATCTAATTTTGCTGTTCTTGAGGTTTGGAGTGCTATTACCATAAGAAGAAAGTCGTTGTATCATGGGAGACGTTTGCCATTGAAACCTTTAAGCACCAATGAGGCGGTGATTCCGTCTTAAGGACATAAAACCAAGTTCTAGACTCAACCATATTATTTAAGGTTTTCTAACTTTTATTCGTTTTGGATTGTTTAGATTTATGCATTCAATTTAGTATATTATTTGCATAAATAATTTCTTAATTTTCCTATTAATATAGCAATGTTACCAACAATTAGCACATTATACAGTTCACGAATATTCGAATTATTGGATCGTACTAAGCAATTTCACAAACTTTTCCACGATTATTGGATAGGCCGGTAAACAGATTTACTATAGCTAATCGAAAGCAGATGAAATGACATGTGGTTTTAGCCTTTAGGGCTAACTTTTGGGATTCCCAGTTAAACTTATTTCCTAGTCTTTACTACGCTACTCAATCTTGCTTGGTCCTTCCTTAAAGGGACACACTATTTCTTCAGTTCCTGAGGAAAATGAAGACCCCTTAGGCCAGCTTGATATAGCTAGCTAGGGTTTGGCATTTTATGTGGACTTGATCAATGGATATTGCAGACTCAATAATGCATATAGGACTGCTATTACATACTGCTTGGAAAGTACCTCCACTTGTTCATGGTGAACCCACTCAAAACATATCCAGTGAATAGTGAAACCATTTCGTAAACACCCTTACCGCAGAGAGCGAGGTAATTTGTCTTGCTCTTTTATATTTGGATTTTTATTTTTCATGTTAATCAATCATCAAATATATGCAAATTTAAATTTAAATTCTGAATTGCAAAATGTCACTAAGGTTTCAGATCTGTATCGTATCAATCCACAATTGTGTGCTTCAATTACAAAGAAAAAACTGATATGCGTGTGCATGTGCAGTCTGAAACTCTGAAACTGTAAAAGTTCATGTTGATCTAAAAGGCTCATAGAAACATGTAAAGCCCTTCTGGATAGCCCATGCTACCATCTTAGTAGATTTTTGTTGCACGAAGACAAGTCGTGGAGAAGAGTTTCATGGAACTTCAGTAATTCCACAAAGATGAGTGGTGCAAATTCATTCAAATTAATGCATGTCTCTAGACAGTTTCTGTGGAGGAATATATGGCATGGTCCTCTCTTTCTACTCGAGTCGCTCATCTGTACGTAGGCTCCATTATTCAACAAAATTTAATTGTGAAGACAAGATGACTAATTAAGTTAAGGAATTAGAGGCTTAGAGCTAGCTAGCTAGGCATGCAAATGTCATTTAGGTTTGCAGTATTTGCGTCATAAACTAGGAATCAGTCCATCTATGACGCGTCAGATTCACAGAACCTACTGCCGACAGATATATCGACGTCGATATACTTTTTCCATATGTTCATGCCTGGCAGCTTCTTCCGATCCCCGGCCATACTAGCTTTGAATTACGTTCAAGTGTACAACATGTGTTTCTAATTAAAAATGTGTCTTTTGACCAAAAAAAAAAAAAAAATGTGTCTGATTTTGGTACGGCTAGGTGTTTGAAGCCTAATGATTTGTGGTCTCATTAGATTTATGGCCTCAATATTAGGTGTCATGCCATGTCACCTACACACATCACTTATTTGTCAAATCATGCCATGTAATTCTTGAGAAAAATATCATTTTAGCCTTCCAAAATCTAATGACTCTAAGTTATTTTGATTTTTTTTTTTTAAAAGAAAAATTATTTGTCTTTTTTTCTTCTTTTCATTACACTCATGCTTAGATTTAATAACAATGTCAAGAATAGAAAAAAATTCATGTAATTCAATCAATAGATTTGCACATACATTTGATCAATAGATTTGCATAACACATGTATATGAGTTCAACCTTTGTTGCGTTATGTAAATTTTGAAAAATTAATGTGAAAATACATAGTTATATCATTATATATGTTCTTATGTTCTCTTTTCTCTTTATGTAGCTAGGGTTTAAACGTTATATTTTAGTTATTATTTTCTGTTTGTTTATTTTCCTTATATTTAGATTGTAGATGATAATTAATGAATGCTATTAACATGAATTTTTTTTTCTTACCTCTTAATTTAGACATGTATTTTTCAAATTCAATTTATTAATGCTATTTTTTTGGATGAAATTAATCAATAAAGTTATTGCCTATTTCTTGACACCTAATTCAAATATATATGCTATTTGGAAAGAAAAATTAAGGAAAGATTTAAATGAAGAAAAAATATTGGTTAAAGAATTGTAGACATATCTCTTAAATTAATACATAATTAATAGTAGATTTTTTTTTCGTCACCTAATTAAATTCATTAATGTAATTGATTCACCCCTAACATCTAAAAGGAAATATAAAAGGGTAAAGTTGGTGTTTCAATAGTATGATGTGGTAAGATATATTATGTGAAATTGAAAATAAAATTAGTATTTGCTTACATGACATGACACCTAGGATTTAAGGCCATAAATCTTAGGCCTCATTGAGGCCCTATATCATTGCCCTTATTCTAATGGGCAATGATATAGGGCCTCAATGAGGCCTAAGATTTGGTGGCCTCAAATCCTAGGTGTCATGCCATATAAGTAAAAAAAATTTATTTTCATTCCATATATATCTTGCCACATTCATCCTATTTCAACACCAACTTTACCTTTTTACATTTCCTTTTAGATGTTAATTAGGGGGTGAATCAATTACATTAATGAATTTAATTAGGTGACAAAAAAAAAATTTCAGCTATTAATTTAAGAGATATGTCTACAGATTCTTTGATCAATATTTTTCTTCATTTAATTAAATTATTTCCTTTAATTTTTCTTCCCAAATGGCATTAATATATTGAATTATGTGTCAAGAAATAGACGTTAACTTTTCTTTCCAAATATTGATTAATTTCATCCACAAAAATATAGCATTAGTTAATTGAATTTGAGAAATACTTATGTCTAAATTAAGAGGTACGAAAAAATTACACGTTAGCAGCCATTAATTAACATCTGCAATCTAAATATAAGGGAAAGACAAACAAAAAATAATAAATTCATATTTAACGTTTAAACCCTAGCTACATAAAGAGAAAACAATGAACAAAAGAATAAATACAATCATATGAATATGTATTTTTTACCTTATATTTTCAAAATTTGCAAGAACCTAACAAAGATTGAATTCATATACATGTGTTATACAAATCTATTAATCGAATGTACGTGCAAATCTATTAACTGAGTTACATGAAATTTTTTCTACTTTTGATTGAAGAAAAAAAAATTGTTGTTTAAATTTAAGCATGAGTGTAATGAAAAAAAATGAAAGAAAGCCAAATTTTTTTTTTTTTTAGAAGAAAGCCAAAATAATTTAGAGTTATTAGATTTTTGAAGGATAAGATGGTATTTTTCTCAATAATGACATGACATGATTTGACAAATAGATGATTTGTGTAGATGACATGACATGACACCTAAGATTGAGGCCACAAATCTTAGGCCTCATTGAGGCCACAAATCATTTTCCTATTCTAATATAGCTTGGAGTGGTAGCATTGGAAGTGATCATGGGAAAGCATCCCGAAGATCACATCTCCTATATAATTTTTGTCATTTCCATCATTAACTTCAACAGAGAAACACTTTCAACTGAAGGATCGATGTATTGGACATACGGCTCTTCGCTCCTAGCAATTCACTTCCTGCGAAAGTGATCTCAGGTGCAAACCTTGCATTTGCATGCTTGTGAACAAATCCACAATCTCGACCAACCATTCATCAAATTTCCCCGGAGTTGTTACTTTAAATATTACACAATTTTGTCAGTCAATGTCAGATTTAGAAATCTGTATTAGCTTCTTTCAATGTAAATATGTCTGCGTTAACTCTTTGATGTTGTAAAGTGTCTGTGGAATATATTCGTTTTGGACTGAAAACATTATCATTTCAAAATCCAGATATAAATATTAATCTCCATTAATTCTAATTCAGGTGCAAGACCAGTTACTCCCAGAAGCTTCCTGTAAATTTGAACTCTGTCTTCTCTTGAATTTCCCTGATCACTTTACTGTAGTTTAGGTTCTTTTCTTTCAGCTTCGATTTGTAGCTGCACAATCGTTATTGTCGGCCAGATCGAGCTGTGCACTAATTGATTATAGAACTACCTCATCTACCTCCCACTTAATATCTTTACTTGAGATCACGTGGAGTCATGAAGACTAGTTCATTTGCCTGTTCTTTTTCTTCTATCGTTTTATTCCAAGTCTTCTAGCCTCGAAGCAATGTGAGGCTTCTAACATGAGAATTCAATTGTCTCATAAGTTAGGCGGAGGTAGTAGCCAGTACGTGGTGCTCATTCTTGTACGCAGGCATAATAATATCATCATAGAGTCTACCGGATAATAGGGCATTCCATTCAGAAGACGTACAAGGGTGCCATACAATAATATCCATCTTTCCTTATCAAATAATAATATCTATTTGTCCTAAAGTTCGATCATGAATAATTAATTAACTGTTATTGAAGATGACTTTCCGAGAAGGAAGCAATTTGATCCAGCAATCAAAAGGTCCACACCATTTGTTACGTACGTATTGTGATGATGCATCATAAATCAAATGGTCGACTTATTGGGTTGACTCCGCCAGCGACTTGACTTGGTTACTCACTCGATCACTTACTAGGAGACAACCGCAACTCATGCTTAATGGTTTTAGACAACCGCAACTCATGCTTAATGGTTTTAGACAACCATGCACCAATCATTCGTAAGAAAATGAAATTGAATATGTTACGAAAGTTGATAGATCGAGTTGGGACCCAAAAAGGAAAGGAAAATAAAGTACTTAATTAATTAGTAGATTAATTCAATGGAAATGTAGGACTTAAATAGTAAGTCGGACTTCGATATGCCTTCATCTTCTTTTTTGAACATTTTCAAGGGGTAGTAAAACAAGTTAGAATTAAAAGATGGATGACAGTGATGGCAATAACCGTGTTATGCACGTCCGTTTAATTGTAAAATGATTCATAACCTCTCGTACAGATGCATGACTAATGAACTTTCAAAATTTCACCGGGATTTTGAACAATTCTCCTTCAAACTTTTAACTTTGTATGCATATTTCATCGAAAATTCTATCATGCTCCGAGAATGGAGTGCTCGGCCACATCAGTACAATCCTGGCCGCACAAATCTATGCTTCAATCCTAGTCGCTCATTAAGGCATACCGGGTGACCTGTTGTTAAAGTTAGACAAAGAAGCCTTGGTCCCACATTTAGCTTTTCATCTGTACTTTGTCTTCTTCAGTTCTTAATTCCCTTCTGCTTCTCTTTCTTTTACCTCTCAAATATAAAAATATCTAATACAAATTGCAGATTTATGTTTAATCAATTTAGAACTCTTTGCTAGTTTGATCATGAAATAGAGTTCCATCGAATCCAAGGCAAGATAGAAATAGGAAATTAAATCCTTCATTTTGTCTTCAACTCTTTATTAACTGTATCTGGGGTATTGGGTTTGATGGAAGCTTGAGCGGCCCTGTGAATTGGTTCTTCTAGTGGAGATTTAGCATAGGGGTTTTCAATTTCTTGCCTCCGTATCTATGTATGATCTTCAATATGACCGGGTCGTATACGAAACAGGAAGTTATTGGGAAGGAAAGACTTGGTTAGTTGGTTATGAATTTTGAGTTCGTTCATGTTTCTGTGTGGTCATACGAAGAGATAGTTTGATTTTGTTGCTGCTGCAAACGAGTCGGAGAGGGGAATAGGATGAGCTGACTGCAGCCTTTGGATCTAGGGGAAGAGAAATGAAAAAAAATAAAAAAGTAAATGAATCCCGACCACAAACTTAAAATGAACGTCCAGGATTGCAACATTAGAAAACATGAGGCACTAATTTATGAGGAGAGAGGATTCTAGTCCCTGGCAAAAGGTAATGGTTTGTAACATGTGTTAATTAGGGTTGACCTATTAGATTAAGATCCAAACGACGACAAAAACAGCTAAAATTTTGACCATAACCATTTCTTCTTATCATGATAACATCCTACGGTCGATTTTAATAATGTCTATTTCCTCCACATTGTTCCTCATGGAAGGTATGGTATTTGATACAACTAATAAACAAGTTATATCACATTAGTAGACAGATAAGAATTTTGTGCGATCTAAACAATCGAAATTTGAAATTGATAAATTTTAAATTACCCGTCTATTTATAGCATATTAATAGGTATTGTGTAAAAAAATTAACCTGATCCGCCGTCATATCGACATGAAATAAACCGGTCAACCCTTTAAAAGTTTCTACTTCCCTAAGGGGAGCCGACCCTTAAGGAGATAAAATTCCCAAAATTTTCACATTGGTTGATATACCTCCAACCCACGAGATCGTGAGAGCTGACAGATAGAAAAAATAAGTTGCGAGTGAGTGGTTATGAACATATTAGTTTTATGTGGTATTTAAGGTTTATGGTTGACCTACTGGATCGAGACCCAAGCGACGACGAAAATAGCTGAAATTTTGACCATAACTATATTTTCTTATCATAATAACATCATACGGTCAATTTTAATAAAGTCTATTTCCTCCACATTGTTCCTCATGGAAGGTGTGATATTTGATACAACTACTAAACAAATTGCATCACATTAGTATATATATAAGGATTTTTTGCGATCTAAATAATCAAAATTGAAAATTGATAAATTTTAAATTACCCGTCTATTTATAGAGTATTAATAGGTATTATGTAAAAAAAATTAACTCTATCCGCCGTCATTTCGACATGAAATAAACCGGTCAACCCTTTAAAAGTTTCTACTTCCCTAAGGGAAGCCGACCCTTAAGGAGATAAAATTCCCGAAATTTTCACATTGGTTGATATAGCTCCAACCCACGAGAGCGTGAGAGCTGACGGATCGAAAAAATAAGTTGCGAGTGAGCGGTTATGAGCATATTAGTTTTATGTGGTATTTAAGGTTTAGGGTTGACCTACTAGATCGAGACCCAAACGACGACGAAAATAGCTGAAATTTTGACCATAATTATATCTTCTTATCATGATAACATCTTACGGTCGATTTTGATAAAGTCTATTTCATCCACATTGTTCCTCATGGAAGGTATAGTATTTGATACAACTAATAAACAAGTTATACCACATTAGTAGACACATAACGATTTTGTGCGATCTAAACAATTGAAATTAAATTTGAAATTACCATCGTCTATTTATAGCGTATTTATAGCTATTATGTAAAAAAATTAACCATATCCGCCATCATTTCGACATGAAATAAACCGGTCAACCCTTTAAAAGCTTCTACTTCCCTAAGGGGAACCGAACCTTGATGAGATACAATTCCCTAAATTTTTACATTATTTGATATAGCTCCTACCCACGAGAGCGTGAGAGCTGACAGATCGAAAAAATAAGTTACGAGTGAGCGGTTATGAGCATATTAGTTTTATGTTGTATTAAGATTTAGGGTTGACCTACTAGATCAAAACCCAAGCAACGACAAAAATAGCTCAAATTTTGACCATAACCATTTCTTCTTGTTATTATAACATCCTACGGTCGATTTTGATAAAGTCTATTTCCTACACATTGTTGCTCATGGAAGGTATACTTTTCATTACAACTAATGCGTTAGTTACACAACATTAGTAGACATATAAGAATTTTGTGCAATCCAAAAAATCAAAATTGAAAATCGATAAATTTGATAATACCCATATATTTATAGCGTATTAGTAGGCATTGTGTAATAGTAATGACGTCGATCCACTCGGTCAACTAGTTAAAGCTTAATAACCCTATATTTTTTCACTACAAGCTACAAAGAGTAAGGGTGTCATCGGATTATACATTTGAGATACTGTCCGTTAGATATGACAAGTACATCATTTTAGGCTTCGGGTTCAAAATTCAGACAATTCCATTATAATAATGACGTCGATCCACTCGGTCAACCAATCAAGGCTTAATAACCCTATATTTTTTCACTACAAGCTGCAAAGAGTAAGGGTGTCATCGGATTGTACATTTGAGACACCGTCTGTTAGATATAACAAGTACATCATTTTAGGCTTCGGGTTCAAAATTCAAACAATTCCATAATAGTAATGACGTCGATCCACTCGGTTAACCAATCAAGGCTTAATAACCCTATATTTTTTCACTACGAGCTTCAAAGAGCAAGGGTGTCATCGGATCGTAAGCATGAGACATTGTCTGTTAGATATGACAAGTTCATAATTTTAGGCTTTGGGTTCAAAATTCAGATAATTCCGTAAAGGTAATGACATTGATCCACTCGGTCAACTAGTTAAAGATTAATAACCCTATATTTTTTCACTACAAGCTGCAAAGAGTAAAGGTGTCATCGGATTATACATTTGAGATACTGTCCGTTAGATATGACATAGATATGACAAGTACATCATTTTAGGTTTCGGGTTCAAAATTCAGACAATTTCATAATAATAATAACGTCGATCCACACGGTCAACCAATCAAGGGTTAATAACCTTATATTTTTTCACTACAAGCTGCAAAGAGTAAGGGTGTCTTGAGATACCGTCCGTTAGATATGACAAGTACATCATTTTAGGCTTCGGATTCAAAATTCAGACAATTCCATAATAATAATAACGTCGATCCACTTGGTCAACCAATCAAAGCTTAATAACCTTGTATTTTTTCACTACAAGCTGCAAAGTGTAAGGGTGTCATTGGATTGTACATTTGAGACACCGTCCGTTAGATATGACAAGTACATCATTTTAGGCTTCGGGTTCAAAATTCAAACAATTCCATTATAATAATGACGTCGATTCACTCGGTCAACCAATCAAGGCTTAATAACCCTATATTTTTTCACTACAAGTTGCAAAGACTAAAGGTGTCATTGGTTCGTACATTTAAGACACCGTCCGTTAGATAAGACAAGTACATCATTTTAGGTTTCGAGTTCAAAATTCAGACAATTCCGTCATAATAATGACGTTGATCCACTCGGTCAACTGACTAAGGTTTTTTTCTTATTTTTATTAACTTCGCACTTCGAATGACTAGATCATTAATGAATACAAGATTTGGGACACAATATTAGAGTACACATCAAGACGAGTCTCTAAGAATTTTTGGGAATTTTTACGGATACCTAGCTATTTATTATGATTTTTCAAAGTTTAAAAATTTTAAAAATTATTTATGTATTATTCTTAAAAATATATCAAAATATAGAAAATATTTGTTAATTTTTTTTAAGAGGTGCCATCTGGACCGTCCACTCTCCACTGTTTGATCTGAACCGTTGATCGAAACTATTTTTCAAGTTCTCGATCCGGACACAAGCAAGGATGACCCGACCGGAACTCCGGCGCCAGGCGGCGTCACGGTGGCACACCAGCGAGGACAAGGATGGCTTATTTCCCGCGCATTTCGTCAAGTCCGTCGAGGAACTCCCCTACAACGTCCGTCATCCACATCGACGCCGTCCTGGCCTCCGCCGTCAATCTCATCAGGATCATGTCGGCTCATGGCTGCAAGGTCTTCGCCGGAGATGAAGGTGGTGCTGCCGCCGATGTCGGAGTGCAAGGGTGCCAGAGAGCTACGAGTAGTCACCGCTACAGTCGCCTCCGACTCCATTGAAGAGCAGAACTAAGGCCGTGAGCAGGTGGAGCTTCCACGTTGCTCATATTTCTTTCTGTGATTCATTCCCTTCTGTTTCTGGATTTTTTAGCAGAACAGCAGAGAAGAAGAGGTGACGAGGGCAAAACGGGAAGATGAAATTGGTGATCCCCATCAGCTAACCAAACTAATGGCAGAGAATTTGGCACCTCGATCTCTATTAATTTTCGTTCTCCCTTCTGCCACCCTCTCTCCCTCTGCCTGTTCGAAATTCGATTGCAGGTCAAATATTGAATGGGAATTGAATTTGATGTGAAATTCAAGATCAGATCGAGTGAGTGAGTTGGTCAAATCCCGGCTGAATTCTGCAGCTGACGGTGAAAAACTGAAAATGAGTTTGGAAGAATGGAGAGATATGGCTATACTTACGGTGAGGAGCATGGTGATGAACACTCCCACGAGAACTCAATCCAAGATCCATTTCTACCTAGATAAATTGATAAATCATTTCACCCTGGTCTGCATTAATTTCATTTCACACAAAACCCAGTCTGTGTAAAACTTGGAACCGACTAACCGGCTAAACCTTTCCTATATACATTTTATTTTGATAAACAGTCACGTGAAAATCACGTAGGTGGACCCCAAAACTTCGAGCACCGCATGCTCCGAGCACGGAAGACGTTCCCATATTTCATTGTCCAATTAATGTATAATAATAGCACCAATCATCTACTTCGTAGCTGGAGCCTGCGAAGGAGACAGGTTAATAAGAACAAGTATTCTCCAACTTGTCCACAGGGGAAGAAACTAGTCTTCTTCATCAACTAATTGTTAATGAAGAAGATTAGTTTTTCTGTTAATTAGGGTTAATTAGAGTTAGTTGTTACTTAGTCTATTATTTGCATGCTTATGTGATTAAGTGGCCTACAGCTGTTTTACACGTGTCTCAATTCTGCTCACTTGTTCACTTGTATAAATAGTTGTACTCTCTCTTGCTTCGAGTTAGTTGAAACAGAATCACAGTAATAGAAAAATCTCTCTTCAATTCTTCTCTCATTTTCTCTCTAGCTGTTACCTCAAGAACCCTAGCTTTCACTAATTACCTCTTTCATAAGTCAGGGTTGCAATGCAACTTGTGAACTACGAACTCACACTTTGTATTTATTTGTGCAAATCTGTGTCAAGTTAATGCTCACTCTTGATTAATTGTGGAAATTCATTCATAAATGTCTGATTTTACCGTCAAGAATTTCGTAGGGACAATAACGCATTAAAGTTTACTCTTCCTTAGGATCAAGGTAGGACTATGCCTTCTTTGTAACTGACTGCTACGTTGCTTACAGGGCAATTTTGGACAGAGACTGGATTCACAATAGCTGTTGTGTTCCTTCTACACTTCACCAAGAGTTGATGATGTGGAACAGGGTGACAGACAAAGCAGAATTGATTAAAGCTGATCCTAGACCCTTTCCTGTCTCTGTCAATGCAGTTGATGCCAGGTACTACTCAGAGCCGTCTCAAAAGTTTGCAAGATAGAAAATATGGCCCTCTTTGTGTGATTATACATGAATATATTGTTGAAAATTTTTGTTATATACAAACAAATATAAATACATAATTAATTACTTTATTTTGATTTTTTTGTTTTATTTTGGCCCTCTTATCTTATATTATTATTCCACTTCTTTAAAAACAAAAAAAATTTAGAGAGAAAGAGGACTAAAGCTTGTTAACAAAAATCCATTTACAGACAAAATTACAATTGAAATATTATGAATTATTAACGAAGATAAATACAATACTATCCAAAAGACAGAAATAAATGAAAGAGGGATCAAGGATAAATGTAATATCTACCAGAACAAGAAAATGGACGCAGAAAAAGAGCCCAGAAAATGAAGAAATAAAAAGCAAATCACTTGCAATGAGGAAATTGGGCCCAAAAGAACAAGAAAATGGGGGTAGGAAAAGGGGCCCAAAAAAGAAATAAAAAGTAAATCAGCTGCAATGAGAATTGAACTTGTACTACTAAGTTTGAAAGAGAGCTAATTGCCAACTGAACTACAAAACTTTCAAATAGTGAGGGTCCTTTCATAAATAATATAGATGTACAAAGAAGTATATATAGTGTGGGGCCCTGTTCCATCGCACACTTTGCACAGCCTCTAAGCCGGCTTTGATACTACTTTGAATCAATCACACATTTACAGGTTACTGGCATCAATAACAAGGGCCGCCTTGTAGGGGTGACGACCTCTGACTTAGCACAATGGGGCTAACCTTAGCCAAAGAAGACCTAGAAAGACATGACCACGATGTTCCCCAACCAAAGCCCAATTAATGGATCGCTTCCTTACAGAGGAAGAAGTAGAGGTCTTCCAATCTTTGTATGACAGACTATCTTCATACTTGGTTGAGAAAGAGGCCTATGATCGAGTGACTACAATGAGTACAGTAACAAAGAGATCTCTGACCATGAGGAGGAAGAGGAGCCAATTCAGTTAGCTCCTGCTGCCTTGGATGATACTCCCCCTAAGGTCAGAGACCCCACTAAAAAGGTAAATTTGGGAACAGAAGCTGAGCCAATGAAAGTGGCGATCAGCTCCCTGGAGCCTGACAAGAAATAGAGGCTCATTGACTTATTGCAGGAAATCAAGGATTGCTTCACGGAGAAGTATGAAGATATGTCAGGCCTGTCAACAGATTCGGTATGCCATAAGCTGCCAACTATGCCTGACAAGAGGCCCGTGAAGTAGGAACCAAGAAGAGTGAACTCTGAAACCCAAATCTTGGTCAAAGAGGAAGTTGAGAAGTTGCACAAGTCAGGCACCATTAGGGTGGTCAAGTACAACCAGTGGTTATCCAATATCGTGCCAGTTCGCAAGAAAAATGGCAAGATGAGAGTCTGCGTTGACTACAGAGACCTCAACAATGCTACACCCAAAGATGTTTACCACATGCCCGTATCGGATATGTTAGTAGATGCAGTAGCAGGTCATGGAGTTCTATCCTTCATGGATGGAACAGCAGGCTATCATTATATTCTGGTAGCGAAAAAGGACAGACACAAGACTGCTTTTAGATGTCCTAGTTTCACAGGAGTCTTCGACTATGTGGTTATGTCCTTTGGACTGAAGAATGCATGGGCTACATACCAGCAAGCAATGAACCTGATCTTCCATTAACATACTGGGGAAGATCCTAGTGGTTTACATAGATGATGTGGTCGTTAAGTCCAAGAAGTGGGGAGACCATATCATAGACCTGCGAAAGGTCTTTAAACACATGCGCCTTCACAAGCTAAAAATGAACCCAGTGAAATGCATTTTGGTGTCCAGGCAGGTGACTTATTGGGCTACATTGTCCATGAAAAGGGCATTGAGGTGTCCGAGGACAAAGCCAACGCGGTCATCAAGGCCTCATCCCCTCGAACAAAGAAGGAATTACATAGGCTATTGCGCAAAATTAACTTCCTACGCCGGTTTATTTCTAATTCTGCCAGTAACATCCAGCCTTTCTCCTCTCTGCTGAAGCTATAAGGACAAAAAGAGTTCTTCTGGGAACCTACGCACTAAGAGACTTTCGATAAAATCAAGGCCTATCTCGCGAGTCCGCTAGTTCTCGTCCCTCCAAGACCTGGTTTCCCACTCAAGCTCTACATTTCAGTGACAGAGCTATCTATTGGTAGTCTGTTCGCCCAAGATGATGAAGGAGAGTAGAACGTGCCATTTTCTACCTCAACAGAACGCTAACAGACTACGAAAGCAGGTACACTTCCGTGGAGAAACTCTGTCTGACGCTTTATTTTTCTAAATGTAAAATACGCCATTATATGTTATCTTTCACTACATGCATTATCGCTCAAACAGACCTGGTCAAATACATGCTATCAAGGCCTATATTCAAAGGCCGAATAGTTAAATGGGTACTGGCCGGCTCTTTCGCATTATAGCTCAAACAAACCTGATCAAAAACATGCTATCGAGGCCTATACTCAGAGGCCGTATAGTTAAATGGGTACTGGCCCTTTCAGAATTTACAGTATGTTCCCTAAAAGACTGTTAAGGGTTAGGCTATAGCGGACTTTCTCGCACACCACCCAATGTTGGGGGTGTTAGAGGTCCGAGATTTGTAGGTTGCATCAGGTTTGCTCAACAGACTTGATTCGCCATACATACCTGAGTTCGCTCATCTCATACAGGCGACAATTTCATTGCAACCTTGGGTCCTATGCTTTGATGGCTCCAGAACTAACATGATGGAAAGAGCTGGAATTGTTCTTGAAACCCCATCTAGGAATCGTTTCTCATACTCCTTTCAGCTAGAGTTCCGGTGTACCAACAACCAAGCTAAATATGAGGCCCTCATTATAAGCTAGAGGTACTTCTGAAGCTCGGTGTCAGAGACGTGCAGGTCTTTGGGGACTCACAACTCTTCATTAACCAATGAGCGAGAAGTATAAATGCACAAGTTTCTCGTTGGCACCCTATTTGGAAAGAGCACTTGAGCTGCTCCTACAGTTTAACGATGTAGATTTGGAACACATTCCTAGCTAGGGAGTTCAACTTTGTCGTTAACGAGCTTGCCCAAATCGCCATAGGCATTACCCTCAAGGATGGAGTTAGCTAATAAACAGATGGACTAAAGCAGATGATGGGGTTTTAGGCTAACTTGGTTTAAGGTAGGGCGGTTTTAGGGCTAACTTTGGGGGTTCTGAGTAATCTTTACTACTCGATCTCTCTCTATCCATCATTCACAGGACACACTTTTTCCTTTGGAATCTTCTTGTGCCTGAACCGCTTAAGCTAGAAAATAAGTTCTGTAGGGCTAGCTTGATATAGGGTTTGGCATTTTATGCATGTGCACTTGATCAATCGATATTACGGACTTAATAATGCGTTTAAGACCGCTACTACGTACTTCTTGGAATAGGGATGGAAAAAATTCCCAATGGAGCGGAGCTCCATTAGATACCCGTCCCTAATTGGGGGAGAATTAGGGGACAAATGGGGAATGGGGATGGGGATCCCCAATCCCCACTATTTAAGATTGGGGATGGGACAGGGATGATATTGTGAACCTCATCCCCAAACCCGCCCCAATAATATATACATATATTTAACTTATATATTTTTTAATTTATTTTTTATAATATAAATCACAAATATATATACATTTACTACCTTACTTTAATGGCTACACTTTTACTTTAATGGTGTTTTGACTTTTGCACTCACTGAATTATGATTTATGAATTTAATCATGTTTTAAATTTATTTGGTGTAGATTTTAATTTTTAAAAAGGCAATATGAGAAAAATTATTTTAAATATTAAATTCTTATTGGGGATTTGGGGCAGGTTTGGAGACTTAGTCCCCAGTGGGGATGGGGACCGGGAATCCCCAATATATTTTTATTGGGGATTGGGGCGAGGATGGGGGTCATTGTAGAGAATGACCCCGGGGATGGGGATGGTATTGTGATCCCCATCCCCAACTCACCCCATTGCCATCCCTAGCTTGGAAGGTACGTACCTCCAACTGTTCATGTGGCGACACTCAAAACAGATCCGGTGAAACCAATTCGTTGATGCCTTTATTCTTGTGTCACTTGTGTGGCAGAGGTGAATAAGTCCACATTCTCCCCCCAACCCCTTTCCCCACTTCAGCCATCCGGTGGACAACGGATCGGATATGTGATTTTAAAAGAAAAGGCCTCGTGTAATACTATTTCTTATAACTCAATAATGACTTTTCATGTATTTTTTCTAGTGGGATCCTAAATCTCTGATCTTTTAGTCTCTATTCCAACATTTATCACAGAGAACGTGGTAATAGGTCTCAAATATCTCGCTCTTGATATTTGGATTTGTATGTCTGTAAATTGATTGGTTGTTAATCAATCATCGCATGCAAATTCAAATTTAAATTTTGAATTGAGAATTGTCACTCAGCTTTCAGATTTGTGCCGTATCGATCAATCCACAATTTTGCCCTTCAATTGAAAAGAAAAAACTGAAATTTATAAAGCTGTAGTCTATAAGTATAACGTTCATATGAATCTAAAAGGCTAGCTCATAGAAACATGTAAAGCCCTTCTCGATAAACCATGCTACTCTCTTCGTAGATTTTTGTTGCACGAAGACAAGTCGTGCAGGAGAATGTCGTGGAACGTCAGTAATTCCACAAAGATGAGTGGTGCGAATTCGTTCATGTCTGTCGGCGGTTTTTGTGGATCGGAGGAATATATGGCATGGTCTTCTCCCATTAATTACTGGAGTCTCTCGTCTGTGCGTAGGCTCCACTATTCTGCGGAATAATTGCATGGACTTATAGCTAGCTCGTCATTTACGATTTTATCATTTGCATCATAAACTAGGAACTAGATGGACTATGACCTCAGGCGCGCCATTTAATTTATTGGTTTTTTCCATACGTTCATGCCTGGTCGCTTCTTCCGATCACCGGCCATACTAGCCTAATTTGTTCCAAACTTAAAAAGAGTATAATAAAAAAGGGCAATGATATAGAGCATAATGAGATCTTAAGATTTGTGGCCTCAAATTTAGGTATCATGCCAAGTAAGCAAATACAAATTTTATTTTCAATTCATATAATATATTTTGCCATATCATAATATTGCAACACCAATTTAACCATTTTATACTTCCTTTTAGATGTTAGGGAGTGAATTAATTACAATAATGAATTTAATTAGGTGACGAAAAAAAAAAAAGATAAGCTATTAATTATGTATTAATTTAAGAGATGTGTCTACAAATCCTTTGACCAATATTTTTCTTAATTTAATTAAATTCTTTCCTATAATTTTTCTTTTCAAATAGTATTAATATATATTGAATTAGGTGTCAAGAAATAGGCATTAACTTTTCTTTCCAAACATTGATTAATTTCATCCAAAAAACTAGCATTAATAAATTGATTTTGAAAAATACGTATGTATAAACTAACGGCCATTAATTATCATCTACAATATAAATATATGGGGGAAAAAAACAAAAAAATAATAAACTCAAATATAACGTTTAAACCCTAGCCACATAAAAAGAAAAAATGAACAAAAGATATATATATATATATATATAATCGTTTGAATATGTATTTTTCACACTATATTTTCAAAATTTACAAGAACCCAACAAAGGTTGAATTCATATACATGTGTCAAGCAAATCTATTGTGATCGAATGTATGTGCAAATCCATTGACTGAATTATATGCAATAGCCACACCCCCATAAAAAATTGTTATTTAAATCTAAGCATGAGTGTAATGAAAAGAAAAAAAAAACTAAAATAATTTTTTTTAGAAAGCCAAAATAACATAGTCATTAGATTTTGGAAGGATAAAATGGTATTTTTCTCAAGAGTTACATAGCATGATTTGACAAATAGTTGATGTGTGTAGGTGACATGGTATGACACCTAAAATTAAAGCCACAATCATTTTCCAATAAAAAAAGGCAACGAGATAATCTAACTTGTTGACCAAAAAAGAAGAATAGTCTATAAATCTAGCTCTATAAATATAACTAAACCACAACCTCGATCATCACATTGCAACCACAATTGGCTGTATTTAGGGCAACAGATCGAGATATTCAATCATGATGAAAATCCAAGTACTTCTCTACCTCACCTTCGCCTTCCTTTTCTTTCCAGGTGAACAGACAATTCTTATTTCCGTCGTGTGCTCTTCTTTGTTGCAAGACTGATTAGTGATTACCACACTTTCAGTACTTTTTGCAGTGGAAATTATTTATTTTGCATTTGATTTTTTTTCCCCTTAATGCATGCAGGCGGACATCCGGCTACAATTTCTTTCACAAACAAGTGCAACTTCAAGGTCTGGCCAGCAACCCTAACTTCTGATAACAAACCTCAGTTAGCATTGACGGGGTTCGAGTTAGCACCCCAAGCTAGCAATTCCATAGACACTCCGGTTCCATGGAATGGCCGCTTCTGGGGCCGTACCAACTGCTTCACGGACAATTCAGGAATGTTCACTTGTGACAAACCAGGGGATTGCGCATCCGGTCAGGTCTCATGCAACGGAAAAGGAGGAATTCCGCCAGCCACTTTGGTGGAAATTAATATCCCAGCAGGTGGGGGTCAAGATTTCTACGATGTTAGTCTTGTTGACGGCTTCAACTTGCCCATCTCCGTAACCCCTCAAGGCGGTCACGCTCCCGGGGACTGTCGGAGCTCTAGCTGCAGCGCCAACGTGAACGATATGTGTCCGAGTGAGCTACAAGTAACGGGGGCTGGCGGGAGCGTGGTTGGCTGCATGAGCGCGTGCTTGAAGTTCAATGAGCCCAAGTATTGCTGCACTCCACCTAATGAAAAGCCAGAGACATGTCCTCCTACAGACTACTCTATGAAGTTTAGTCAACAATGCCCTGAGGCTTACAGCTACGCTTATGATGACAAGAAAGGCACATTCACTTGCTCCGGGGGACCTAACTACGCTATTACTTTCTGCCCATAAGAGTCATACACCATATATCTAATATTATGCTAGAAAGAAAATATCACGACAGAGATATCATTTCCTTAGATGTTAAAATAAAGGAATAATCGATCTTTTTGAATCTGGAATTTGACACCCAGCTATTGTCATTATATCATTCATATGATATGACGAAATATTTCGGTTTCAATGTATGGCGTTCATGGTTCCGATAATAGAGAAATACCGGTCATTTTTCTGACCACATCTCAATTCTCACCGCATACAATTTATAATGACTTAATGATAGATGTACGCATAAAACTAACAATGACTTAAGCGTACTCTCCAGTTTGAATCGTATTGTTGTAATTACTTTCGAGTATTCAGAGCTCGCTACTGTATGCACCTTTGTTTTTGCTGGACAGCTACACATCCATGCATTGTGTCACCTAATATAAATCAAGTCAACGTAGGTCACCTAATATAAATTAAGTCAACCTACGTATTTTGAAGATGTAGATTGACTTTGAGCGATTGAGCGTGCTATTACATTTTGAAGATGCAAAGCTTACATAAGCTAGCATTGCCTTGAATTATTTCACAGGTCTATTGCATCTGCGAATTAGTATAGGATGGGATGCTCATACTTCTACACCAAATAATGTTTCATCAGCATTAATACCGTGCCCATTTGTATCTAGAAATTATCAAACAGTTTGAATTACATAAAAATATGTTTCTAATTTAGGCATCAGATCTCTAAATGTCTCTGATTTTGGTACGGCTAGGCTTTTGAAGCCTAATGATTCTAATTGGATTACGTACATTTGCAGGCACATTTGGATACAGTGCTTCAGATTTGGCATAGATAATATGGAATCAAATGAAAAATTTATGTTTATAGCTTTGAGTGGCCGGTAGCATTGGAAATGATCATAGGAAAGCATCCTGAAGACCTCATCTCCTATTTTTTGTCATGTCCATCAACTTCAACAGAGCAACGCATTCAACTGAAGGATCCCGATGTGTTGGACCAACGCCTAGGGTCTTGCCTCCAACCAATTAAGTTCCTGAGGAAGTGATCTATTGCAACCCTTGCATTTGCTTGCTTGCAAGCGACTTTCAACCAACCGTTCATCAGAAGCTTACTGTAAATTAATTAGAACTCTTGCTTATCATAAATTCATAATTGCAATGGATTCTTCTCTGATCTAGTTGTGCTATTTAGCAGCAATATATATTGTCGGCCACAGCTGTGCATGTGAGGCTTATAACAGGAGAATTCAATTGTCTCATAAGTTAGGCCGGGGATAGTAGCCAATACGTGGTGCACATTAGCTTGCACGTACGTAGGCATAGTACGTGATCTCGTCCTTAAAATCTTACTAGCTAACAGGGCAGAACCCTCTCAGAAGACAACTCTGCCCTACAATAATATCTATCTGTCCTAGAGTTCATGTATAATTAATTGATATGGGATATCAATTCCGGTCAAGGAAGCAATTCACTCCAAGGCTGTGTTTGTTTCACATATTTTGGACATTGGGAAAGGAATGTCATTCATTTCCTGTGTTTGGGAGTGACAATGGAAGGAAAAATACTTCCCAGTGGAAAGGAAAAAGATGTGGAAAATGATTCCCCCCAACCTACTCAGGATTCACTGTCCCAATGAAAAGGAAAATGATTCATTTCCTCTCCGCACCATTAGTTACGTACATATTGCGATAATGGATATTAGTTACGTACATATTGCGATAATGGATGTGGATGCGCGCAATCACTTATTAGGTGACACCGCAACTCATGCTTAATGTTTTCTGACAACCATGCATCAAGCATTCCTAACTCATAAGAAACGTAAGTGTTACGAAAGTCGGACTCAGAAAGGGAAAGACAAGAAAGTAAATTATCAGATTAATTCAACATAACGACTATTTTAAATAGTACGTCAGACTTCTCTATGCCGCCTTCTTGTTCTTCTTCTTCTTTGAACATTTTCGAAGGAGTGGTATTACAAGTTGGAATTAATTAATCGAAGACAGTGATGGCAATAACCGTGTTATACAGGTACGCTAAACTGTAGAAGGATTAATAATCTCACCATTACCTCTCTTACAGCACAATAGTTGATGCATGGATTAATGAACATTAATTCAACATTTCACTCGGATTTTTGAACGATTTTCCTCTAAACTTTTTACTCTTTACCCAGATTTCATTGCCCAATTTTTATTAATAGCATCATGCATGTTTCTATGTTTTAGTTGGAGCTTCCGATGGAGACAAGTTAATTAGGAACAAGTCTTCTTCAACTTGTCCAAAGGGGAAGAAACTAGATTTGTTCAACCGATTCTATCGTTGATAAGTTAGGCTTGCTCTGCAACTTGTGAAATACGTACTCAAAATTTTTTATTTATTAATTGGGCAAACTACTATTTAGTCCCTGAAGTATGGCTTCGTCCTCGTTTCAGTCCCTGCCTTTCTGATTTAATCCCAAAAGTCCCTGAACTCACAATTTTTAGTCCAACCGATCCATCTCCTCCATTTTCTCTGGTTGCTTGATGACGTGTCAGTCACTCCTTACTAGCTCAGCGCCACATAAGGCATCCATTGTGTAAAGTGACGAGAATACCCCTGCTTCAGTTTTTTCCAAAATTTCCTCCGTGTTCTTTCTTATCTATTGTTCTCCTTCTTCCTCTTCTCCACTCCCATGCCTGCCCATCGACTCCTGTAGTTCACCATTTCCATAATAACACAATTCAAATCCATTTTCTATAGCAAAAACTACAAAGAAACAGAACTTCAATCCAATTATCAACAACGAGTTCAATCTTAATAGCATATGCAGAACTTCAATCCAATTCCAACCCCCACCACCACCACTAGACCAAGACCAAGAAGGTCCGATCAAAACCATATCCAGACAGAATTCTAGTTCCCGAAAGAAAAAAAGAGCCGCCGGATTAAGAATCGGTTACGCCAGAGATGCCAACGCTCACTCTCTCTCTTTCGATGCCGATGACGTCATCATCGCCGACGGAACCGATTCGCTTCCCGAACCCAGCCCTTCTTCTGTACCAGTCTTAAACAGTTCTATTGAGACTTCAGTGGAGGATGACAAGAGAGAGAAAGAATCTCTTTGTAAGAAAAAGGAAACTCTTACGGACGAACTGGAGAAACTTCTTGCTTCGATCTCTGCTTCGATCTCCTCTGCTTCGATCTTCTTGCTTCGATCGTTACCACCAATCAAAACCCTGAAAAATCCAAATCACCAAAACTCACAAATTAAACACAAAACCCAGAAAAATTGAACAAACCCCAAAACAGAGGTCAACGTCCAAGAAGGCAGGGACCTCGTTCTCCACAACTACTCTGGCTCCGACCTCGTTCTACACCCACTTCGTACCAACACCCGTCGGACCCTTTCACGCCCAGAAGCCACCGGAGCCACTCCTCTGCTTCAATCTCCTCTCCGATCTCAACTTCGCCGTCGCCGAAAAGCCCAAGGTCCCTCTGCATATGCTATTAAGAGTTGAAGACCTTTGAATTTAGAGTAGATGGAGATTTGCCATCGATTCCGTCTCCAAGGTCCCTCTGCATATGCGATTAAGAGTGGAGAAGAGGAAGAAGGAGAACAGTAGATAAGAAAGAAGACGGAGGAAATTTTGGAAAAAACTGAAGCAGGGGTATTCTCGTCACTTTACACAATGGATGCCTTACATGGCGCTGAGCTGGCAAGGAGTGACTGACACGTCATCAAGCAACCGGAGAAAATGGAGGAGATGGACCGGTTGGACTAAAAAGTGTGAGTTCAGGGACTTTTGGGATTAAATCAGAAAGGCAGGGATTGAAACGAGGACGAAGCCATACTTCAGGGACTAAACAGTAGTTTGCCCTTATTAATTTGTGGAAATCTGGATCAAGTTAATTAATACTAGCACTTGATTAATTGTGGAAGTGCATTCAAAAATGTTTTGAGTTCTCTACTTATAAAATGGCACCTCAAAATGTTGTTGAAACATGCAATTTGCTAAGTTCATCCTTTTTTTTTTTGGCGGGTAAAGAAAACTAAAATAAAACGGACAAAACCGAAAGAAAATTAAAGTAACCCATGACACAAGCTCTCATGGGGGAGCTGAAACAGCATCAGACACCAAGATGTGAAGGAGGGTTGGAGGTGGATTATGAATCCAATTCAGAGGACACTCCGACCTTGAAGCAAGGTGAGCAACATGATCAGCTGCCTTATTTGCTTCCCTACTGATCCAAGACCAGTTGATAGAAGAAAAGGAAGAAGCCAGAAACTTGATCTGTCTGAACCAAGAGGCAGAAGACCAAGAAACCACTCCCTTCGGGGATTTCAAAGCTGATACAAGAGAAAGGCAATCAGCTTCCATAGAAAAGGAGACGAGGGAATTAGATTTAGCCAAACGTAGACCCAGAAGAATGGCTTGAGCTTCTGCAGCCTCCGCTGAAGTAGATTTGGCTTCGGACGCTAAACCATCCAGTAATAGACCATTTGAATCTCGAAGAACAGCTGCCAAACCACAATTGAGAGAATGGGAGTTCCACGAAGCGTCTGTGTTTATCTTGCAAGTCCCAAAGTTAGGAGGAGACTATACAACAGAAGGAAGATGGTCTGGCAATGTACAAAGAGGAGAACGCTGAACTTTCGAGGTGGACAGAAATTCGTCACCTAAAGCAGAAGCCTTTGAAGCCACTTCTACTGGAGTGGGGGTGACATGATTGAACACACAAAAACAACGATGCTTCCATATATTCCAAAGTAAGAAGGAGACCTGGGTTGAAACATACTGAAAGTTGGATCCGAAGGACGATTGCAAGGTTATCAAAGACATAAACCACTGATCCATTGAGGTTATGTGTTGAAACGGAACCTGGTTACCCAAAGGGTGGGCAAACCAGGCTCTATTGTTTCCGGGAAAGACTGACAAAGAGGGCAAAGTGGTGTAGTCGATAAGTGTCGAAAATGCAAATTGGCCTTTGTGGCCACAAAATTACGCACCACTCTCCATAAAAACAGTTTAATTTTAGGAAGGGAAGAGATTCCCCAAATACACTTCCAAACTTTATCAGGCACCGAATGAGAAGTAGAGGCTTTCAAAATAACCGGAGTAGGAAGCTTGGAGTAAGCCAAATGATAGCCAGACTTGACGGAATAAGTACCTGATTTGTTGTGGGGCCAAATCAAAGAATCTGCAAAGATTCTATCAAGCAAGGGAATAGCTTGGATTGCAGCCTGATCACTTGTGGAGAGAATATGGTTAACAGAAGAAAGATTCCAAACACAAGAAGCACCATCAACTAGAGTATTAACCAAGAGGGGAGGGTGAGTACCATAAGAATCCGAGCAAGTCTCAACTTTGTTGGGAATCCATCTGTCAGACCAAACATCAATAGAGAGACCATTACCAACCTTCCATAAAGAGCCTTGAACAATGAGTTGACGAGCTTCCAATAAGCTAGACCAAATCCAAGAAGAAGTTACGCCTTTCCTGGCTGTCCAAAAAGACGAAGAAAGGAAGTAACGAGCCTTGAGAACCCGAACCCACAAGGAAGAAGGGGCCTCCATGATTCTCCAAGCTTGTTTTGCAAGTAAAGCCAGATTAAAAGATTCTAAATCCCGGAAACCTAAACCACCAGAAGATTTAGGAGTGCCAAGACTCTTCCAATCTTTCCAATGAAGCCCATTGTCCTGAGAGTTTCCCCACCAAAAACGAGCTAAAGCAGAGTTGATCTGAGAGCATAAAGACTTTGGGAATTTGAAACAAGACATGGGATAAGCAGGAATGGAAGTTGCCACCGATTTGATCATGATCTCTTTTCCCGCAGGTGATAAGGTGGCCTGTTTCCAACCTTTGATTTTCTGCAGAATATTATCCCGGACAAAAGCAAGAGCCAAAATTTTGGATCTATTCCAAATAGTTGGGAGACCTAAATATTTCCCCGGATCATCCACCGCTTGCATTCTCAAAATAAAACTCAAAAGTTGCACAATCTGAGGTAAATTATTGGGAGAGAAGTAGAGAGATGACTTATCAGTGTTAATAAGTTGACCTGAGGCTGAGCAATAGTGATGCAGAACATCAGAAAGGACTTCACAATTCGCAATTGTTGCTCTGAGGAAGAATAGAGAATCTTCAGCAAAGAAAAGATGACTAACTTTTGGTCCTGAACAACCAATCTGGACAGCCTGAAGAATATTAACCATTGTAAGTTTCCGAATAATTTGGCAGAGAACATCATTAACAAACAAAAAGAGAAAAGGAGATAGTGGATATCCCTGTCGGAGGCCTCTAGTCGGCTTAAAGAAAGGTCCTAGTTTCCTATTCACCAAGACTGACAAGGAAACTTATCTGAGACATTGCATAATGAGAGAAACCCATCTGACCTCAAACCCCATCTTTAGCATTACCGCCTCAAGGAAAGACCATTCAACTCGATCATAAGCCTTATTCATGTCGAGTTTTAGAGCAAAATGGCCACCTCTCATGAACGTTGGAGCTTGAGATAATGAAATAATTCATGAGCCACAATGATATTATCCTGAATCTGTCTACCTGAGACGAAACCAGACTGGTTCTCCGAAATAAGTTCAGACATAAAAGGCCTCAAACGATTTGTTAGTACTTTTGCAAGTATCTTGTACGAAAAGTTACACAAACCAATTGGGCGGAAATGAGAAGAGAGCTGAGGATTTTTTCTCTTAGGAATTAAAGTCAAGAAAGTTTTGTTCAGTTCCAAAAGTACAGAAGCTGCATTGAAGGATTCAGAAACAGAGGCACAAATTATGGGATTGACTATATCCCGATAAGTTTAATAGAAAACACCTGAGAAACCATCTGGCCCGGGAGCTTTCAATCCACCCAATTCGAAAACAGAACTCTTGATTTCCTCAATGGATAAAGGAAGAAGAAGGGAGTTATTGATTTCCTCCGTGACCACGGGTTCAACAAAGGAGAGAACAGCCTCCAAAGAAAGGGTTGGACCAGCAGTGAATAAACCAGAGAAATACTGACCAAGGTGAGAAATGATCTTAGGTTCGGTCTCCAGCCATTTGTGCGAATCATTTTTAAGCCTCAAAATCTTGTTAAACTGACGCCGCTGAAGGGTGGATTGATGAAAGAAATTGGTGTTTTGGTCTCCCACTTGAAGCCAATTTATGCAGGACCGTTGATGCTAGTAAAATTCTTCCAAGCGCCAATTCTCATCAATATCAGACACCAGTGAAGCAATTTGAGAACCCACATTTAACGGAGCAGAGTGGTGAAGATGGTCCAGACGTCTAAGTAAGTGAGCAGTATTTGCCTGAAATTGAGGGAAGGTGATCTTCGACCAGTTAGTGAGGCTAACCCGACAGTTGGATAAATTTGAAATCCAATTTTGAACAGGAGGTTGAGCTGCATCGGCCTTCCAAGCCCTTTGAACCACAGTCTTGCATTCAGAATTTGTAATCCAAAGATGCTCAAAGCGAAAAAGAGGGGGACCTTTTGCTTCAAAAGGAGAGGTGTCCAACAAAATTGGACGATGATCAGACCCCAATTTTGGTAAATGGAAAAGCTGAGACTTGGGCTGAAGGGAACACCAGGCATTGTTCCCAAAAGCTGTATCTAGTCGTTCCTTTATATACAGCTGACCCTGTTGAAAAGCAAACCAAGTGTAAGCCGGCCCATTGAAGTGTAAGTCCCTGAGTTGACACCGATTAATGAAATTTCCGAATAGATTCAGCCTCCATTTCTCTTGAGGCAAGCCACCCCACTTTTCAAAAGGCCACAGAATTTCATTAAAATTACCTATGCAAAGCCAAGGAGAAGCAGAAGGGTTGAAATAACTATTCATAGAGTACCAGAAAGACACTTTTTTATTTATATGAGGCATTCTGTACGTCCAAGATATTTTACAAAGAAAATTTTCTTGAACAACCTGAACATCAATGTCTATAAGGCTAGGAGAACTATCTACTACCGAAACTTGAACTTCATCATTCCAAAACAGTGCTAGACCACCACCAGGGGAAGGAGATACCACAAAAAGATTATCAAAGTTCAAGTCTTGTTGCCACTTTTTTACAATCTCGTCCGATTGACGAGTTTCCATCAAAAAGATCACAGAAGGGTCATGTTTGCGCTTCAGACGACGCAATTGTTTGCCTGTCAGTTTGGACCCAAGCCCCTGACAGTTCCAGGATAGAAGTTTCATGGAGACTGTGTAGCTGCAGGCCAGCTACCAACGCCATTGACAGAGGAGGGAGTGAGAGATTCAGCAGTAGAATCAATTGTAGAGCAAACCAATATATCCCCAACAGATGCCTCTTGAGAAGAGGTCAGCATTGCTTCTTGGGATGACAGAGACAAGTCATTTTCTGGATGCTTAGGACTCAGAACGGCTGAAGTCGTACTTCCGGGAATTTGGTTTAGTATTACATCCTCCAAAAGCACTAGGGGTGGTACTGAAATAGCCGACTTGCGAGGCCTACCGCAACGACCACGACCACGGCCAGCGGCAGTAGAGGAAGAGCCCACCGGAGAAAGGGGTTGCTTTGGGGTAGGAGTGGGTCGAGAAGCAAGAGTAGAGGAAGGTGAAATTGGCTCGTCAACGACATACTCTGAGCGGTGGCGCTTTTCCTGGTGGAAGGATTCATCGACTATCTCTTGAAGTCTCCTTTTCAGGTGGAGTTTACGGAAGTGATGAGCCAAGATAGTCAGAGAGCCAACTGGGAGCAGAGGGGGCACTGGAAAACTTACCTCAATTGAACAAGTGGGATGGGAAACAAGATCCAACGAAGTTTTCTTTGAACCCTGGCCTTGAAAAGAACATGTAGAAGGTTTAACATCATGAGTAGGATGGAGGAGTGGATTGATTTGTGGGTTGGTGAAAAGTGGGAAAGGAGGTAGAGTAGGAGATGGAGGATAAAGAAATGGATAAGAGCTGTGTGGTGGAGGATTGTTACTGGCAGAGAAGAGGGACATATCGGGGTCATCAGTCAACAAAGTTGGGTCAAGAACCGCTTCATGATGGGCTAATATTTGTTGAAGTAAAACCGGATCCGAAATTGGGCTTAATTGTAAAAGAGAAGACAGTGCGGCCTGTTGGGCTTGTGCATCTTCCATTATGTGACCCAAAGGGGCCTGGGGATCTGCCATCTCAGCATCAACCAGCTCAACCTAGGAAAGTGATATGGCAAGCTGCATGTCCAACACGTCATAGGGGATTGGAATATCTGAAGAGATAGAGTTAAGAGTAGTTGACCACTCATCAACCTTCCCCTTACCCCTCGACGAAGGAACTGTGGGAGATGGCTCCAGAGATTCTGACGTGTCAGGCAGGAACTCAACAGGTGGAGGATCTGTAGTGGTTGGCTGCCAGCGGCCTTGCATAGGGTGAGCGAGGACTAGGTCACCGGGCACCGGCAATGGAATCCACGGCTGAGAAAGATTGGGGAACTGCTTGGCGGTAGTTGTCGACGGAGCACGACGATCCGCCCACCGGTTCCGCAGGGTATCATGAGCTGGAAAATGCTCCACCGGTCGCTGGATGTCCGGAGGAAAACGACGAGGGGAAGAAATGTCATTCCACTTGCCCATTCGATCCGCCGAGGGATGGCGCAACATCTGACAGTGAGATATGGTGTGACCAAGGCGACCACATCTAAAACACCAATCAGAGAGACGTTCATACTGAATCTCGGCCCAGGCTGCTACTTCGGTAGACCGATTGAACCAGAACCCAGGTAAGAAAGGGGCCCTGGAGTCAAGTTCAACCCGCAAACCCATAAACCCTCGCCAGACCTCCAACAAATGAGGATCATCCACTGCAACAACTCGTCCAATTTGAGCACCAATCAAACGAGCATTTTCTTCAGTCATAAACGCAGGAGGGAGGCCATGGACTTGCACCCAAAAAGTGATCAGATGGACTGGAATATCTTCAAGACGGCTAAAAGGTGGCCACGGATGGATGGAAACACTGCAGCCCATTACTGACTAGGGACCGCGGTCTAGCAATTGGTCAGCAGCTGCCGCAGAGGGGGCTGTGATGGAATAGAGTGTACCACCACGAATGGGTTGCATTTGGAAATGCCCGATAGTAGACCACGCTTGAAGAAGAATGCGCATCACAGTAAGGGCATTAAGAGAACGACCAGAGATGACAAAACCCACCAGAGTGGTTTCATCAAATTGATCAGGGCAAACAGGTTTCAATTTGAGGAAAAGATCCCCAAAGTTGGCAGGAGGTGTTTGAGGTGGGGAATGATCAGGCATATTGTGTGGGTTGGGAATTAGGGTTTGTAGTGAAAAAACTAGGGTGGACGATGGGGGAAGAACTGTTATGGGATTGGGCTTTATAGGACATGCAAGACGAAAGAAGGACGCCACGCGGTGCTTGCATGCAACAGTATTAGACAAGGGTTAAGGGAAACGTAACGAGGGAGGAACAGGTGTTAATCGAAAGCAAAGATTTTTACCAAAACAAGGACAGGTGTTGGACAAGTTTATGAACATATGCCAGGTAGAAACTCGAAATTTGCAATAAGAGATAGATCAAAACCAGTAATGATGGGGGTCAAAGTGTCAACCCAGGAGAAGTAGTGGGAGGAAGATTAAAGAAGGATGTAGAAAGAGTTTGAGAACACAAGGGAGGAAGTAAAACTCGAAGGATGCAAAGAAAGAGATAACTCAAAACAAGTAATGATGGGGTCAAAGTGTCAACCCATCATTTTAAGGAGGAAAGGACAAGAAGGAAGTAGAGAGGCTTAAGGAAGAACATGAAGAACTTGAAAAAAGGAAGCAGGAAGCACTAGCAACAGTGCAGGGGCTCACTTAGAGCGAGAAGCTCTCAGTCTAGAGAGAGAAAAAAGATGAATTTGTGTTTATTTGGAAGCTAAGTTCATCCTTTTGAATACACAAGATGGCCAAGTCCCATGTAGTTGCAGTTTCCAAGTTACTACTTTTTGGGATCATAATGGCTACCTTTACCACAACAGGTCTCTCTCTCTCTCTCTCTCTTTCTCTCTCTCATATGTATCATTATTTAACGTGCATGTTAAGTTTAGTCATTGTTTCCTTTTTACACCCACACACACACACACACACATATATATATATAAAGGCCCTAGTGAGAGATTCCTTTTTTTTTGTCTTTTCTAGAGATAGGGAATTAGACCCACTTTCGATCATATTTTTGCATCTCAACCATTCAGTTTTTAGATCCTAATGTGTAGATCACTTTTGTAAATTTTCAGCGAAATTGATTATCGTTAAGACATTCAAAATGGCAATTTAAGATTATAATTATGAACGGTTCAAGTTTGACAGATTTGGTTCGTCCATTGATTTAATTTAGTTTAATACCTTAACGATCACTGATTTTGCTGAAAATTTGCAAAAATGATCTATACAGGACCTAAAAGCTGAACGGTTGAGATGCCGAATATAATCGAAAAATTGGTCTAATGCCATATCCCTAAAAAAACACAAAAAAAAAAAGATCCCTTAGTGGAAGGGTCCTATATATATAGACACACACACAAGCGTTTGTTATGGAACTGTAGCAAACAATCTACCAGAACCACGACAAGTAATATCACTTTACAACCAACATAACATCAAAAGGATGCGGCTATATGGTCCCAACCATGACGCTCTCGAAGCTCTTAGAGGCTCCAACATCGAGCTCATGCTTGGGGTCGAACATGAATGCCTTCAGGACATATCTTCTAACCAAGCCAGTGCTGATGATTGGGTCCAAAACAATGTGGTAACCTATGGAGATGTCAATTTCAAATACATTGCAGTTGGGAATGAAATAGAATCAGGTCCATTTGCACAATTTGTTGGCCCTGACATGGAAAAAATTCAAAATGCAATTTCTAAGGCTGGTCTTGCGAACAAAATTAAAGTCTCCACAGCGGTTCATCCTATAGTCCTCCAAGAATCCTCCCCTCTATCAAAAGGATCATTCAAGCAGGATTACCGAGCCTTTCTTGATCCTGTCATTGGTTTTCTTGTGGGAAACCAATCTCCGCTGCTTGTTAATATGTACCCATACTTTAGTTACATTGACAACCGAGAGATTAACCTTCAATATGCTCTTTTCACATATCCATCAGTCTGGTTCAAGATGGACAACTTGACTACCAAAACTTGTTTGATGCAATTCTGGATGCACATTACTCCGCTTTAGAGAAGGCCGGAGGCAGTTCTTTGAAAATTGTTGTATCAGAAATGGGTTGGCCTTTCGCTGGTGGTGATGGCGAAGTGACAACAATAGAAAATGCGAGAATCTAAAACTCACATGTGATTAATCATGTCAAGGGTGGTACTCCAAAGAAACCTGAAGGTCCTATAGAAACTTACATATTTGCCATGTTCAATGAGAATGAGAAAACTGGAGCAGAGACTGAGAAGAATTTCGGGCTCTTTTTACCAACCGGAGATCCAGTTTATCCTATCAATTTCAACTAAGATTTATAGGGGCATTTCTTTTATGCACGGACAAGTAAAGGTAAATAAAAGCTAGGTTGTAACCGTAAACCTAGAAAGAGCCAAAATACGTGTATGATAATCAAGAAATAAATGCCAATAAGCGTGTAGTCATAATTAATAAAGGACTTGTTGAAGTTAATTTCAGAAGCGGTTATTGCTACGTACTCTATCATATTTTTTTGTTCACCTTAAAAATATATTTTTCACCCCACACATTAAATTTTTTAATTTTTGTTTTTACTTCTTTTTTACATTCATAGTTCCCAATATACCCCTAGCCTCAAGAGTAAATTTTGATTAAGTAAAATAAAATAAAATCATTGTCTAATTATATAACCAAAGATTTTGATTAATCATTATATTATGAAACTTTGAGAATATGTATGATCATAATTTTATTAATATATTATTTGAAAATAATTTCAAATCAAGTTTCTAGAATTCTAGTGTGTAGTTTCTTCTCAATTTGATTTCTCCATTAAAAAAAAATTAAAATAAATAAATAAATAAAAAACCATGTTTATCTAAATATTTTATAATGCTATCTTGCCATTCGAATTATAAATACACGAAATATTAACTTTATTAATGCTTGGATTTTTTACGTTAATTTATTTTTAAGGTAATTGGTACGGATTAAATATTTATTTTTTTTCCTTGAAAAATAAAATGTACATTTCATAATGTATTATCTTCTACTGTAATTTTGTAGTCTTCTACTGTAATTTTGTAGTAAGGTATATTAGTTTTTCAGTGAACATGTAGGATGAACAAAGAGCATGGTAGCGTAAATTTGTGAAACTAGCTGCACTCTAATTTTATTATAAAATTATTACAGTAGTTAAGCTAGATTATTATTATTATTATTATTATTATTACTACTACTATTATTATTATTACTATTATTATTATTATTTTTATTAATTATTATTATTATTATAACCATGATTAAGCACTATACTTATCGCTTTAATTTGAGATCCAAGCCAAGGAGGCCGGTGATCATCAAAAATGCTATTATTATTATTATATTATTATTATATTATTATTATAACCATGATTAAGCACTGTACTTGTCGCTTTAATTTGAGATACAAGCCAAGGAGGCCGGTGATCATCAAAAATGATACTGTGAGGGAACCTAGTGATGGGGACTCCCTTGCTCTTGTTCCAGTTGAGGCTGACGGTCCTGCAAAGAGGGGCCGATCTTTTCCCTCCCCACAAAAATTGCATTTCTTGATGTCTGACTTGCTTGAAGGAAGATCAAGTCCAGTTGCTTCTGCAAAAAAGGTTAGGGTGCCTGAATTCTCCTCGAAATTTAGCGCTAGCTAAGTCTTTGGGCCTTGTAGAAACTCTAGGAGGTATGTTGGTGCCGGCTGAAGTTATGTTGCCAACATCATCAATTGAGTTGCCAAGTGCAAAGAAGAAGAGGGGAAGACCTTTGTGATCCAAAAATAAAACTACTAAGGCATCAAAGGTCTCTGCTGAAGAAGTCCTAACTGTTTTGTACTCGGGCAAGCCTCCAAGCCCTAGCTTGAAGGGCAAGGAAAAAATCTAGTTCAGTGTGGTAGAAGCCTATTTACTATGTCTCTGCTATTTTCCATAGTCTATAGGCTCGCTTTTAAATAAGTGAGCGGTTAGTTCGAATATAGATGGTATGTCTCTATGTATCGCAGTAGTTCTCTTGCTACGACTTCTTGATCTGTCTAGTTGAAGACAACAAAAGGATATGTAATAGCTATCTTGGCATGCGTTTAATGAAATCCACCTTTCAAAAAATTTGCAATCCTTCACTTGTCTAACTTTGGACTTGTTAATGTCCACCATTAGTTCACAAATATTATTTGGGCGCTTAATAATAGAAAAGTTTTTTTTAGCTAGCTAGCTAAGCCTTGTATATACGTTGTTGTTGGTGAGTACAACTGCATGATTTCAGACAAAGCTAGCTAGACTGGCGATATCAAACGGTTTTAATTCAAGTACGAGTGTTTCAGTAACCTCAAAAAGGAAAAACGTATCGTTGAACATATTCTACTTAGCCATGCATCATAATTGGCAAAGTGACCATGGGGCAAGAGTGAAACCCTTTGATCCTCTTTTTAAAAAGAAATTTAATAAAATAAATAAATAAATAATAATTGGCAAAGTGAGCAGTGTAAGAATATATGGACTTATCACCATCTTCAATTATAGTAAATGACATTTCATTAAACTCCTGATAATATAGATAATAATTTCTGTAGTTACCTACTGAGCATATGTATATCTCTCATAATTAGGAGTCCATTGTGTGTATTTTGATCCCTGCTCTCTCTTCAACAAAACATCAAGTTCGATCTAACCCATTAGAAGGAGCTTGAAATCAGAGAAGAGGAGAATATCATTTCTTTTGTTGTTTTCTTTCACTTACTGTTACAATGACTGCTATGAACTTGTTAGGTAAACCTTGAACAACAAACTCATCGTCTTCCATTTATTTATGTATGTAGGACTTTGTTCGTATATGTGTTTATAATCTTCTAAAAATGATCTTGATTGCTTGTTATTGTTGTTGAGTTCTACAAGCACGTTGATCTGGGATATAATTAGTAAAGAAAGTTGATGGAGGGTTTACCGAAATGGGTAGTAAATATATATTTGCCAAGAGATGGCGATAGTCCTAAGATCTTTGGGGGATCTTATTAGAGTTTAATATAAGGTTTTCAAATTTTTTAGACTGATACTTTATGACTGCATCACCTTGAAATGCAGTTCACAATTCCTCGATTGCAAAATGTGATTTCGTCCTTCTTTTTTCTTGAATGTAAGCTTTTATTTTCCTCCCTTATGCTAGGGTCAGATATAGGCCTTTCTCCCTTTCGTACTATATAGTGTACTCTCTTCAGTGTCAACATGACTTTAACAAGATACATATATTATAGACACAACATATAATTTTCTAGGGGTCGTCTTGGGTACCTTGATGTATGTCATACCCTTATTTTTTTATTTTTTTTACTTTTAGTAAATTAATATAGTGGAAACCTACTAAACTGGTCAACAGGTTACCCAATTAAATATCGACATGTGTCATTTTTCAAAAATAAAATTTACCATATTAACAACACACTCTTTCTTGATATATAATATTGTTAAAAATCATATAACAAGTATTGTCAAAATAATAAATTACACATAGTTGAACTAAATTACGACTTATGACAACAGTTGTTGTGGTTCGTAATTGAGTGGTCAAAAATGTAAATATCATATTGGACAACTTTTATCAAATTTAGAACCTTGATTATCAAGTGGAGAAGCTCCTTACAATACTGAGTTTTTACATATCTTTTGGTCTAATTTTAATTTTACCATGTTCACAACACAAATGTTATCGGAATTGTAAAATGGTTGGTAATCTTGTAAATGATATAGTTTTTGAAGTAATTACTACAATCAGAACAAAAGTTACCGCTTTTACACCAATAGTTGCGAGTTATGGTAAAATATGTAGTCATTGAGTAATTATTCCATTAATGATAAAAATATAACGATTTACCCCTTTGACAACAAATTTGTGTTGCACTTGTTAAATTGTCCATAAATTAGTACATTAGTTTAGGTTTAGTAATTACTATAAATAGGACAAAAGTTACCGCTTTTCCATCAATTTTTGTGATTTGGGTAAAATGCGTACCATTGTAGTAATCATTTCATTAATGATAAAAACATAAAGATTTACCACTCTGACAACAAATTTGTTGTCATACTTGTTAAATTGTCCATAAATTAGTACATTAGTTTAGGTGGAGTAATTACTATAATTAGAACAAACTTTTCATTTTTTTGTCAATTGTTGGAATTTGTGGTAAATTACGTCGATTAAGAGTAATTACTAATTCGACGATGGACATTACACAATATATTACTTTCATTACGCAAGGGGAGAACTTTATTACACAAATGAGGACAGTTAAAGCTATGGACATTAACATTTCTCATACATGTTCTATTTTATATAATATTTACCACTCTGAGGACTCATGTAACCACTTTGAGGACACATGTGGTAATTAGAAAAAAAAAATCCTCATTAAAGTAAATAAGGTCTTCGTTAGAGTAAAGTAGGTCCTCGTTTGAGTAATTAAGTCCTAAAAGTGGTAATTGTAATAGGTTCTCATAGTAAAGTAAATTCTCATTTGAGTAAATAAGTCCTAAAGTAGGTTCTCATTTGACTACATTTAAAACAAATATTATTTATTTTTACACTAATTGTTGTGGTTGTCATAAAATGCATGTAAAAAAATTATATTTGGTTAGGAAACTACTAATGATATAATTAATTGGTAATAAAGACTACTTAACTAATACTAATTTTACAAACTTAGGTTAGAAGGTTTTGTTTTTAATAAGGAAAAAACATAATTTTCAATTGTGTAATTGTCCATTAATAACAAGCATTAATCAAACATTAATTCACTAATAATAAAATTAATTAGTAATATAGACTTTTAATTAATAATAATTCGGTGAACTTAGGATAGAAGGTTCTTTAATTTTTTTTGAAAAAGGAAAAATCATAATTGTGAATTGTGAATTGATAATTAAATATAATTGGCTTTATTGTTTTCAATTCAATTAGTAGTTTTGTTAATATTTTTGCTTATTGGAAATGAGTAGCATAATTAGAAAGGCTAAGGGCTAAACAAGTTACCAATTTGTAAATATTTTGAACCATTGGATATATTACTAATCCAATGGTCTAAAATATTTAACAAAATGAGGGTATGGCAAACACCAAGGTACCCAAGAATTCTCCTATATATATATATATATATATCCATGAATATTTATATTTTGGTCAAACATATATTCCCATTCTTGTAATTCTTGAAACTAATGCTGAGATAAATATGTACTCTATTACAATTGTTATATATAATATATATATATATGTTCCATGAATATTTATATTTGGTCAAACATATATTCCCATTCTTGTAATTCTTGAAACTGATGCTGAAATAAATATGTATCTCTATTACAATTTCTCTTCTTGCACCAACAAATCAAATAGAGAAGAAAAAAAAAAAAAAAACTAGTCCTTACACACACACTTAAACCGATCATTTTTAGTCAAACATATATTATATGTTATAAATAAAATAATGAGGGGATTACATGCTCATTACCTGAAACCTTCGATCCAGCCTGAAAATGGCTCCTTGTATGTACTTGTAATCATAGTTGGACGTATAATAGCAACAGATAGATTACCTTTTGCATGTCCTAGATACATTTCTCCCATCACCTTTGTAAGCACATAGGTATCTGGCCACCCGTACAACTTAGACCTAAGGTGAAAATAGACAAATAATAATTAAGAAAGTCCAATAAAACTATATTTGAGAGTTGATAGGGTGCAGAATTAGTCGAACTCTAAAACCTTGCGGTGCCTAAGTTCTTCATTGCACTTGTTATAACTTCTTCCGAAGCGTTTTGTGCTTGTAGTTCTTTCAACTTGTTCTCCACCATTTTCTTTTCCTGCGATTTCAAGTCAAATTTACTGGGTTTTTTCGCCATCTCATCCATTGAAGAGGAGTCCTCTAGTATCAGCCCTGCCCTTTCACCACACACATAAGCTGGAAAACATTCATCACAGGTCAAGCAAATTCAAGAAGCATAAGCACGTGCAGATGAGTTGGAAGATCCATTAGTACAGTAACAAAGCTAAAGATAAAGAGTAACCTGTTGACACGTGGACAACCATCTCCAATTTCAAGCATTTTTTGGCAAAGTCCAACATATTCAAAACTCCAAATGTATTCACATCCAACGCAACATCATACCTTCACATTTCAATACGTATGTTATGTTGTGTATTGACATTTAATAATTTAAGAACACTTAATATCATGTCATATATAAGACGTGTTATTGTGTTTATGTGTATGTATATGTGTGTGTTTATATTGATTTAAATGGCGTGGACTGTTTGAATAGGAATAACAAAATGATATCTAATTTAGCTGAATTTACATATATGACATATGATATGTGAGTAGAAGCAAAACTATAGCGGGTTTGGATCGTTGAAACGAAATTTCATAGGAATTGGGCATGCATGCATCTATTTTGGTTCAGGTGTGGAAGCCAAGTGATTTTGTCTAAAATTTCAAAAACTGGGTTGGGTTAGGTCAGGAACGTTGAAGGAGTTTGACTTCCTCTTACATATTGTCTAGTTCTAGATCTACAGTGTTTTCTAGGTCACATGCTTATAATATTAGGCTTGGTGGTGTTCTTTAGATAATGGATCTTTTTGTATGCTCCTAAGAACTGAGTGTCATTATGTGTAATTGTACTCATATTATGCGTCATTAAGATTGTTGTTACCGCTTAATAAGAAAAGAATATAACCCATCAATTCTAAATCAAGGAAAAATATTTAAATGTAGGGAGAGCTTCTAATAAGGACAACTAAAATGAGGACTTCATGAGAATTTTCAACGGTTTGGGAGACCCACTATTTTATTAGATTACCCAAATCAACTGTTAGATGTTTCTGTGTGCACGAGTATATCACTTCTGGAAATTTTCTTCCAAATTGCTAATTGTTAAGTATCGAACTAGATCAAATCAAATGGACGAACTAAATCTGTTAAACCTGAACCGTTCATGTTCATATATGATAAATCAAGATTATGAATGTCTTAACAATTTTCAATTTGGTTGAAAATTTTCTTAAATGATCTACACATGAATAAATAAACATCTAATGGTTGATTTGTAGAAATGTAATCGAAAAGTGGGTCTCACAAAAGAACCCTCATGAAGTCCTCATTTTAGTGGTCATTGCTAGAAGTTCTCCCTTCAAATGTATATTATTTTACTTTTCAATTATAATATATATAAAAAACAATGTATTGACAGTTGTCTTTGACGCGTTTCTCTTAAGTTGGATTTTTGGAACAAAAGCAAGTTCATATCGAAGTCATCCAATGGCTGAAATAAGAGGTTTGCAGTCATCCAATGGCTGAAATAAGAGGTTTGCAGCCTTTTAAAAATAGCAAATTAATTACTAATTAGTGAAATTGAAAACAATATTTTCTATTGCATATGATTTAGTTATATTGCAAGTAAATTGGTGAGGACGTTCTTACTTAAATTTAAAAGAAAACTATGTTCTCTCAATGAACTTTATGTATAACCGATTACCTTTCATCAAACTTAGTGATTGCTGCAGAATTAAGTATGATTTGTACTTCATTGCACATCTCTTCCTTTAGTTTGACTGGCTTCACTCCTAGATCTTGAAAAATTACATCTCCCGACAGAGCAACTACTTTTTCTAATATGTAAGAATCAAAATCTGCACCTAATTTCTCCCTCAGAACCTGAACAACTCTTTCCCTGTAATCTAAATAATTGTCACAAAAACAAGTTAATTAATAAAAAAATATGTGAAAATAAGTGTCAACTTTTATGGAAGCCAAGTTTGAATTTTTCTTCCATAAACCTCATTATGCATGCGTTGTGTGGCAGAGTTGGCATCGGAAGCTCTTAAAAGAAGATAGAGCCTTTTCACGTCTGGTTGAACTCTTAATATTTTCTCTACCAAGACTGTATATATGGTAAGTGTTACAATTATAATTAGCTGTTAGAAGTATAAATTAATTGCTGGCTCACATCCTGAGATATGTTTTTGAGAATAGCAGTAATTAAAAATCAACAATAGCTAGCTTTTAGAGCTTATATGATAATTATATTTTTGAAGCCTCGATCATATGACAATTGTTGGACTAAGATCTTGATCGAGTGTTCTGGAAAATAGTTGGGTAAACATGCGAGAGAGAGAGAGAGTAGTAAAAATCAACAACAGCTCTTAGAGTTTATATGACAATTGTTGGCCTAAGATCTTGAGTTTTCTAGGATGGTTAAACAAATAGTACCCTTTCCTACAAAGCCGGTAGCTCCAGTGATTAAGATAGTCTTGTTCTTCAGGTATCCCAGAATGCTCTCCAATTCCATTGTAGAGATAAAGTTCACAGAGCAAGATAGGGAGAAGTATTTAGATTGAGAGTAGTTGTACTAAAATTTGAGTGATACGTGAAATAGCTGAGTATAGTTTTTATACCAACGTTTTGGTATTTTCCCAAGATAATGACAAGATTAAGCCTGCTGAAAATCAAGATAGGATTGGAGAATCTGGGTTGAAGAGAAAAATAGTATATAATTGCAAAGGTTTCTTCAAGAAGAAGAAGAAGAAGAAGAAGAAGAAGATGATGATGATGAAGTACGACGACGACTTGTTATGCTTTTCCAAATTGATTATATGCATAATTGCATAAGAGAATGGTACATTATAGGCTTGAGCTTAAAGCTTGCGTAGATAACAAACAAATATCTGTTGCAAACCAGCTACCACTACTGCCAGCGGTCGAGCTTAACTGATTTTAAATAATAATTTTGAATTTGTCACGGGAAGACCATTGTAGTCCTTACAAAAACCCTAGTTTAATCTAATGAAAATATTATTTATTTGAGAAAATTATATATAAACTCAATATTTTAAAGAGGTATTGGGAAAAACTCATACATATTTTCTTATCAATCTACCCCAATCCATATAGGCAAACCTTCCTTATAGAGTGTTGATGTATAATTAATATTTTTTTATGTTGTCCTATATGCCAGATTTACCCTTGGGGTAGTGAAAAGTAATATGAAATGATAACTGATAATTAATTTTAACATTTACTCTTTGAACATGTAACTAATAAATGCCATAGGTATGAGGTATCTAAAACTAAATACCTTTTGACAAGGTATTGAAAAAAACACATATCAGAAAACAACTTACCTAATAGCCATGACATTAGATAACATACCTCTAGAACAGGAAACCATAAATGACATAGGTATGAGGTATCTAAAACTATATACCTTTTGACAAGGTATTGAAAAAAAGATCATAGCATAAAACAACCTATCTCATAGCCATGACATTAGATAACATACTTCTAGAACAGATAGCCAATAAATGACATAGGTATGAGACATCTAAAACTTTTTACCTTTTGACAAGGTATATATTGAAAAAAAAAAAAAAAAAAAAAGGACTAAATTCAGTTTATCCTCTTGAGGTTTGGGGGTAATTTCATGTTAGTCTCTGTCCTCTCAATTTAATCAGTTTACCCCCCGACCTTATGAATTTCACTCAGCCGTGTCGAATTTGTCAATCTCCGTCCAAATCAAACGTTAAGTTTGAAAAAGAAGCCCATTTTCGGGGCTAAAATTGTCATTTCAAGAACAAACAAAAAAACTCCACGATAAAAAAAAATAAAAAATAAAAAGAAATCATCATCTTCTTCCTCGGATCCTCCTCCCCAAAACCAAACCACTCTTCATCTCCTTCTTTCTATCTCTATCTCTATGCATTATCGCTGCTCCCTAAAATCAAGCCATTCAGCTCTTGGGTTTTGGTTTACAGAGACTTGAGGAGAGAGAATAGATCTGATTATTTCTCTCCTCTACCAACTAGTCCGTAGCTACACATCGCAACTCACCTCCACCACCACCATACTCGCCAGTCTCCGAGTCCGGCCTCCACATTGTCTGATGACACCAAAAACCTGCTCACGCGCAGATCTCACCACTGCCCAGAAATGCTCTGGGCACCAATTGTTCTGCCATGACCGCACCTCCTCTGCCGCTATCATGGCCGGACACCAACCCTCAAACTACCAGCCCTCGATCACCATCAATCTCCCTCCAAACTAACAAGCCATAATCACTCACCCCCGTCCCTCAAGCCTTCTTGACTCCTCTAAATCGGAAATAGCCTAGCAGTTATGCGATAGGGTGTGGGTTTAAATACCACTAGTAGTTCCAACGAAAAGTTTTGTGATAGGGTGTGGGTTTAAGCCCAGTATACTCCACCAGCAAACACACAGAAAAATCCCCGATTTCAACCCAGTAATTTCGTTTATACAAACACCAACCACAGTCTACTCCTCTGTTTGTCTTGGTTCAGTAAAATGTGGAAGATAAATACCGTCGAGCCTTCCACCTCCTTTACTCCTCCAAGATCGTCGACTGTGAATTCCGATTCTGTTACCTCGCCGCCAAGTGCCTCGGGAGTCGCACTTTCTGTTCCTGTTTCTAAATTTTTGATTTTTTTTTTTTGTTTTGCAATGGCCTTCTCTGTTGGTTTAGCCTAGTGTTGTAGCTTGAAATGGACTTTCTTTGATTTTGTTATGTGGGTGTTGAGAAAATCAAATATAGGGTTCTATATCAGATTGGCGAGAGGAGGATCAAAGAAGAAGAAGGTTTGTTTGTTTTTTTTCCCCTTCTTTCGTGAGTTTTTTGTGTTAAAATGACTATTTTAGCCTTGAAAGTTGGTCCCACTGTCAGACTTAACTTCTGATTTGGACGGAGATTGACAAATTGGATACGGCTGAGTGAAATTCATAAGCTCGGGGAGTAAACTGATTAAATTGAGAGGATAAGGACTAACATGAAATTAACTCCAAACTTCAGAGGGGGGGGGGGGGGGGTAAACTGAATTTAATCCAAAAAAAATTCATGGCATGAAACAACTTACCTCATAGCCATGAACATCGCTAAATATCATACATTTGGAATTGGTAACCAATGAAATTCATAGCATAAAAAAAAAAAATCAATAAGCATTAAAGTTTGGGTGCGGCTATTGCCACACTTAGGGCTGCCACTTGGTTTGGTAATTATCAAACCGACCGAATACCAACCAATGTTTTAGGTTTGGTAAACTAACTTTTTGGTAACCGAGACCGATAAAACCAAAATCGAAAATTACCGAAAAAGTTGGTTTGGTTTTGGTAAATACCGAATCTACCAATTATCTAAATATTAGATTTATATACTACAGTTTTCAATACACATACATGTATATTAAGAAATAAACATAAAAACTTTTTATAATAATATGAACATTACTACATAGACTACATTAATAGTACATGTATTTGAAGTAACCTAGTCAAAGATGGTTAAATAACCTAGTTTTATTGAAAATTGCTAAAACTTGATGATATACAAAAGAAAGCTATAATTAGTAGATGAATACAAATTTTATCACTATAAAATTCAAAAACCTAGTTATGTTCATTCTAATTTATATTATAAAGAATTAGTTGTTCTAAAGTTGGTAATACCGAAAACCTAAATACCGAATTTGGTAGATATAATTAAAAACCGAAAATTTTGGTTAGTAATTGGTAGCTCAGTTTTAAAAACGAAAGCTTTGGTTTTCAAGTTGGTAATACCTATAACCGATTCGAACCGACCGAGTGATAGCCCTACACTACTAACTATTTTGTTCACCCAACAAGTTCTGATTTATTAAAATACTAAAATATCCTAATATAAAATTACAATAAAGGACAATATTTGATTAAAAATTATATTTAGTTATCCTTATTACCCCTACAGAATACTTACTTAAACTTCATTCTTAATCTTTTCATTCATCGTTAAACCCGGTGAGACTGATTGACTAAGACTTCATGAGATTGACTGATGAAGATGAGGAGAAAGCCAAAAAAAACAACTGAGAGAGACACTGAGGAACCAAATAGAAATCTTTTTCTAAGTTAGACCCTACATTGGACAAGGATATTTTGGGTTCTGCAAATTGGTGAACATAATAAACATTAAACTAAAAAAATATTTGTAGGTGAGAAGAAAATGTAGGGTGAACAAAGTAGTTAGTAGGATGGCAATAGTCGCATCCTTAAAGTTTTGGAATTTAAAAGTCATACCTACTACAATTTTTTTAATTGTCACCTGAAAGTCAGGCATTTTACCCAACTCCTCAAGTCAGGTGTTTTACCTAACTCCTCAAGTTATCATGGGTATAATAGGTCACTGGCGGACCCAGAGGGGGGCAAGTGGGGGCTCACGCACCCACTCATGTTTTGTAAATAATGTATTTAATATAATAAAATAGTATTTTGTCTTCATATTTTGTAAACATGCCCCCACTTATCTGTCTAAATCTAATCCTTTAACAGTTATATATATATATATACTTTAACATACACGCCCCCATAGGAAAAGAATGTTGGGTCCGCCACTTTAATAGGTATGGTATAGACTATAGACGTACAATTGAACAAACCTATATACAAACTAAATTCTCAATAACATTTCATCAAATATATTGATTGCACTGCCAAAAAAAAAAAAGGGTAACCATTGAAACTCATAGCATAAAAAATAATAATAATAATAAAAACCAGTAGCTATTAAAGTTTTAGAACTTGAAAGTCTTCTACTACATACTTTTTTGGACTAAATATTAGTTACTCCATGTACTTTGCTCTCTAAAACAGTTTAGTCCCTCACCTTCTAAATTACACCGAATACTCCTTGTATTCTCAATTTCTCACCCAATAGATCCAAAATGCCATTTATACCCCTCACTTTCTTTTTTTAATTTAATTTTTGGGTTTTTGTCTATTGACCCTAATTCTAGGGTCATTTATCTCACTTATCCCAGTAATTTTTTTTAAATTTCCCCTTACCCAAAACACTCTAAAGACTTGTTTCCTATTACACAACATTTCCATTTTTATATATTTTTCTTGACCTTTTTACCCTTTTCTTAACGACCCAACCAAATACACTCCGCAGTGTCAAATTTCGAGGGAACGAAGAGAGAGAAGATTCGGTTAGAGAGAGAAGCTCTAGTCAATAGAGAGAGAATGAAGAGAGATAAGCTTGCAATGGAGAGAGAATGAACAATCTTGCTCTAGATTTCAACTCTGCTACAGCTCGATTTGAATTCTTTCTTCGATTTCAATTCCGTTTGTTGTTTTTTTTTGGATCCGGGTTTGCTTTTCGTCTCGATTGAATCTGAGTTTGATTTTGAATCTGAGTTTGTTTTTCTGTACAATTTTTTTTTTCTGAATCATTGTGCTAAGTTTGGTCTGTGTTTCATGAATTTGAGTTTGATTTGGTTCGATTTGCTATTTTTCTTGATTATAAGTTTGCTGTGCTAAGTTTGATCTGGTTCGTTCTGCTAAGTTTGTGTGATTCTGTTTTGAAACAGTTCGATTCATTTACTGTGATTTTTTTTGCAGATTTTGATGAATGTTATGTTTTGATGAATTGTTGTTCACTGATTTATTTCCTGTGTAAAGAGTGAAGTGATTTTGGTCTTTGTGAATCCTCTATTGCCCCCCCTCTCAATTTAATTAGTTTACCCCCCGAGCTTATGAATTTCACTCAGCCGTGTCCAATTTGTCAATCTCCGTCCAAATCAAACGTTAAGTCTGAAAAAGAAGCCCATTTTCGGGGCTAAAATTGTCATTTCAAGAACAAACAAAAAAACTCTACGATAAAAAAAATAAAAAATAAAAAGAAATCATCATCTTCTTCCTCGGATCCTCCTCCCCAAAACCAAACCACTCTTCATCTCCTTCTTTCTATCTCTATCTCTATGCACTATCGCTGCTCCCCTAAATCAAGCCATTCAGCTCCTGGGTTTTGGTTTACAGAGACTGAGGAGAGAGAATAGATCTGATTATTTCTCTCGTTTATCAACTGGTCCGTAGCTACACATTGCAACTCACCTCCACCACCACCTTGCTCTCCAGTCTCCGAGTTTCGGCCTCCACATCGTCTAATGACACCAAAAACTGGCTCACGTGCAGATCTCATCACTACCCAGAAATGCTCTGGGCACCCATTGTTCTGCCATGACCACACCTCCTCTGCCGCTGTCATGGCCGGACACCTACCCCCAAACTACCAGCCCATTTGAGCCTTCACCATCAATCTCCCTCTAAACTAACAAGCCATAATCACACACCCCCGTCCCTCAAGCCTTCTTGACTCCTCTAAATCGGAAATAGCCTAGCAGTTATGCGATAGGGTGTGGGTTTAAACACCACTAGTAGTTCCAATGAAAAGTTCTGCGATAGGGTGTGGGTTTAAGCCCAGTATACTCCACCAGCAAACACACAGAAAAATCCCCGATTTCAACCCAGTAATTTCGTTTATACAAATACCAACCACAGTCTACTCCTCTGTTTGTCTTGGTTAGGCAAAATGTGGAAGATAAATACCATCGAGCCTTCCACCTCCTTTACTCCTCCAAGATCGTCGACTGTGAATTCCGATTCTGTTACCTCGCAGCCAAGTGCCTCGGGAGTCGCGCTTTCTGTTCCTGTTTCTAAATTTTTGAATTTTTTTTTTGTTTTGCAATGGCCTTCTGTGTTGGTTTAGCCTAGTGTTGTAGTTTGAAATGGACTTTCTTTGATTTTGTTATGTGGGTGTTGAGAAAATCGAAAATAGGGTTCTATATCAGATTGGCGAGAGGAGGATCAAGGAAGAAGAAGGTTTGTTTGTTTTTTTTTTCCCCTTCTGTCGTGAGTTTGTTGTGTTAAAATGACTATTTTAGCCTTGAAAGTTGGTCCCACTGTCTGACTTAACTTCTGATTTGGACGGAGATTGACAAATTGGACACGACTGAGTGAAATTCATAAGATCGGGGGGTAAACTGATTAAATTGAGAGGATAAGGACTAACATGAAATTACCACCAAACTTCAAGGGGGTAAACTGAATTTAATCCAAAAAAAATTCATGGCATAAAATAACTTACCTCATAGCCATGAACATAGCTAAATATCATACATTTGGAATCGGTAACCAATGAAACTCATGGCATAAAAAAAAAATTCAATAAGCATTAATGTTTGGGTGCGGCTATTACCACACTACTAACTATTTTGTTCACCCTACAAGTTCTGATTTATTAAAATACTAAAATATCCTAATATAAAATTACAATAAAGGGAAATATTTGATTAAAAATTATATTTAGTTTTTCTTATTACCCCTACAGAATAAGTACTTAAACTTCATTCTTAATCTTTTCATTCATCGTTAAACCCTGTGAGACTGATTGACTAAGACTTCATGAGATTGACTGATAAAGATGAGGAGAAAGCCAAAAAAACAACTGAGAGAGACACTGAGGAACCAAATAGAAATCTTTTTCTGTGCTAGACCCTACATTGGACAAGGATATTTTGGGTTCTGTGAATTGGTGAACATAGTAAACATTAAACTAAAAAAATCTTTGTAGGTGAGAAGAGAATGTAGTAGGGCTGGGCATTTTAGCCCGAAAGCTCGAAAACCCAGACCGAATCGATCCGGACCTTCAGGTCCGGGCCGGGCTTTGAAGAACAAAAACACACAAAAAAAAAAGCCCGGACTATTTATGTATAAACTGGCCGGTCCCGGGCCCTGGTGTCCATAATCCCCAAAGCCCGAAGATAAGCCCGATTAATATAACTCTAATTTCAGCCTGTCTTTGTGGTGACTTCAGTCAACATTCAGAATGCGGATCATCTGGAACAACTGCACGATCATCCCAATTTAAACGACCACCAAATATATTTCATACACCATTGCTATTCTGATATTGCGCACAGCGGTGATTTAGAACAACAGCTCCAAGTACTTTGATACCATCCCCGAGACCTCGACCCTTTCCCAAACACTAGTCTTGTCGGCTTGACCTCAGTTCTTTGAACCCAGTCAAATCCAGTCGAATCCAGTCGCAATCAGTCGAACCCAGTCGATCCTAGTCGAAGCCTCGAAGTCTTGAACCCAGTCGAAGCCTCGAATCTAGTCGCAATCAGTCGATCCCAGTCGAAGCCTCGAAATCTCGAACCCAATCGAAGCCTCGAAGTCTCGAACCCAGTCAAATCCAGTCGAATCCAGTCGATCCCAGTCGAAGCCTTGAATCTAGTAGCAATCAGTCGATCCCAGTCGAAGCCTCAAAGTCTTGAACCCAATCAAAGCCTCGAAGTCTCAAACCCAGTTGATCCCAGTCGAATCTCTCAGTAAGTCTCTCTCTCTCTCTCAAACTAGGTAGCTTCTGATCTGGGTCATAATTGATTTGGCCATTTGAGGTTATCTGATTCCAATTTGTTTCTAGGTACAAGGATTCAAGAATTGATTTTGATAATTCCCGAAGTAGTAATGGAACCCGAAGCAACTGCAGTTATTGGGGCTGAGTTGGTGGTGGCTTCCAGCCAGTCTGAGGCCGGTGATGATAGTGAGCCAGCAGGTGGTGCGACTGGCATGAAGAGAAAGAGAGAGTCTGGGAGCAGTAGCAACTCAGACTATGAATGGATGTTATTCTCTTCGTTTGGGCCTGAAAACCCGGTAGGACCGGCCTGGGCCAATTTGGTCATGTCCTTTACGATCCCTATAACTGAAAATCTTTATTTGAGCCCGGCTCGAAATAAATGGGCTTGGTCCAGGGACTAGCTAATTGACACGTGGTCCCGGCCCGTGCCCAAGCCTAGAATGTGGGGTGAATAAAGTAGTTAGTAGGATGGCAATAGTCGCATTCTTAAAGTTTTGGAATTTAAAAGTCATACCTACTACATTTTTTTTAATTGTCACCTGAAAGCCAGGTGTTTTACCCAACTCCTCAAGTTATCATGGGTATAATAGGTATGATATAGACTATAGACATACAATTGAACAAACCTATATGCAAACTAAATTCTCAATAACATTTCATCAAATGTATTGATTGCACCGCAAAAAAAAAAAAGGTAACCATTGAAACTCATAGCATAAAAAAAAATAATAATAATAAAAACCAGTAGGTATTAAAGTTTTAGAACTTGAAAGTCTTCTACTACATACTTTTTTGGACTAAATATTAGTTACTCCCTGTTCTTTGCTCTCTAAAACAGTTTAGTCCATCACCTTCTAAATTACACCGAATACTCCTTGTATTCTCAATTTCTCACCCAATAGATCCAAAATGCCATTTATACCCCTCACTTTCTTTTTTAATTTAATTTTTGGGTTTTTGTCCATTGACCCTAATTCTAGGGTCATTTATCTCACTTATCCCAGTAATTTTTTTTTTTAATTTCCCCTTACCCAAAAGACTCTAAAGACTTGTTTCCTATTACACAACATTTCCATTTTTATATATTTTTCTTGACCTTTTTACCCTTTTCTTAACAACCGAAGTCACCCAACCAAATACACTACGCAGTTTCAAATTTCGAGGGAACGAAGAGAGAGAAGATTCAGTTAGAGAGAGAAGCTCTGGTCAATAGAGAGAGAATGAAGAGAGATAAGCTTGCAATGGAGAGAGAATGAACAATCTTGCTCTATATTTCAACCCTGTTGCAGCTCGATTTGAATTCTTTCTTCGATTTCAATTCCGTTTGTTTTTTTTTTTTGGATCCGGGTTTGCTTTTCGTCTCGATTGAATCTGAGTTTGATTTTGAATCTGAGTTTGTTTTCCTGTACAATTTTTTATTTCTGAATCATTGTGCTAAGTTTGGTTTGTGTTTCATGAATTTGAGTTTGATTTGGTTCTATTTGCTATTTTTCTTGATTATAAGTTCGCTGTGCTAAGTTTGATCTGGTTTGTTATGCTAAGTTTGTGTGATTCTGTTTTGAAACAGTTCGATTCATTTACTGTGATTTTTTTTGCAGATTTTGATGAATGTTATGTTTTGATGAATTGTTGTTCACTGATTTATTTTCTGTGTTAAGAGTGAAGTGATTTTGGTTTTTGTGAATCCTCTATTGCCCCCCCCCCCCCAATAGAAATCTATTAGGGTCAAATAGAGGATTCACAAAGCTCCTTTTCTTCTTCTTCTTTTTTGTCTCGCTTAGTTGTTACTGAAGTTCAGTAATAGTTGTTTATAGTAACTTGTTTCTGTTTTGTGAAGTGATTTTGGTCTTTGAGAACCCTCTATTGGGGAGCAATATAGGTTTATTGGGGGGCAATAATGGTTTGATTTTTTATACAGGAATATGGATGGTTCCTTGGTTGTTAAGTGCATTCATTCTGGACAAGTTTCATGTTATGAGCTATGCTCATTTGTGAACTGTTCAAGTTTTTTTGCAACTAATGGTATTGAGCTTCAGTATTCACTCCCCGGATGTGCTGTTTTTTTTTTTCTTCACAATGATAACGATTTCCAGATATTGTTTAGCGGTGCCACAATTTACATGTTGGATTGTGTTGATATTATGGTGTTGAAGAATAGTGGAAGTTGCAGCAAAAAAGCTTCTATTTCATTTGAAGATAGTTGCTCCGATATTGTGGATGAAGACGATTACCTCACTAAGGCACTTAGGACTGAAGTTCAGATCGAAGTCTTACTTGTCGAATGAGTGGTCTAGTTATATTCAATGTGTAGGGCAGAAATTCTGTCACGGTTCCCCTGAGTTTCGAGACAAGCTCAGAAAGTATGATGTTGAAGTTGGGTTCAGCTTTGTGTTTATTAGAAATGATTGGGACAAAATTCATGCAGTTTGTTCCAATTGGGGAACCGAAGGATGTGAATAGAAAGTTCGTGGTCATGTATCGCCTGTATATGGATGCTTTTTTATTGGTGAGTTAACAATGTCCACTATTGCAAAGGTGTACTTCGGAAGCAAAAACATGAGCTTTTGGGATCGAAAATGTTCAAGACATGCATTGAAGAGGACATTAGTTATAACTTGTCATTGAAGCCGAGGGAAATTATTTGCAAGTTCAAGTTGGCTTATGGGTTTGATATATCATACAAGGTTGCTTGGAAAGCAAAACAGAAGGCTGGGGAAATGATTTATGGTTTTGAGGCTAATTCGTTTAACATGTTAACATGGTATAGGGAAGCTATTTTTGAGACTAACTGGGGATCTTCTTTTGTTTTGGAAGTTGATCCATTGAGTAATCAGTTTCAGAGGTTTTTCTTAGCTTATGCAGGCTGTGTTCAAGGCTTTGAATTCTATCTTCCCATATTCTATGTCGATGGGACTAGGCCTGGGCACGGTTCCCAGCCCGAGGGTTAATATGTTGAGCCGTGAAGTCGGGACCGGAGATAGCCCGGAACGGAAGTTTTCCGGGCCGGGTTTCTCGGGCTTTCGGGCCTTTTGCACCATCTCTAGATTCGGAATATCCGGTGAAGATCTATCACCGATCCGGCTAGAAACATATCAGGTGATGAAGGAACTTAAGGAATTTGAGGAGGTCGAGGAATTTGACGAAGAAATCCTGCCAAAAACATATTCGTCGGGGTTGAGTGGTTAACTGACTGAGGAGAAAGAAGAAGAAGAAGAGAGGAGCAAAGTTGGGGTTGACTAGTTGACTGGCAGAGGAGAGAGAAGAAGAAAAAGAGGAGAGAAAAGCAAAGTGGTTGATTGGCAGAGGAGAAAGAAGAAGAAGAAGACGAAGAAGAAGAGAGAAGCAAAGTTGGGGTTGAGTGATTGACTGGCAGAGGAGAGAAGAAGACAGAAGGAGAGAATAATCGTGCGGCTGAGGATGAAAGAATATTTATATTGGGGTAAGGAATCACATGTGGTAAGGTGTACAATTCTTGTTCAGACAGCCTATAAATGAACGACACGTGGAATATATATATATATATATATATATTTTCAGGTTTTCTGATTGGTGGATTTCCAGGCCCGGGACAGGCCCTTTTTTTCATAAACAGTCCGGGCCTCTCATTTTTAAGTTTTTTTTTTTTTAAAAGCCTGGCCCGAACCAGACGGTCTGGATCGGTCCTGTGCGGGTTTTCGGGTTTCAGGGTTAAAATGCCCAGGCCTAGATGGGACTTTTGGGAAGAGTGTCTACAAGGGGCAGATTCTTTGTGCAACCGGAAGGAATGGAAATCAAGGTAATTTTCTTATGTTTGTGCTCTTTTATTGCTATTTTAGTTAAAACTGTGGAGCGGCACGCTCCCGTTGGCGATGCAGCGGCACGTTGCAATTATCTATTGCCCCCAATAAGGGTTTATTGCCCCAATAAGCTTTTATTTTCTTGTGATTTCTTTTCCCTTTTTGTATTTTTTATGTTAATATATTATTGTTTTTGGATTCTTTTTTGTTGAAATTCAGGAGCGGCACGCTCCCGTTGGCAGTACAGCGGCACTCTGCAATCATCTATTGCCCCCAATAAACTCACCTCTTTTTTTCTGTTTTGTGAAAGTTTCTTTCCTCTTGCAATATGTGTCTGTGATTTTGAGACAGATGCTAATTGGTCCTTTTTCTTCCAACACTTGAAGAACTTGCTGGAACCTCAAGGTAGAGTGATTACATTTATTAGTGATCGCGATGTTGGACCTTTGAGTGCTTTCGATAAGATATTTCCTGTTAGTCCTCATTTTTTCTGTTACAAGCACTTGGCGCAAAACGTTATTATGTTTAACTCTAGTGCTATCGAGAATTTGTGTTTCACTTGTTCTATATGTATTCAATGGCCCGAATTCGAACTGTAATACCCCGCAAATTCAAATTATTTTCCGAGAACATTTTAGAAATGATTTCGTGGCCATGGGAGAAAGTACGAAGCTTGGAGGAGTGGTGAAATTAGTTCGAACGATTTTATTTCGAAAGCGTACGTTATTTAGGGGCTCGCGAAAGTTGATTTTTTTAAACTTATTGAATTTGGGAAAACTTCCTTTATGAAAGTTGTAGAGCACGTCGATACGATCTCGTGCATATGCGGAACGCAAAAATCGGAGTTCGTATGAGAAAGTTATGATCAATTGAAATTTGGGGAAATTTCTATAAATAGCAAAAAAATCCCAAAAATTTTCAGAAACCCCAACCCCAGTTTCGCCTCCTCACATTCGCGGCCGATTTCTTCCTCCTCCGGCTACCTTTTGCCCTTTAAATGGGATAAGTGCGAATATTAATTTAATGACGGGGTGAATGAGTCTTTTGAGTAAAATTTAGGTTATGGATCAAGCCCCTTTATTTATTATTTTTCCAACATGGAAATAGTAATAATGCAGAGAACACCTGAACAAGGACTTACTATGTCTTCACTTTTAACAAAATCTTACTTGTCCTTTGACTGAAAGACTGAAACTTGAAGCCAAACTCATTGCAGTAAAATTGTATGATTGAAGTCATTGAACCAGCTTTATATATATGCCTTTTTCTGTGTCATACTCGCATGCGCAACTGTAATTTCGTTGACAAAGTTAAAGTTATAGTACAAAGAAGCAGTGCATGAAATGACCAAAAGAATCAATGGGTTCAAATAAGAGAGGAACCAACAAACTAGGGTACTATGTCGGTAGAGCTCCAAGTTGTGTCTCTTGTAAAGATGAGTTTAAAAGGGTATTCGTTATATATATCACAGAGATGGGTAAGTGGTCGGAGTGGTAAGCGTCTGAAGCCCTAGCCAAGGGAGTTCGTACCACGTAGATGGAGGGGAGAGTACGTGCCATGTGATTTCCTGCCCACGGAATTTGAACAATCATAATGGTTCATAAGCCGGTTTTGCAAAACCAATTATTGTACAAACCGCCCAATCCATTTGCGACAGCAAACTATGATAATCATCACCAACTTTTCTTGAACAATGTAATTTTATTTTTCTTGAAAACCGATTTTCAAGGAGGTTTTTTTTTTAATTATTAGGGGAGGTTAGCGTTAGAAAGTTTGCAACAGGACATTACAAAAAAAAAAAATTAGTTTTGAGCTTTGACTATAAATTTAATGTGGCATTGAATTATGCAATAATCATACCTTTTACTTGGAACCTTGGCCTTCTGTATGAAATAAATTAAAATCATTAAACCAAGAAGCAGTATGTCTAAGAACAAATTGATACTGATTAATGGTCATGAAATTCTTGCACAACTTTTTCCTTTCTCTATCCTGTTCCTCAATAATGGACATATGGTATACTAACTTTCTAGCTAGCTAGGGCAAGAAGCACTGAGGGATTTGAAGAATCATAGTAGGGATGTCATGGTGCTGGGATCCAAGACTCCAACGCCAATCAGTTGCTAGGTAATAGGTATTAGCTTTTTCAGTGTTCCCTCCATATTCAAACGTCACCTCGACCATCAACTATCTCCACTTTCCAGAATTCCATTACTGGCTGCTGCTGCTGCTGCTATACACATGCACGTGCAGAGGCCAACGCAACCCCCAGGCCCCTACTTCCCCAGCAAAATCGATACTCGNTTCGATTCCAAAGGGAATCCTGCTCTCCTCAGTCCCCTCTACACGTCTGTGGTGGTGATTCGTTGTGGGAAGCACCGTAGACGACGCTACAAGGCCGAGAAGTTGCACGGTGGAGCTGGAAATAGCCCAAATTCGCCGACCTTTGTTCTCCCAACTCCGGCCACCATAGCTCGAGTTCTTTAAGGGTTTTTCTAGACCAGAAGACGTGGATGCTACCCTCAAAACCATTTGCAGCGATTCGATATGTGGAGATCGAATTTTGGAATTTCTGAAACTAGGGTTCTTCTGGTTTCAAACCTTGCGAGGTAAAATTCTACTTTTTGGCTCATAATCTAACTTTGGTGTAGTTATGAAAGTTTCAATTCGAGTTAAGATGAAGAACCTTCGTGTTGGCAGTTTTGTCTAATTTTGACTTTGGATGGGCGGCGGTGCCGCCACTGTGATGGTGGTTTCCGGCGACCTCCGGCCACCCCAAGTACAGTTTCTGTCAATTTTTGTGTTCTACGTGTCGATACGATCGTCGGCATATATAATTCATAATTTTTGGAGATAGTATGATTAAGTTATGAATTTTACGATTTCGATCGTTCGATTTGTGATCTGTGAAGATCGGACCGTCCGATGGACTTGTAGTTTTGATATGTTGATCGTATGACTATCCCAGTGACCTTGTGTGGTCATGGGCGAAGATCCGACCGTTGGATCTTCGTATAATTGTGAAATAGTGATTCGGAGTGTGATTCGTGAGAATCCGACCGTCAGATTTTCATAAAATTTTGTGGAGATGTTTATAAGGAAGATTCAGGAAGATCCGACCATTGGATCTTCGTGATAATTTTGGATGATGATCCTAAGGGCGATCCGTGAGGATCCGACCGTTGGATCATCATATAATTTCGATCTGACCGTTGGATCGTCGTTTAATTTTGTTTATGAGTTGTTGGCTAAGTTAAGATCATATTGGATTAGGTGATCGACGGTATGATTTGGCGGACGATTCGTAAAATCGTGGTTGTGCTACTAAGAAGACGCAGCTGGATTAGAGGTGAGTAAACCGCACATGATTCATTCACGAATCGAAGTTCTAAATATTGATGTTTATTGTGGAAATTGTTTTGAATTAAATCATTGTTTTGAAAATATGAACTCGATCAACTACGGTTCATAGGGCTAACGCTCACAGGTAAGAAAATGATTTTTAGGTATAAAAAGAATTTATCTCTTTATTTCATGAGATCTTTGGTTGATATTAATAGACATTCCTGTGTGAATGTCAATGTACATATTTTATTCATGTGAGAAATATATATGTATTGTTGGATTGCGGTGAGGGAACTATATATTGAGTGAGGTGTTGAGTTTAATTGTTGAGAAACAATGAACTGTTGATCTGTGGAGATCAATAGGTCACAGGGGTGACCATGGCATCTGTTAGTGAACCACGCTCTTGTACCGAGTTGGTGGTTACTAATAGCATTAAATCATGAACCACGCTCTCGCGCCGGGCTGGTGGTTGCGATCAGTTAAAGCTCTAGTCTGTCTGCCAAATGCTGAGTGAACCTATAAGGGTAACATGGGGTTACTTGTGACTCATAAGTGTATATATATATTATATATATATATATATTATATATATAGGATTTTTCTCAGGTAAGGATGTCCTTAGTTTTTCTTATGGAACGGATTTACTGTTTTCACCCACTTTCCGATCACATTTTCACATCTTAACCGTTCAGTTTTTAGGTCCTAATGTATGGATCACCTCTGCAAAATTTCAGCCAATTTGGTGATCGTTAAGGCGTCCAAAACTGCAATTTACACGAACGAACCGAATCTGTCAAACTGGAACCGTTCGTTTACATTGTTGTAATTTGCAGTTTTGGATGCCTTAATGATCACCAATTTGGCTGAAATTTTGCAGAGGTGATCTATACATTAGGACCTAAAACTGAACGGTTAAGATGTGAAAATTTGATCGGAAAGTGGGTGAAAACCGGAAATTCGTACCTAAGAAAAACTAAGGACATCCTTAGTGTAGCCGGACTGTATATATATATATATATATATATATATATATAGATATTGAGAGTGAGAAAGTGATGTCGTTTTGTGGTGGTCATTGTGAGATGTGATATTTCTGCAATTTCTATTGCTTGAGTTGAAATTGTTATTTTAAATTTGTGCAATCCTTAAGTTTACTCATACGGGCTGTCAAAAGCTCACCGGGTTGTGTTGTTACTACTTCTGCGACCAACTTACTTTCTGCAGAAGATAACATTAAAAAAGGAATGAGGTGGGGAAACGAAAGATATATAGATATTACACAAATTAAAGGGCCCCCATTGCGCAACAATATTGTTAAATTTCACACAACCAATCACCTCAGCAGTATTCTCGATCACTTATTATCTTAGTATTATATATGCATTTGGTTTCAGTGTACGACATCTACATATGTCTATCCTTACAGTCTTATATATACGCATCACGTCTCTTGCATTGTTACACACATTACTTGATACTTAGTAGTCAAAAGGCCATGACAAGTTTTTCTCCGAGACCTCGTGAAAATCATATGAAGCAGGACCTACATGACTCTGAGTCATTGATTTTGAAGCATGCACATTTACATCATAATATATATATATAACTTGCATACCGACTTATATCACCACAAACTGAAAATTTGATCCACTACTATGGAAGCAAATTGCACATTTTTGTCATGCACAACCAGTGGTCCATATTCTTTTCAAAAGAAAAAGTACTTGTCATTATTATTATATTATTATTTTTTAAACGGAAAACAACTATCATAACAAACTCGCGTGTAGTTCATATTTCAATTATTTTCAACGACTAATAAAAGCTCGAAATCTACTCTGATGTGGTCCATGTTAGATATGCTCGAATCAGAAAACCCACTTAACCTACTCCACAGTGGTCCATATATTATCATTAGTGAAGGTGTCTGTCCCTATTATCCATTTTTCTTCCATAATGAAAAGATACCTCATAATCTGTTAACCAACAAAAAAAGATACCTCATAATCTGCACAGCTATGATCCACTTTATTACTGTAATATAGACGAACAACTCTTGCAGGCATCATACCAAGTAAATGAGTTCAACATCATAACTGCAAGAACAACCCCTCATGCTTACCCTTTTTTTTTTTTTTTTTTTATTACTGCACTGCACTGCACTGCTCGTGTCGTAGATTCGTAGTATATATGGTGTTTCTCTATTTCGGGGTGTGGCATGCTTCAGCGCCTAGTTCACTAGCTTTTGAAGATGGACAGACTCAGAAAAAAAAAAAAAAAAAAATCTCCAAAGCCACAATTGATGCTGCACTTGTGAAGGAAAAAGCTGCAGCTAGCTAGCTAGCAGGAGGTAGGACCACATTGTATGGTATAGCACGGTCCCTCCAACTCCCTTGACACTAAACTCAAACACCATGCAACCCAGTTAGGGGGGGCATCCCGCGGATCCCTCTCATCCATTTCGAAATCGACTACTTGATTCCTGTGGCTCACGTCATCTATCAACATATCTGACACAGCATTCATTCATCATTAATATGTATTACATCAATATATATGTTCATATCAAAGGACGATATTAACTCAACGTCAGTGAAATGATTTCAATCCCGATCTGGCTAGAACATATCCAACAACTAACTGCATCAATCATGGTGTTTATGGGGTCCTGGTGTACCACCTCTTTACCTGAAATAGTTAATATATAGCTTACATGGGTTAAAGGGTCTGATAATAGAGTTAGAACCTGTTTTTATAATTTGTAAGTTCAAATGAACTACAGGTTTGGGAAAGTCGTTCATGAAGATAAGTGGAAATGTCAAGTTCCTTGGGGAGCATTCTATCTCCTGAAATTAGAAAAAAAAAAAGAAACTTAATGAACATTATAAGAAAAGAAAAGAAAAAAAATAAAATAAACAGAGACAGAAAGGTTGGGAACCAGGGACAGAACCAAGAATTAAAATTGGGATGGACTAAATTTACCTTATGCTGTCAAGAATTTTTATTTTTTTTTTTCTAAAAAATTTGGCAAAGTCTACCTTGTTTTGATGGAATATTTCAATTGTATAACACTTGTTAAAATACGTCTAAACAATTGCTCAACTCTCAACAGTCAACTTTTTAAACAAATTGGCCACTATTTTAGACAATTGAGCGTCAATAAAATAAATTCAATATCTTTCCCTATGCATCAATAAAACAAACCCGATATTTTTAGCTACTTGCTAACAATTACAAGAAAAATGAAGTACTGAAAATAAATCTTGAAATCCCTAATTTATAACCTAAATTTTAATCCTAATGTCTCAAAAAAATTTGTATTGTACAAAATTTAAACTCTAATACCTGGGGATTGCTAAATCAATAAGGTTATTGGGTGCTTTGGTGCTCCTTGTGGAGTTGTAGAGTTCATGACAATAAAGAGAAGAGAGCGACTGAGGTTTAGAGCAGAAAGTGACTAAGCAGAGAGAAGTTCACAACAGAGAAATGGAAAAAATGGATGCTATTTGTCAACTTTTCGTTTGATGATGTATATATAACTTCTTTTTTCAGGAGTGCTGCTAATACATATATATTAATTTTTTTTAATCAAAAAGTTGGGGTGGGTTATAGCACACCTTAGCCACCCCTGGTTCTGTGCCTGCTGGGAACCTATAATTTTGGTCTTGATCACTCACTCTTAATCACCTTGGATGTGCAAATATGGGAATTTTTCTAAAATCGTCTAGGTTTTAACTATTTGTGAAGATCTTTCATTCAGTATCCCCCAGCGTGATAGTCACTGATCTGACGTGGGACAAGGACTTGATAGACACAAAAAGAAAGGAAGGAAAAGATGCACCCGATTATGCTAAGCAATACAGGTATTATACACTTAGCAGTAATTGTGTTTTGACTATGCATGCCGCCTAAAACCTCCCCTTTAAATTCTGATCACTACCTCTCATTTCCATGCACTACCTCTCACCTCTCCTTTTCCTCCCTCTGTCAGACCATAGGCTCATAACACTACATGGACTCACCTCCATACAGCTTCCACAAACAGAACAACATGGTCTACCTCAAACTTTGCTTGATTTTATTCATGGGTTGTGTACCAGATACAACCAACATCTGTTCCAACCAATTTCTGGCCACCCCAACCATTATTCCATACCGCTTAGATCCATCTCATATCACTTCACCTTTTCAAACACTAAGCCTTGATGGTTACTTGAGTTTTGACAACAACCATCATACAGCAAAGGACTTTGGCAACATATACCATTTCCAACCGTCAGCAGTACTATATCCAAAATCTGTTTCTGATATCTCCTGCATAATAAAGCATATATTTGAAATGGGTTCTGGTTCTGAGCTCACAGTTGCTGCCAGAGGACATGGTCACTCCCTTCAAGGTCAAGCTCAAGCTCATCGAGGCATAGTCATCAGCATGGAATCACTTAAGGGATCTCCAAAAATGCAGGTTCATATTGGAAAGCGACCTTATGTGGATGTTTCGGGTGGTGAGTTATGGATAAATATTCTGCATGAGACACTCAAACATGGGTTGGCACCAAAATCTTGGACAGATTACCTTCACCTCACCGTTGGCGGGACTTTGTCAAATGCCGGAATCAGTGGTCAGGCATTCCGGCATGGACCCCAGATCAACAATGTCTATCAGCTGGAGGTTGTCACAGGTACATGTTCAACCAAACGAGGATGTTTGACAATACTATATATGTTGCATTCAAATAAAAAGAATGCATAGCAATCATCGTTTCAGAGAGGAAAAAGGGCAAGGATGTTTTGGTGATCTAGCTTATTGAAGCACTTATACTCCTTTATACATCATAACATATATGTTTTGATTTTGATCACAACCTTATATGCAACACATGTAATACACTGAAGCTATGATTGCAGGAAAAGGAGACATAATTACCTGTTCCGAAAAGAAAAATGCAGACCTTTTCTATGCTGTTCTGGGAGGGCTGGGACAGTTTGGCATCATTACAAAGGCTAGAATTTCTCTTCAATCGGCACCAAAGATGGTAAAGTACATTCCACTTCAAAAATAAGGTGCATAACTGCCTTAAGAGTTTACCTTATTTTACTGTATTTTTTCAGGTTAAGTGGATCAGAGTGCTGTACTCAGACTTCTCATTATTTTCAAAGGACCAAGAGCTTCTCATATCATCTGCAAATTCATTTGACTACATTGAAGGATTTGTTATAATTAACAGAACAGGTCTTCTTAATAGCTGGAGGTCTTCCTTCAATCCTAAAGATCCAATTCACGCGAGCCAATTTAACTCTGATGGTAAAACACTCTACTGCCTAGAAATGGCCAAATACTATAACCCAGACGAAACTGATGTCATGGATCAGGTGAGACACTCCAAGCGAATATATATATATATATATATATATATATATGTCCTCTTATCTTCCGATGATACAAGACGATATTCAATTACTAAAGTACTTGTGCAAATCTTTGTGTATATGCAGAGAACTGAGATCTTACTGTCAGGATTACAATATATCCCATCCACCCTCTTCACGTCAGAAGTTTCCTTTGTAAACTTCCTAGATAGAGTTCATTTGTCTGAGAGAAAACTACGAGAAAAAGGATTATGGGATGTTCCCCACCCGTGGATAAACCTTCTCATCCCTAAAAGCAAGATACATGAGTTTGCTGAAGAGGTCTTTGGCAACATTCTCACAGACAATATCAATGGTCCTATCCTCATGTACCCAGTCAACAAAACCAAGTACCTCTTCTACAGTTTTATGACTTCTTTTTAAAGTTCACAGACTTCATAATGTCGACCTGATCGACTCCCCTTATTGTATTACAGGTGGAACAACAGCACATCTTTGGTTACCCCAGATGAAGATGTATTCTACCTAGTTGCATTCTTGTCCTCTGTGGTGCCATCTTCCACAGGAACAGATGGCTTTGACAAAATTTTAACACTAAACAGAAGAATCTTACAGTACTCTGCTACAGCTAACCTGGGTATCAAGCAATATCTGCCCCATTACAGAACCCAAGGAGAGTGGCGAGCTCATTTTGGCTCTCGATGGAAAGTTTTCCTACAGAGGAAGTCTTCTTATGACCCTTTGGCAATCCTTGCTCCCGGGCAGAGAATCTTTAAAAAGGCGGCTCCCATCCTATGAGACTGAAAACTTTTATGAGCCACACAGAGAGCTGATAGTGGCCAAAACTGTGGATCCATGACAGTTAAAAAGGCGGTTCCCATCCTAGGAGACTGAAAACTTATATGAGCCACACACAGCTGATAGTGGCCAATAACTGTGGATCCATGACAGTTAAATCAGAATGCTCTTGGATTTCCAGATCTGTAGTATGCAACATAAGGACCAATTTGGGGTGTTCAGAAATTTTGTTGAAACTATATAAGGAGAAAATATAAAATCAGTGCATCTTGGATTTCCAGATCTGTAGTATGCAACATAAGGACCAATTTGGGGTGTTCAGAAATTTTGTTGAAACTCTATAAGGAGAAAATATAAAATCAGTGCACATTGTGAATATAACTAGTGACATTAATCCTGTAAGCTGTGTTCATATCATATTACGCAAAATGATGCCTACGTTTACTTTCCAAGATAGTTCCATGCACAGGGTGCCATGTTGTCTTATCCAAGGAAATATCATACAATCAAACGATTAAAGTACATCTCTGATCGATATATGCCCAACTTTTACGATAACATATTCTGAGCATTCCTTGAACTTGAAGAACCAAAGAGTAGTAACATTTGAACTACAACAAAACTTACATTTATGATAGGCTGGTAAACCAGTAACAACACAGTTATTTTGTTCCTCTAGCTTTTCGTCCAGCCAAGACCTGGTCTACAGATATCTCGCTGTGGTTCTTCAGAGTCTCGGGCATCACGTATGGTAGCTTCAAAATCAGTAGAATCACTCGCGACAGGAAGAAAACTACTTATATCATCTCTAGCACCAAAGCCTCCAGCCCGTATAACGTCATCAGGTGTTATTGATGCCTCCGTGTTTACTTCACCAGAGGCATCTATATCTCCAGAAGGTACAATGTGTTTTCCACCTCCCCAATCAACCGCATTAGCTAATTGCACTTCAATATCTGGAGAACTTGAGAACGGTTTCAAAACAGGAATTTGATATGTTACACCTTCCTCATTCCTTGTCTGGTTTTCATCCTTATCTGGAATGATCAAACAAACTTAATTTGGCACAGGAATCAATTCATTCATTTAGTTGCATGGCAAACATGGAAGACATCAATTAGTAAGATGTGTAAGGCTATGGTATGTTAATGTTTCTCATACATAGGGGGGAAGAAACCGAACCGTGAGGTGAAAATCGGCCGAGCCGGACCGGAAAATGGGTTCCGGTTACCGAACTGGAAGAAACAGTTAAGAAAAATACAGTGGACCGCACCGGACCGGGTCGGAACCGGCCGAAATAAACCGAACCGGCTGAATTATATATAATATATAAATTTTAATTAAATTTAAATAGAGGTCAATTTCTAATTGGTTCATAATAGGTTTCACGTGATCTTGACCTTACTTGATCAGAAAAAAAAAAAAAAAAAACCTAACCTATGTGACCCACAAAAACTCTCTCATAATCTCATTCACTCTCGCCGTTCTCAAAATTCTCTCTCTCAACCCACTCTCTCTCTCTTGACTTCTCTCTCGATCCACTCTCTCATTCACTAAATCACATACATATCTCGCCGTTTTGTATCATCTCTGACGGAATCACGGTTTCACTTCATCATCTCCATCATTGTTGCAGATGGATTTGGTATTGAGCCCTGACCTTCCCTCTTCGTTTTGGTTCTGTTGTTCATGTGAAATTAGGATACACTTTTGTAGAGATGTGTTTTGATTTTAGGCTTCGGGTTGTATAATTTGGGTTTTGATTTCAGTTTCACTGGGTCCAAGTTTAGGGGTTTCAAAATGTCATCTGGAAATCGATTGTGGGTTTTGATTTTAGGGTTTCTAGAAGTGAAATTATTGTTTCAATTTTAGGGTTTCTGAAAATGAAGCATGGGTTATGAAATTAGGGTCTTTGTTTATGTGTTTATGTGTTTATGTGTTTTACTGTGATTATATGTCTATCAGATTATGTTTATGTGTTGAATTGCAATTTTAGTTCAGGTAACTTCCCTTTATTTTCTGTGTTATAGAATGAGTTTGTTGTTTGAATATTTTTTGTGTTGTGAATAATGAATATGTTGATCCTTTAAGAGTTTAAGTATTAATCTGCAAAAATTGTTGTTCTCTTGATTGGCAGGATCTGTTGTAACCACAGTTGACGATGAAGAGCTATTGATGGGTTAAGGCTGCAGACTTGCAGATCTGCATTTCTATGCTTTCTTGAATTTTTTTTTCAGTTTTGGAGATCAAGAACTTACTTTAAAGTTTGAAACTCTTTTATTTGTTAAATTTCGGTCTGTAATGAACTAAGGTTGTTGAATTTCAGTCTGTAATGACTAACTGTTTTTAAGTGATTCCAGACTTTGTTTAATTTGTTAAGCTCTGTAATGAACTCTTGTACTAGGTTTCTGCATTTGTAAACTGGTGTTGAAAATCTCAGCAATGTTTTAACTGTTAGTAGTTGTTTCCAGGTAGCTTAGGCCAATTAGGCCAAGGATTTTTGCTTGTTTCTGTTCATGGTTTTGTTCTAATGGATTGATTGATCTGCAAAAATTGGGCTGTAAAGAAAAAAAGGAAAAGCCCAACTAAGACTGAACCCGAACAGGGCCGAACTGAATATTCGGCCCACTGAAATATTTTTGTCCACATTATTTGGAAACAGTTTTCGGCCCAGATTATGGCCCAACTGATAGAAACGGGTCGGACTCGGTTTGAGCCAAACATCGACTCGAGCCCAGGCCTACTCATACATCAATTATTTTTACCACTTTAAGGACTCATTTTACTACTTTAATGACTCATTTTACCACTTGAGGACTAATGTCATAACTAAGAAATTTTACCACTTTAAGGACTCATGTTACCACTTTGAGGACTCATATTATTATATTGAGGACTCATTTTACCACTTTAAAACAATTGTATACATGTCATAAGTTAACATATTATAGAATTTTCCTAGTAAGATATATAATTTTCGGAAAATTCTACAATTTGTTAATGTATGACATGCATACACTTGCCTTAAAAGTGTAAAATGAGACCTCAAAATAGTAATATTAGTCCTCAAAGTAGTAACATGAGTCCTTAAAGTGGTAAATTTTCTTCGTTACCACATGAGTTCTCAAAATAGTAATATTAATCCTCAAAGTGGTAACATGAGTCCTTAAAGTGGTAAATTTTCTTAGTTTACCATATGAGTCCTGAAAATAATAATATTAGTCCTCAAAGTGATAACATGAGTCCTTAAACGAGTAAAAATAGTTTATGTATGAGAAATGTTAACATACCATAACTTTACCCATAATTTTCTCTCTCTATTTAATATTTTTTTTTTTGGCCAACACTGAAGATGAAATATTGTTTATGAAGACAATTAAGAAAAACTAATGGCATGGATAAACACATTAAAATGAAATAATTGGTTCAAAAAAATAAAAAAACTTAAACAGCGTATATTAAGTGCAAAACTGGAAATTCAATAAAGAAAAAATAATAACAATATTTTATTAACTTCAGGAGGAGTAAAGCATCATTGAAAGTTTGAAACAAAACATTTTCAGTTGGGAACTTGGGACAGCGGAACAGAGGAAAAATAGATGACAATGTAAATAGTAGAATTTGAACTGTATGGAGAAATGAAAACAAGTTGGTGGTATTGTTTTTTTTGGGTCAGAAGTTGGTGGTATCCTATGTAAGGCCATTAGGTGCTTAGTGCTAGAAGGACATAATAGAAAGCATGCTGACAGACCATCTAAAAGGGAAACACTACCGATCTATGATTACGAAATTCCTCTTCCCCATAACATCTAAACTACTCCTGTCACTATAAGAAACTTTATCAAAGATGACTCTAAAAACTTGTGCATGCAATTGTACACGAAGTGAATTCGGCATATACACTCCAATATGAACAAAATACCTAGCATAAAACTCCATGGCTGGAATATAGCACAAGAAATACTTGAATGATCTATGAATAACAAATACCATGCAGAACTTCATCCTGCTTGCGCTCCATGTTGGATCAAAATTTGCAATTCTCTTCACTATAAGGGCCTTCAATGTTTCTTCCAAAACAAACCTAATACAACCACGGTAACTGGAAAGATTATATCACTATATACATATTATCCAATAACACTAATATCCAGTAAAGTGAGTATAAGCTTGATATTATATGCAGCAGAAATGTAAATAAACAAAAATAGTGATACAGAGGGACCTTCTCATAGTATAATATAATTGCTTTCAAAAGAAGACATCGCCACACACCAGCTACAAGCACATATAAACTAAGAAAACTTTGAAACTGTTATATAGAGAGAATTCCACAAATGGTCACCTAACTATGACTTATTCAACACTTTGGTACTTATATTTCAAATATATCACTTTGGTCACTCAAGAACATTTTATCTCACTTTGATCACTTCTCTTAATCATTCTAATACATATTTCTCAATTTTTTTACAATTGGTTGGACGAAAATATCATTAATATTGTGGCAAATAATTTTTTTTAATGAAAAAAATTAACGAAGTGATTAAAATGAATAACAGAGTTAAAGTTGAGTGACCAAAGTGATATATTTAAAAAGTGAGTGACTAAAGTGTTGAATAGGTAAAAATTGAGTGATCATTTGTGATATTCTCCATTGAATATAATATAAAACAATGACGAATGACTCCAAAACTTACCTGGACACTGAATCTGGCAAGATATTGTCAATCAAATATTCAATTTCTATTTACAAATATTTTCTGTTAAAACAGATAATTGTTTGACTCTTCTGATATATTTAGCCTAAAACAGCATCAATTAATCCTAACTCCCATCTTCTAATTGACCTCAATTCAGAAATTGGACTTTTACCAAGACAAGAGAACTCATTAATTCGACATCTTTCTTTTGGCCAAGTAATGCCTTCAATGGATGACGTGAGTTTGCAAAATGGCTTCAATGATGAGTGGTTGTCAATAAGTAACAACGTTGAATTACCAAACCTATTCATTCATTCACCTCGTTCAAGTAAAAATTGAAAGTAGGACTGTAGGATACATGTAGCCATTCTGGTCTCAATCCGCAACATCATCTCTTTTGTGCATATTACTAAGCTAACAGCACAACATTTTAAGTGACGAGTCAAAGGAGGCTGTTGTTAGTCACAGGCATATGGCTAAGGTGTCACTATGCAAAGAAGCTTTTGTCATTGCCTGGGTTTCACTTTGTGTTAGCAGCCTTTAATAGGTTTGTTCTCCTCTGACTCTTTTAACCCCTAGGGGTCAAGAAGCAAGCCTGAAGTTGACAACACAATAAAATGCACCGGAGGGCAGCAGCCCGTGCATCTCTTCTATCAATATCTCAAGGTTAAGCATTGTCAGGGTCTTTATGGATCGGCTACCTTGAAGTACCAGTTTAGCAACCATGGAAATAGCCAACTTTTAGAGTGACAACTGAATAGAAGGGTAAAGACGTCGAGGCGATGAGAGCTTAATTTTAAGTTTCACCTTCAAAATGCATGTTGATTGTCCTCAAAGTCAATGTACTTAGGCTGCTATTGAACTATACGTACTAGTAGGACGGTGACCATTACTGTTTATCTTGTCCAGCATACATTCATGTCAAGTTGTCAACCATCAAAAGAGGCAGAAATAAAAAAAACAGAGCCGTACACACATACATATCCATGATGGGATATAATAAAAGTGAAATAGACCAGACGAAATAATTATAAAAGAGAAGAAAGAATATGCATGAAGCATGAATTAGAATTTTATTTACTGTTGGTTTTATTTTGTTTATAGGAAACTAGATGCTTCATTTCTTACTGAAAGCAAAACAGAACAAACATACAACACATGCTGTCTGTTTGCTTTCATGGCTATTTTGAAAACACGTAATAAGCTTTGTTTTAATAATAAGAGGCCTTCTCTTATGCGTGTTTTTCGCTGTATTAAATCTTGGTTGCGGTTTGCTGCTCCTCATTTGCTTGGTTATTCCCACAGAGTGTTGGACTCTTAGTTGCTAGTGAGCCTGGGAATCCAACCAGTTGCTCGCAAATCAGTTGCTCCCCGGTTGGTTCTTTGGCATCCCCCTGTTTTTCCATGGATTAAGCTTAACATTGATGGGTTAGCTAAAGGTAATCCTGGCCCTGCAGCTTATGGTGGTGTTTTTCGGGTTGTAAATGGTCAATACTTTGGAGGTTATTGTCAAGGCTTAGGTTAGCACTCAGCTTTCTTTGCTGAGTTAATGGGAGTTATAATTGGTATTGAGATTGCTTTTCGAATGGGTTGGCATTGTATTTGGTTGGAGAGTGATTTTCTGGCATGTATTACCTCTACCTCATTTGCACCTCCTTGGCCACTGCGCATTGCTTGGTTGAATTGTGTATCTCGCATTCGGTCAATGATATTTCATTACTCTCATGTTCTTCGCGAAGGCAATTCTATGGCAAATAGGTTAACAAATTTGGGTTTGGCTTCTTCATCTCTGATTTGACATGCCTTGCCTCCACCTGAGATCTCCCCATACTTGAGAATAGATGACCAGGGGTTCCCTTATTGTTGTTCTTGAGGTTGATTTGGGCTTCCTGGAGTTTGTTTCTTTCTTTTCCTCTGTTTCCAAGATGGAAATTTTTTTTTTTCCATCTTTTATTTCTTTCTCATGTATGTACTTTTGGAGTTTGGTTTTTGTCCTCCCTTATTTTTTTTCTTTATTATTAATAAAAAAAATAAGGGGACGGGTGGGCTCCTACCTCCTAGAGTGTGGTAGACCCTTCACCTTTGGGTTTAAGGGTGAGACTAACTCCCTAAATTGATGCAGAACGGATGGCAGCCCAATTCGAAGAACAGTTGGATCGTACTAAAGGAGGAAAACGACAAGTGACTAGTAGACACGAAACAGCTCGATGTCCGATTGGGACGTGCCTTTCCTTTTCGGAAAGGGAATTGCGCCAGAAACAAGACTCATTGCTATGCTATGAGCTGTGGCATTTTTCGGGCTTTCGGGGTCGTTTAGGGCCTCAAAACTGCATTTTTATATTTTTCCCGTTTTGGTTTTCCTGGTTATATTTTGGGTTGTTTTCGTTTTTATCTATGGGTTTTAGGGTTTCATTGTCAGTCGCCCTAAGGATACTTTTCTCTTATTTATATAGCCGCGCTGCAGAACCTATCTTTCAACTATTAATCAATAAAATAGAGAATTTTCTCTTTTATCTCTAGTAGACTCCAGAACCTTTTTGTTAGGTTTATTGCTGGTAAACCTAGTTATCAATCCGACTGCGTCATAAATCGTCTACTTTCGAGGAGCTAATATCGTCTCATTCCTTATTTTAATTAAAAAAGACATACAACACATTCTCATAAAAAAAAAAAATTAAAAAATTTAAAAAAAAATTTAAAAAAAAAACATGGCCACAAGGATTCAAGAAACTGAATGAAATTCAACACCAATCTCCCAAAAGTGAGATGATATATAGCAACAGTGCATGGCGCGACACAGACTCTGAAATCTTAAGTCTTCTGATCCAACCCACACAAGTTCATAGCGTTATATACAGAGATATTAATTGATCAGTAGAAACCAAAGTGGATGGAAGCAGTAGATGTGTACCTGGAAGCGGGAGTGGGATTCAGGAAGAGAGTAGCTCTGCTCTGCTTTGCAATTGAAAATCGAGAGGGATGGATGGAAAGGATATTTTGCATATCAGCGTCACGAAAGTTCAACGTGTCATCTGACTTGTAGGACACGTTTGGTGAGGCCTTCAGGTTGCGCTGGTGGTAGCCCATTGGCGGACCATTTTCGATCCCATTTAACCTGCAGCCAAATCCGCTTAATTTTTAAGTTGAGTGGTAGAGAAAGGTGTCTGATATAGTTTAATAAAACAACGTCTTTTAAAAGTTATATTATTACATTACTGTTTACAGAAGTTAGTAAAGTTCATTTAAGCTAAATTATCTAAAATTGAGTCTAAGTCTTCCGTAACTTGTTGCGTGTCATATTGAAAATTGAGTTTGTTTTTTTTTTTAAATTGAAAATGAACTTTATTCAACTTTATTCAACTGAATGAATGAGTCCATCAAATTGGGTAAAGCTGTTCCCAAAGAGAACCCCCACACTAACTCTACTAGTTTCTATCAATTAAATTATGCAGTCATGGAGGACCAAGCTCCGGACAATACATAGACGGTAGCAAACTCAATGATTCTCGTGCTAAATAATGAGTTACATGATTACATTTCTTGCGAACATGCTTCCAGAAAATATATCAAATTCCTTTATCAACGAGCGAACTCCATCAATATTTTGAGTTTAGTAATTTGATTTTATATTTTTATTGTCATAAATTATGTGATGTCTTTTGTAGGTGCATTGATTCATAAATATGTATGGGAAATTAAAACTTTAAATATTTTATCGAGATGAACTAAATAAGAGTACGTAATCCACATTGCAGCCAACATTCTTTGTGTTGTAGTTTGAGTTTAGTCATCCGCATCTAATTATGATTTATGATATACATTCGCAAACGTGTTTCAAGTTTTAAGACCGGGAGGGGTGTTCATAGTGAGCTTTAGTAATCGATTGTTCTACAAAAAGGCAATTGAGGCATGGAGAGATGGGAGTGCATATAGTCTGATAGAACTAGTTATGGTGCAATACTTTCAATTTGTGGAAAGGTTCACAAAAGCTGAAATTACTGAATGTCATTAATGGTGGTGCTGGTGCAAAAAGTAAATCACTATTCGGTTTGTTCATGGGTTTGCTTGGATTATTGGCTGGGTATGATCCGTTCTATGCAATCTTAGCTTACAAGAACTTCAAACCTGTATATGAAACAAAATGATGGACAAAGGTGAAGCATATATATATATATATATAGGGACGGAACCAAAAAATCATGGGGGGGGGGGGGCCGGGAGGGGGCTAAACAAATATATACTATGCCTACAAAAACTATTTTAAAAGGTAATTAAAGTCCGGCTATATAATCAAAAGGCGAGAGACTACAACAATTACATTAATTGATGGTTATATATAAGAAGTATGATCCACAATTAGAGCCTCATCAGGTTCTTGATTATGGGAAGTTAATGGCTGGAGTTGATAGGCTTGAGGAATTTTGGTTTCTGTTGGATCTGGGGATTTTCAAAACCCACTAACTAGATGACGAAAAGTTAAAAACTCACAACTGACCGAGTTCTGAACTAGTTGTTTAGAGAGTATCCAGAGCTCAAAACTAGAGCATATCAAAATAATTTAAAAGCAATAAAAAATTATACAAGAAGCTATCGTCGTCAATTTGAAGTGCTTTATTGATTTGTATGCGTAAGGTTGGACAAACAAGATGCTTGAAAAAGAATGAAATGAAAGCCAGCAATAGAAAGAACACTTGCCCGAGCTGCTGGCTTTCTTCCTTTCTCATTGAAGTCCTCATAATTTCACAGCTAAATTTACATAAACTAACTTGCTCAGGCCATTTAGGTTAAACCCAACCTAAATGCTTTCTGCACAGCTTCTGATCATGCTCCTAAATGCAGCATTCAACCCTATTCAATGATTTGAGGAATTTGATTACATTTATTAGATTTTTTTTTTCTCTTCAGAAAAATGGAGTGGGCTGCAGCACAACTCAACCCCACTCTAATTCTGTGTCTACATATATATGCGTGCGTATAGGCATATATATGAGATCTGGCAAATAAAGTTGTCCATAACACACTACTACTACTTATAACAGCAAATGATAAATCTCTAATTTATGTACCTAAACAGAAGTAAATGCCCTGATCACTTCATCAAACAATAATGTTAACATGCAACTAATGTGCCTCAATAGATATTAGCATATTGCCAAATTTGATACATTTTATTTGTCCAGCTTTTGGCTAAGTGGCAGTAGAATTCAAGTTCATTTTGCAGAACTGGTATTAATAACCTAGGGTTTTAGTTGCTCGCCTCTTCTGCACACAACTATCGAGGCGTCCGACATGAGGACATATGTGACTGATCAGTAAGTCTGTAACCAACAGATAATGTAAAATATACATGACAATAGTGCACATGGCAAATATGTCATAATTTGATGGATATTGACACCTTCCTGTAAAGTCAAATGCGCTACTACCTAGAAATAGTTTCTAGGGGCCCCTAGTTTCTAATTCCACACTAGAAGCAGTCTTGCTTTCTTAATTAATATATGGTGATTTAGATGTTGCAGGAAAAAGCCTGGCCCTGTCGATGATCACAACATGATAATTAATGCAGTTTCTCAACACGTGCTACTCTCCGATAAGAACACAACTTCATCCATATTGATGATATCTGATTGTTCATGTTCTGGTACACCCATCCTGGTAATTAAGATTCTTAGTGATGTCCCTTGCAAACGCTCTTCTATTGGATTACAGCTTAAGATGAGATAATTGTTTTGTAGCGAGGAGGTTTCATGGACGTACGTTTATTTATTTGGTCATCCGCAAAGAACAAATGGTCTCTAGGTGGACATGCTTGAAGAACTGACGTTCATGAAAAGTGGAATATACGAAGAACTAACTAGTATAAATCAAAGAAGAGAGTGTGTTTTTGCAGATTCCTGCGGGGGAACCTAGAATCACCGACAGAGCTACCATTTTCAAGCTCCATTACATGTTCATCATGAGCAAAGTTCAAAGGGTAGACCAAGGTTGCCGGCCTATGACTCTCCAATATCTAAATCAGATATTTGTAAGAGTATTGTCAAAGTAGGAGTAGGGCGAGAGTAATTATTGCTTACCTTGAATGAAAGGAGATGCATGTATAATTGTATATCCAGTGTAGGTTGGGTTGATCTTGTCTCCCTTTCATTTTCCATGTGGGCCTAAATGTGGCCTATCGAATTTAAGAATAAAAGGCTAGTATATGTGTTAGGCTTTGGACCCATCTTGTAGAGTTAGATCCCAAATCTCTTTCAGTGGCCAGTTGATTGTGTTCTTCCGATTTTTGTACTCGATATGCATATGGTACGAACAAAGTGAAACACAAATACCAGACTAGTACATATAGCACCTAGCCATACCCTAAATCAAAAGAGTAGAAGTGTTAATCCTGTTGTGATCAAGGAAAACCTTTTTAGATTAATGAGGCAGGTTGCCTTTAGGTACTCATCCAAAAGTTCCGAAAAGAATTCTCGACAACCCCAAGTTTCATTCAGTTTTTCCCAACGCATCTCCCAGATTTCATTTAAGTGCCCAAAAAACCACAGTTGATGGGAAAAATAAATTCTTAAAAGAAAAAAGAACACTTCAACTCCAGTTGTAGAGAGAAATTGCATCGTTGTTCTTTTCAAAATTTTCCCAATAGAAATCTTATGAAAATATATCATACAGAGGTTTCCCTTACATGCTTTAATGTAGCAATACATTGAAACTGAGCAAACATTTGTCATTATGATGACACCATCCAGACGTGGCACTTCTGAATTTTGTAGTAAATTAATATTCGTCAAGGCTCTGGTATTAGATGGTGACTAAAAAACTAAAAAACATGTAATTGGAATTGAAATCCGAAATCAAATCTGAGCCGTCTATTTTCCATGACTTGATTCAATGATTGGGCAGCTACAGTGCACAATACTCGTCAACAATATGTAATTGCGGGTACTGGGTATAGCCGTTGCAAACATGCATGCATGTTCAAAATTTTGAACTTGAATCTTGTACAGACCATGGACCATGACATTTTATGTTTTCTTCTCAATTTACGTGTGTATTCTTGTCCATAAATGCAATTTTGGGAGTACGAAGTAGCATAGAACCCATATATTCTTGTTCTTCCTCATCTTCTTGTGCTTCTTCTTCTTCCTTATCGTTGTCCATGACATTCAAATTAATGGAAGAAAGAAAGCACTACCTCTTCCGTGAAATTCAATATTTCCCCCATCATACTATTTCCTTGCTGACTTCTACACTTCAAATTTTGAGGTTAAGATTGTATCCCACAAACCTGAAATCTTCATGTATTTGAAAGAGCAACTGATTGTAACTGAAGTGAATGAAACGAAATAATGCAAAGCCAAAGAGGGCGTGCTCCATTCGAAAAAGATGAAGAAACACAAAAGAAGTTGAAATTATGGCTTATTCGTTTGTTTATATGCATGCAACATAAACTAATCAAGTTTTATGTTCTTCTTTTCATTCCAAATAAGGTCTTCTAGTCACACGGCTGTAATTGGTGTTGTTGAAGCCACTTCATGTTTGCTCGATCCAGCCACTGTCATCGGCCTGGTAGGATTTTGATAGATAGCAGCCACAACGGCCAAGCGCCTCTCTTCATATTGGCGTAATCGATCCCTCCCTCCTCTCAGCTTCCGTTTGTGCTTTCCTTTCAGGCTCCATTTCCGCCACGACATTATCCAGCCTTAATCATATATTGATGGTGAAAAATTCCGATTAGGAATTTGACCCAACAATTGAAGTGGACCAGAGCGGGAGCTGAACTGAGGACAATCGAGAACTTTCTATTCATCGTTGACCTGATGATGATGAAGCAGAGACCTCTCTTCGCTTCGTAACCTGCCTTTGCTCCGTAACCTCCCTCCTCTCCGTAACCTCCATCCGCTTCGTAACCTATTTCTGTTTCGTAACCTCTCTTCGCTCTGTTACCTCCACTTCATCACCTCTCTTCGCTTCGTAACCTCCTTGTCACCTCTCTCCACTTCGTAATCTCCCTCCACTTCATCACTTTTCTTTGCTCTGTAACCTATCTCCGCTTCGTAACCTCTCTTCACTTTGTAATTTTGATGACAAAGCGGAGACTTCTCTTCATCGTTAGTGCGAGGAGGGGGATATCTGCAAAAGACTCTCTGATGCCTAAGTCATTATATTTATGAGTTGAGTGGAGAAGTCTCAACTAGAGTTTGATGCCATACCTAGTTGTTTTGTGCCTATTTATAGGCGACTTACGACTTGGTCTGCAAGTGAACTTGCATGGCAAGTTACTAGTGACTTGGGCTGCAAGTTACTGGTGACTTGGGCAGCAAGTTACTGGTGACTTGGGCAGCAAGTCACTATTAAGACTATATTTACTCCTGCAATAACCGTCACTTATTGGCGGCCATGATTGCCATACTGAATGCTACATTGATAGGCCCATTTACAGCTATAATAATAATCGCATTTACGGTTGCTGTTACTTTCCTTTAATTGCCTTGATTATAAGACTCAAAATGTTGACCACCCCTACACCATCCTTGCGCTCTCGCCTTCTTCATCCACTTGGAAACACTAGCACTAGCAGCCTCTTTCATCTTATCAGTGAAAGCTAGAGAGTTTACATAGTTATCAACAACATGGTCAGCTCCCTGCTTATACTTAAACCTCATAGCAGCAAGATGTGCAGCAACCTCCTCTTGCAGATTCCCACCTGCTCCAGCAAACCCTCAATCTGATCAGATAGCTTACCAACCTGAGCCCAAGAGTTCCTCAGCTTTAACTCTGGGCTCTTCAGCTGCTCCTCCACAGTCTCAAGCTGGAGTAGCGTAGTAGTTAGTAGTGAGCTCCCCAACTTTAAGTCTCAGAACCGGTTGCTCAGCAAGATCCACATCCTACTTCCTCAACTCTTCTTGTTGCGCCTCATTCTTCTGTTCTAATTCATCTATATACTTCTGGCCAAGAACACTAGCTTTCCTCTCATTAGCAAGGCCATGCTTCACTGACATGTTGCCAAGTTCTTTCAAAGTCTCTTTCATTGCCACCCTCTCGACCTCCAACTTAGCCTGTAGCTTATTCTTAGCCTCAATCGAAACGCTTAGTCTATTACCGGCACGATAGTTCATACAAACAGTCAGCCCACAAAACAACAACCCGTCTTAGCACAATTCAACGTTTCAAAACATAAAACCTAAATTTTAGAGCAAAATCAATCACTTTCGCTCATCAGCTTCCCCTTAGTAATAACAAAGTCTGCTAGCTCATCACCAACATCGATAAGAGGGAGGTTCAACGAGCAATGTTGCAAATCCGCTACCATCTGAGGAATGCAATCTTCCTCGACAACTCTCTTCTTCAGACTCTTGGCAAGTTTTTGTGAAGCAACATATCGCTTTAGGTGCACACCAATAGATGTGCATGACCCTTGAGACGATGGCCCGGAGGACTGGAAAGCCTTCGAACCCCCAAGTTGGGACCTTCCTTGGCTGGACTGCCTCGGGTGGCCAGTATCTCTAGTCCTGGCTCTCTTGGCAAGCTAAGGGCTTATTGAGATCCCTCTCATCATATCCCTCAGCTTAAGCAATTTCCTCTTCTTTTGGAAAACTGTCGGTGTCGGTTCGACAAGGGTGGCATTTTCCACCATTTCATGACCACCTTTAGCAGCATTCTGTGGCGCTAAGACCTCCACCAACCGAGTAGTATCGACATTGTAGACCCCCGTACTTTTTCTTATTTATTTTAATTTTTCGTATAACGTATGAAACTACGTTTTCATAAGGTACACAAGTATTCGCGTTTAGGTTAAGACTTTGAGGCCATTTTAAAGGATTAAGAATTTAGAAAAAAATCCAATTTAGGTCTAGGAAACTATTTTTAAAGTATCGAGGCTTAGGACAAGCCTGGAAAATTTTCCCGAAAGGATTCGGTGAAGCGTTGGAGAAATAAGGATGGATGAAGATGTATTTTCGGATTTGGGCTTGAGGGAAATTAAGAGAAAAAGAAGATGGAGCAGCCCAAGCCCACTTGACCCAACAGGAGGGGCAAGATAGACATTTCACACTCATTAAAGGGGAGAGGTATTTAAGCAACACATCCCCTTCAAACCCTAGCCTCTACTATGATTTTCTCCCTTTCCTCTCTCTCTCTCTACTTCTCGCCAGAAATCGCCGCCGCCGTCGCCAGAACCCCATCCTTCACCAAAATTTCCAGATTTTCTTCTCTTCATCCCCTCTTTCTATTTCTCCAACCAAAATCATGAAATTTAACCATTTAATCCTCCAAAAACCCTAGAACCTGAAGCTAAAATTGGGGGTTTTCGTGATTTCTTCATCCCAAGTTCAAATCAAGGTAATTTTCATCCTAATCAAGCCTCTATTCATCCGATCTACACCTATTTCTTCCTAAATCCAAGTTTTTGATTTTGATTTGTGATTTTGTTTGCATGAACACCGATTTTCCCTAAACCAAGAGGCTAGGCTACTGACAATGATTTGTGGTAAGGATCTATCCATGCAACCTTGTTTTCGAGTTTTTGGTTGTGATATTGATGTTGGACGGATTTGTAGGTGAAGAAGGCCAAGGAGAAGGATTAGGCCGTGAGTTTTGAAGAAGAAAGGGTAAGGAATGGGTTTTGGACAAACCCTAGAATTTTTGGAATTTATTTGGTTGATTTTGATTTTTGTTGAGCTATTGTTGTTGTTGGAAAAATTGTGAAAAATAGAGATTTGAGGATGGTTTAATTAGTAGGGTTTTATTGGTTTTGTTTTCAAAGGAATGGAAATTGGTGTTGAAGATTTTGTTGTGTAATTTTGGCCAAAAGAAGAAGAAAAGAAAGGTGTTTTATTTTGGAAGAGAAAGAAAATGAAGAAAATGATAAAAGTTGGATTAAATGAGTTTTTACTGTGGTAAACTGGTAAAAAATGAAGAAGTTGAAAGTAAAGGTAAATTCAGTAAAAAGGTAAAAGTGAAAGTGTGGAGGTAAAAAAAATTATGGTAAAAGTAAAAGGGTGAAAAAGGAGGTGTAATTGAGTAAAAGTGAAAGTGAAACTTTATTTATAATTATTTTTTTATTTATTTATAATAAATAAGAAATAATGGTAAATAAAGGAATATTTGGTCAGAAGTCGAAGTCAAATGTCAAAAGTCAACTCCGAGAGTTGACCAAGGTTGACTGACCTCATAAAATGAGAGGATCGAGTCGACTTTGGTTGCTTGGGTTGACGATAGTTTAGCGGAGCGATAAGGACATTTTTCCTTTTTAAGAAAAAAAAAGTTAGTTTCCCAAATTGGTAAAGGTTGAAAGAAATAATTAATGACCTCATTGAAATAAAAATGATTTAGTGTGCGCGATTACTTAAAGTTGATCATGATGTTTACCTGGATAATTACTTACAAACTAAGTATTGGTTCAGGAAACAAGATCGTTAAGGAAGCTTAAGCGGAAAGTACCAGAGTGTGGAATACGCTGGCATTTTCCAGGTAGGGTGAGCTGTACCTTCCTTATTAGAGGCTTTTTGATATATGTGGAATGCTCTAGTATAATACTATGTTGGCTGCAAGTACGTTTTTGGTTGTTCATTAGTCGATGCCTCGTGATACCTGTGTTTTCATAACTGATAATTGTTGATTGCGAAAACCGAGGCTAGACTTGCATGTTGAGATACTGTACTCTTTGTATGTTTGTACTTGTGACCTGAAAGTGAATGGGACTTAAACGAGTTGATTCCTAGGGATCCCACGGTGTCGATAACCGTGAACCTCCGGAGGGAGCTGTGCTCATATGTTTGTCGAAGAAAGGTGAGTACAGACAGTGAACTAGTCATAGAAGACTCAGGGCCAGGAAATGGACACTTTCGCTACTTGTAGTCATAAGGACTACAAGTAGTTGGCTGGTTCTCGAAGGATGACGAATCTGGTCGGTCAACGATTTATTTTAGTTTAGCCGGCAGGTAAGTATCTCGGAGATCCAAGTTGTGTGAAGCATGCTGCATATGATTTCCTGAAACAAAACAATTATGATTGTTTTTGTTTGCATTTGTTTTACTTGATTTTATAAATGCGCGCAATCTATATTCTAATAGTTATGTTTTACCTATTAGTTTTCAAACCTAACTAAGGTTGGGTCGTCCCCTATTGGGCTAGCGAGGACGAAATGCTCACCCCTACATTTCAGGTTACAACGAGGTCATTCCGGACGATTTGGATTAGAAGTGGGTTGTTGGCCGAGTCTGTGTGTTGCTGTCCCTGTCGCTTGAAGTTCTTCCCTTTTGGTATTCTATCCATTTACTCGCTTTTCTTTCAATGTTGAACTCTGTGAGGTCCGCCTACCTGGGAGTGTGCCTCACCCCTTTGTATTATTGTTATTGTTGAACTCCTTTCATTTCGGTTATGATGTAAGCCCTAAGCGTCACAGTGCACTTTCCCACTTTATTTTGAAGCATTTCCAGACTTGTTAATTTGAATGTTGGGTTGTTGATTTAAAGTCCTTCCTTAAAAGTTTTTCTTGGTCTTTTATTTTCTAAAATTTTGCATTTTCAAAAGGCCTTGCAGTATTAAGTTGGTAGGTCTACGGTACGTCTACTACGTATCGAGTTCCTATTGGCTTAATATTACGGCGCTGTGGTATACCCCATCCTGGTCGCCACTGGCATCGCCACCTCCTTCAACTTGTACTTCCTAAGCCAGTGTTTCTTGCACCCCAACCTCCGCTGTTGCTTCCCTCTGACCACCGCTTCCCTGAATTCTTTCCCTCTCCAAATCTGCCTCTTCCTTTCGCCTCAGTGTAGCCAACTTCTAAGCAGCAAAATCCGTCCCTTCCCTAGAACGTCCTGCTCTCAGTTTGCGACCTCCTTCATATCGAGCTCAACATCAATAACTTCTCCTTCTTCCTCTTCATTACCTCCTCCTATATCTTTGGTATGCAAATTGTCGAAATTGATACTGAGATACTCCGTGGTGGAAATTCCTCGAACTCCTCCACAGCAACCTGGAGATCTACTTCCCCATCACGCAATATCACCAGAAGGCAAACTCATGTTGTGCCTCTGGGCCTTAAGCTCATCTTTGGCGAGACCCAAAACCAAATCATGATCCGCCATATCATCATAGATACTCTTCTCCCTCTTGTTCTTCTCTTTGGCTTTGTTCTCCAGCATCTTAACTGCAAAACAATGAAACGAAGCGTTAGCAACACAAGACATGCTGGTTAAACAATCACCGCTACACATTCACCATAAACAATACTTACTCGATTTTCTACTCAACCCATACTCTTCCAGCACAGTTAAGTGATAGACACAAGCCATATAGCTGTATATACTAGGTTTTCTGGTTCCCTTACCAAAAAACTTCACGAACCTGTATATACGTTTCCTTTCCAGGTCAGTCAATTCATTCGACTCGGGGATTACGACATACACATACAGATGTTAGAACCTATACAACACAACATCATGCTAGCCTACAATAATTATCACAACACAAGGGGCAGAAACCTACTCAAAAGTTGGAATTCACAGGACACATGAGGCAAGTCCTCATTTCGCCAACCCTTGCTGGCTATCATAACTTTGCCCCTCCACAATCGCACCATACTTCCCAGCCTTCATGCTAACACACCCGTTGTTGCCTTTCTTCGTTGAATACTACAACTTATAACAGGCACTGATCTCATGATGGGTGGGAAATGGCCCATTGGAGACACTCCAAACCACAAAGGTTCCAATCAGTTGCTTGAGGGTGTTAGGTGACACCTGACCGATAGCTAGATTAAGGCAAAACAAAATATACTGCAACTAGCAAGGTAGTAGTAGCGATAGCCCACACCTAAATTGGTACTCATACATGGTGGTACAACCTTCTTCAGGGTGACTCGTCATCTCCCCCTCTCGCAAGTGGCGCAGCTTTACCTTATTTGGGATCCTCCAGTTTCTTTTAAACTCTCAGATCTCATACTAAGTCATGTTATTGCCAAGCTGGTCGATAGGAGTCTCGTCACATAAATACCATCGGCCATCGTCACCCATGACTATGGTACCTGCCGATATCGGCTGGGTACCATAGCCCTATTCATCCATTCCTCTATTGATAATCAGCGGGCTCTTCAACCCTCTCTTTTGCTTTCACCTTACCAGCCCACTTGGGGTCTATCACCTAAATCTGCCAATAGGTACGAATATCAGTCAATTTCTCAGTCTAAACTTCAATCCTATACCCAAAACACAGCCATACCCAAACCCCTATTATACCTAGAATTCGGTTAACACATAATCGCACAAGCCAGGGTTAGAATCAAGAATATTACCCTCTCAAACAAAGCACATCAACCTCTAAACCACCATCATTAACACAATACCCAGCCTATCTATTCAGAATACTTAGCTTATCTATTTCAACAATAGTAGAACAAAAGCATACTCATTCAAATTCAAAAAGTTTGTACCTTTGGGTGAATTTCTGGGGGGATTGTTGAAACTTCACAGGGGGTCACGAATGCTTTAAAGCTTCTTCAAAACACCAAAAATGACAAAAGGTACTACTTTCTATAGTACAAAAATTCACTTTTTAGAAATTTTATCAACTTTCCTTCTTCTGGATACACTGCACTCTCTGCAAATTTCTACACTACACCAAAATGAGGGAAGGAACAATCCTTTTTTCTCTCGTCCTTTATTTATATACCACATATAGCAATAGATCATGATCGTCTATGCTACCGGGGCCATGATCCCACGATCCAGCCACATGTCAACCCAAAAAGGGAATAATCATGAGCGTGTGCAGTCGTCCTTATAAACGGCACACATGCATTTATGGAAAGTTACAAAAGTCAAACATCCCTCCACTAGCGCACGACCTACCGAACACAGTGCTCCATGTGGTGTCATTCAAAAACCAAGAAACCACTAGGCATATGAAAAGACAAAGTATGCACAACTGTCGCCAACTACTCTCAGTTCATTTAACTCCCCAATCCATACCTCCCTTGGGCATGGACTTGGGGGATTGGAAATACCAACAGTGAGACCAATCTTGATAGGCAACAAGTCTTGTATTATTGGTATTCATCTCACCAAAACAAACTCCCAACCCAAGGGACTCTTGACCAGGGACTTGGAGGACTTGTTCATACCTCTTATATAATATGCCAATAATACCAACAAAACAAGACTAATTGCCAAATACCCACCAGCGGGGCCTAATGGGGCCACTGCGATGTGACTGCTCAGGTTGGCCCATCCCCAACATGGACATATTCCAAAGAGAGCATGCATCTCCCACATCTGAAATGAACAGGACTCAACATCCTCCAACGCCTATATAAGGCCAAAAACCTTCCACAATAGGTAAGTTCTCTAATCTAATTCTTCTCTCGATTTGCCAACCTTTACTGATTTAAGCATCGGATAGTTTTAAGCAGACAAACCTGGTATCTCTCTCTCTCTCTGACTTTAGTTGTGTTAGACATATTGTGAGAAGAGAAGGAGGCGAGACCCGATAAATCCGTGATCCTAGACTTCGTTGGCGACCAGCTCTCGGAAGACCCCGGGAATAGAAGCTTTCATTCTAGACTCTGTAATGGGCAGTGTGTTGGATGCTAATCAATAACATAAACTCTTACGCGCAAATAATTTTATTACATGGAAAGACTTTGGAGATCAGCTTAAAAGACTTAGAGAGTGTAACGGGCGTGAAGAATGCCGGAACACTACTCGAGCTACATGGTGAAATTGCAAATGAGGACCCCTTGTTACAACTCAGAAATAATATTCGGCAGAGTGATGACAAGAGAACAAGGATATAAGGAAAACATTGAGAAATTCAGATTTAGTTGATGACACGTTTAAATCATTGTTTGTGTTATTTGTAATAAGCACATTGCTCTACCCTTCAACCTCAACTGCCATCAGTCAAAAGTTCAATGATGATTCATGTTACTGTATAGTCCTATATAAATCATATAAATAACACAAGATGCAATTTTTAATTTGAGATTATAATAGTCCTACCTATATGATATCCTCCACTCCTCTGAAAGTAGAAGAACCATTGAACTAGATCCTTAGTCCATATAGAAATTGTTAGAAACCCCAAATTTAAAGCCTAAAGACGCTGAGTGGTCCAATCAGTACAGGAATCGACCTAGTCCCCAAAACCAAATCCAAATTCGACGTGGATTTCAAACTCGTATCCTAGATGCACCCAAATCTTGAAAACCACCAATGCCCGCTACAGTTGTAAGGCCATCTCCAATCGTGGTGGTCTAAATTTTTAGATATACATTATGAAAGTACTAATAATCCAAATAGTAAGGTCTATAATTTACCCAACTCGAACTGTTCGGGTTAAATTATAATTTGTCCAACAACAATTATATGTGGTAGACCAATCTACAACCTTTCTCCATTCATTTATGATCTACAACATGGTCTAAATGCAGACCAACCTTTATCCTTTAGACCCTCAATTATTATTATTATTAGGATTAATTTCAGTTTAGTACGCTGTGGTTTGGGAGTAACATCATGTCAGTCCCTGCTCTATCTTTCAATTTGATCAGCAACACCCCTGTGCTTTCAATTTCAATCAGCTGTGCCCAAATTTTACTGTTCTGTCCAAATTTTACTTTGTCAATCCAGTCAAAGTTAACATTCAAATTGGACGGAACAGTAAAATTTGGGCACGACTGATTGAAATTGAAAGCACAGGGGTGTTGCTGATCAAATTGAAAGATAGAGCAGGGACTGACATGATGTTACCCCCAAACCACAGGGTACTAAACTGAAATTTATCCTTATTATTATTTTTGTAATAGACTCTACATTTTTAGAGATAGGATTTCGAATTATAAGTTTTGAAAGGTGGACTTTAGACCTAGGATTGGAGATGGCAAGCTAGACCAATTTCCAACCCAAAACAGATGTTGTTGGAATTTTTTTTTTTGAAGAGAAAAAGATAGTGACAAAGAAAAGCCTCTAGGGCAACCACAATTAAGGTGATCAAGATTAAAAGCTGAAGAAGCAGAGCTTGGGATATTCTTGACCCAAATAATGGGAGAAGAGAGACCATTACCATAAGAGGTAATAGTGTCCACCATGAAATTAGCTTCTCAGGACATAGGAGATAAGGAAATGACTTCAAACTCACAAGTAAGGATTGTCAAAGACATTGTTGATACAGCTGATGACAATATTGGAGTCACCTTCTATAAAGATATTGTAATGCCCCTGAAAATTAGTTATTAATTTTCCTGTGATTTCCAGAATTTATTAAGTTGGTTGTTTGTACGATTAGTTGTTTCGGGGGTGAAATGAAAGTATTTCAGACGAATAATTACTCGAAACATTTTATTTTTGAGGGGTCAACGGGTGACTTTTTACTCGTTTGGTTTCTCCGAAAACTTTCTTCATAAAAATTGAAGAGCGCGTCGATACAAGTTTGTGGACATGCAACACTCAAAATTTGGAAATCGTATGAAGAAGTTATGGTCAACGTACGAAAAATGTTCTATTTTTGAAAATTTTCCTATAAATAGGAATATTATCCATATTTTTCCCCAAAAACATAAACTTTCCAAATTTAGAAATTTTCTCTTTGTTCTCTTTCATCTTCTAAAACCCTAGACCCGGTTGTTTTACCTCTGATCTGACCTAGTTCCAGTTTCTTTTTTTGACCCTCTGGTAGTGCCACCGACCCAGAACAACTCGCCGACCTACCCCAGCCACTGGTTGTCACCGAAAGCCACCGTACGCGACAGATCGAAGCTAGCCGAAGCTAGCAACTTTGGCGGCGGTAGACCAGAGTTCTTCTTCTTTTTTTGGCAACTTCACGGCTTGAAACCAATTGAGTTTTGAAGCTCTCCTCCTCCTGATCAGATCCATACAAGCCTTAAAGCTTGAATAGGAGTGTGGTGGCCGAAATCACTATTTGAATATCAACGGCCGAAAACTTTCGAGCTTGATCTATCTCAATCTAGGCTGAATCGGTCTTAGTCCCATGTATGACAGTTTCTCCCCTTGATGTGCTCTACAAGTTAGTAGGAGCTGATCCTCCAGATTTTGGTATAGGTTCGGCGCGTGGGGCCCATGCTCAACAATTTGGGGTGGCGCGTCCGGTCTTTGTTGGAGATGCGTTTTTGCTCAGTTATCTTCTACCCGTCGATACGAGCATGTTGATATATGGGTTGTGTCCTATTTTGATCGTTTGTAACATGCTAGGTTTTTCGTAGTCTCAGTTCGTTCGGTTTTCGATCTGTGAAGATCCGACTATTGGATCGTCTTTTTGTTTTGATAAATCAATCCTAGAAGTATTTCAGAGACCTTGGGTGGTCAATGATGAAGTTTTGCCTCGATTGGCGTAATCTTTGGTTTTACTCGAAGTTCGTGTTCTGAACTTAAAACTTTTTATGTTTTGTTGTACTGAGTTGTAACCTTGTGGCTTAGGTGTGTACAAGATCATTTTGAGTAGATTTTTGTGGTATTGTGCCTAATCCCATTTGCGCGAAGAAGCAGCTGGATTTCAAGGTGGGTAAATCTCACGTGTTTTCGGTTGACAAATTAGTTATATTTTAGTTTTAGTATAAATAATTGTTAGCTTGTAAAATCATATTTTTTGAAATATATGATTTTGATCGTCAACGTTTCACGGGTAAGTTAAAACAGATGTTTATATAAAATAATTTTCGGATTTAGTAAAGTGTAAACTATAGTTGGTATTAGTGTCATTCTTGAGAAGATGAGTACGCGTATATATGTATATATATATTTGGGAATACTTGAGTTTTGTTGTGAAAATAATATGTTTGTGATTATGATTAATCTTGTTTGTAACTTGATCTCGTGGGAAAATAATCGAGTTTACAAAAGGTTCATGAATGTATTGTCTTTTTAGGTGATTGAGAAAGAGTACAATCCTGAAAAATGTTTTAAGTTCTCATTTTGGATTTATGTTTTGAGGAATTATATTGTTTACTGTTTTAAATTTGAGATATTGATTGAGTGGTGTGATTGTATCAATAGTGTCGTTTCATGTAGTAGGACCAAGTGCCAGTGGCGGACCCAGCTTTTGTTTTCTATGGGGGCGTAGTTAAATATAGATAAAAAAAATTATTCGAATAAGTACCTAACAAGGCAACAAGTAATTAAGTGGGGGCATTCTCTATACTTCTACTTCTGTTGATTCTGACCAACAAGGCAACAAGTATCAATTATATACATTCTCTACAAAATTTGAGTGGGCGCGTCAGCCCCCTCTTGCCCCTACCTGGGTCCGCCAGTGCCAAGTGGTGATAACCAAGATGGTGATTATGAGTAAAGTTGTTGATTTCGTTATTGTCTTGTTAATGATGATGGGCATTGCTGTGACTCATGTTTTCATTTAGTTATTGAAGATTGATTGAGATTTGTGTTTATATGGAATTACATTATTTGATTTCTTTGTAATCTCCTGAATTAAATCATATGCGGGGATTACCATTTTCTGTATTGTTTTAATTGCATGTAATCACTTGAACTAAATCATATACAGAGATTACCATTTTCTATGTTGTTTTAATTGCATGTAATCACCTGAACTAAACCATATGCAGCAGGGATTACCATTTTTTTGTATTGTTTTAATTGCATGTAATCACCTGAACTAAATCATATGCAGGGGTAGAAATTCTAAAAAGACCTAGCGCTTTGCTAGGGTTATCGTCGGCCTCCCACCTTCGACAAAATTTTCAAAATTTCCAAGCTTCGAGGGCCATGGCCATTGCTAGCCTTGTGGCTGATTGTTTATTGTTTCTTATTGCTTTCGTACTGTTGCTAGGAGTGCCGCCTTGGATTTGGTTCCCAGCGGTTGCTGTCTGGGACGGCTGTCATGGTGTTCTGGTGGCTTCTCTGAGACCGAGCTTTGACAGCATGGATCTGAGTTGGTCTGTATCAGATCGAAATGACTGGGTTTTGGATCAGAGTCCTCCGGATGGTCTCTTTGCGGTGGTTGGGTGTCGTCGTAGGTCGGATATGGTCGTGGTTGATTTGGATGACAGTTGTTCGGGTTTCAAGCCAGAGTTTGCTATTTCTCAATCGAAGGACATGGTGGATGATAGCAATGTTTTCACTAATGTTAGACGTGGTGGTTCACTGCAACGTTGAAGAGTTGCCGGAGTTTGATGGGCCTGGCCGGATCAGTTGACCGATCTAAGCTTGGTTGATGTGATTGTGGCATCGTACTTTATTGGCTGCCAGATTGAGGCGTTCTGGTTTTCGGATGCTGGCGGAGCAGATCGTGTTGGCGACAACGGTGAATTCTTCGCCGGCGACTGGACGGAGGCTAGTCTTGGTGGGTGGCTTGGGCCTCAACGTGGGCTCATTTCGTTGGGCTAGGTGGGCTGTTTTGAGTTGTGTTGGTGGGTGTGGTGGTTCTCGGCCCATCAGCAAAGTGACATTTTATTTGTTCTATGCTTGGTTTTGTTTCCTCTTTTCAAGGTAGAGGGCGAGACTGTGCATATTATTGAGGTTGCTACTGCAGAGGGTAATGTGGAGGGTGTTATGTCACCTTATACTAATAGTTTAATTTAATTTTTGTTTGGGTCGCAAAAACCAGAGCTTTAGATGTTTCCATTTTATATCTGTTTCGAGGTTTTTTGGTTTTTGTTATAATAAAGGTGCGTGGATTTCCTAAAAGGTGGGTGTACTCGAGATTTTTTGGGATGTTATTCTTCTAGAATAGGGTTTCATGAGGTTCTAAGGAACAATTCTTTCTGTCGACCCCATAGGGGTGTTTCATTTTTGTACTGATTGCTGAATTTTAATGAAAGGGCTGACCTATTTCCATAAAAAAAAAAACATATGCAGGGGTTATTATGTTTTGAATTATTTGATTTTACTATTTCGGTCTTCTATTTGTGTTTGGAGTTTACTTACACAAGCTTCCAAAGCTTACCGGGTTTGTTGTTATAACCCGGTGCACTATTCAATGATGTAGGGGTTGATCCTGCAGGTCAGGGTAATCATGGCTGAAGTAGGAGTCTTGCTGTCGCAACTGTTTCGGAGGCTAATTTTGTTGCTTTGACTTTATTCAGACTTCCGTTTTATAGTAAAGCTTTGAGAGAGCGTTTACTTATTAATTTGTTAACGCAACTTAATTCATAAACTTGTGTAATGTAATATATGACTTAAAAAACGAGTCTGCATTGATATTGTGAGTTCAAAACTTAGTGTACAACTTGTTTTAGAAAGAAAAATTTCCCTCGTATTTAGGGTCAATATCCGAATCATCACACCCGATGTATTTGTGTTTGTTTATTTGGTTTATTACTTGTACTTGGAAATCAGGGCATGACAAATTCAATATCGAATGACAGCTTGTAAACCGTCTTTAAGAGCCGAGCATTCTGCAACAAAAACAATAAAGAGGCCAAGAAGATTTCGGGCACCAACAGGAAGAGCGAGACCACGACAGTCTCGGATTCCGAAACCAGAGGCTGCGTTACCACCAGAGAAGACCGAGCCATCAAAGTTGAGCTTAACCGCATTAGAAGGAGGAGGAGACCCGCTTGATAACTTCCTAGACAGCAGAGGGAACCTTTAGCAAAGAAGGTCCGTTGTTGGAGTTAAAACCTAGAAAGAAAAGAAATAGCGAAACACGTCACCAAATTTAAATTGCCTTTTACCACTTTTGTCTCAAGTATGAAGTGCACGACTTAAAACAGAGAAGCTGAAGCAAAACAAAACCACCCCCCCGGCTCTTCTTTCTCCACATCTCTCTCTCTCTCTCTCTCTCTCTGCGGCTTCCACACCCAGTAAAACCCCTAAAACAACCTCCCTTTTTTTTTTTTTTTGTTAAATTTAATTTCATTTTCTATATAATCCCTAAGTGATTCCGAAACCCTAAATTTTCAGCTCACACTGCGCCGGAAATGAGGCCGGCGGCGGCGGACGTCCGGTCCCCGATTACCTCTAAACCCTCCGGCAATCCTCAAAACCCTAAACCTTCATCGGAGGAGACGCCCTCCTCTAACCCCTTCAATTTCAATGCTGCTGGTTCCGACGGTCCGTCGTGTCCAAATGTGCCGTCACGATCAGCTCGGCCGCGGCCGAGGTTGGCGAAGCACAGGAGGAAGCAGCATGCGAATGCGGGGTCGAGAACTGGGCCGGCTGAGACGGCTGGGCCGGAGGTCAACCCGTTTTGCTCGGTAAGTGGTGGTGCTGCTACTAGTGTTTTTAATCAGTTCAGTTTTCCGAGTGGTGGTGTGGGTTTTGTGTTTGCCGCTACATTGAGTGGTGTTGATGAGCGGGCTCAGGTGAACGGTGGGGATGGTAGAGAGTTCGGTGAGGTTGAGAGTGTGAGTGCTAAGCAGGATGATCCTCCGGGGCCGAGTTCGTGTGGGGAGAGGAGAGAATGTGACACTGATCAAAGTGGAAAAGGGATATTCGAGTGTGATCAGAATCATTCAGCTCCGAATTTGAGTGCCGAAAATGGAGAATCGGCAGAATGTGTTGAGAGACTCGGTGATTTTGGGAGTGGTTCAGAGGTAGGACGGAGTGAATATTGTGAAAATGAGGGGAAGTCAGGTAATGACTCTAGTGGTATTGGTTTTGTGTTTGGTTCCGGTTGGTTTAATTCAAGTTCAGATTTGAATTCAGGAAAGAATGACTCTAGTGGAAATGTGGAAAAATTGGTTGATGAAGTTGGCAGGAAGATGAGAGTAGAGAGTGACACCGAGTTTGAGAAAGTGAAAGTTAATTCTTTCGAATTTCATACTGAAGAGCGTTGGAGCTCAGACAAGGTTCATGATGAGGGCATTTTTGTATTTGGAAGCAGCGGTAAGAAAGGTTCCAGTTTGACGGATTCCAAGGTAGCTAATTGTCAAGACGAGGTGAAATCAAGTGATGAAGGAGATTGCAAGTCCAATTCAAACAGTCGGAATGATAATCTGAGTTCTGATTTCAGTAGCAAGTGTAATCTTGTATCTGAAACTAGTGAGGTAACTTGTGGAGATAATCATAAAAGTACTGACCATGTTGTATTTGGAAGCGAAAGTAACACGGCTGGTACCACCAGTGGGATTTCTAGTTCCACTGAGTTTACATTTCAGGCAGGACTTGGTGATAGTGTTGATGCAGGCCAGTTTCCTGAGTGTCAAATTAATAAACCCAATGCAGCTGCTGGCCCATGTTCATTCTCATCAATTGGTCTTGGCATCCAACTAAATGGTTGTGTTTCTGAAGCAGCTTCTGCGGGTGGAGTAAAAGGTAAAGATGAACGTAGCTTTACTACCTCTCCAGATGGATTTGGAGTGTGCTTTGAGGACTTCAACACTCCATTGCGGTTTCCTGCTTGCCTCAAAGAAAATCTATTTCCTGAAATAAATAAATCAAACATCAGTATGAAGGGTAGATCGGTTAGGGACAAGGGATCAAGGAAAACAAGGGGAAGGTTGAAGAAACCTTCTCTGAGTAAGCAATGGCCATTGCAAGATAATGTTCCCAAGGAAAGTAGTTCCCAAGAAAACCCAGTCTCACCTGGATGTGGCTCACCCATGGATTTCTCTCCATATGAGGAAACTACAGTTGCTGATCCACATTCGAGGGAATCTTCTACAATGTCTAATGACACCTTCCACCTAGTCGGTAATACTGCACCTTTTGGCTCCGATGCAACAGTTCCCATTGGACGTAGTGGTGATGAGGGAGAATTTGCCGCTAACGTTGATCAGATATATGGTAAGGCCACTGACGAGAATTCTAGGTATCACGGTGAAAGAATATTTGTTGACAATTGTTCCTCCAAAGGGTCTGGTTCTGGAGCTGAAACTCCCTGCTTTAGCTCCAATGGTATCAGTCATGCTGGTAAGGATTCAGAAGACGTTAGAGCTGATAATGGTGTGAATGTAGAAAGTCAAGAACAGGATTGTGGAACACCGTGTTTTGCTTCTGGTTTGAAAAATATGGAGAGGAAAACATTTACCTTTGTTGCATCATCTTCTGCAGAAGGAAGTCCAATAGTGGCAAGGCGTCTTCCGCACAGAGTGAAAAATAAGAAGAAAGTTGGTTCTAAAACGTTTGTTATAACTCCAATTCCAAATGTTCAGTTTGGAGGTTCTGACCAATTTACACCCCACTCTAGCACACCATTGTCTTTTGATGCGGTAGGAAAATCTGAGCCCGATGAACAAGTAACGAAAGTGCATATCCCATCTACTGAGGCTACTCATGAGACTTGTGAGAAGTGGCGTATTAGGTGATTATATTTAATGACTGGTTTTAATTTCCTTAAAGAACTTTGTCTTTGAAATAGTTTCTTGGACCATTGGTTGTTTGGATATGATTTCTAATATATATTTATATGCAACCTTGGAGATTTTTTTTTGTTGGTCAATTTGAGATTATTTTCATGTTCTCTCACATTGTAAGGATTTGGTTTCCTGCAGGGGCAACAAAGCTTATAGGAACAAAGACTTTTCAAAAGCTGAAGACTTTTACACACAGGGAATAGTTTCTGTACCTTCAAGTGAAAGATCAGGAAGCTGCCTTAGGCCTCTTGTACTATGCTATAGCAATCGTGCAGCAACAAGGATGTATATGGGAAGGATAAGGGAAGCTTTAGGGGACTGCATGATGGCCACTGCACTAGACCCCAACTTTCTCAAAGTTCAAATGAGAGCTGCAAAGTAAGTCTTGGCCTCCTTACCCTTGAGAAACATTGACCCTAATTATAGTTAATAATGGTTCTTGAAACATTCTCATTTTCTGATTATTCTAAGCTTTTCCCCTCAAAATTCATCAAGGTTTGTAGGAATATGTTGAGTTCCAAATTGCTAAACTCCTCATATACTCCATTTGATGGTTGTAATTGTCTTTTTGTGTGTGGAGTATATGGTCTATTCATGTCAAACTAGACATCATCCGGTATTTTGCTGCATTGTTGCTCTTGTGATTCATGCATATTAAATATATTCTATGCTATCTTAATACGATTCCTATTTTGGGTTGCAGTTTCCATCTTCTTCTCGGCGAAGTTGAAAATGCCCAACGGTACTTTAATAATTGCTTGGAATCCAGAACTGTTGTGTGTTTGGATCGGAGAATTGTAATTGATTCTGCTGATGGCATACAAAAGGCTCAGGTACTGCATCTTTTCCTGTCATACTTTTGTGATGGGGATGTAAAAACTTGTTTACTCCTGTCTATCATTGTATATCAATTAGTTATTATAGCTTGAGTGTGGTGATTATTCTTAGAAGCCAAGGAAAAACAGAAAAGAATGATGGAGAAGAATTTCTTTTCCTGAAATGTCTGTTGTTTATTTTAGGCATGCAAATAAGATTCCTTTTTTTTTTTTTGCCAGATAATCATGCAGTATGAGCTTGTAGGTATAGGTCTGGAGTGTATCTGTGAGTGCTGTGGTTGAACAATTTAACTGAGGTTATTTTATGGGTACGGCGTTTGAATACAAGTTTTAATTTAGTCATTTTCCAACTTCACAGCAAGAACATGTGACTGGAGGAACATAAATTTTGAGAATGCTGTCGTTGGGGATGGGGTTGAGCTTGACATCTTATGGGATAGAGTCTGCTTCTGGGCATCTTTTTGGGCTTCAATTTCTTGGGTTTAAGAATAGCTCCTTTTTTGCTATTCATTGGATGGAATGCAGCATCTTGTTAGTTCTTTGATTGGTACTTGTGCTGGTATTTCTGGGAGTTCATCTCAGTGGATGCCTTGGCCACTTTTGAATTGATATAATTGTGTCTGTTACCAAACAGAGAGGAAAAAAAATGAACTTTGAAAAATAACTTACCTGTACTCATGTTCATCTAGAGCAAGTATTACACAATGTCGCAAACTATTCCCAGTAGCTTTCTCATGGTGGATTTTCAAATTGAAAGCCAAAGCATCTACCTTATAGATCCATTGGGTTAGTAGGATTTGACATGATGTATGTGGTCTTCAGTTGATATACACCTACAGTCTTCGCATGCTTAGGGAATCTTATGACAGTGATGTATGTGGTATCTTATTTGCAGAAAGTGGCTGAGGATACGAATCGCTCTGCCAAGCTTCTGGAACAGAGAACTGCAGATGCAGCTCTCAGTGCCTTGGAAATTGTTTCTGAGGCCTTGTCTATTAGTGAATACTCGGAAAAGTTACTTGAAATGAAGGCAGAGGCTTTGTGTTTGGTATGTCTCTTGGAACTATTAGTCTTTACTTATTTATTTAGTTTCTTTTATTGAATCAATTGGTCTTTTGGTGGTTGGTTACTCTTGTAGATGTAATTGTTTGGTGGTCTCAGTATTTTTCTATTTTTTGGTGGCATTTTGCAGTTGAGGAGATATGAAGAGGCAATTCAACTGTGTGAACAGAGTATGTATTTTGCTGAGAAGAACTTTTCTTCGCTGAACAGTGTAGTAAATATGGATGCTGCTGGATGTGAAGATCATCCATATGCTAGGTTGTGGAGGTGGTTCTTCATATCCAAATGTTACTTTCATTTGGGAAGGTTTCAGGCAGCACTTGATTTACTTGAGAAGCTAGAGCAAGTGGGATCTATCAAAGACAGGTAATACAGAATGATGTGGACAATTAAATCTCTGGCACAACTCTCTTTAATGAGAGTGGTGGTCCTCTTTTATGAAAGTGCTACTCACTCTTAGGAGTGTGATATACTCTCTTTCATAACGCTAGTAATCTCTTTTCAGCAAGACTGGTTGATGAGGTCTTTGCAACCACTATAGTTGGTATCTTCTCCTTCCTATAATGGGAGGTTTTAAAATTGAAAAACAAAATGGGTAATACAAAATGCCTTTGATGCAGAAACAATTCTATAGTTTTGAGTTCAATCTGGACTTTTGTTTTATTAATGTCGTGGCTGGAATTTACCGAGTCTAAATTTAACTACAGGTATGCGAGTAAGAATCTGGAATCATCAATTTCATTAGCTGCCACCATACGTGAACTGTTAAGCCACAAGGTAAGCCCTCTGTTGCTTCAATTTATTATCTCACTTGGATGGAGGATTAGTAGGCATCCACACAAATACTTTGACCTTGTTGTCATGCTTAATATGTGTTGTGCGTGTTTCTTCAATTATCAACATCTAATTTTAACATATGCTGAGTGACTTTTGTAAGTACAAAAGAGAAGATTAGTTGCGGCAATTCTGCTTGTCCTGAGTGACTTCCATGTCTAACCTTCTTTAAGATAAATGCTGGTCATTCTAATGTACTATAGTATTGGTAAAAATTTGATTTGAACAAGGTTCATCTATCAGTCTAATGAATTGTTTCTGCCCATCGTTTAGAGCATTTGCATTCATCTTTGAAGCCACTATGAATTAATTGTACTATCCTTTAAAAAACAGGATGCAGGGAATGAAGCATTTAGATCAGGAAGATATACAGAAGCAGTGGAGCATTATACTGTTGCTTTATCTCGCAATATTGGATCTCGGCCATTTTCTGCAATCTGTTTGTGCAACCGTGCTGCAGCACACCAAGCTTTGGGTCAAATTACTGATGCCATTGCTGACTGCAGTCTTGCAATAGCTCTTGATGGACATTATGTTAAGGTATACCTTTTCCAGTATACTCATCTGCCGTTTTGCTTTTGATTATTATTGTTTCTTTAAGATTAATAACTAATGAACCTTAAGGTGATATCTGATATACCAGTCGGGAATGGTAAACGTAATTTCTGGAAGGGACAAATGCGTGTAACTTAACTGATTTAGTTCATTCTCTGGGCTCTTATGTTTGAGATACAATGCTATTAATTTGATTACTGGAACAGGTGTTATAATTGTTTTTCCTAATTTTTGCAAAAAAAAAAACAGAAAAAGAAAACAAGTTGATTCATTTGATTTTTAACTCTTTCCATTTACATGCTCACCCTTGCCTACCTTAACTATGATTTATGAGAGGCATTGTGGGGTATTACTCGTTTTGATTTCTCATCAAATGAATTGATTATCTTTAGCACAGAATTGCATTAACTCGAACAGTTATGTGATTTGTTGACTAGTCCTCCTGCTCTTAACAGGCAGTTTCTAGAAGAGCTACCTTACATGAGATGATACGGGACTATGGACAGGCTGCTAGCGATCTCCAAAGACTTATTTCTGTACTGGAAAACCAATCTGGTGACAAGGCAAAAGAACCTACCTCACAAGGTAGCTCCAATGGCCGTACACAAGAATTACGGAACTCTTATCGACGTATGCCTTTAATGGAACAAGAAGCTAAGAAAGGAATCCCCTTGAATTTTTACCTCATTCTGTAAGTTCTTAATCCATTAATGCCTTTATTAAAAACCTAGTTTTTATTCAATCTGTATAGTTCAAGAATCATGCTAGAAAAGTCAACCGAATCAAAAGTATTTAGTGTTCTGATTCTAACTAATAGATAGATGACCACAATATTTCTGGAATGGGTATCAAAAACTTACTTTGTTCTGATACTCCATATCTTGACTACTGAAGCAAAAAGTCTTCAACACGTTAAACTTTGATGACACAAGAGCGGTTATGTTTATTCCTTCAGAAAAATCAAAGGTCCGAAAGTATAAATTGAAAAAACTATATGCTCCCGTCCTGAGCAGTTATGTCATTGTTAAAGCTAACTAGGAGTTTCTTAGTACTTTTTAATGGAAAAACTTCTAGATAGAAATTTGAGATAATTGTTGCACTTTTGCAAGCAAGTTGTTATTGTTGACTTAGTTGAGTTCTGGATGTTCAATCTTATTTCCTGGAGGCTTATGCAAATCACTGATTATTTTAATTTCAATTCCAGGGGAATTAAATCATCTGACACAAGTTCTGACATTAAGAAGGCATACCGTAAGGCTGCTCTCAAGCATCATCCCGACAAGGTTTTAAATTTCTATACCCCGTTCACTCTTCCTCGATAAAGTTGTTCTCGATGATGGATTGTCTTATGTAATTCTGAATTGACGATCCTTTTTTTTTTTCTTTTTCTTTTTCTTTTTTCTGTCTTTTATTTATTTAGGCTGGTCAGTTCTTGGCAAGAAGTGAGAGTGGAGATGAAGGGCAACTCTGGAAAGAAATCTCTCTCGAGGTTCACAAGGATGCTGACAGACTCTTTAAAATGATCGGAGAGGCATATGCAGTACTTTCAGATCCCAACAAGGTGTCGTGTCGATTGATATCCTACTTGAGAGTTTACATACTTCAAATAAATGAATAATTGACTAGCACCAGGGGAGCCATTTTTAGCATCTTTGCATACTATAGATCATATATCATTAAATCTACAGAACATACTAATTTTGCCAGCTCCTAGCCTCCCACAATATCAAATATTTTCTTCTCTTAAAGACTCCAAATGTTCTCTCTTTTTCATGCCATTTTCAGAACTTAAGTTTTGAAATTGTCCAGCAACTGCAGTTTCAACTTAATTTCCATTTTACATCCTTTTTTTGTTTTCCTTTTAAATTCATCATGTGTAGAGTAAGATGTTAATTCATAATTCAAAGTTCTGTACCTGTCAATAAAGTGAACAACCATTAAACTTTGATGTCCTTTTAGATTTCATGATGATAATAGCATATCCTGCTTGAGAGCAGTAAGCTTGTTTTGAAGTGCTGATACTTCAGTCAGGATGTAGCCCTAACCAAAACCCTTTTTTTCTGCTAACAGCGCTCAGAATATGATCTTGAGGAAGACATAAGAAAATCAGCAAAGGAAAGCAAGGAACGTGGCGTCTACAGAAAGTCTTCAGATTTTCAGAGTCCTAGACGCAGCAGCTATAGAAAACCAGATTTTTATAGCTCTCCATTCGAGAGAAGCTCATATTGTCGGAACAGTAGGGAGAGTTGGAAGACATATGGAGATTCGTATTCACGATGGTAAAAGGAACTTGAGAATTGAGTTCTTCTGTACGAGTTCTGGGTTGGTTTTGGAGTGGCCCTAGGTTTCATAGCCAATCAATTGGGATTGTGGTTCTGGCAGCTGGTGGTCAGGGATTACTTCCATATGAATGCATTCACTCAAAAGCACCCGCCTTCTTTCATCTGAAAGCTAACTGCTCATAGATATGGAGATCTTGAGCTTGGTATCCATATAATTTACAGGAAAACAGATGAGGTAAATTAGTTATCTCAATACGACAGCAATGTTTGGATATATAACTTACTACTGTTAGCAGACAACATGAGCCTGCACATCTGATCTTCAGCAAGTGCTAGCCGGGATAGAAGATATTTTGTTGGGTTCGATGGAAAAGAAATAGGATAACGTTTTTCTTTTCTTGGGTAATTTGTTTGTACTCCCAGATGTTATAAATGCACGTTTAAAGCTTCATAATGGAAAAGTTGTTCCCTGCTAGTCTACTTCCTTTTGTCATTTGCTTTTCATCTCTACAAGGTTTTTGTTCCTTAATGTTATGGGTTATTGAAAAAAAAAAGAAGAAGATTAAATCCATGAACAAACAACGGAGGAACCAGTGGAACAAACCAATTCAGAGAACACAATTAAGAAACATCAAGCCTTCAAATGCCTCGGAAAGCTTTAGCACTCCAATCCAGTGAGCTATCAAGCTAAAATCCAACTTTTACAAAGTAGACAAAACGATCGATAAGAACTCCAAGATACATCAGCAAGGGAACCAAAAAAAGAAAGAAACATCAACCACAAGAACATGCATGGTGAACAAACTACTGCACTCTAATCACAATTTCCTTTTAGGTTGAAATATTAGTTCCAGAAGGGGATAATGTTCTGGTGCTAGCTAGTTTAAGTATGACCTCTTTCTTTTAAAATGAGCTTGTTATTGCTGTTCGATATCCAGAAAAGAATTCTTCTAACTAATCTGACCAGTCTTATTTTACAAAGACAATAGCTTCTTTGTGTGCTAAAGTAATAACCAGTTAGTAATTACTAAATTACGGAAATTAATGAACTAGCAACAATACTAGCGTTTACAATATATGTATGATTTGTGATCAAGAGAAAACAAAAAGAAAAAAAAAAATTTAACCTCACTTGTCCCTATATAACAAACCTTCTATCTTACATATTTGACTCTAGAGTCTGCTCAATTTTTGGGTAAAGCCTAGCAACTTTGTACGTGCTTGACTATGTTGGATATGAGATGACCAAACTGATAATTTTGAAGTAAGTTTCTATTGTTAACTGTACATATTTGCATGAAGGCATGGAGTTCTTTATGTACAGCAACTGATACACGAGGAATTGCAGTACAAGTTGATGTTGAGAAAACCCGCGCTATGCATAAAGCATCACTAACGTGCAGACGTACTAAAATTGTTCTGATTCTTATGTGTTCGAATTCGGGCCCTTGAATACATATAGAAGTATAGAACAAGTGAAACACAAATTCTCGATAACACTAGAGTTAGACATAATAATGTTTTGCGCCAAGTGCTTGTAACAGAAAAGATGAGGACAAACAGGAAATATCTTATCGAAAGCACTCAAAGGTCCAACATCGCGATCACTAATAAATGCAATCACTCTACCTTGAGGTTCCAGCAAGCTCTTCAAGTGTTGGAAGAAAAAGGATCAATTAGCATCTGTCTCAAAATCACAGACACACATTGCAAGAGGAAAGAAACTTACACAAAACAGAAAAAAAGAGGTGAGTTTATTGGGGGCAATAGATGATTGCAGAGTGCCGCTGTACTGCCAACGGGAGCGTGCCGCTCCAGAGTTTCAACCAAAAAGAATCCAAAAACAATAATAAATTAACATAAAAAATACAAAAAAGGAAAAGAAATCACAAGAAAATAAAAGCTTATTGGGGCAATAAACCCTTATTGGGGGGCAATAGATAATTGCAACGTGCCGCCGCACCGCCAACGGGAGCGTGCCACTCCATAGTTTCAACTAAAATAGCAACAAAAGAACACAAACATAAGAAAATTACCTTGATTTCCATTACTTCCGGTTACACAAAGAATCTGCCCCTTGTAGACACTCTTCCCAAAAGTCTCATCTAGGCCTGGGCATTTTAACCCGGAAACCCGAAAACCTGCACAGAACCGATCCGGACAGTCGGGTTCGGGCCGGGCTTTTAAAAAAAAAAGACTGAAAAATGAGAGGCCCAGACCGTTCATGAAAAAAACGGGCCGGTCCCGGGCCTAGAAATCCACCAATCAGAAAACCCGAAAAACCTGAAAATATATATATATATATATATATATTCCACTTGTCGTTCATTTATAGGCTGTCTGAACAAGAATTGTACAGCTTACCACATGTGATTCCTTACCCCAATATAAATATTCTTTCATCCTCAGCCGCACGATTCTTCTCTCCTTCTGTCTTCTTCTCTCTCCTCTGCCAGTCAACCACTCAACCCCAACTTTGCTTCTCTCTTCTTCTTCTTCTTTCTCTGCCAGTCAACCACTTTGCTTTTCTCTCCTCTTTTTCTTCTTCTCTCTCCTCTGCCAGTTAACCACTCAACCCCAACTTTGCTTCGCTCTTCTTCTTCTTCTTTCTCCTCTGCCAGTCAACCACTTTGCTCCTCTCTTCTTCTTTCTTCTTCCTTCTCCTCAGCCAGTTAACCACTCAACCCGACGAATATGTTTTTGGCCGGATTTCTTCGTCAAATTCCTCGACCTCCTCAAATTCCTTAAGTTCCTTCATCAGCTGATATGTTTCTAGCCGGATCGGTGATAGATCTTCACCGGATATTCCGAATCTAGAGATGGTGCAAAAGGCCCGAACGCTCGAGAAACCCAGCCCGGAAAACTTCCTTCCGGGCTCTCTCTGGTCCCGACTTCCGGAAAACTTCATCTGAGACCTACCCGAAAACTTCGGGCTCAGTCCCGGGCTCAACATATTAACCCTCGGGCTGGGACCGTGCCCAGGCCTAGTCCCATCGACATAGAATATGGGAAGATAGAATTCAAAGCCTTGAACACAGCCTGCATAAGCTAGGAAAAGCCTCTGAAACTGATTACTCAATGGATCAACTTCCAAAACAAAAGAAGATCCCCAGTTAGTCTCAAAAACAGCTTCCCTATACCATGTTAACATGTTAAACGAATTAGCCTCAAAACCATAAATCATTTCCCTAGCCTTCTGTTTTGCTTTCCAAGCAACCTTGTATGATATATCAAACCCATAAGCCAACTTGAACTTGGAAATAATTTCCCTCGGCTTCAATGACAAGTTATAACTAATGTCCTCTTCAATGCATGTCTTGAACATTTTCGATCCCAAAAGCTCATGTTTTTGCTTCTGAAGTACACATTTGCAATAGTGGACATTGTTCAACTCACCAATAAAAAAGCATCCATTTGCAGGCGATACATGACCACGAACATTCTATTCACATCCTTCGGTTCCCCAATTGGAACAAACTGCATGAATTTTGTCCCAATCATTTCTAATAAACACAAAGCTGAACCCAACTTCAACATCATACTTTCTGAGTTTGTCTCGAAACTCAGGGGAACCGTGACAGAATTTCTGCCCTACACATTGAATGTAACTAGACCACTCATTCGACAAGTAAGACTTCTGAACTTCAGTCCTAAGTGCCTTAATGAGGTAATCATCTTCATCCACAATATCGGAGCAACTATCTTCAAATGAAATAGAAGCTTTTTTGCTCCAACTTCCACAATTCTTTAACACCGTAATATCAACACAATCCAACTTGTAAATCTTGGCACCGCTAAACAATATCTGGAAATCGTTATCATTGTGAAGAAGAAAAAAACAGCACATCCGGGGAGTGAATACTGAAGCTCAATACCATCAGTTGCAAAAAAACTTGAACAGTTCACAAATGATCATAGCTCATATATTGATTAATACATAACATGAAACTTGTCCAGAATGAATGCACTTAACAACCAAGGAACCATCCATATTCCTGTATAAAAAATCAAACCATTATTGCCCCCCAATAAACCCGTATTGCTCCCCAATAGAGGGTTCTCAAAGACCAAAATCACTTCACAAAACAGAAACAAGTTACTATAAACAACTATTACTGAACTTCAGTAACAACTAAGCGAGACAAAAAAGAAGAAAAGGAGCTCTGTGAATCCTCTATTTGACCCCAATAGATGTCAATTGGGGGGGGGGGTGCAATAGAGGATTCACAAAGACCAAAATCACTTCACTCTTAACACAGAAAATAAATCAGTGAACAACAATTCATCAAAACATAACATTCATCAAAATCTGCAAAAAAAATCATAGTAAATGAATCGAACTGTTTCAAAACAGAATCACACAAACTTAGCATAACGAACCAGATCAAACTTAGCACAGCAAACTTATAATCAAGGAAAATAGCAAATCGAACCAAATCAAACTCAAATTCATGAAACACATACCAAACTTAGCATAATGATTCAGAAATAAAAAATTGTACAGGAAAACAAACTCAGATTCAATCGAGACGAAAAGCAAACCCGGATCCAAAAAAAAAAACCAAACGGAATTGAAATCGAAGAAAGAATTCAAATCGAGCTGCAGCAGGGTTGAAATCTAGAGCAAGATTGTTCCTTCTCTCTCCATTGCAAGCTTATCTCTCTTCATTCTCTCTCTATTGACCAGAGCTTCTCTCTCTAACCGAAGCTTCTCTCTCTTCGTTCCCTCGAAATTTGAAACTGCGTAGTGTATTTGGTTAGGTCGTTAAGAAAAGGGTAAAAAGGTCAAGAAAAATATATAAAAATGGAAATTTTGTGTAATAGGAAACAAGTCTTTAGAGTGTTTTGGGTAAGGGGAAATTTTAAAAAAATTACTGGGATAAGTGAGATAAATGACCCTAGAATTAGGGTCAATAGACAAAAACCCAAAAATTAAATTAAAAAAGACAGTGAGGGGTAAAAATGGCATTTTGGATCTATTGGGTGAGAAATTGAGAATATAAGGAGTATTCGGTGTAATTTAGAAGGTGAGAGACTAAACTGTTTTAGAGAGCAAAGTACAGGGAGTAACTAATATTTAGTCCAAAAAAGTATGTAGTAGAAGACTTTCAAGTTCTAAAACTTTAATACCTACTGGTTTTTATTATTATTATTTTTTTTATGCTATGAGTTTCAATGGTTACCCTTTTTTTTTTTTGCGGTGCAATCAATATATTTGACGAAATGTTATTGAGAATTTAGTTTGTATATAGGTTTGTTCAATTGTACGTCTATAGCCTATACCATACCTATTATACCCATGATAACTTGAGGAGTTGGGTAAAACACCTGACTTTCAGGTGACAATTAAAAAAAATGTAGTAGGTATGACTTTTAAATTCCAAAACTTTAAGGATGCGACTATTGTCATCCTACTAACTACTTTGTTCACCCTACATTCTCTTCTCACCTACAAATATTTTTTTAGTTTAATGTTTACTTTGTTCACCAATTTGCATAACCCAAAATATCCTTGTCCAATGTAGGGTCTAACTCAGAAAAAGATTTCTATTTGGTTCCTCAGTGTCTCCCTCAGTTGTTTTTTTTGGCTTTCTCCTCATCTTCATCAGTCAATCTCATGAAGTCTTAGTCAATCAGTCTCACCGGGTTTAAAGATGAATGAAAAGATTAAGAATGAAGTTTAAGTACTTATTCTGTAGGGGTGATAAGAAAAACTAAATATAATTTTTAATCAAATATTGTCCTTTATTGTAATTTTATATTAGGATATTTTAGTATTTTAATAAATCAGAACTTGTAGGGTGAACAAAATAGTTAGTAGTGTGGCAATAGCCGCACCCAAACTTTAATGCTTATTGTTTTTTTTTTTTTATGCTATGAGTTTCATTGGTTACCGATTCCAAATGAATGATATTTAGCGATGTTCATAGCTATGAGGTAAGTTGTTTTATGCCATGAATTTTTTTTTGGATTAAATTCAGTTTACCCCACTGAAGTTTGGAGATAATTTCATGTTAGTCCTTATCCTCTCAATTTAATCAGTTTACCCCCCGAGCATATGAATTTCACTCAGCCGTGTCCAATTTGTCAATCTCCGTCCAAATCAGAAGTTAAGTCTGACAGTGGGACCAACTTTCAAGGCTAAAATAGTCATTTTAACACAAAAAACTCACGACAGAAGGGGAAAAAAAAACAAACAAACCTTCTTCTTCCTTGATCCTCCTCTCGCCAATATGATATAGAACCCTATTTTCGATTTTCTCAACACCCACATAACAAAATCAAAGAAAGTCCATTTCAAGCTACAACACTAGGCTAAACCAACACAGAAGGCCATTGCAAAACAAAAAAAATTCAAAAATTTAGAAACCGGAATAGAAAGCGCGACTCCCGAGGCACTTGGCGGCGAGGTAACAGAATCGGAATTCACAGTCGACGATATTGGAGGAGTAAAGGAGGTGGACTCGACGGTATTTATCTTCCACATTTGGCCGAACCAAGACAAACCGAGGAGTAGACTGTGGTTGGTGTTTGTATAAACGAAATTACTGGGTTGAAATCGGGGATTTTTCTGTGTGTTTGCTGGTGGAGTATACTGGGCTTAAACCCACACCCTATCGCAGAACTTTTCGTTGGAACTACTAGTGGTGTTTAAACCCACACCGTATCGCATAACTGCTAGGCTATTTCCGATTTAGAGGAGTCAAGAAGGCTTGAGGGACGGGGGTGAGTGATTATGGCTTGTTAGTTTGGAGGGAGATTGATGGTGAGGGCTCGAATGGGCTAGTAGTTTGGGGGTAGGTGTCCGGCCATGACAGCGGTAGAGGAGGTTCGGTCATGGCAGAACAATGGGTGCCCAGAGCATTTCTGGGCAGTGATGAGATCTGCGCGTGAGCCGGTTTTTGGTGTCATCAGACGAAGTGGAGGCCGGACTCCGAGACTGGCGAGCATGGTGGTGGTTGGGGTGAGTAGCGATATGTAGCTTCGGACCAGTTGGTAGAGGAGAGAAATAATCAGATCTATTCTCTCTCCTCAAGTCTCTGTAAAGCAAAACCTAGGAGCTGAATGGCTTGATTTTGGGGAGCAGCGATAGTGCATAGAGATAGAGATAGAAGGAAGGAGGTGAAGTGTGGTTTGGTTTTGGGGAGGAGGATCCGAGGAAGAAGAAGATGATTTCTTTTTTTTTTTTTTTATCGTGGAGTTTTTTTGTTTGTTCTTGAAATGACAATTTTAGCCCCGAAAATGGGCTTTTTTTTCAGACTTAACGTTTGATTTGGACAGAGATTGATAAATTGGACACGGCTGAGTGAAATTCATAAGCTCGGGGGGGGGGGGGGGGGGGTAAATTGATTAAATTGAGAGGGGGGGGGGTGCAATAGAGGATTCACAAAGACCAAATTCACTTCACTCTTAACACAGAAAATAAATCAGTGAACAACAATTCATCAAAACATAACATTCATCAAAATCTGCAAAAAAAAAATCACAGTAGATGAATCGAATTGTTTCAAAACAGAATCACACAAACTTAGCATAACGAACCAGATCAAACTTAGCACAACAAACTTATGATCAAGAAAAATAGCCAATCGAACCAAATCAAACTCAAATTCATGAAACACTGACCAAACTTAGCAGAATGATTCAGAAATAAAAAATTGTACAGGAAAACAAACTCAGATTCAATCAAGAAGAAAAGCAAACCCGGATCCAAAAAAAAAAAAAAAAGGGAATTGAAATCGAAGAAAGAATTCAAATCGAGATGCAGCAGGGTTGAAATCTAGAGCAAGATTGTTCCTTCTCTCTCCATTGCAAGCTTATCTCTCTTCATTCTCTCTCTATTGACCAGAACTTCTCTCTCTAACCGAATCTTCTCTCTCTTCCTTCCCTCGAAATTTGAAACTGCGTAGTGTATTTGGTTGGATCGTTAAGAAAAGGGTAAAAAGGTCAAGAAAAATATATAAAAATGGAAATGTTGTGTAATAGGAAACAAGTCTTTAGAGTGTTTTGGGTAAGGGGAAATTTAAAAAAAAATACTGGGATAAGTGAGATAAATGACCCTAGAATTAGGGTCAATAGACAAAAACCCAAAAATTAAATTAAAAAAAGAAAATGAGGGGTATAAATGGCATTTTGGATCTATTGGGTGAGAAATTGAGAATATTAGTACAGGGAGTAACTAATATTTAGTCCAAAAAAGTATGTAGTAGAAGACTTTCAAGTTCTAAAACTTTAATACCTACTGGTTTTTATTATTATTATTATTTTATGCTATGAGTTTCAATGGTTACCCTTTTTTTTTTTTTGCGGTGCAATCAACATATTATTTACATATTTGGTGAAATGTTATTAAGAATTTAGTTTGTATATAGGTTTGTTCAATTGTACGTCTATAGTCTATACCATACCTATTATTCCCTTTATAACTTGAGGAGTAGGGTAAAGCACCTGACTTTTAGGTGACAATTAAAAAAAATGTAGTAGGTATGACTTTTAAATTCCAAAACTTTAAGCATGCGACTATTGCCATCCTACTAACTACTTTGTTCACCCTACATTCTCTTCTCACCTACAAATATTTTTTTAGTTTAATGTTTACTTTGTTCACCAATTGCAGAACCCAAAATATCCTTGTCCAATGTAGGGTCTAACTCAGAAAAAGATTTCTATTTGGTTCCTCAGTGTCTCTCTCAGTTGGTTTTTTGGTTTTCTCCTCATCTTCATCAGTCAATGTCATGAAGTCTTAGTCAATCAGTCTCACCGGGTTTAACGATGAATGAAAAGATTAAGAATGAAGTTTAAGTACTTATTCTGTAGGGGTAATAAGAAAAACTAAATATAATTTTTAATCAAATATTGTCCTTTATTGTAATTTTATATTAGGATATTTTAGTTTTTTAATAAATCAGAACTTGTAGGGTGAACAAAATAGTTAGTAGTGTGGCAATAGCCGCACCCAAACTTTAATGCTTATTGATTTTTTTTTTATGCTATGAGTTTCATTGGTTACCGATTCCAAATGTATGATATTTAGCGATGTTCATGGCTATGAGGTAAGTTGTTTTATGCCATGAATTTTTTTTTTGGATTAAATTTAGTTTACCCCACTGAAGTTTGGAGATAATTTCATGTTAGTCCTTATCCTCTCAATTTAATCAGTTTACCCCCCGAGCATATGAATTTCACTCAGCCGTGTCCAATTTGTCAATCTCCGTCCAAATCAAAAGTTAAGTCTGACAGTGGGACCAACTTTCAAGGCTAAAATAGTCATTTTAACACAAAAAACTCACGACAGAAGGGGAAAAAAAACAAACGAACCTTTTTCTTCCTTGATCCTCCTCTCGCCAATATGATATAGAACCCTATTTTCGATTTTCTCAACACCCACATAACAAAATCAAAGAAAGTCCATTTCAAGCTACAACACTAGGCTAAACCAACACAGAAGGCCATTGCAAAACAAAAAAAAATCAAAAATTTAGAAACAGGAACAGAAAGTGCGACTCTCGAGGCACTTGGCGGCGAGGTAACAGAATCGGAATTCACAGTCGACGATATTGGAGGAGTAAAGGAGGTGGACTCGACGGTATTTATCTTCCACATTTGGCCGAACCAAGACAAACCGAGGAGTAGACTGTGGTTGGTGTTTGTATAAACGAAATTACTGGGTTGAAATCGGGGATTTTTCTGTGTGTTTGCTGGTGGAGTATACTGGGCTTAAACCCACACCCTATCGCAGAACTTTTCGTTGGAACTACTAGTGGTGTTTAAACCCACACCGTATCGCATAACTGCTAGGCTATTTCCGTTTTAGAGGAGTCAAGAAGGCTTGAGGGACGGGGGTGAGTGATTATGGCTGGTTAGTTTGGAGGGAGATTGATGGTGAGGGCTCGAATGGGCTGGTAGTTTGGGGGTAGGTGTCCGGCCATGACAGCGGCAGAGGAGGTGCGGTCATGGCAAAACAATGGGTGCCCAGAGCATTTCTGGGCAGTGATGAGATCTGTGCGTGAACCGGTTTTTGGTGTCATCAGACGATGTGGAGACCGGACTCGGAGACTGGCGAGCATGGTGGTGGCGGAGGTGAGTTGCGATGTGTAGCTACGGACCAGTTGGTAGAGGAGAGAAATAATCAGATCTATTCTCTCTCCTCAAGTCTCTGTAAAGCAAAACCCAGGAGCTGAATGGCTTGATTTTGGGGAGCAGCGATAGTGCATAGAGATAGAGATAGAAGGAAGGAGATGAAGAGTGGTTTGGTTTTGGGGAGGAGGATCCGAGGAAGAAGATGATGATTTCTTTTTATTTTTTGTTATCGTGGAGTTTTTTTGTTTGTTATTGAAATGACAATTTTAGCCCCGAAAATGGGCTTTTTTTCAGACTTAACGTTTGATTTGGATGGAGATTGACAAATTGGACACGGCTGAGTGAAATTCATAAGCTCGGGGGGTTAACTGATTAAATTGAGAGGACAGAGACTAACATGAAATTACCCCCAAACCTCAGGAGGATAAACAGAATTTAATCCTTTTTTTTTTTTTCAACAATATATACCTTGTCAAAACGTATAAAGTTTTAGATGTCTCATACCTATGTCATTTATTGGTTATCTGTTCTAGAAGTATGTTATCTAATGCCATGGCTATGAGATAAGTTGTTTTATGCTTTGATCTTTTTTTTTCAGTACCTTGTCAAAAGGTATATAGTTTTAGATACCTCATACCTATGTAATTTATGGTTTCCTGTTCTAGAGGTATGTTATCTAATGTCATGGCTATTAGGTAAGTTGTTTTCTGATATGTGTTTTTTTCAATACCTTGTCAAAAGGTATTTAGTTTTAGATACCTCATACCTAGGTCATTTATTAGTTACATGTTCAAAGAGTAAATGCTAAAATTAATTATCAGTTATCATTTCATATTACTTTTCACTACCCCAAGGGTAAATCTGGCATATATGACAACATAAAAAAATATTAATTATACATCAACACTCTATAAGGAAGGTTTGCTTATATGGATTGGGTGTAGATTGATAAGAAAATATGTATGAGTTTTTCCCAATACCTCTTTAAAATATTGAGTTTATATCTAATTTTCTCAAATAAATAATATTTTAATTAGATTAAACTAGGGTTTTTGTAAGGACTACAATGGTCTTCCCGTGACAAATTCAATAAATTAGCATTTTAAAATCAGTTAAGCTCGACCGCTGGCAGTAGTGGTAGCTGGTTTGCAACAGATATTTGTTTGTTATCTAAGCAAGCTTTAAGCTCAAGCCTATATATTGTACCATTCTCTTATGCAATTATGCATATAATCAATTTGGAAAAGCATAACAAGTCGTCGTCGTCGTAGTCTTCATCATCATCATCATCTTCTTCTTCTTCTTCTTCTTCTTGAAGAAACCTTTGCAATTATATACTATTTTTTCTCTTCAACCCAGATTCTCCAATCCTATCCTGATTTTCAGCAGGCTTAATCTTGTCATTATCTTGGGAAAATACCAAAACGTTGGTATAAAAACTATACTCAGCTCAAATTTCACGTATCACTCAAATTTTAGTACAACTACTCTCAATCTAAATACTTCTCCCTATCTTGCTCTGTGAACTTTATCTCTACAATGGAATTGGAGAGCATTCTGGGATACCTGAAGAACAAGACTATCTTAATCACTGGAGCTACCGGCTTTGTAGGAAAGGGTACTATTTGTTTAACCATCCTAGAAAACTCAAGATCTTAGGCCAACAATTGTCATATAAACTCTAAGAGCTGTTGTTGATTTTTACTACTCTCTCTCTCTCTCTCTCTCTCTCTCTCTCTCTCTCTCTCTCGCATGTTTACCCAACTATTTTCCAGAACACTCGATCAAGATCTTAGTCCAACAATTGTCATATGATCGAGGCTTCAAAAATATAATTATCATATAAGCTCTAAAAGCTATTGTTGATTTTTAATTACTGCTATTCTCAAAAACATATCTCAGGATGTGAGCCAGCAATTAATTTATACTTCTAACAGCTAATTATAATTGTAACACTTACCATATATACAGTCTTGGTAGAGAAAATATTAAGAGTTCAACCAGACGTGAAAAGGCTCTATCTTCTTTTAAGAGCTTCCGATGCCAACTCTGCCACACAACGCATGCATAATGAGGTTTATGGAAGAAAAATTCAAACTTGGCTTCCATAAAAGTTGACACTTATTTTCACATATTTTTTTATTAATTAACTTGTTTTTGTGACAATTATTTAGATTACAGGGAAAGAGTTGTTCAGGGTTCTGAGGGAGAAATTAGGTGCAGATTTTGATTCTTACATATTAGAAAAAGTTGTTGCTCTGTCGGGAGATGTAATTTTTCAAGATCTAGGAGTGAAGCCAGTCAAACTAAAGGAAGAGATGTGCAATGAAGTACAAATCATACTTAATTCTGCAGCAATCACTAAGTTTGATGAAAGGTAATCGGTTATACATAAAGTTCATTGAGAGAACATAGTTTTCTTTTAAATTTAAGTAAGAACGTCCTCACCAATTTACTTGCAATATAACTAAATCATATGCAATAGAAAATATTGTTTTCAATTTCACTAATTAGTAATTAATTTGCTATTTTTAAAAGGCTGCAAACCTCTTATTTCAGCCATTGGATGACTTCGATATGAACTTGCTTTTGTTCCAAAAATCCAACTTAAGAGAAACGCGTCAAAGACAACTGTCAATACATTGTCTTTTATATATATATTATAATTGAAAAGTAAAATAATATACATTTGAAGGGAGAACTTCTAGCAATGACCACTAAAATGAGGACTTCATGAGGGTTCTTTTGTGAGACCCACTTTTCGATTACATTTCTACAAATCAACCATTAGATGTTTATTTATTCATGTGTAGATCATTTAAGAAAATTTTCAACCAAATTGAAAATTGTTAAAACATTCATAATCTTGATTTATCATATATGAACATGAACGGTTCAGGTTTGACAGATTTAGTTCGTCCATTTGATTTGATCTAGTTCGATACTTAACAATTAGCAATTTGGAAGAAAATTTCCAGAAGTGATATACTCGTGCACACAGAAACATCTAACAGTTGATTTGGGTAATCTAATAAAATAGTGGGTCTCCCAAACGTTGAAAATTCTCATGAAGTCCTCATTTTAGTTGTCCTTATTAGAAGCTCTCCCTATATTTAAATATTTTTCCTTGATTTAGAATTGATGGGTTATATTCTTTTCTTATTAAGCATAAACAACAATCTTAATGACGCATAATATGAGTACAATTACACATAATGACACTCAGTTCTTAGGAGCATACAAAAAGATCCATTATCTAAAGAACACCACCAAGCCTAATATTATAAGCATGTGACCTAGATAACACTGTAGATCTAGAACTAGACAATATGTAAGAGGAAGTCAAACTCCTTCAACGTTCCTGACCTAACCCAACCCAGTTTTTGAAATTTTATACAAAATCACTTGGCTTCCACACCTGAACCAAAATAGATGCATGCATGCCCAATTCCTATGAAATTTCGTTTCAACGATCCAAACCCGCTATAGTTTTGCTTCCACTCACATATCATATGTCATATATGTAAATTCAGCTAAATTAGATATCATTTTGTTATTCCTATTCAAACAGTCCACGCCATTTAAATCAATATAAACACACACATATACATACACATAAACACAATAACACGTCTTATATATGACATGATATTAAGTGTTCTTAAATTATTAAATGTCAATACACAACATAACATACATATTGAAATGTGAAGGTATGATGTTGCGTTGGATGTGAATACATTTGGAGTTTTGAATATGTTGGACTTTGCCAAAAAATGCTTGAAATTGGAGATGGTTGTCCACGTGTCAACAGGTTACTCTTTATCTTTAGCTTTGTTACTGTACTAATGGATCTTCCAACTCATCTGCACGTGCTTATGCTTCTTGAATTTGCTTGACCTGTGATGAATGTTTTCCAGCTTATGTGTGTGGTGAAAGGGCAGGGCTGATACTAGAGGACTCCTCTTCAATGGATGAGATGGCGAAAAAACCCAGTAAATTTGACTTGAAATCGCAGGAAAAGAAAATGGTGGAGAACAAGTTGAAAGAACTACAAGCACAAAACGCTTCGGAAGAAGTTATAACAAGTGCAATGAAGGACTTAGGCACCGCAAGGTTTTAGACTTCGACTAATTCTGCACCCTATCAACTCTCAAATATAGTTTTATTGGACTTTCTTAATTATTATTTGTCTATTTTCACCTTAGGTCTAAGTTGTACGGGTGGCCAGATACCTATGTGCTTACAAAGGTGATGGGAGAAATGTATCTAGGACATGCAAAAGGTAATCTATCTGTTGCTATTATACGTCCAACTATGATTACAAGTACATACAAGGAGCCATTTTCAGGCTGGATCGAAGGTTTCAGGTAATGAGCATGTAATCCCCTCATTATTTTATTTAACATATAATATATGTTTGACTAAAAATGATCGGTTTAAGTGTGTGTGTAAGGACTAGTTTTTTTTTTTTTTTCCTTCTCTATTTGATTTGTTGGTACAAGAAGAGAAATTGTAATAGAGATACATATTTATTTCAGCATCAGTTTCAAGAATTACAAGAATGGGAATATATGTTTGACCAAAATATAAATATTCATGGATACATATATATATATATATATATATATATATAAATTGTAATAGAGATACATATTTATCGGGGTCGTCTTGGGTACCTTGGTGTTTGCCATACCCTTATTTTTTTATTTTTTTTACTTTTAGTAAATTAATATAGTGGAAACCTATTGAACTGGTCAACAGGTTACCCAATTAAATATCGACATGTGTCATTTAAAAAAAATAAAATTTACCATATTAACAACACACTCTTTCTTGATATGTAACATTGTTAAAAATCATGTAACAAGTATTGTCAAAATAATAAATTACACATAGTTGAACTACAATTACGACTTATGACAACAGTTGTTGTGGTTATTGTAATTAAGTGGTCAGAGATGTAAATATCATATTTGGACAACTTTTATCAAATTTTGAACCTTGATTATTAAGTGGAGAAGCTCCTTACAATACTGAGTTGTTACATATCTTTTGGTCTAATTTTAATTTTACCATTTTCACAACACAAATGTTGTAGGAATTGTAAAATGGTTGGTAATCTCGTAAATGGTATAGTTTTTTAAGTAATTACTACAATCAGAACAAAAGTTACCGCTTTTACACCAATAGTTGCAAGTTATGGTAAAATATGTAGTCATTGAGTAATTATTCCATTAATGATAAAAATATAAAGATTTACCACTTTGACAAAAAATTTGTTGTTGCACTTGTTAAATTGTCCATAAATTAGTACAGTAGTTTAGGTTGAGTAATTACTATAAATAGGACAAAAGTTACCGCTTTTACATCAATTGTTGTGATTGTGGAAAAATGTGTAGTCATTGTAGTAATAATTTCATTACTGATAAAAACATAAAGATTTACCACTCTGACAACAAATTTGTTGTCATACTTGTTAAATTGTCTATAAATTAGTACATTAGTTTAGGTGGAATAATTACTACGAATAGAACAAAAGTTACTGCTTTTACATCAAGTATTATGGGTTGTGATAAAATGTGTAGTCATTGTAGTAATAATTTCACTAATGATAAAAACATAAAGATTCATACATGTTCTATTTTATATAATATTTATCACTTTGAGGACTCATGTAACCACTTTGAGGACACATGTGGTAATTAGAAAAAAATCCGCATTAAAGTAAATAAGGTCTTCGTTAGAGAAAAGTAGGTTCTCATTTGAGTAATTAAGTCCTAAAAGTGGTAATTGTAATAGGTTCTCATTAGAGTAAAGTAGATTCTCATTTGAGTAAATAAGTCCTAAATTAGGTTCTCATTTGACTACATTTAAAACAAATATTATTTATTTTTACACTAATTGTTTTCATTGTAGTAAAATGCATGTAAAAAGAATTATATTTGGTTAAGGAAACTACTATTGATATAATTAATTGGTAATAAACATTACTTAACTAATACTAATTTTGCGAACTTAGGTTAGAAGGTTTTTGTTTTTAATAAGGAAAAAACGTAATTTTCAATTGTGTAATTGTCAATTAATAACCAGCATTAATTCACTAATAATAAAATTAATTAGTAATATAGACTATTTAACTAAAAGTAATTCGGTGAACCTAGGATAGAAGGTTCTTTTAATTTTTTTTGAAAAAGGAAAAATCATAATTGTCAATTGTCAATTGATAATCAAACATTAATTGGCTTTATTGTTTTCACTATCTTTATTGTTTTCAATTTAATTAGTAGTTTGTGTTACCAAAAAAATTAGAAAGGCTAAGGGCTAAACAAGTTACCAATTTATTAAATATTTTGAACCACTGGATATATTACTAATCCAATGGTCCAAAATATTTAACAAAATGAGGGTATGGCAAACACCAAGGTACCCAAGAATTCTCCCATATTTATCTCAGCATTAGTTTCAAGAATTACAAGAATGGGAATATATGTTTGACCAAAATATAAATATTCATGGATATATATATATATATATTAACTGTTGATGATTATGTACAGAACATATGATAATCTAATTGGTGGTTACTGGAAAGGGAAGCTCACAGGCATACCTGTCGATCCTATGTCAGTAGTGGATATGGTGAGTTTAAGTTGTTTACATATTTTTAAAGTACCTTGTTTGATCAACTGTTTCTATTTAAAAAATCAATAGTGTGAAAATATTTTTATGTGGTTATAATACGAAAAGATTTATTGAAATTCAAATTCATTCTCAAGCTAGTGTTACATAATAATTGTTGAATTATGTATGCAGATTCCGGTTGACATGGTGGTAAATTCGATAATTACAGCGATGGTCGTTAATGCAAACAAATCTGGCAAAATCATTTACCACCTGGGAACTTCATTGAGAAATCCCTTAACATTTTCTGATTTTAACAACTTTATGTTCCAATACTGCACCAAAAATCCATGGCTTAACAATGATGGAAGCCCAGTCAAGGTTGGAAAGTTGAAAATGTTCAGGAGTATGGACACTTTTCATTTGTACATGCAAATACCATTGCAGGTTTGTTTGTTTTTCACTTTTTTCCTTTCTACCATAACATACACTAATACATTTATATTCTCGTAAACATGATCTTCATTTACTAGTTTCCTTTCATTCCTTTAAGGTATTAAAGTTCATGAACAAGGAATTTGACCAATATTTCCAAGACGTATACGTTAACTATAACAGGAAAGTCAAATCAGTGAAACGGTTGGTTGAGCTCTACAGAGCATATTTGCCATTCAAGGGCATGTATGTATATTTTGTTTCACTAATTCGATGATTAAACATAGATTGAGTTGTCTAATTATGTACATCAAGGTTGTATATTTGCATCAATGTGATGTTTGTTCACATTTTCGCTTGTAGCTTTGATGACACCAATGCAGAAGAGTTGCGAAGGATAGCAAGTGAGAACTACACAGATGCAGGCAATTTTAATTTTGATCCAAAGTCCATAGATTGGGAAGACTACTATATGCATACTCACATTCCTGGCTTTGCAAAGCATGTTGTCATCAAACACAGCCAAAGTCGACTTTGAATGAATAAATTACTTCTTGCACTGATATTACAGGAAGGAGAATAAGTGTAATGGCTATAAAGAGTTTACGAGTGTTGTATTCTACAAAAATAAAGATCTAGCTATAATAGGTACGTTTTATTTATGATATTTTATGTTTACTTTTATATATATTAATTATCCATTGGAAACTGCTTTTAGGCCTGTTTCATTTTTTTTTTTTTTAAGAGTTTGGAACCCAGCCAAGTTGGGAGGCTCATCCCCACGCCTGACTTATTATATTAAAATTAGAATTGTGCAAAGAGGGGGACATAACACCTTGACCTCTAGCACTAGTACATAAATCCTCATAGAGTACATCCTGGATAATCACATAAGTCTCCTCTAACCAAATATCATCTAGATAATTAAGACTAGCAAGATGAGCTAATCTATGGGTTATACCATTTGCTTCACGGAAAATATGCCTAATCTGAATAGAGTGAAAAGATGTCAAATATGACTTACAATCATCGATAATATGCCCTATGTCAGATCGATCTTCCACATTTTGTTGTAACGCAGCCACCACGAGTGAGCAATCAGTCTCAAGGTCGAAGGCATCCCAATATTGGTGAATTTCCAAAAGAACTCCAGCCCTACAAGCCTCTGCCTCCATATGAGTAGCAGAGATAACATGAGGGAAATAATGCGCCATAGCTGTAATACAATTGTCATCCTCATCTCGGACCACTATTCCAATACCACCATCACCGACTTCTGGCCTATAGCTACCATCCACGTTTATTTTCAGACGCCCAGTTGGGGGGAGCTGCCACTTAGCCTTGATTCTTGTCTTCTTAGTCAACCCAGCCACACGAAGCTTATGATAATCAAGTAATAACTGAGAAGCCCATTGCCATGTGTTGCATGCAATAAAGCATGTACCCTTCAGGGACGTAGCCAAGACAAGGGCTACTTGGGCTACAGCCCAAGGGAAAATTTGTCCCAAAATAGACCAAGTATGGGTATAGCCCAATAAAAAAAATATATTATACCAAAGCATCAGGTCGACTCTCAGAGTCTCAGACTCTCTCCTTCTCCCTGTGACGCTGTCCCCAATTGGCTTTCGCCTTCCAGGTCCGATTAGCGAGTCTTGGCAGTCCGCCAAGCTGGGAGCCACCTCCACCGCTCCACGCCTGAGCCACCTCCTCCACCACCGAGCCACCTCCACGGCTCCACTGCGAATCTGGGACAGTGAGTGCGACTCCTTCAAGGCTTCAATCCTAGATCACAGGTATTGGATTTTTGGTTGATTGATTGTCATTGCTGCAGTGGGAATGGGTTGTTGTCTACTTGTCTTGTTGAATGTTTGATAATTGATTGTCATTGCTGATGGGTTGATAATTGGGAATGGATCTTTGTATCGGGTTGTTGTTGTTACAATGATTAAGGTTAGAAACTTAGAAATCAGTAAGCTGCGAAAAAGAGTACAGAAAGAATGAAAGATCATAATCATATTATCCTTTTTTTTTTTTTTTTATGTCTGGCTTGTGTTCTTTAATGATCAAATTAACCAAATACTAAACAACGAGTATAATGGTAATTTGTTGCAAAATGTATATATATAAAAGCATGAAGTTGCTATATGATCATCCAAATGCATTGAAACTCTGCTACCTGTGCGAGAACTCCAATTGCTATATGAATATATGATCATCAAAATGCATTGTGTTAATTGTTATATTGAAATGTATGTATATATATTATAGGTATTGAATAAAATGACGGACCTATATCAAGTCTGATTAAATTATTTGGAGCCACCCGAACAACTCTTGCAGAATTGGTTGCAAACGGACCAAATAAAGTATAAGGAGAAGCAAAGAGTGTAGGTAAGGCTATGGAGCATTTTGATTTTGTGTTTTGCTTGCTTTTGATGCATGATGTCATGAGGATTACTGACTTTATTTGTCAGTCATTGCAAAAAAAAGCCATAGACATTTTGAATGCTCTAAACTTTCTTTCAATAACAAAATCAAAACTTCAAGATATGAGAGAAGATGGTTGGGATAATTTGATTATAAGAGTTGCATCATTTTGTTGTGAGTATGATATTATTATGCCTGATATGTCTGCTCCTTACAAGAAAGGTATAAGGGCTTGTGAACAAAATATTACAAATGAGCATTATTATCGGGTCAATATACTTAATGATGTAATAGATTTTCAATTGGCAGAGTTGGATAGTAGATTTCAATATAATTCGTTGGAGCTTCTTGTTCTTAGTGCTACATTTGATCCTCGTGATAATTTTGTTTCATTCGAATATGAAGATGTTTGCAATCTTGCTTTGAAGTTTTATTCTCAAGATTTTACATCATATGATATGTATGCTCTAGACATGGAGTGTGGTTATTTTTTAACAGATATTCAAAGGGATGCAAGATTTTTCAACACAAATTATGTGTCTGATTTGTGTCGGCCGTTAGTTGAATCAAGAAAGTCTGCATTCTTTCCTATGATTTACAGGTTGATTTGCCTCTGACTCTGCCAATTTCTACAGCAACAACAGAGAGAGCATTTTCATCTATGAACATCATAAAAAAAAGACTTTGAAATAAGATGGAAGACCACTTTCTTGATGATTTGATGGACTTTGCCGATAGTATTGATAATGATTAAGTGATTACTGAATTTGAAGTTAGTGGGCGTCGGAGGGTATGAATCAGATAGATTTATGCTTGTAATTTTTAATTTACGGGGGTCCCCCCCCCCCCTCCGCCCCCAATTGTATGTTTTAAATAACAAAGGCGTGAGGATGAGCCTCCCACTGGGTTCCAAACCTAAAAAAAAAAAATAGAGTTCTTCGCAAAAATTTTGTATGTATAAAATTAGCCCAGCCCTTCTCTCATTACTGGCTACGCCCCTGGTACCCTTCCAAATAACAGTGTTCCTCTCCATCCATTTGACCCATAGGTACATGAAGAAAGTCTCACGTTGACCACCATGCAAAGCAAAAAAAACATTAAGTACCCATTCTTCCAAACAACTCCTAGGCACATCTTTCACGTTCAAGCCCAAGGAGCTAAGCAACCAAAGGTCCCCAGTGACCTCACAATCTCTAAATAAGTGAATGCCATCTTCAATAACATTAAAACAAAAGTCACAATTCATATAAGGGAGATCATCACGTCTAGCAATTGCAACTTTTGTAGGTAGAATACCTTTCACCATTCTCCGGATGAAAGAACGTACCTTAGGTGCAATGCCTGCATGCCAAACAACCTTCCAGTATGACCTATTAATGCCACATGACCCATTAGATCTAGACGCCCTCGAATCACGTTCAACTACCCTTCTAGCTACATGATGCCCATTACGGACAATATAATAGCCCTTCTTATCATAGTGTCATACAAGTCTGTAGTCCAACCCACGCAAACTAAGGACATGTCCAATTATCTCAACCTCCGAAGGTGTAAAGAGGGCCTGAAGTAATTCCTCATTCCACTAGTGCATATCCACATCAATCAGATCAGCAACTCATAAGTCTTCCAAACCTTTAGGTGGTGTAGAGAAAGGCTTGAAACTATAGGGGTGTGGTACCCATGCAAGGATCAGCCCATACTGCAATATTCCGACCATCCCCAACTTGAAATCATAACCCTTATTTCAACAACTCTCTTCCATGAATAATACTCGGCCAAGCATACGAAGCACCATTAGGTAACACCGCATCCAAAAATCCACAATTTGGGAAGTATTTTGCTTTATAGAGAGAAACAATTAGAGAACTAGGGTTATGTAATATCCGCCAACCTTTTTTAGCAAGTAACTCTTGGTTGAAGTGTACCATATTGCGAAACCCTAAACCTCCCTCATCTTTAGGAACACAAAGTTTCTCCCAAGCAAGCCAGTGAATTTTCTTCTCATTCAATTTGTCACCCCACCAATATTTTGCCATTAGGCTATGCATCTCCATACACAAGTGTTTTGGGAGCTCAAAACAATTCATGACATAGGTAGGAATAGACTGCACAACAGCCTTAATCATAATTTCTTTGCCAGCAATACTTAATTGTTGGAGAGGAAAGATCCCACATTGGAAACGCGACAAATAAAATATTAACTTATAAGTGGGTGGATCTCACCCAATTGTACCGAGGCCTTTTGTGATTAAAACCCAATACCTAATGGGTGGTTTAGTTGGGACAATATCGGTATAATGGTGGGCCACGGGCCACGCTTGTCGCTGTTTAACATGGTATCAAAGCGGGTCTCTCTCCAATTGCGTCTCCAATTGTCATGGGCCCGAATTTGGGTTCCTTATATTGCCATCAGAAAATTCCGATTAGATTGTTACCAAGTGTCTGACGTGGGCTTTGGATTGTATTGTCCTAATTTCCAATGTGGGAATTGGATTAATTAATGGCAATACGTCACTGCACCAAGTTATAGGACTGAAATATTTTTATGGCAATTCTATTGATAGTAACAATATATTAATCGAAACATCCCCTACAAGCTGATGAGAGTAGGTAAATCCATCGTCATGCTGCAACAGAAAAGAAAAAGAATTAGAAAGTTTCACCAATGTAAGAACCCATTGTACTGGTTCCAAGAGTAATGAGTACAGCACCGGCAGGCTGGCCTAGCTCTAATTTACATCTACTTGAACAAAAATTAGAATTTATATGAATCAAAATTACAACATTGAGAACAAAGTTACCATATTCATTTATACTATTTACATATAATTAAAACAAAATTACAATATTGACAACAAATTTGTTCAAAAACTTGTAACAATGGTGTAGGTGGTGTAATTACCATTAATAGAACTAAGATTACACAAAATATGATTCAAGTTACCACTTTGACAACAAATTTATTGTCATATTTGTAAATGTGTGTATAATATAAGGGTATGTATTATAGAATTTTTCCGAAAAAAAACTGATTAGGCATGTATGTTTCTCGACATTTAGTACCTTCCACATGCTATGCAAAAATAATATGATAAAACGGAGAGAAAAATGATGCAAAAAAATACATAAGCTAGAACGTTTCTCGCAACTCGCACACATGTACCGGTACATGGAGATTAGTAGGATTCTATGCATGATCTAATTGAGTTTAGTACCCCCTTCAATGCATGGCTGAATCTTGGGGGTTTTGGTGATGTTAGCTGACAATAATGTCAAGTGGTCAGTGCCAGGGATACTTAATTAATTACAGTGACCGGTATGTGCATGTCTCTGCATGTGTTGATATTTACTTGCCCTAGCTACCAGGACTATTACAAAATGTGAATGTCTCTGTATGTGCATATATATAGGTTAAGAACAAAATACGATTTCATGATGGAAGATAATTAACTGCATAATTCAACAATGTTACGAAAATGCTAGAAGCTTTATGTCAAGACCTACAGACAGAGATAACATACACATAAGTCGTTAAGTGCTAATTTTTGGCTATGGATGAGACTGTGAGTATAAATATTGATGAAGCTAATTAAACCCTTGGTCGAGTTCTTGGCTTTGGTTCATGTCCTTAGAATCAATCTCACATGAGAGAAGGGAGAACAAATTCTGAACCTGAGACGACTCCTCCGAAGAAACCCGGCGGGAATTGAATATAGCTCTAAAGCATTATTCCGGCAAGTCATCCCAGACTCATATCTACTCTCCACCTATTCATGCAAGATTTTAGACAATAGGAACTAATGATCAGATATATCATTCCAGTTCAGTACATCCATGCAACCTTGATCAAACTATTTGTAGGAAAAAAACATGGACACAAGTGCGTACTGTGTCATTATACCTTCCACATCCAAAGTTTGGTTGAAATATGCTTTTCCATGCACCATGATTCCATTCAAACTTTTGACTGGGACCCTTTAAAAGCTTTATTATCTGTAACGTGAAAAAGGAAGGAGATAGAATCTGGAAAATGGCATGTCATGGAGATGCATGATTTTAATGTGGGTGGATTTGATATTGTGTCTTTTTCTTTTTACAAGAGTCCTTCAAATAATACTTTGATATTTCAAACATACAAACATGGTGCTCTCGATCTATACATTTCGTTATGTGCATCTTCTTTTTGTTGAAGTCTTGAAGATGTCGTAAAGTCATCATACAATTCAAGCTAGCTAAACTTAAAAGAAGGCAAGCTATTTTATTTAAGTTGGTTCATTTATATTCTCACCGGCCTCTATCTTACAAAAGAGCTTATAATAAGACCACTAAAATAAAGACTTCATGAGAACTTTCTAATCAATATTGAAAGTTTTTTTTACCTTTTTTAATATATAAACCATTACGTCACACCTTGGATGAGGATTGAACACATGACCTTCCAAATAAAAAATAATTATCTTATCACCGCACCAAACACACACAATGGTTGGGAGTATGGGCATAGGCAGCATGGGTCTAGAAGGGTCAGCTGACCCTTCTCAATTTCTCATCAAAGCCATTGATTGGTTAAAAAAAAATGCAAAGCATAAATATTATTAGTACATGCAAAATGAGAAATAATTACGATAACTACTAATTGACTAACATGAGAGAGAGAGAGAGAGAGAGAGAGACGAAAATGTCCTCGACAAAGTATGTTTTGCGGTACCAATGTTATAGTTTTAATGTAGGGAACCAAAGTGTTAAATAACCTGAACTTCAAGGATTGTTTGTGATAAAAACTCTAAAAGTGCAACGTGCAAAAAGCTTACTCCTCAATGCCTAGAAAGGGCTTTAAGCCTTTCGATGCTTAAGGCTTAAGAAAACATCTCACCTCACACATTCGCCTTTTAAAACATTGATGGCAAATGGTCCATTTTAATGGATATGAATAGAGATGAAAGTATCACATTGATACGGAATTTTGAATACAAATATTACGTTGATCACTTTTTAATTAATCCGGTCAAAAGATTTAAGGCACTTATGGTGAATTTAACGACAAGTTGACATAACTAAAATCTGAAATTTGATTTTGCAAAACATGGATCGGTAAGTCCAATGTCACATATGATGGTTGCCATGAGGGCCCAAAAGGGATCTATGAGCAAAATGGGGGCCTGAGAACTCTATATTATTTTTTTTTTTATAGAAGCAGAATAAGAGCTAATTCAGCGCTCTTACCCGAATTTATTAATAAATAAAGAAAAGATACATAGCAACCGAATTTATTAATAAATAAAGAAAAGATACATAGCAAGGGGGGCTAGGCCAATACCTTGCCAAAAGAAAACACAAGCTGAACAAGTACAATTGAAAGTACCAATTACTAATACAGAGAAAAAACAACTAAAAAGAACAATTACAATAGTTAAAGAAGAAACTAATCAACTACCTAAAACGGTAGTTAGTGCCTGATGTCAAATCACGTCCATAGAGGCCTATAACAAAAGAAGGGACTTTAATGTACCAAATAGAACCCATATTGGTAGCTCCAAAGTCAGCCAATTTGTCAGTCAAAGCATTTCCTTCCCTGTAGATGTGACTTACTTTAAATTGCATGAGTTGCACACATTTCACACAATTAGCCCATGCCACTCTTAACTTCCAAGGATCCAACTGAGGTGCCTTGAAGTAGTGGACTACTAAAACAGAGTCTGTTTCCAGCCAAAGCTTCTGCCAGCCCCTCTCCGAGGCCACCCTTATAGCTTCCATAACCGCCGAAAGTTCTGCCTCAATTGCACTGGAAACAATAACTCGATGTGCAAAAGCACCCCTGAACAAGCCCTCTGAATCCCTAAATACTCCAGCAAAACCTGCTGCTTGAGGTCCCTTGAAAGAACCATCAGTATTAACTTTTAACCAATCCCCTAGAGGAGGACGCCAGTTAACTTGGATAAACCTTGGAGATTTTAACCTCAAAGGTGAAAGACCAAGTAAATTAAAAACTGGCAGCGCTCCTGCTGAGGTTGTGAAGTAGGAGAAATAGAGGGAAGCAGACTCTTTTAGAGAGAGTAAAAAGAAATGCTTGAAAATGTTTAGCTGAAAAGAACCACCATCATACCTTAACTTGTTTCTTTTTGTCCATAAACACCATATTGCATTGCAGAAGGCAAATATCCATAGCTTTCGAACTGCTGGAGTTAACCTCTCAGTTAAAGTTGCAGATAATAATGCATTGATCGATGTTGGAGCTTGAATATTGATTCGAAACAAATGTAAAATCCATACCCAAAACTCATTAACCAATCTGCAATTGAGGAAGATGTGCGCAATGGTCTCTGTATCATTATGACAAAATTCACACCTAGAACATAGGGAATACCCTCTACGTTGCAATCCAAAATCTGAAAGGAGTTTCCCATGCATCACTTTCCATGTAATTATGCTCTTGCGAGGTTGAATGGCCTTGTGCCAAATCAGCTTACACCAATCCAAACCAGGAGGAAAAGAAGAGAGATATGAATAAGCCTCCTTGACCGTTAACAACCCGGAAGAAGCCTGTGCCCAAACAGTAGTATCATCCGCTTCAAAAGTTGGCAGAGGGTTTGCAGAACCTGCGTAGCAACATCTGGAAACAAAACTTGCATTTGAGAGGGTAAAGACCAAGTCTGGTCAACAATATAATCACTCACCTTTTCATGAAGAAAGTCTACCACTTCATTATTTATAGTCAGGGTTTCTGCAATAGGATAGCCAAGCCAATTATCAAACCAGAAGAGAACACTCTTGCCATACCCACAATCCACTGCATACCAGAATAAAAAGATCTCCAAAGCTTCTTCAAACCAAGCCACACTGAAGACCGCTGATAACACTTTTTGACTTGAAATGAAGAGTTGAAAAATCGAGTTCGAAGGAAGTTTGCAGATGTGGAAGAGGCCTAAACGATGTCCCAACATCGTTTGAACATAAGAGATTTATTAAGAATAAATAAGTTCTTCAACCCCAATCCTCCAATGTCAGTAGGCATACAACAAAGCTTCCAGGCAATCAATGAACTACCCCTCTTCAAGGGGTCTCCAAACCAGAAAAAATTTCTAGTCCAAGCTTGAACTTTCTTTAGCAGAGAGGTAGGCCATTCATAGACTTGAAAGCTATAAGTGAGAAGACTTTGCACAACAGAATTAATTAATTGAAGTCTAGAAGCTTGAGACAATTGTAAACCTTTCCAAGAAGAAAGTTTGCAACGTACCTTGTCCGCTAGGGCCCGAAAATAGCATGGTTTTGGGCATCCTTGAAAAATTGGCACACCCAAGTAATTGAAAGGAAAAGAACTTTCACTGATGCCCAAAGTACGTTTGATAAAATTTCTTCTTTGAATTTCATATTTCCCCAGAAAAATGGAGGACTTTTGCTTATTCACTACCTGCCCTGAATTGCAAGCATATTCACTCATAAAGTTCATTAAAGCCTTCATACCTTGAGATGTACTCTGCATAAAAACCATTATGTCATTAGCAAATAGAACATGAGATGGAGGTGACAACTGTTTGGGAGCTGTAATGCAAGAGAACTTCTTCTTTGAAACAAGACGGCTCAAACCCCTACTAAGCACTTCTTCAGCTAGGCAGAATAATAACGGTGATAAAGGGTCACCTTGCCTAACACCACGCGAGCATTCAAAAAATCCGCAAGCTTGCCCGTTCATCTGTACAGATAGCCTTGCAGACTTGAGTATTGCATGAATCCAGTCAATAAACACTGAACTGAAGCCAAAAGCTTTAAGAACTCTTAACAAGAATCCCCAATCCAAAGTATCAAACGCCTTGGATATATCAAATTTAATAGCTATATTACCCCAACGACTTTCTCTATCCAATAGATTAATGCACTCTGAAGTGAGGATTATTGGATCAACAATACTTCGGCCTTTAACAAAGCCGCTTTGATTTGGAGAGTTTATTCTTGAAGCTATCTACCCAAGCCTGTCTGCAAGTATTTTAGTAATCACTTTGAAAACAAAGTTGGCTAGAGCGATTGGTTTGTAATCTGAAACTACCTCTGCCTCCTCCTTTTTTGGAATGAGAATAATCGTGCTTGAATTAAAATTGGGAAGAATAAAATTATTCTCAAAGAAGCTGCAAACTGCTGCAACGACATCAGTAGCCACTGTTTCCCAACAGGCTTGGAAAAAATCACCGCTAAAGCCATTTGGGCCTGGAGCACTAAATCCATCCAAGCTCATAACTGCACATCGGATTTCGTCTGTAGAGGGAATCAAAGCAAGAGCTAAATTTTCCTCCTCTGTCACCAATGCAGGTATAACCCACTCAACCAGACCAGCGTCAATAAAATCGTCATCTCTAGTAAACAGAGAACTGAAATGATTTACTACATGCGTGGCAATCTGGTCATGAGTATTAAGGACCTATGCACCCTCTCTAAGAGAAGCCATTGAGTTACGAATTCGCTATACTTTCACCAAGTTATGCAAAAAAGAAGTATTTCTATCTCCCTCATCCAACCAACGAACCCTTGATTTGCTTCTAAGAAAAGTCTCTTGCACTGATAATGCCGTTTGATAAGCAACATTGGCCTCATCCTCTTGCTTGAAATGCTCAACAGAGGGTCCCAACATATCAATTTCACTTTGAACCCTGTCAAGAGCTGCTTTCGCATTTAACATATTGCTGTGGACATCTCCAAATACTGATTTGTTCCAATGTTTTAACATAAATTTGAGGGCTCGTAGTTTAGATGAAAGAACAAACATAGGACATCCGTAATACGATAGACTTGTCCAAAAATCATGCACAAGAGGCTTGAAATCTTTTTGTTGTAGCCACATGCTCTGGAATCTGAAGGGAGCCCTATATGACTGTTGAGTCCTGCTGCAGGTGACCATAATGGGGTAGTGATCAGAACTAACACGAGTAATGGTGCGACATTCAAAGTTTGCCCATGCATCAAACCACTTCTCGTTGGTGAAGGCTCTATCCAAACGTACTTCAGTTCTACGGTTGGTCCATATATAAAAAAACCCCTTTAGTATCAATGTTAAACAGCTCACAATCACTGCACATTTGCTGGAAATCTCGGCAAGAAACTGCATTGGGAGTATTACCTCCCCGCTTTTCATGAGCTCCAAGAACACAGTTAAAATCTCCAAGTACTAGCTAAGGTTTGTTTGAAGCTGATAAGTGAATGGTCTGAAGGTCTCTCCATAATATATGACGACCCACAATTGTAGTCTTTGCATATACCATTGTGATCAAACCAGAGATACCATCAAGTTTGCATGAAATTGTAATTTGCTGATCCGTGGAAGAAACAATACTTGGCTTGAGGCTCCTATGGCACAAAAACCACATATTGGGGTCTTGCTCACCCCTGTTATTAGTAGAAAATAAACAGAGATTCATAGAACGCCAGAAAGCAACTGGAATTAATGAAGATAAGACAAAAGGTTCTGAAATACATACTAACATCGGCTTGTTGGCCAGTACCAATTTCCTCAAAGCCCATTGTGTGTCCTCGTTTGCAAGGCCACGGGCATTCCAAAAGATAACATTCATCAATAACGCTTATGCTTTGCCCCTTTTTGTAGGGCAGCACGAACGGACAGTGGTTTACAAAGCAAAGGTTTGCTTTTTTGTTTGATTTCTTGCTTCTGAAGCTTCTTAGTCTTTTTAGAAAGAACCGGCGTAAATTAACCCTCTTCTTTGTCAATCTCTGGATGTAAGCACGCATCAGTTTCTTTACAATTATCAGCCGTAGCATTATATGGTGGAGAGGAGCTGTCACTGCAGACTGCATTCTCCTGCTGTAGTTTCTGAATTTTTTGGAACCCAGGGGGAACACTCATGGATGAAGAAGACATGCTATGCTCTGTTTGCTGGAACTTGTCAGTTGCTTGGAATGGTTCAACTCGGATGATAACAGTCTCAGATAAATCCGTATTAATGTTATTAGGAGCTGCTGAAGAATCAACCAAAGGGTTTGCACCATCAGTTTCTGTCAACAGCGGAGGTCTCAACGAACCCTTAATAGATCTTCCTCGAGATCTTTTCCCACAATGTCTGGTTTGTTGAGATCGAGTAATCGATCTCCCTCTTATAATGTGCTTCTCTGCCTCATTAATTGCCGGAACAGAGGACGTCCCAATGTCTGGGCTAGGAGGTGCATCACTATTCAATTGTACCCTGCACTTTTGTACATTGTGTCCTATATTACCACAGGCTGAACAAACCTCATGCACAGACTCATACTCCATCCCAACCACAATTGGAGCACCAACATCCCTTGTTACTCATAGATGGGATAAAAGAGGTCTGGAAAAGTCAACATCGATCAAAATCCGTGCATATAACCCCACTGATCGATCTAGGGTTCTAGGATCAAGTTTGATTGGCATGCCAATTCCTTTCGCGATTTCAAACAACGTTTGGGGATCCCAATATGCATTATTTAGATCCCAAAGGCGAACCCAGACCTGTGCAAATTAATTTTGGTACGTGGATGGGGAGAAAGTTGGCGTCCATTTGATGAAGCGTAGGACACCAGATTGCAGCTTTATTGAGCCAATGGACCAGATGCGTTGCATATCAACAATGGAGTTGAAACGTAACATGAAGAATCCTTTTCCCAACGGAGAAACTGTCCAATTTGTTAGGTCTGGCCATAAACCACGAAGTTGCCGCATTAGTTCATGCGCCTTCAAAGGTGCACACTTAGGAGGAAGTGACACTCTACCAACTAGATTGGTTTTGCAATTTTCAAGGCCTCTGAGAAAAGAAGATTCAGAAATCTGGATGGTGGTAAAACCTTCTTCCAGATATGGGGATGGGAGATCGTCAATTGAGAATTGTAGAGGTTGTTCTTTTGAGAGGAGTGAGGCGAAGGTGGGCTTTGGAGGATTCTGGTAGGACGCCCCAGAAGCATCTGGCAACGCCATGGAGGCCGTCGCCGGTTTGGCGGAGTAGTTGGGTGTCTAGGGTTTCCTTAAGATTGCCATATATGCATGCTTCAGATTTATAATCCCTTCCTTTCATCTAAACCTCTCTGATTCCATGCCATCCATAGAGATCTTGAATGTTTGTAAAGAGACCCTTCTCTATAGTTATTGAGGTGTTAGGCAGAGGATTTAGGCAAAGTGGGTTCTGAAATTTGAGTATCAAGTAGTATTGCACATGGTTAGTTCTCTGTCACATGTCCCTGGACATTGGCAAAGAATAGAAATGTTTAAAACTTGGTTTTGCAGTGAAATGCAACAAAACTGAAAACAATTTCAAAAGAATCCAAAACAAAGTTAAATTAAAACAATAAAAAAAGGGGTGTATTGTACATACCAGCAGAATATCAAGATCAATCGATATGCACTTGTATCGGCTACCTCTTCCGAGATCACATACCAGTATACCACAGTACTCAGGTTGGGAGTGACGTCACTGACGTAATTGTAGGGACCACCCACCATTCTGGTACTTCTGGTACCCGAAGGGTAACGTTCATTACTAACTGGAGAGATGTCCAGCCTAAGATACTATTAAATAGCAAGGACATATCTCCCACATCAAAAACAAGGTCAAACCCACTCTCATCATGCCTGTTTAAGAAGTCTAATCACCTTCATGGCTTCAAATCTTCTATCCCCATTTTCCTCTCCCCTTCCCTGTCTCCCTATAAAATTTTAACATTTGCCATTTGTTGCCTACTCAGCCTAACAATCACTGACTAGCCCACTAACCCCGTTAAACTCACTCTAACTCACCCTAACCCAACATCTCTAAATTAAAATTATAAATTTATATTTACAAAAAATCTGGGTGAATACCAAACGTTGATTAAAACACTAAAACTAACAACTCTTTTTCTTATTTTTCTTCTTCTTCTGTCTAGGGTGAGAGGAATCACCGATCATCAATAGTGCACCTGAGGGCTTACTTGTTCTTTTTGCCTATATGTTGTTATATATATAGATTCTGTGGAGTTCCTTTTGTATATATTGACCAAATGAATCTTTCTATGAAGTCCTCTAATTGCCATCTTGTCACCACTAATTTTTTTGTAAAAATCCCACAACATAAGTTTGAAAGAGACCGTTGTATCAACATTGAATTCTCTTAATAAATTCACATCACAAATTAAGAAGCCTACTCATCATAGATCTTCTCCTCTCAATCCGTTCCCACGAAAAAAAGAAGATTCCTACTTGATGAGGAAAATCAAAATGCTACAGGCTAGTTTTCTATCGTTCTCTAATGACTCAATTAATTTCCTTTGTTAGTAAAGAAATTTTTTTAAAAAAAAAGAGCTAAAATCATTTTACCACCCTGAACTTTATATCTAAAATCATTTGTACCCCTAAATTTCTAATATGATCGTTTGTGCCCTTGTACTCTCCAATGTGATTGATTATAGCCAATCCTTAACTAATCCATCAATTTCTTCATATAGTGTTGCCCACTCAAACTAGATTTTGGTCTTCCATCATGCAAGAAACACACTATTTACATGTCCAAAGCTAAAACTAAATTAACCTAGGTGGACTCTCATCATCACCAATTTATGAAGAAATTGATGAATTAGTTTACTAATGGCTTTGGTTCCTCATCTTGGATAGTATAAGGGCATATGTGATCAAATTAGAAGTTTGGGAACACAAATGATTTTTAGATGTAAAGTTCAGGGTGGTAAAATAATTTTAGCTCTAAAAAAACTCAAAATACTGATACTCTAGCTCTTGAATTTAATTAACAGGAAAGAGATATACAAGATTCCAGAAAACCATATATGATTCAAGTCTAAATTTTATTGAAAAAGGAGACATCTTGTCCAAGGTAAAAATATCTAGTTGAGGAGGGAATATTTTGTCGTGAAGCATATTTCTTATCAAGGAAGAAATATCTAGTTGAGGAGCATATTTCTTGTCTAGAAGGAAATATCTCGTCAAGGAGGATCTAGTTACGGTGAAATCATTCAAGGAAAATTTGCTTGAGGAGTGATTTGCTCGAGGAGAGATTCGAGAAATCTCCTCGAGGCAGGAAAGAAGAAATTTGGTAATAAAGAGGAGTAGAAGACCCTTTTTCCTGGAAAATAAGTCCTGCAGAAAACAACGTACAATAGGCGTCATCATCATCATCTAATTATTCCATTCTTTTTTTTTTCCTTCCGCTCCCATAATAACCACATTGCTTCTTATGTTTAGAACCAATGCCTAATATTTGAGCTAAAGAGGTCGAGTCCTCCTTCCATAAATTTATCATTTTAATTTAGAGATGTTGAGTTAGGGTTGAATTAGGATGAGTTAGGGTTGAGTTAGAGTGAGTTAGAGTTGAGTTAGAGTGAGTTTAACGGGGTTAGTAGGCTGGTAAGTGATTGTTAGGCTGAGTAGGCAACAAATGTCAAGTGTCAAAATTTTACAGGGAGATAGGGAAGGAGATAGGGAAATGAGAACAGAAGATTTGAAGCCCACCTTCATTAATGGGCATTAACTACTTTACCTACCCGTTATTCTATCAATAGAAATATAAGGAAACTAACTTTGGCATCAGAGTAACATAGACCAACCCGGTCGGTCTTCTCCTTGACACCCAGTGTATTTCTCTTGACAAGTAGCGAGGTGATCTAATATCATAGTCCATCGGCTCCCCCATGCTTCTTATCTCATAGGCATCCTAGATTTCAACAGAAACATAGTGCACCAAGCGTCATAGCCCCAAGCCAGAACATACTGCGCGTCCTCGCTTTTGAGACCCCGAGTACCTCTACCGAGGTTGTGATCAATGTGGGCTCCCAGACTTGGGCTTCAGATCTCGCAATCATTATCAAGATTAATATACAAGATGTCAAGGAGAAGACCGGGTGAGCCGACCTAGTACTTTCTGACGCCGAAGTCACATGCTTATGTGTGAATATTAATAGAGTAACGGTAGGAAAGATGCAGTAAGTAAGTAACTTAACTAACCTAGGCCTCCTGACCACCACCTAGAGCGAGAGTCTCGCCTCGAGTGGGATTGCCAGAAAGATAATGACCTTCCTCACTGCGTCCAGTCCCCCAAATCCTCGACCAAGGAAGGTCATTATCAGATTCTGTACAGGTAGGAGCAACTAGTACATTCTGAAAATCTTTCTGGCAATCCCACTCGAGGCGAGACTCTCGCTCTAGGTGGTGGTCAGGAGGCCTAGGTTAGGTCCTGCCATCACGCTTGGGATGAGCGTCTTTCTCGAGGCTTTCACAGCTGGGAGCGTCTTCCTGCCATCATATGTATTATGTATATATTTCTGGTAATGAATAAATGACCTTTAACATCATCATTCTGTTTGGTACACAAATATAAATATCATATCCGTGAGAAGTACAAACCGGTGAGTGCTAATAGAAGCCATTAATTGCATATGATCCAAGATACATTCCCTTACATCCAATTTCATCTCATATAAGCATGGCGGTCAGGGGGAGGAAGTGTTCTGATAATATCTTTTGACACGGAGTAATCTCTGAGCCTAAAAAACCTTTGAGAATACAGTGTGATTAAAAAATATAAAAAAAACAATCAATAATCCACAAGCTCTGCACTTGTTGTCATTTCATACATTAAAACTCCCATACTAATCTCTCCTCAACTGTCATGCATGTCCCAATGATAAGGGGCTGTGGCGAATCTGGAGAGGATATAAGCTGTAAACAGATAGATCAATGATCATATTAAAGATGCATGCTGCCTAACTACATGATTTCTTTCAAAATTTTGTGTTTTTTTTTTTTTCAACAATGATGAAAGATGGAACCTTAACCAAGAATTAATAACGAATTGGAGATGGTCCCAATATTAAGTTCTGGTCGGATATTTGGCTATTTCCTAATACTCTCTATCAATTTGTTCTTCCTGATGCAGTAATCAATATGAACAATATAGTCTGTGACTTCTGGGATATGAATTCGTAGAACCTTCAATTGTTACTCTTCTCTGGAAAATATCTGGAAATTTGGAATTCCCCCTTAACTTAAAACTTTCATTTGGGTTGTTGCTCATGACATTTTACCACTGATAACACTTGCTCTGCTTGCCATACTGGTAAGGAAACTTTTCTTCATCTTTATAGGGACTGTCCGGCCTTTTTCTCAAGCTATTTGGAATACTACTACTTCTCATATTCTTGGATTGGTTGGTTTAATTCATTGTTCCCAATCTGTGTTCTTTCAACTGTAAAATGATATGATGCGTTTGTATTCATTTGCTGGTTTAATTTGGAAATGAGTAATAAGAGAGTTTTATATGCTAGTTTCTACAGCCTTTTCAGACTGCAACTGACGAATGAAAATTCGCTAGCTCAAGCCAAAGCCAACACTGATAGAGCTTATGAGTTGAACATGCTGGTGTGGCAAACAGGCAAAGGCCTCCCGATGGTTACATGAAGCTTGTTGTTTCTCTTCTTTTTATTTATAAATGCTAACATAATATACACCAGCCATCATGAGCCTTGTCGATTGCATATCATAACTGAATTCAGCTGATCCCTGTTGCCTGTTGAAGGTGCTGCTTAACATGACTTTTTTTTATTCCAACTCTTTCTTTAGTTTCAAAAACTTTAGTTTATCACCCAAAAATTGGAATTCAGTACTTTCAAATGATTTTTTGGGTTTGAACTGAGAGAGCATTCGATAAATTCTTCTAGTGGTTATAGCACTTACATGGAAAGGAAGCCTGGATGCGTGGTAATAAGGTATTATCGATATCCTCCCATTAATATTATCTGGAGCTCGTTATAGAGAAAGAAAATCTGCTTAAAGTTTAAAATGTTTGCTGTAGTCTCTTGAAATGCAAACTATCCATGTTTAAGTCATAGATATGATGACAAAGGTCTGCTAGTAGACGCAAAACATTACAATTCAAGTCACATTATATTCATAAATTACTATGCATCTTCTGTCAAACTTCCTCACAAGAGGAGTAAGATATTCTCACAGCACCTAGCCCTCGGTACAAGAAAATGACGTTCAAATAATCACGATGCATTAAAACTGAAATACAATGAGGATTTAAACACAGGAATCCATCAGAGGTCCAGCAGAAACCCGAGAAGACAAGGCCATTGCATCAAAGCTTACTGCCTCCTCTGACCGAAACTATAGTGACTCACATATTCAACAGCTTGAATGTACTTCTGGAGCACGGCATTCATAGGAAGATACTCAAAAGTTTTTGGCACAAACGTCATAAAAGATTACTACACAATGATTCTGGCCCCATTGTCAATGGAGAAAAAAGGTCCACGAGTTCAACTGTTAAGATCGAATTTTATCCCAGAACCCTACAATATGTATATCTACTGATTAGGTTAAGTTATTTCTGGGACATAAGTTACTCAAAATATATGGAATCTATAATATTATGAGTATAATTTTAATGCAATTGAACTTGCTTTATGGGCGGGGTTCGAGTCTTAACTCTTAACTCCTATATAAAGAAGCAAAAAGTGCATGCACCCTCTACAACCAAGCATGCAGTTCATAACATATGAGAATCTTTAGCTAGCAAAATGTCTTCAGTTACTTGTACCTGAGTCCTCAGGTACAAGTTCTACATCTCGTTTGATTATCATATAGGATGTTAACACAATTGTGTCTATATAATGTGAATGATCTTGTGGCAACTATTTAATGTTTAATTTTTACATGTGGTATCAGAACCATATAACCATTTCCAGAGTCATCTCTCTTAATAAGAGAAATGCAGGCAAGAACAGCTTGCTGGGAAAAGAGTTGGAGGGGGAAATAAGAGAGTTAAGAGAGAAAGGAGAAACTTGAGAAGTAGACAAGAGTACATAGATCAAGTTGTATTTTTCTAAAAGTCGGGAACATATAACTTTGTTTACATACTAAAAGTCGGGAACATATAACTTTGTTTACATACTCATGAATGATACCCACAAAATACAACATATTCGAACATGTGGTTCTAAATCCCACTTCTTTGTTGGTAAGATAAAAATTCAAGAAGACATTTCCCTTACATTTATATATAGACCTAACCAGAACCTCCATTCTCCCCTGGAGTGTATAACAACACTGGTCTCCCATTGAATTGCTGAGTTGGCCTTGCATTTTCCTCATATCCCTGAGATGAACAAACACAACACAAAAGCAAGATTGAAATCTACAGAGCTCTTAATTAAACAAGGAAAATATACGAACAACTATTGCTTCATTATCTTAATGCTTTAACATGCTTAACTTCTCTTCAATCCTACAATCAGCTTAATGCTTTAACATGCTTAAATTTTCTTCAAACCTACAATTATTTATCAAACATTACTGCCTACTGAACCCTAGCCAATTATCATATAAGAGTATAAGGATAACAGAGAGGATAGTGGTTAGTCATTCTCTCAAACCTCAGAACTATTACGAGTTCCAAAATGTGACTGCTGCATTCCATCATCAAATATAGCAAGTTATTTGAACTTGTTAATTAACTTTTGCTAGAACACCAATTTCAACTGAAAGATCCACAGGATAAGTGATCGTTCTTCTATTTGAGATTTTGAGAATATTTGAGGCTTTGCGTTATAACAAGCCTCAATTATTTATCAAACATTACTGCCTACTGAACCCTAGCCAATTATCATATAAGAGTATAAGGATAACAGAGAGGATAGTGGTTAGTCATTCTCTCAAACCTCAGAACTATTATGAGTTCCAAAATGTGACTGCTGCATTCCATCATCAAATATAGCAAGTTATTTGAACTTGTTAATTAACTTTTGCTAGAACACCAATTTCAACTGAAAGATCCACAGGATAAGTGATCGTTCTTCTATTTGAGATTTTGAGAATATTTGAGGCTTTGAGTTATAACAAGCCTCAAGGATATTAAATTTGAGATTAGACTGTCATGCAAGTTGAAGCTAAGCCACATTGAGATCCAAGCCAATGTTTTGACTCTTGATTTAGGGGGCCAGTGCTTTGCCAAATACGTGCTTGGCAGAAATCTTTTACAACATTTCACACAAGCATACTCTACAGTTTAAAAAAAAGAGCAGATTAGATCAACAGTCAATTCAGTAAAAACTTACATCATGAACAGTCTCCCTTAGTGCTCTCACTTGCTCCCTTGAAACTGTCCTCACCTGTAAAAGAAAAGTAATATATAAATGTCAGTAAGTGCATCTTTGGAATGAGAAAATTTAAGAGAACCAATATATCGCATACTGGTAAAGAAGAGGTGATTTCTTTAATTGGCGAAAGACGACCTTTTTGACTATTGTCCAAATTACACCCTCAGTGCAGGGAGGAACAGTGAGAGAACCAATATATCTGTAATACTTTCTGCTTCCAAACTTGATGTCTCCTGGATTAATAATGCCAATATCAACCTCTTCTTTCCCAACTGATTTTATGTGGTGGAACAGCTGCCATGGGAATTATAAATTAAGAAGAAGAAAATTAAAGTGAGTAAAAAAGGAAACCATCTAGAAGCTAGGAGTACATATGATATGACCACAAAATTTGAAGCACAATAACTCACCATGTAGTGATGACTCTATGAATGCTTAGATGTCAAAAGTATATATATCTCCTTTTTGAAATTCATTTGCAAAATTGAAGTAAACAGAGATGAATTGAGATTGCTTAATCATTTTAAACCAATGTGTACAAAGTGACGGAGGCTATATAAGGCAGACTACTCTTTCGATATGTGCCAGAGTGGATACTGGATACTAATCTGTTTCAAGGATAAGGCTATAAGTCTAGTAAACTCAATACATCACCATAAACATCAGACAAGATTTCGAGAATCTCTAGAATAGAATTTCTTACCAAAACAGTTGTGGTATATTCAAGCAATTAGACATTTGATAATCTACTTTCAAATAGCTGATTATAAATTGATCGTACAGAAAGTGTCTAATGTGAATTGTGACAGAACTGGTGACACGGTTGTTTGACCAAGCTATAGCATTGAATCCTTAACTTAGTCATGGATATCTTCGTTTTAAGTCATAGTTAGGGCTTTTCTGCATTGGTAAATTGAACTTCATAATCTTACAATGTATTATTTCATTGGGAATGCACATTCAGAATTGGTACCTTTGAAAGGAAGGGATCAGGTCGGCCATATTTGTATACAATTCCAATAACAGCAATCTTTCCAGTAGAGCTTGTATGAACAACATGAAGCTCCAAAGCATACCTGAAAAAGAAGATTTGAGGCAAAAGGTCATCGACAGTCATTAGAAGGTTTTGTATGGAGAAGAAAACCTTGCTAAGTGAGTAGTAAACTAGTAATTATATGAAACAACATGGCTTGAACCATGAAATGGCATTAGCTGTCAACACTACAGGGCATGCAGTTAATGTTTAATTACTAATTATGACATAAGTTATAATGATCAACTGTTAATGTAGTCCTTGCATTATTTACTCTTCGACACTGGTTTTCATGATAAAAAAATGAGAGAAAAAGAATAAGAACCTTGATCCATTGAATGTGTGTTCAGAAGGTGAATGCCAATGACATTGTAGCAGATTATAGTCTGTCCCATTAATATTGATTTTCCCTGCGTCTTCTTTCCACCTCACCTGAAAAAATTCGTATGAAAAAAAAAACAACAAAAACAGTCAACCTCTAGTTCAACAAATTGGATTGGAAGTTCTGGTTACTCGACTAATTTTGATTAGAATAAGCATAGTAATTTAGTAGACGTTTAGGCATTGCTCACCGTAATGTCATGCCCTCTGTTCTTGATAGTAGCAGGGGCTTGTTTGTAATCCCTTTTCAATTTCCCCAAGTTAGGGAAAACCTGCACCCTGCCGTCAAGAAGATCAATAGGAGACTGCATTTCTCCATTGTCACAAACCTTCCAATGTGGGTCAATTTGACCCCATTTCTTTGGTCCTTTACCAGTTCCCTCAACATAAGTAAACGGAAGTTCATCACCTGTGCATACAAAATATGTAAAGTCATATCAGAAGGTATGCTTATGCTCAATGGCAAGAATATCATTATGTCTTTTGATCTTAAATCATTGCCCTACTTTTGTAAAACTTAATAATCTATTCCATTTACATTTACGTATGTGAAAGACAGAATCTTTTCTTTCTCAGACAAAAAAGAAAAGTGGCGATTCTGTGAAAATAAAAAAGCAGGTGAAAGTGTAGAGAAGCTAATACTTGCTTTGCTGCCAAGCATGCAAAAAAGAGCTCATATGATAAGAGACATGAATATGTGCCTATGTGGAAAGTCGGTTTAAGCACGTGACAACGGTACCTAAATTTGAAATACTTCTGTTGCATAAAAATGAAAGTAATTCTTTGGTCCACGGTGGGACATGAGTTACCTAGCCAGATCTGCACCATGTGCATAATTTTAGTATTTGAAACCATGAAAGAGGCATTATTGACTTGATTAGCAAACAAAAAGAGGCATATTGACTTGATTAGCAAACAAGGTTGTCAATAACTGAAGACACCTAACACATGTATTAGGGGGTCCATTAACACTTTAACTATAAGCACCAAAAGAAAAAAACGGTCAATAGAAACTGAGAAACTGAAAACGACTCGATTCTCTTCTATACGTAACCTTTTCCTGATCATAAGTGCACTTCAATGGAGATTGATTGTTTGTAAGTACCCATCTGGGGTGTTTCTTAATTGTTTGTATGAAGTTATATCTCCTATGTATCTGCATGTATGTATGCATAGAAAAACGTATCTGTACATTTATTGTTAAAAAATTCAATCTCAGTTTCCAGAGCTTTGACAGAAAATACAAATAAAAAAAGGCCAGAGGCAAAAAGACAAAATAAGAACACAAAACCCAATACATAGGGAAGAAGAAAATGCCTGAACGATAAATGATGAATGATGAATGCAAGTGATACAGTCATTGAAGGACAGTATGATGGAGCAAAGATGATCCATATTTATCATCAAACTGGGAGAGACAGAAAACCAAAAAATCGAAGAGAGGAATCCGAAATTACCAACTTCCCCGGAGTCATCAAGTGCGGCTCTGCAAATGGTGAAAAAGGAATGATGGGATAAGAGGAGGAGGGAACCCAAAATGAGGAAGAAGAGCAAGTTGGGTTTGGGGTTGGGGTTGAAGAACCACATAATGCTTCGTTGCTTCAAAATTGGAAATGGCATTGCCACAAGGAGGAGTGAGACTCATATATAGAGAGGAGCAGAGGTCTCCTCTGCTGCTAGAGAGTTAAAGAGAAACTGCAGCTTTCGTCGTCTTTACGCTCTGCTGTCGGGCGCGTGATATCTATAAATTTTTGTATTTCCATAATTTGCAATAGGGTTTTATCGGCGATTTTTAAGAGTTAATGCGGCGTTATCTTGGAAGGTATAGCCGTAAGCCCATAACATCAGAAATTTCAGCAGTGAAATGTCAAAAGTATCGCAATATTTTGACATATTGAGTAATTTTTTAAAATATTAGAAGACTAATAAATTATAATCTAAATTTAAATTCAAGACAAAACCTCTTTAATTAATTTGTCAAACTTTGAAAGTCCAAACTCGCCTCGTAATTGACTCGAACTTCAAAAGTTTTGTTAACTCAATAATTGAACAACTTAAGGAAAAATCATGACTATCCAATGGCCGGATCGTCACGAAATGATATCCGAAATTTTGAAATTTCAATCGCTCATCAAACGTTGTTCTATGACCATGAAAAGTTGATATCACTAACACTGAGCTCTCTTTAATGAGCCAACAAACATGGCCAGAAGAGGTGGCACGAGCCCTCACACGCTGCCAACAGTGGCAGCACAAAGGGTCATCCCAACCCCAAATCAGGAGCCGATACCTATGCCTAACTTTTCATCCAAACAAGCACAATAATATCTTTTACTACAACAAGGTCAGAAAAAGAACGAGAAACTCGAAATTTACCTCAAAAGTTTCGGTACTGGAAACTTTCCATGCTTCAATTCCCCTTCCTTAAGCCAAATCAATGAATGAGACTTGTATAAGTGGATTGAGGGTGCATAGAGCTTCCAAACCCATATAGCAGCGTCGCCTGAAATGACCGAGCATGACAGAAGAGCTGAGTTGAGCCTCATGGACATGGGACTAGAAAAGTGCTTCAATTTTCTGTCTCTACTACTAATTGATTCAACCCAAGGGTATGTATCTCAATAGCGTGAAGAGGCACTCCATTTTCGACCAATGGCTAGAGCTCTGGTGCCTGGAGGACAACGGAAAAGGCAAGTCACAATTCGGATCACGAAGCGAGTCCGGTCAAGAGCCAAGTTGAGTCGAGAGAAATCTGGATTTAGTATTTGACTAAAAATGTAAACCTTCCCAAAATAGATAGCTGCAAACTCTATTTATAGTAGGTTTCCCAAACTGGTAACTTTTGCTTTTCAAATCTTAACTTCTTCATACGAACTCTGACTCCAACGTGCCGCATGTCCACAAACGATGTAACGTCCTTTATAACTTTCATAAATGAAGTTTCCTAAAAAACTGAGCTGAAGAAAAAGTCAACTTTTGAGTCCCTTAAATGATTTTACAAAGGTGAAAATAGTATAATCTTATCTTTTACCATCCAATTGACTAGGAAACAGGTAATTCGGGGTATGGGGTGTAACATTCCGCACTTTAATGCTTCGTGCTAAAAATGATATGACATGCTTTTCATGGCTCTTTTGACTATATGGACAAAGATAAATAAGTTGGTTCAGAAAGGTGGCAACTTCCAACCTAAGCATATGATTAGCTGGTGTATCAAAAGCTTGGAAGAATTACAGAAGTATCATCCAAAGGCTACAAGGAAGAAGAAACGACCCCCTACTAAGTGACAATGTCAAAATCAACGTTGATATAGGGGTCATCACTTGGCCTTAGGCCCTAAACCCATTTCAAACCCGCTTGGCCGTATCTTACATTATGGTGGGTCAGGCCCGGCCCTTTTTCAAATATAGTAGGGTAAGGGTCATGGAAATGAAGCCCAGCCCACCCCTTACATTAGGGTAGGTCGGCCCGACCTTTTTTCATACAGGGTAGAATAGGGGTCATGGAAATGAAGCTGGCCGGCCCTTTAAGCCCACCTAAACAAACCCTAATGATTTTTTTTTTTTTTTATAAATATAATTTTTTTTTTTTTTAAATCCACATACAACTTATCCCTTTATTATTTTGTAATTGATTTAGGAAGCTTTATTTTCTTTGTTAAACAACAACTAATTTTAGGAGATTTGGAGAGAGAATTAATTGTATATAACTAGCTTAAATACTATTTATGTATGTTATTAAGGTAAAGCGAAAGAATGACACAAGTGAGAGAGAATGATAAGGTTGAGGTGAAGAGCATAACCAACGAGAATAGTTTTCAGTGCCTATAACACCTACCTGCACAATCCCATGATTTTTTGGTGCATGTTGCTCTTGTAGAAGATGGTTAGTTTTGGGAACTGTAGAGTCTCACTCAACAGAATCCATGTTGTTGCCAAACACGAGCTAGAGCGAGCTCGTGTTTTTACCCAGTCATGTCCAACCTCTCGTAACAAACACACCCTGAATCTGTGCCACTACCCAGTTGGTATGCCGACACTTCCCTACCAAAGATGTTGGCACTTCGTCGGATTTTGAGTCTCCTTAATCGGTATGACATTTTCCTTGTCTCATGGTGTACTAGAGATCTAGTAGCTCTATTTGAAAGTGGTGTTCAAGCCTTTTGGTCTGATCTTGTTATAAGTGGTCCATTAGTGGCCTAAAATGTAGTATTCATACCCTTATAACTTCTTCTATATGAATGCAATTATTTGATCTAAATTAAAAAAAAAAAAAAAAATCTCAAATCCGAGTAAAGGCACGTTTTACCTAAATTTATTAGTACTGGGGATACGAGGGGCATTTTACCAAAATATAAGGGGTAAACGGGCTAAAAGTAAAAAAAAAAAAAAAAAAAACCCACACACACAAGAGAAGGGACTCGTAATCCTAAACCTAGTAGAATAGAGGTGTTCGGGGGCAGTTGCAAAACCCTGATATATCTTGGTGCGTCTGGGTTGTTGTTGCCGCAAAATCCAGAGAGAGATGGCTGAGCATGACCTAACCCCGCGCATCGCGCCCAACCTGGACAGGCACCTGGTGTTCCCTCTGATGGAGTTTCTTCAGGAGAGGCAGCTCTACCCTGACGAGCAGATCCTCAAGTCCAAGATCGAGCTCCTCAACAAGACCAACATGGTCGACTACGCCATGGACATCCACAAGTCCCTCTATCACACCGAAGATGTCCCCCCGGGTAAGGACATCTCTCCCTCTCCCTCTCTAGATATCTGTGATTGTCTCTTTGGGATTCGTTCATTGGATTTAATTCTGTATTTGATTAGAGATGGTCGAGATGAGGGCCGAGGTGGTCGCTCGCCTCAAGGCTCTCGAGGAGTCCGCGGCGCCCCTTGTCAACTTCCTGCAGAACGCCGCCGCCGTTCAGGAGCTCAGGTCTGACAAGCAGTACAATCTCCAGATGCTCAATGACCGTTACCAGGTTTCTTTCTTGTTCCTCTTTTTTTGTGTTTCAGCCCGTAGGTAATTCTAGCGTATCGTACGTTGTATGAATTGACAAATATTGCAATGCCTTTTATTATTATTGGATTTGTGGGGTTTTGGTGCTGTGAGCTCATGTCGTGTCGTTTTTAATATCAGATTGGTCCGCAGCAGATAGAGGCGCTGTATCAGTATGCAAAGTTTCAGTTTGAATGTGGCAACTACTCTGGCGCTGCTGATTATCTGTATCAGTACAGGGCTTTATGCACCAACAGCGAGAGGAGTCTCAGTGCATTGTGGGGAAAGCTGGCCGCTGAGATTTTGATGCAAAACTGGGATATTGCTCTTGAAGAGCTTAACCGCCTGAAAGAAATTATTGATTCAAAGGTTCGTCTCTTCATTTTATGGTTTTTTTACACGACACTAACACAGAAAGACACTCACATACTTATTTATTAAAACGGGCATGTTATTTATCAAGGTGATGCTTTTTGTTGCAGAATTTCAGTTCACCTATGAATCAGGTGCAAAACAGAATATGGTTGATGCACTGGAGTCTCTTCATATTTTTTAACCACGACAATGGAAGAACTCAAATCATTGAACTGTTTAATCAGGACAAGTATGTCATCTGCATTCATCTATTTTTACATTTTGGCGTTTACTAGAATCACTTCTTGCTTGAACTACTGCAAAAAAAAAATTGTTTTGATCGCTTTCATGCGGAAAGTTTAAAGATTGTTATATCATCTATTCTCCTTTAATGGGAATCAGAAATCAACTTGGTTCCTAACTATATTATTTGTGATCTTTGTTATTAATACTCTTGTTACTGCTACTTCTGTTCTTGATATTTTATTGCTCTGATGTTTATCCAGTAAATGTGATAAACTCTTGCTTTGCTCTTTCCAATGAAATAGCTTTGATAATCATCAATAATGTCTGCATTTTGTTCTGAAGAAGACCAGTCATGGTTTGGGTGCATATAAGATATGCTGTCCTTTTCCCTTGTGAAAATTGGTTTTGGTGAACATCAAGTGGCTTGAATTTTACTATATGTCCCCTTACTGAAATGTTTTAACTTCTACAGGTATCTGAATGCTATCCAAACCAATGCTCCCCATCTCATTCGTTACTTGGCCACTGCATTCATTGTCAATAAGAGAAGGAGACCTCAATTCAAGGATTTTATAAAGGTTATTCAGCAGGAGCAGCATTCTTACAAAGACCCTATCACTGAGTTTTTGACATGTGTTTATGTTAATTATGACTTTGATGGAGCACAAAAGAAGATGTGGGAGTGTCAGGAAGTAAGTAGATTGCCATGCTTGCTTATATCTATGATAATGTTCTAGATGATAATCAAGTGATAATGTGGGTGGTATGACAATGCAGGTGATACTGAATGATCCCTTCCTTGGAAAGCGAGTTGAAGAAGGCAATTTCACTACTGTGCCATTGAGGGATGAATTCCTTGAAAATGCTCGTCTTTTTATCTTTGAGACTTACTGCCGCATACATCAGCGCATTGACATGGGGTTAGTAATTTCTTTTAATGAAATTATATTATTCTAATTGTAGCACTCTGTAATACATTATGAAAAGTGATGTGTGGTGAGTAAGTTACCCATCAGAGTTTGCGATTTTTCTTGCTCTACTTTGTTCCTTATGCTTTTCATTGTGTTTTAGCCCCACCCTCCTCCCAAGGCTGTTACACGGAGTTTTTCTTTTTTCATTCAAAATTTTTGGGTTCATTTAAACTGGTCTCTACATATTTGTCTATTTTTGGTCGGGAACTCGGGCAATAGAGAGCTAATGTGGGGTTGAATATTAAGATATGGTCAAAATTTTCAGGCATGCAGTTTCTAAGATGTGGATCATGGCTAATGGTTGTATATCAGAAGGAATCAAGTAGTTAGTTGTAATAAGTTTTCATTGCAAATTGGCTTCTTTACCATCCTAACTGGAATCTGTTTTCTTTTTCTTGTTAGTAGAAAATAAACTTTCCTCATTCCTCTAATTGAGTTTCTTGTTTGGCAGAGTGCTTGCTGAAAAATTGAATTTGAATTATGAGGAGGCTGAGAGATGGATTGTGAATCTTATTCGGAGCTCAAAGCTTGACGCAAAGATCGACTCACAGTCAGGAACTGTTATCATGGAACCTAACCATCCAAATGTGTAAGTTCATTGATACAGATTGCCAAATTGATAAATACTGCCACTGCTTTTTTGTTGAGGACTCATTTTTTGTTTTTCTACTTCATGATTTCCAGGTATGAGCAACTGATAGACCACACTAAGGCATTATCTGGGCGTACTTACAAGTTAGTTAATCAGATTAGGGAACATGCAAGTGGAAAGGTCTAGACTGAGATTTGAATTAGTTTTTCACAGGTTGCGCGATAAGTTCGGTGGCCAATTTCCTCATTTATTTCACCGTCATTTTCCAGGTCCAGACTGAGATTTGAATTAGTAGAATTTTTGTTGACTTGTAAGGGAAAGGGTTAAAAAGTTTGTCAGTAACATGAGGTTTATCGGATCAAACTGTAATTTACGTTCCGACCTGCTTTGCTGGTCTGTACTTTTGGAGCTATTGCGTATGGAAAAATTTTTTTCTACTATTATGCAATTGATAAGAAACATAAATAATACATATAATGGAATTCCTTTGTTAAAATTGGTGAATGACTGCAACCAGGGGAGCAGCGAGCGCTAGTTCAAAATAGTGACAATGTTCAAAGTTGCACCGTCATCTGGGCTTGCTTGATCACTTTTGAAGGGAGTTGGAAGTCAGGCTTACATCTTGGATGTCCTACCTATGCATGCTTTTGCAAAACAAGAAATCAACTGCGGTTCTTGCTTCTGCTATAGAACTCTTGCGCTCAAGGCTTTATGGTGATTACATATGAGCAGCCAATTAGTGATGAGCACATTTATTTTCGTAGATTATTGTAGAAGATGCCCGAATCTTCTCTCCTTCAAACGTGACAATAATACTACTCCATGTTGCTTAATTATTAGTGGTTTCTAACGGGTCCGATTCATATGTTATTCAGAAGTATTGGCAATGCAAATGTCTCTTCACTACTATAAACTTTGCCTAGTACCCCAAAGTTCCATCCGCACGTAAATGCATGAATACCCCTTGCCTGCAATTCATTGGTTCTATGCTCCATCGTTAAAATTTTTGCACCATTTTAGGCCCTGATTAGGCAAGACCAGAGAGGTGTTTGATATTGGCAGTGTGACTAAGAACTAACTTTACACAGCCCTAAAGTAACCAAAACTAATCACCCTCCACATTTGGGGGTGATAGATATGATACAAATTATATACAATCATACAGCTGTCTTGGCTTCTCCGTGTTTCTGCTTCCATTGTTTCCCAGCTCCATAGGGACCGGTTGTAAGAGTTCCAGCAAGTGATGCTCATGCTCATGCTCATCAGTCAAATACAATCTTCTTCATTTGCATGATATTATCAAGCAGATAAGCCCTTGAGATCCTTGAGATGTCTTGCCTAGCTTCTGGTTTAAAACCCCACAAGATCCAAAGTGCTGCAATGCTCATATCAGGTCTGCCTCGGGACCACAGGGGATGCCGCTGTAAATGCAGGTTCAAGAGTTTCATTTACACTCTTCTTTGACCTCTTTGGCCTCTTGGGTCTTGTACCTTGTGGATCAGTATTTTGTAAGGAATCCTCCAATTCATAGCCCTCTGGTTCATCCATACTTTGAGGATTCTTCGGCCGAGGAGTATGCTTGTCAGGCACCGTTTTCCTCTGCACATATGTTATTATCATAAGCAGAACTGATAGAAACTAGAGTAATAGCAATAGCATTTCCGTTTCTCCAGCTGCTAATACTAAGCATGACTACTACAGTAGAATGTAAATTAACTTCAGTACCTTTTTATTATTGGATTTTGATCTTTCGACATCCGGAGATTCCTCATTTCCAGTACCTTGTGATGCAGCAGTGTTTGTTAAATCTTCCAAAGAGGCATCACCTTCTGCATCTACCCGTATACCCTTTGTCTGTTTCTTCTTTTGTCTATCCTTAACCTGGCAAAACAAAATAATATGGATTAAGAATACTGAACTCTGGAAAATAAAGAGAGACAAGATAACACTTGCACCAAACAAAATTCAAAGAGAAATTATATCCAAAAATAAGCTCAAGTTTGGGAGAATGTAGCACCTGTGATGGAGCTTCTCTTAATTTCTGCTCCAACTGGGCATCATCGAGAAGTAGAGATACAACATCCTCGGGAGCCAAAAGGTCACCTTGAACATGACCACCCATCATTACAAGCTGCTGCACAGTATTTTTCTGACTTGCTCTTTGCAGAATCTTCTCCTCAACCGTTTCTTTACAAATTAGGCGGTAGACGGTAACCTATAACATGAGGAAGAGAGAATTTGTATACTAAAAAGTAATACCAAATAGAGCAGAGAACTCGTATGTATTTCAAAAGAAACTGTTATGTAGAAGATGCCATATAAACAAGCAAGATATCTTTAAAGCACCATACAAACGGACGGCTCCACCAAAATATTGGTCAAGCCATTTGAGAGCGGGTTGGTGTACGCTGGATTAGCAAAAAGAAACTCACATCTTTAGTCTGGCCCAACCGATGAGCTCTATCCATTGCCTGTAGATCCAGGGTCGGATTCCAATCACTTTCATAAAATATGACAGTATCTGCAGCTGTCAAGTTAATGCCTAGTCCACCAGCTCTTGTACTCAGCAAGAAAACAAAAATATCACTTCTGCAAGAAGATAATCATGTAAAAGACATTAATGAAGTAGTACGTAATAAGAGTAAGAACAGATCCATCTCTTCAAAACCATTGCATGATGATAAAGCCCTACCGTTGCTGGAAGTCTCTGACCATGTCTCTACGATCCATAATGGTGGAAGATCCATCCAGTCTGAGGTATCTATATTTCCTGTAGTTCATGTAGTCCTGCACATTTAGAATCATCAGCAAACGAAAAAACTTCCATAGAAGACAGATAGTAGTCCTATGGTGTTCCATAATATTTTCCAAAACGACATGCTGACAAGTGAGGTAACTGAAATAACAAGAGCATAACTAAAACATCTAATTCAGGTCTAAGCTTCTACCGTTGCGTTGTTACTCCAACTAACCAAGATAGTCTAACAAATGAATTATTATATACCTCAAGAATATTCAGCATCTTTGTCATCTGTGCAAACAAGAGAACACGATGATTTTCTGCCCTCAAGCGTTTCAACAATATATCAAGTGTCTGAAGTTTCCCCGAATCCTATATAAAAACCAGTATAAGCTCATCTTAATACACACACACAATGAGAAAAAAGTGGAAATTATAGAATAAAAAAGAAAGCAGAAGAGAGTAAGCACTCTTACAGTGAGCATTTTTGACGGGTCGAAGCTTTGCATTGGAGGACAAGACCCAAAAATTCTGTATGTCAACTGAAGAGCTGAATGTGAAACAGGCAGTTCAGAATCAATCTCTTGTATTAGATGATGAGGAGTCTCAGGTTTTCTGGGTCCATTGTAGTCAGATGTTCGCGCAAAACCAGAAAACAACCTCTTCACCCAGGGGTACTGTTGTTCTTCACTCATTTTGTAAGTGAAGTTTCGATCTGAGCAATGGACATTAACCTACATAATACAAGTTCGTAACAAAGGAAATATATTTCAAACTGTTCACGGAGATAATGACAAGCCTTGTTCCTGCCATTTAGGAGTCAGTTTGCCTCACCACAAAAAATAAAAATAAGCAGTGAAGAATATTAATAAATGGAAACATACTGGGGGAGCTCTAGTTCGGGGGATGAATGTGTATGTCGAACGGAGAAGCCTAATATTAGAGAGAAGCCTGTCCCGATGAGAGACAACTAGACCCTCAAATGGAGTACCACCAGGTCCAGTGGCCAATTTCTTCTGAAAGATGGTAGTTATAGATCTTGAAGGCATCAGCAACATACGTGTAACAGCTCTCACTTTTCCACTATCAAGGAAGCTGCATTCAGAATCATCATCATCCATGGTTTCCATTAGTGTGTCCATCAATCCATCCAAAAACTGCCGGTCCCATCTCATAATGGAAAACATTAGCCGCTCCATAAAAGAACCAGTTCCTAAAAATGCAACCTCTGCAGGGGACAGATCCATCAGATGAGTAAAACCAAACGTTCCACTTCCAACCGACAACTCATCTGAGTCATTCTCTTGCAAGAATATTGATCGATACACATTTTGCGGTGAAAATATGTTAAAATGTTTCTGAAAAGATTCACTGTAGACACCATGCCGAACTGCAGAGCAAAACGTTTCAGAATTCTGGAGTATTTCTTGATATAAAAGTTTGGGGACCTGGAGAAACAAGGAAATTCCAGTTAACCTTCAGTTCAGTAGTTCAGTTACTTGAAACTAAAGCACAAAACAAATAATTCAGCGACTTTAATTTTCTTCCGGTGGATAAACATATTGAAGGTATATGGGTTGCTGAAGCAATGAATATGCTAACAATTCTGTAGGAAGTAAGTGTAAAACCCACATGAAAGGAGGCATATTACAAGGTAATGATCCTCAGTAATGCAGTAAAAGGTCTTCACATTTCAAACAGGTCTCTGATGTGCATTACAAAAATTAAAAGGAACATAATCTAAGATATCATAACATGAATTTCAAGTAGCTTTGCATGACTCAAAAGCACAACCTTCATATCCATCATACTTGTTAAAATATAATTAACAGGGGAAAAAACAGATCAAAACTTCTCAAGGGTTTATTGAGGCAATTAAGTCATAGATTCAAAACTTATGAACAGATTCAATGCATCCAAAATTAGTCTGATAACCATGACCCAAAATTGATCTTGGCTCCACGGCTGGAAAACAATGGTTCCCAAACCCACACTACACCAGCAGCTAGCTAAACTTAGACAGTATGTTGAGGATACAAAAATAAACACCAGCACAATCCATAGGCTACAAAGATGGGTATTCAATGACCAAAGAGAGTTCTGTGTACAGAGTGCATACAAGGGAAAAATGGTCTGAGAATGTACCTCGTATGTTATAGGATTTTGACCTCCCGAGTAGTGTACGTCCTCCAACTCCCCAAATGGTGGAGGAAGAAGAGAATTTGAAATCTCACCAAAGTGAAGATATGTGCTTCCTTCATTCCTCTCAAATAACTCAGGATGGTTGCAGACCTATCATTAAACAAATGAAATACTTGTGACACTTGTTAACATTAGACACATATCATGATAACATTGCATCCCACCTATAGAGTACTAATAATTCTGCTTGTTGCCGAAATGAAAATTGCAATGGAATAGATAGCATACCTTTCTTAGCTGAATGACAATATTCATTAAGTTCAAAATTTTCTTCTCATTAAGATGCCCACGATTGTTGTCAAACAGCTCAGCAAGAGATATCTTGTTTTTGATAGCTTGATAAAAAGCTTGTTGCCGAGAACTCAACTTGCAGTGCACAGTAACTTCAGTTTTCCTGGTCAGCTCAGAAATCACATCTGTCTTAACTCGACGGAGCATGAATGGCTTCAATATCGAATGCTGTAAGAAGAATACAGAAGTAGTATTAAGTCAGAAAGGTTAAAAATAATATAAAAAAAGTTATCGAATCCCACAGTTCCAAGATGTTCAGGGGTATAGGATGATGAAATAATAATATTGGTTTGCCTAACGATTTGTCAAAAAATCTTAAATCGGGTGTTACTGTCAAAAAGAACAACATTATCCAATATTTTCCCGCTATAATGTCCCCACTTCCAGCCACAATTTAAGTCCCCAATTCACTAGATGATTACCAATGAATCTAAATAACCCAAACCAATCAGCATCCATTGGTCCTTTGTTTGGATCAAATTTTGCCAAAAACCCCCACGTTCAACCCCTATCTGGGTTTGAAAGTTCTCAAATCACACACAGGTGAAACAGAGCATCGCTGGACTGAATGTAAACGTGCAGCCCATTCACAATTGACAGGTCTAAGTTCTATATTTAACAAAGCAGCACATTTCAAGGATCAATATCATAGAAGCTCATTAGAAACATTAGAACTCCCCAGAGGCTTAAGGTCAAGAGAATATACAATAAAGTTCCAAACAATTAATAAAAGCAATAATCAGATTCAGGGTACTAACCAATCTGTTAAGCTGGTGCTCGTTCAAAGTACCCCCATGTTCCGCATGATTTTCAATTCTGGTAATATTTAATAAAATTTAAAAAATTAATAAGAAAACTTAGTGAGTGGGTAGGAGTTTGTGATATAAAATTGCATACCCTTTAGAGAACCACTCATTGAATTGTTCATGACTGTCAAATAAGGTTGGCATAATGAAATGTAGTAGGGCCCACAACTCTGCCATATTATTCTGGATAGGTGTACCAGTAAGCAGCAAACGATTTCGACAATTAAAGCTGAGCAGTGTCTTCCATCTTATACTGTGAAACAAAAATATCCAACAACAGACAGATGAGATGGGAACAAATATTATTTTAAATAAGAAAATAAATGAACCTACAATCTAATTGGCTTTACAAAAATTTTGTCCATGGTTGCTATTAACACATTATTGTTACTATTACATATTATTGTCATGTTGCTATTATTATTATTGCTTAATTTGTAACATTTATTACCCATAATAAACAATTCCTAAATTCATTTAGAAATTAAAGTAAATTTATGATTTAAATCACTTATATCTTTAACTTTAAAAAAAGATAAATGAGGAAAGATTGTAAGGTGGATCAAATAATACAAGCCCGTTGGTCTAATAGTAAAATAATAGTGGTAAATGGTAAACTAAAACAATAAATTAAGAAAGATGAATGCCAGGTTCATGTAGAGGTAACCAAGACTGAGTACAAGCAGTTTCAAAAGCCTTGCAGTAATTTATTAAGCAAGGTTTTAGTCCCGAACCTGTTAGAACTTTTGATAGCTTGTGCTTCATCCAATACCATATATTGCCATTTCACACGCCGGAAACACTTCTCATCACCCACTAGCAACTGGTAACTGGTAATGAGAATGTGAAACCCAGCATCCCTGACAAGAAATAGAACACAAAGTTTGATATAAATTACATATACTAAGGCATGACATTATTCAGGTACAAAAATTTTCAAGAAAATATGAACCACAAGTCAATGCCCAGTTTTAAAAAGTCATCTTTATTTTCTCGCTTTAATTAATCTTTTTTTTTACTTAAGTCATTGAAATCCCAAGTGATAAACTGAAAAGAAAATCTCATATTTTTGACATTTTTCCTGCATAAAACATGCCGAGAAAAATGTTTCAGGAACAATGTATTGCTTTAAATATCTTCATGCGGTCAGACATAGTAACATAGAATCCATACTTCGATAACCAAATATCTATTTTAACAAGTTCCATTACCAAAAATGACAATATTTATAGCCAGCTCAAGGGTACTGAAACTCTTAGGTCGTTTGGTATAAAGGAGTGCCGTGTGCCCTAGGTGTTAAGACTGTCCTGGATAAATGGGGGTGGCTTAAGCTAGACTAATTTTAGGCTACATTTAGTGTGACGGAGGACCATGTTTTGGTTCTACTTTTCTTTCTTCCATCTGTAAAAGAGGAAACACTAAGTTCTTTCATTTCCTTGTTTCTGAACATAATGCAGTATTTCTCGTCATAAAATCATCTCATCCTTCTGCATTCAGGTACTGCTTTCGAGCCTTTTGTAACCCATAACCGGTTTCCAATAACCAATCACTCTCTTGGTTGATCTCATACAACTTCTGCAGTACCGCATTATGCACAATCCATACCAAGTGGATATTTAACAACTGCAATACCTAAATTTTTCATAATTCCCAGTCAAAAGTGCAATAGTGCATTACCCAAATTGCCAGTTGCCTTCACTCAAAATTGAATGAAAAATAATGAAGGATGACTGGGTCTCTCTCTCTCTTCTATGGAGGTTGCTTACGGCCTTGTATGCTCTTTCAGGAAATTTTGGTGGTTAGATAGCTTATGTTTCTTTTATGTGGAATCAATGAAATACAATGATTGTTTCCCCCCTTATCAAATCTTCTTTCCAGCATTATTCCTGCTAACAGTTCCATAATTTTTTATTCCTTATATTCTATCTGTATCATAGCTGAAACTCTTTTTTCAGAAGAAACATATTTCATTGATGGAAATTATAATTGAAACTGACTAAAACAATATGTTCATTTGAAAAGCTAAGGGAATAAAAAATACAAGAAAAAGTAATATGTTCTAAACTTTCTTTGATTATTACCCATTTATAGGTAATACTTCTATTTTATTTTAAAAAATTTTGCAAATGTCTTTTTAGCACAAACATGTCTGCAAGACAGCCGGACCCAGATATGAGAAGCTAAATTTTTATCTAGTAACCCAGCCAATATTTTTGTTCCTACCACCAAGACCAGTCAAGTATGACCATTTTTCTCGTTCTTGAAAATGTAAAATAACGGCAAGGGCATAACAAATTACCTACGGTAAAGTTTCTTAGCGTTGATCTTCTTCCTAAGTACCATACGCTCTTGAAGGCCACCCCAATACGGAAGAGTTTTTAAGTCGGGGCAGAAACGACTAATTTCATCAGCCCAGTTGTTCAAGACGGAAGCAGGAGCAACAACCAGAAAAGGCCCCCATATATTTTTCTCCTGAATGAGACAACCAAACCAAGTTACTACAAATACAAGTTATATGAGTACAACACCAAGTCAAACAATTACCTCAGCCAAATGAGCCAAAAATGCCATGGCCTGGATGGTCTTACCCAGGCCCATCTCATCAGCAAGGATGCCATTTAAACCCTGAAAGACAAGAAAGCCTTCTTATTAGTCAATCAAAAAAAAAATCCAAGTGATCTATTGTATGTGTGTTGTGTCCATGTATATCCGCTTCCGAACAGGTTACCAACCTGCTCATAACAATTAACCAGCCACTGGAGGCCTTTTAGCTGGTATTCTTTAAGGGAGCCTTTGAACAACTCTGGTGTCTGAACGGTTGATGTAACAGGCATAGTGGAACTGCAATTAGAAATAGAAACTTTATCAGCTTGACTAAAAACGCTTGCCTCCAATTTCCTAGTACAACCAAGAAGAAAAGCAAGATGAACAACAATAAAAGACTATGGTGACTGACGGGTTATGCAGATCAATGTTATTAGCTCCAGCAACATCCTGTGGTGCCTCAGGTTCAGAGGCTTCACGCAGCCTCAGACACTCGTCATCAAATGCACTAGTTAACTTTTTCTGCTTTGAAACTGCATCTTGAGCAGCTTTTAATGCCTCCTTCTTCAGTTCAGCTTCCTCAGAATCTTCTTCAACATTCTCAATATCTGAGGAGCTTGGAGATACATCTTGGTTTTCATCTCCTACAGGCAAGTCTTCAGATGGCTGTGAACTCAACTTGTTCTGCATGAAGTGACTGTAAAGTTCGGTTTGTTTTATGAGAAAATTGAGTCTTTGCTCCTGTCTCTTTGCTTCTCTTTCCTCCTCCAGACGTTTGCGCATTTCAATAGCTTCTTTTTCCTCTTTCTTCCTCACTTCTGCCTGCCAGAGTTTCAACAACAGAAAATAAACCAATAAAAAAATCAGTTGAGTTTTAATAAAAAAGAATAAAAAATACACATTCGATATCATGCTAAATAACAAAAGATAGCATGCTATACTAATGAGAATAATATATTGACATTGAAGCCTCCAGAGAAATGACAAAACAGAACTTTGCGCATGAATTTTTTTTTCTTTCAAGAATAACAATTTCAAGCCAACTAATATCTATACATGCAACTAGATTAAGGCCAATAGGATGAATGGATTTTATATGTTCTTGCATATAATCTTTGTACTCGTGCATTTTTTGTAAAGAAAGAAAGCATACCATCTCTTTATCTATTCTCTTCCAAAGCAGTAGCATGTCTCTGGCTAGTTTCCTTGTGCGAATTGCAGCACCCCTCATCACTTTAAGTGATCTACTCACCTTCATTTTTACCTAAGAGAAAAAAACAATTCATAGCCTCAGTAGGTAGTACAACTGTAAGATAATGAAAAGCATTCATCTGAAGGTTAAGAGAATCAGTCTGAACAAGGTCAGACAGGACACAAAAACTGAGTGCAAGAAAATGAATCAGAAGACTAAATTGCCCTTAGACATCGTAAGTACCTCTCTTTGACAGTTCTCTGAGACCCTCTTGGCATCAATTAGTTGCTTGCGGTGAAAAGTAGTAAACATTCTATGATGCTTTGGTATGTCTCTTCTTACAATGTTTACCCAAACTCTTCCCATCCTTTCCATTTCCTCCTTCTCAATCTGAGAAGGATCTTTCTGTACCTTTTGCTTCTTGGGTAGGCTTCGTTCAATTATCTGCAAAACGCTTAGTGAAAACCCAGCCCAAATAGCACATGGTCCCATGAAAAAAAAAATATATCAACCAAACATAAGGTAAGCAGAATACAAACCTCATATGTGTCTCCCTTCTCCAAAACCTTCACATAGTAGACTTGCAAGACACCACCCTCGGACAAAATAGACCTCTTTATAGTTCCAGCTGCCCCCTCTGGGATGGAGGAATTCAACCCAATATCAGAAACTTTGAGGCTGAACTTTTGAGCAGAGGTAGAAGTGGACAAGGCCTTTAATCTTGCCTGAAGGGACTCATACTGGGGATAGGGCTCCCCCATTCCTGCCCGATTTTTTGGACCAAACCTTTTATCGCTACCCATCATTTCTGCTAAGGATCCCAAATCCAATGTACCTTTTAAGTAAACTTCCTCCACCCGAAAATCAGAAAAGCTCGGCAAGTGTAAAGATGTCACCAGTTTATCATAAATTGGTGGAATCTTGTATGTGAAACCATCACCAATATCCAGATAAGGAGGTTCATATATTACTCTGCATAAAACACATAAATGAAGATATAATAATTGGACAATTACTTATAATGACACAGATGGTCCCATGGCAGAATATAAGCCATGCTCAGAGGGAAAACCAGAGAAAGAAAACAAACCTATCAGTGGCACTTTGTGGCGCAAAATCAGCATCATGGTAGTTCCCTGGTTTCTGAGGAATAGTATCATTGAGCCACTCAGACGTGGTTTCCATTTCATAAAACCCTCCTCGGTTCTCATTCGCCAGCTTCCTCGATTTCGAACCCTTATTACCCTTTGAAACCGGAATCCCCATCTGGATTGGTGCAGGACTTGACGGGGAATCCTTGAACCTCCTTTGTACTTCTGAATGTGTTCTCCAAGCATTGATCTATACTTGTCCTCCGTAATGTGCGTCCCGTAATAACTGTCATCCTCCTCGTAATCACTGTTTTGAGACCGCCTCCTTTTCTTTACTGAATTCAGTTCGCGGTCGGACATGATCCCATTACCAGCAGCTCCACCTACCCATGCAACCAGCCAACAAAAAAGCACAAACTATCAGCATACACAAGTCCACTCTACTTTCCTGCTCAAATCGTCTAACCGACTTCACTCTACTTTGATAGACACACACACAGAGTCTATAAATATGCAAAACAAGCGTGCATTGACTAGAAAACATAAAAATTGAATACTGTCTTATCAAGCTTGAGGTAAAGATTAAGAGAAAATTGAACCTAAAAACGCAAAAGATGAAGAGAAATTGGGTACCTTGGCTACCTCTGCTCTCATCCTGACTGCTATTGCCGTAATAATCAAAATCATCATCTGGCTGTGGAAGCTGAAAGTTCATCAAAGGCTACATTACAACAGAAAACAAACAATTACAACGAAATTCAACATTCCCGAGTCTAACAAGAACACGGCGAATCAAAGACGTAAAATTTGAGGGGAAAACAAAAAAGAGAAGAGAGAATTGAAATCGTGAGGAACCTCAAGATTGAAGAGGTTGGAGTAGGAGGAGGAGAGAGAATCCTTGGATTGGCGCCTGTGGTCCATGTGGGGGTCGAATAGTGTTTAAAGCTAACCCTAGGAGGAGTTCAAGAAGAAACCCAAAGCTCCTCCATTGCGCGACGCCCAAAATTGTTTTATACCGTAGTTTTCCAAATTGGAATGCCTCCAAGTTTCATCCGCCATTAGAATTAGATTTTCTGTTTTTCCCCTTCAGCCAATTATGGCCATTCTCGTATTTTTATTTTTATTTTCATTTTCAAAAATGTCCCAATAATATTAGAATTTTTAATATTTTTACAAATTTTTATGATTTACAAAAGAGTAAAAGTATATGTATCTCAAAGATGACATGACCAGATCTAGGCCTGGCAATTCAGCCCATGACCCGTTAACCGCCTATTAACCGCCCGCTAAAAACCCATTTATTTCCGTCCAATAACTTAACGTGTTAAGGGGCTGCCAACCCGTTAACAACCCGTTAGTTAACGGGCGGAAACGGGTTGCACGACGGAACCCATCAAGCCCAGTTAGAAGAAAAAAATAGTCTAACCCTCTACCCATCTATGATCTCTCACAGCCGTAGCTCACTCTCCCTCTTCTCCACTTTAGCCGCCCGAACCCTCTACCCATCTCTACGCCGCCACTCTTAGCCGGCGCTGCCAAAGAGTTCGCCGACGAGCTCAGTATGACGCTTATGGTGGAGGACCTTCTGATTTAAAGGTTTGTTTGTGAAGTACGAGGGAAATGATATGAACGATCTTAGTGTGGAAATGATTTCGTATTCTCTGAATCTACCGTTTATTGCTTCTCATATTCTCTCAGCTTCTTGGGTTTATATCAATTACACTCAGACTCTCTTAACTTGTTCGAAAGTTGTCACCTTTTGCTATCCCATTCTCTGAAATTTGGGATTTTTATAGTGTTTTTTCATCTTCTGGTTCGTTGGGTATTTGATTATTGTCGACAGATTCACCAAAAACTTCTGTAGTTGCATTTCATGCCAGTTGGTTTCTGATTTTGAGATGTTGCTTCAACTAGGATTTTGGGATTTTTCTCTAGTCTGAAATCTTCAATTTCACCTAGCTCTTTGGTTTATATCTTATTTGTTTGGAATTAGAGAGTATTATAGCAATTGAAATTAGAGAGACATTGAGAGAAGTCGAAATTGAACGATCTCAGTGTGGAAATGATTTAAGGTTGAGTTAGACTGTGGCTTTTCTTCTGCTTCTTTATGTTAGCGGGTGTTAATTATTGTTAACGGGTTTTAGTAGGTAATTGATTAGAAAAGAATTTTAAAATTAAAAAAAGAAAAAATACATTTGCGGTCTTAACGGGTTCCAACGGGTAACCCGCGAACCCATCGGGCTCAACCCGTTATAACCCGCTAAGATAACGGGTTATAACGGGTTGAGCCCGTTAAGACCGCTAACCCGTTAAGTCCGCCCGCAACCCGCCCGTGACCGCCCAATTGCCAGGCCTAACCAGATCACTGTCGTCGACCAACCATTTTTTGATGACAAACAGATGTCATTGTGTTCTTTATGATCGGTCAATCCTATTCAGGTCGACTTGAATCATCATCCATTTAATCAATATATGGCATTTATAAATGACTTTTTGCCATATTCTAGTGATTCCAGTTGGTCATTGGCACCGATCCAACTATGAGAATTGATTCTCTCATCATGCATGGTCTAGATTTTATATAATTCAGATTTCAACTTTAATCTATACATGAATGGTACTCTCTCATATCTACCTCATTTTTTATATGTGGGTAAATATACAAGGTAATAAGTGTTAAAAGTTATTTTAGAGAGAAAAATTAAAAAATAAAATTTCTAGGGATTTTTCGTGGTTTCTCACCACCTCCACCATCAAACAATGGTGGAAAAAGTCTTAGCTAGACTAGCAGCGTCTTGGGCCATCTCCGACAAGGGAAAGACATCTTTCGATTATGCGGGAGATTCAATCATTTCGAACCACTACTATGTGGTAGGGCGGCTGTTGTACGCTTTGAATGAAGGCGTTTATAGGGACGATGGTGAAGGTCTAGAGTCTTCAAAATTGGTTATCGATTAGGGCACAAGATGACATGTTTATTTTCAGGTGCCCTGAATCAGCTCGACCCATTAAGCATAGGGCAGAGATATGGCGGAAGGTATAAACCCCAAACTCAACCCAATATATGACCATTAAAACTCGCCTGGGCCGACCTTATAAGCCCAGCCCAAAAGCCCATTTAGTGTTAGTATTAATATTTTTTGATGTAGTTATTAGTTGAACGTGTTGACCAATTATTTCATCACACCATATTTTCCTTTAATTTTGCATTCTATCTTGTTCTATTATTAACCACAAAAGAGCTATCTTTAATTTTTGCATTCTACCTTTAATTTTTGTACTTCTTCGAATACATTTATAGAACATTTCTAGTGAAAGATTTCTTTTTTCTGCCATTTTTAGGGATCACTTATTAGACCAACTTTTTGATCACATATGGGCATCTTGAGCATTCAGTTTTTATGTCTTTATGAGTAGATCATATATGCAAATTTTCAGCTAAACTGATCATCGTTAAGGCATTCAAAACTGAAAATTTGATCATCGTTAGGTTGGACATATTTGATTCGTCCATTGATGTAACGTTCCGAACCTAAATTTACCAGTTTACAAGTCTTTCGATGGGTAAACGACATTTACATCTACTTTTTGGCTCCGTTTCGACATTTTAGGGGGCCCTAAAACTTGACTTTTTGTTTGGGTCAAAATTTGAGAAAATTTCCTTCATAAAAATTGTAGTGGACGTTAAACCGAGCGAGTGCATATGTGGTACATAAAAATCGGAACTCATATGAGAAAGTTATACGCGAAAGTGTGAAAGTTACTGTTCACAGTAAGTAGTATATATTTGAATTTCTACTGTTGGCCGGTAACTTTTCTTCTCTCTCTCTCTCCTCCTCCTCCCTCGCGTTTTTCTCTCTCCCTTCGGCTATCTGCAGCTCCGGCACTTCCTCCTTTTCTGGCCACCTGGTGGTGCAAGGTTGGTATCAGTAGACTCGTCTCCTCCTCCTCTCGACGCTGGCAGTGGTAACTCACTGCGGTTTGGCCGGAAAACGACGCATCGAGCGTTGGAAGTTTACTGTAGCAGTTTAAGTCAACGCCGTTTTCTTCCTATTCCGGCCACCCCAGATGATAAAGTTTGGTTCTTTGGAAGCGCCTTGGGATGTAGATGCTACCCCCTGAATCTTATGCAGCGATTTGAAGCATGGAGGAAGAACTGACGGCTGGAAGATTACGATCATTATTCACGGTTCGAGTTCAAGCTTCTCCTTAATTATTGAGGTACTTCTACTAATTTTCTGACTTTGTCTCAGTTGAGAAAGTTATTGGGTCTGTTGAGTAGGTGCTGCTACCAAAGTTTGGTGGCCATCGGAGTTGGTGGAGGCAGCGGCGGCGACTGCAGCGTGTAGGGCAGTGTTTTGATTCTAGTTTTTAGCCCATTAAATCCTATAAATGTTGTAGAGCTTGTATGTGAAGTTTGGTGAATTTTGGAGGAATTTAGAATTGTTTGTGATTTTCCGAAATTTGGAGTCTCGTTTTCGTTATGGAATATGTAAATCGAGGAATTGGTGTTAATGGTGAAGTTTGGATTAAATTGGAGAAGAAATGAAAATGTTGATTTTTGAGAATAGGACATTGGAATCGTATTTAAATTCCGGATTGTTATTCACAAACTATAATTGTATACAGGGCGACGTGCCGAGCTACTGCTCGACGTAGGAAACCGGTAGCATGGTCGCCTAAATAGTACTATGAGAGGACATTTATTTTAAATTAATTGTGCATGCAGTATATTAGCATTTTCCGATTGAGATTTAATTTATAATTTGAATTATTGAGTTTTATGATTTTATGAGATTTAGTTTATTTAAGTTTTATTTATGAATTACGAGGTTAGTATTGAAATTCCTTCCCGAGGGCTTTTAGTAGATTTTCGAGATAGTTATTTATGAGTTATTGAGTTGGGAAATGATTTTCGAGAAGTGACTGATTCAGAAAATATTACGAGAATTATTGATTTCGAATATCAGTTTTTATGAAGATATACGAGCACGAAGGATTTAGCAATTATTTGAGCATGATTGATTTATCGAGATTTATTGAGTTTTGAGCTCCGCACTTATCAGACTTGAGTTAGATTGAGATTTCTTTCCGAAAGCATTTATTGATTTACAGAGTATTTGATTTATGTTTTCAAGGATTTATTGAAATATTGAGGTTTGAGTTAGCGAGATAATTCTGAGTTATGCTTTCGGTGAATTATTGATGATTTATTGAAGTAATATCGAGTTTCTTTCCGAAAGCAAGTAATTGAAAGAGGTTGTTTCCAGTTTATTGAGGAGGCTATCAGTTAGCGCATGCATGCATTACCTAGTTGGCAGTCCCTTCCGGACTACATTCAGGTTGGCAGTCCCTTCCGATGCGTCACCTGGTTGGCAGTCCCTTCCAAATGACATGAGGTAGTTAGTTGGCAGTCCCTTCTAACTACCTGTGGTTAGCTGGCAGTCCCTTCTATCCACAGCCTCCTGTTCCGGTTGGCAATCCCTTCCGATGCGTCATCTGGGTGGGAGTCCCTCCCAGATGGCAAGAGATGACTAGACAGCAATCCTTTCTAGTCATCAAACGAACCTCTTGAAAATGATGTTTTAAAAATGATTGAGGATGAGATTTTAAGAGATTGTAGTAAAGATGATGATTAAAAGTATTTCCAAGATTGTTACTGCATGCGAGGTTTTAGAGAATAACTTGGGAAAACATTAAGTTTTACTTATTCATTCGAAATTACTTATTTTTTGTCCACTCACTCTAACGATTTTTAAATGTTTTCCCCTGGGCCCTTCGGTTTTAAATGCCCAGTTTGCAGGCCAGTTTAGTTTGAGGTCGAGCGTACATGGGGTTAAGGCATAGCTGTCATAGCTTCCGCATTATAAAAGTATCGGTCCTTTATCTTGTATTCTATCATCTTGTACGCCTGTATATTAGATTGCTCTGATAACCCGTGATATTAATATTCTTAAGTTCAGAATTATTTGTGATATGGGAGATGTTGTGATATAGGGAGCAGGGTGGCTCTAGAAGAATAATGGTGGATTATTTTAGAAGTGTAAGTGTCTTTCTACAGGTTTTGGGTAGTCCACTTTTAGAAGAAGTTCCGCCAAATTTTTGGTACAATTTCTTCTAAGGTGGGCACCGCAGGGCCACTTTGGATTTCAAGGTGAAATCCGGGGCGGGTTCTGTCAATTGATTTGATATAATACGATACCTTAACGATAATCAATTTGGCTGAAAATTTGCAGAGTTGATCTATTCGTGGAGTCCTAAGAACTTAACGGTTAAGATGTCGATATGTGATGGAAAATTGAGTCCCACAAGGGATCTCTTAAAATGGTGAAAAAAGGATCCTTTAATGGAATGGCCCTATATATATACAATGAGCTCGGCCCTACCCACCCAAATTGCTTGGTCTTGCCAGACCTGAAAAAAAATAGCTTAGTAAAATGTCATAATTTTTTTTTTTATGACCTTTATGGAACCCCATGACCAGTTTTAGAATCAAAGGCACTTATCAAACATAGTGGTGTTAATCTGGTCTGTTGCTGACCAAAGAATTTATGCTCAATAACCCTTAGATTTACATCCAAGGATTGAAAATAAAACACCTCAACTTAATAATAATTCTCTCTGCCATTGGATTTACATCCAAGGGTGGTTGAGCATTATTTTCTTGGTCAATAACTGACTAGATGAACATTTTCGTATCAAACGTCATAGAAAAATTTTTCATGCCATTTCCCAAACGCAGAGAATATGGGATGCTGTTGGTTATTTCATCTCATTTTTATTGCCCATTTTACAGTTAAATTTAGCAGTATCATTTGCTAGGAGATCAGAACAGTTATAAGGGACTTTTAGTTTGTTAGAGCTACGGACATTATGGAGCTGATATGCAAGAAAATTCTTGCATACAACTAGAGATAATTGATTTGTTCTTTGTTTCTTTATTTGTGGCTGCATTTGTGGTAAGGTATAGTTTGTTAGCTTATTTGTTCCTTGTTACTTTTACAGCCTTTTCTGTGTGTATGGTAAAAAAAAAATTGTGATAAAGTTTAAATGTCGAGTAAAATTTAGTGGGTGAAATTAAAGAGACTCACTCAAGTCTTAAGTCTTTCAAACTAACAATAACCATACATATATAGGAGAGGAAGAAGGAATAAGACCAAACCAGACCATAACCAAAGCAGAGAAACCGATGGACATGTGTAGTCCTACTTTCTATAATTAAGTTGGTTAGTTATATTTAAACTCTCCACCCATGCTGTACTGCTAGCCTTGTGCTCCTCCACAGTCCATACATTAAGAGATCCCAAAATTACAGTTAGTTATGCGTTTGGTGCTCTCTTATACATGTAACAGAACAGGAAGAACATAATTCTGAGGTTCTGAGATAATTTTTGTATTGATTATTGTATGCATCTCAATTAACTAAGTCGGTCTCAAGATGGCACCTGCGCCGCTGCCGGCAACCACCCCACCCATGAAGGCCACTTCAAATGGATCATTTCAAGGTGAAAATCCACTTGATTACGCTCTTCCCTTACTGATCCTCCAAATCATCTTGGTCGTGGTGTTCACCAGGTTTCTTGCATACCTTCTAAAACCTCTCCGGCAACCCCGAGTCATAGCCGAAGTTATAGTAAGAGCCTCTCCTTTTCTGTTCATTAAGCAAATGCTCATTTTTTCTTTTTGATCAACATTTCTGGCACAAAAGTGTTTTACAAAACTCTTACATCGCAGTGCTGCATTCATCAAATTTGGTCACTATGACATTTTATATCAAGCTCCCCGCTTTTTTCTAATGCTCACTCAATTTGTTCATACCACAACAGTATTTGAATCAATTTTTATTATGCACGCGTGCATAATGCACGCGTGCATCATTTGATAAACAAATTTAATGAATGCAGGGCGGATGTCTGCTGGGCCCCTCCGCATTCGGGAGGAGCAAGACCTTTCTACACATGATTTTCCCCCCAAAAGGCATGACGGTGCTAGACACGGTAGCCAACATCGGGCTCTGCTTCTTCCTCTTCCTCGTCGGCCTTGAGCTCGACATCGGCGCCATCCGCCGCACAGGCAAGAAGTCCCTGGGCATCGCCTTCTGCGGGATCACCCTCCCCTTCGTCCTCGGCATCGGCACCTCCGAAGCCCTACGCGCCACTGTCTCCAAAGGCGTGAAACAAGGCCCCTTCCTCGTTTTCAACGGCGTCGCCCTCTCCATTACCGCCTTCCCCGTCCTCGCCCGCATCCTCGCTGAGCTCAAGCTCCTCACCACCGACGTCGGCCGCATCGCCATGTCCGCCGCCGCCGTCAACGACGTCGCCGCCTGGATCCTTCTAGCCCTCGCCATCGCCCTCACCGGCAACAACACCTCCCCGCTAGTCTCCGTCTGGGTCCTCCTCTGCGGTGCCGGCTTCGTCGGGTTCGCCGTCGTCGCCATCCGCCCCATACTGGTCATGATGGCGCGAAGGTCCCAGGAGGGCGAACCCGTGAAGGAGCTCTACATCTGCATCACTCTCTCGCTGGTTTTGGCCGCGGGGTTCGTGACGGACACGATTGGGATACACGCGCTGTTCGGCGCGTTCGTGGTGGGGATCATAATGCCGAAGGAGGGTCCGTTCGCTGGTGTGTTGATAGAGAAGATTGAGGACCTGGTTTCGGGGCTTCTATTGCCGCTTTATTTTGTATCCAGTGGGCTCAAGACTAATTTTTTGACTATAAGCGGGGGGGTGTCGTGGGGTATGCTGGTGCTGGTGATATGTACAGCGTCGTTTGGGAAGATCGTCGGGACTGTCACCGTGTCGATGCTGTTCAAGGTGCCTTTCAGGGAAGCCTTGGCGCTTGGCTTCCTTATGAATACAAAGGGCTTGGTGGAGCTCATCGTCCTCAATATTGGCAAGGATAGAAAGGTAATTTACCTCCTGTATGTATGTATGTATGTGTGTGTACGTGTGCACTTTTGAGTTTTGACCTCCATAAATCGAAACTTTCAAAGCAAGAAACACAAAACAAGATCAATTTTGCTGAAAATGAACCATGATTCCATTCATGTTGCCATACGAAAAACTCTTTTATAGTGATAATTACTGAGAAATTATTTGTAGCGCACATTTATCGTTCATCCTGAAAATGTATTAGTTAGATCTAATGCATATAAATTTAATCGTGAAGTCCACCTTTTTTCATTTTAGTTATGAAAATTTAATGGGTTCTCTCTTAGTTGTGGAATGAGTTTCTCTTAATCACAACAACCGAATACATGTAGAGTAGATTAGTGGGGGCTAGTAATATAGTAATATACCGAGTCTTTCATTGTATTAAGTTAATCTAGCATAATACACTGTTGATATAATCTCTTGCAGAAATGTTTGGCATATATGAATACCACTTTGATGACTTAATTAGCCGAATAAGAACTCATTTTATAGTCTGTGGATGAACTTATTTAACATAACCACCACATTCTATTAGTACCTTCTACCTCAACAGCGCATAAGTTGCGTTTTGCTACATCTTACTTTAGAAAACTTGTGTTTGATATTTGTTTGGTTCTGTACTTCTGTTACGTACATTATTGATCTTGTTTCTTGTGACTACGAGCAGGTACTGAACGAACAGACTTTTGCCATCTTTGTTTTGATGGCGTTGTTCACCACCTTCATCACCACACCACTAGTGATGGCAGTGTACAAACCAGCAAGAAAGGGAGCCCCTTACAAACTACGCACCATTTTTCGCAAAAGCCCAGACACAGAACTTCGAATATTGGCATGCTTCCACACCACCCGCAACATCCCCACCATTATCAACCTCATCGAGTCGTCTCGCGGCACCCACAAGCGCGGGCGACTCACCATCTACGCCATGCACCTCATGGAGCTCTCGGAGCGGTCCTCTGCAATCTCCATGGTCCACAAAGCCCGCTATAATGGCCTCCCATTTTGGAACAAGAAGAGTGATGGAAATGACCAAATGGTTATTGCTTTTGAGGCCTACGAGCAGCTCAGCAGCGTCAAGATTCGGCCAGCCACCGCCATCTCTTCTTTAAACGACATGCACGAGGACATATGCGCCTGCGCGCACCAAAAAACTGTGGCAATGATTTTGTTGCCGTTTCACAAGCATCAGAAGCTGGACGGCACCATGGAGTCGGTGGGACACTCATTTCAAGTGGTGAACGAGCGTGTGCTCCGACATGCGCCTTGTTCGGTTGGGATTCTAGTTGATAGAGGACTCGGTGGCACCACGCAGGTCTCAGCTAGCGAAGTGTCGTATACGGCGGTGGTGGCGTTCTTCGGAGGAAGAGATGACCGGGAGGCACTGGCTTATGGTATGAGACTGGCTGAACATCCTGGGATTGCGTTGACTGTTTTTAGATTCGTTGCTTCACAAGGGAAGACATTGAGATTTGGAGCGAAATTAGTTGGGATAACAGCTGACAACAAGAAAATACTGAAAGAAGAAGATAGTAGCCAAGAGAATGAAGAGGACGAGAAGTTCTTGGAGGAGTACAAGAATGTAAGAAGTAGCAATAAGGAAAAGGAAGAGTCCATGTTTTACGAGGAGAAGGTGGTGGACAGCAAAGGGGAGATCGCGGTGGCATTAAAGACTCTGAGCAAGCACAACTTGTTTATAGTAGGGAGAATGTCGTCGACTGTCCCGTTGGTAGAGTCGAGTGACTGTGCAGAGCTTGGGCCAATCGGAAGCTTCTTAGCCTCGTCAGACTTCTCTTCCACAGCTTCAGTTGTGGTGATTCAACAATATGATGCTACAGCGTCGCGGCCGCTTGTGGTGGAGGAAGCTGACTATGAGTTGCCGGAGTCGTCGTCTATGGTATAAATATGAGAGATTAGACAGTACATTTGCAAACACATGCATGCATATAGATATTTAATGACTACTCAAAAAATATAGATATTTAATGAAATTAGGTCAGGAGTAAGAGCTTTAGCATTTTCAAACTTTGATGTAATGAGCTAGGAGATCATCCATAGGGTCATAAAGCACTGTAGTCAAATTATACTTGTATTTCTCATCCAAATTTGTATTCGTAGTACGCAGAGTGCCGTGCCAATAACAATTGCTTAGCTATCAGTTCATTCCAAGTTTCTAACGTTATTGAATGAAATAACCATTTTCTTGTTTGTAGCTAGGGACGTAAGAATGCACAGGTGTAATAAGTAAATATGCATTTGAAAATGAACATCTATCTATCCTTTTTATCCACATCTCAGCCACAAATGTGCGAAGCTTAATGAATTATTGTCAGTGTATAAGATTTAGTTTTTTGCGATGGTGTATATATAGGTAGTATTGAATTATGTTGTTTAGTCTAGTTTGATTACTAATTTTTTTTATTCCATAAAAAAAAAAACCAAATGTGCTTGATTTTGTCAATAACTGGAGAAGAAAGGGTAACCTCTCATCGAGTATCAATCGGAATGTGTGTAGAGGTTTGACTGGGGTGCATGTCACCTCCATCTATGAATCTATGATATACTATAACACAATATTTTCTATCATTTGAAATCTCTTTAATTCCCATAGATGTCTCACTATTTTTTGTGACTGAATAAGATACATTTGGGACATGTCAGGCGGGGAGTTTATCACACATGGAAGATCTTCAACATCTTAAAGCCTGCCTTGATGAAGTGAAGTTAAAACTTGAATCTGATAGTGTGTCTACTTAAAACTTTGGATTAATTTCAGTTTACCTACTCTAACTTTAGCTCAATCTTCATATTAGTCCTTGTTCTTTTAATTTCATCAAGATCACCCCTATACTCCTAATTTTAATCAGCCGTGTCTAATTTTCCAAACTCCATCCAAATCTTCCGTTAAGTATGACGTGGCAGGAGAGAGAATGTTAAATTTCGATATTACCCCTTGAAAGTTACAGTGTTGGGAAGCAGGTTGCTTGGGTTGCTATCTGTTGAGACTAAAAATTTCACAAACCCAAAATGAGAAAATTGGTTCGACGCAAAAGTGAGAGAGTCCAGTAACTTTCAAATTAGTTTAGCTTAATTATCTCTAAAGCATGATCACGTGGATTGATACTCAGGGCATCAAAATTCAAATTCAGAACTTTGGATAATCTTCCTATCTTGCAAATTCAAGACCAAGTCAAGATGGGTGAGATTTCAAATTATCTATCCAGCAAGGACAACAAAAGCTACGATCATTTGAACTTGTGGACTTCTCTTTCAAGTAGCAATCAGATAGCTCATTTTGTATCAAGCTTTCAAATTCAAATTCCATACTGAAAGTTGTGGATAGTTCCCACGGTTACAAGTTTGAATATGGGAATGGTTATCGTCATCTGAAGATCATTTCAAATTCAAAAAAAAAGAGTTATGGTTAACCCGCATGATCTTTATTCTTCTACGTTGCCTATATAAAGGCTCTTTACAACAAGTGAAGGGGGGCAGCAGAGAGGCAACGAAGGGAGGAGGAGAAAGAGGCTAGAGAGCAGAACAAAAAAAAAAGAAGTGAAAGCTCTGCAACCTTAAAAAGCAAAAGCCAGCAGCACGGAAGCACACAAGAGAGAGGAGAACAAAACAAAGAGTTCACACAAGACCGGAGTCCTACAACATTCCATCCTTAAAACTTTCCAAGAGAAGCCACGGACGGAAGACCACATTTCAGTAGAAGAAGCTCCACAAGTCACAGGTATATAATGATTATCACCTGAAATTACTGAACTTTTCCTTTCATGGTGCAGACATTGTCAAGTGCTAAGATCCATGAAGCAAGGCCAAAAATCTCTCTGGAGTCACTATGCCAACAAACCCATCAGACGACAGACTTTGACTGTCGTCTGATATGAAGAAAATCTGTCGTCTATTAAGCTGATATCTGATTGGTGTTCAGACGACAGTCAATGCCCGACGTCAGAAGATGACTCAGACGACAGTCACCAAAAATATATCTGTCGTCTGAATGTAGCTAAGATATACACAAAATGGTAGTATATGTGGTTAAATATGATATCAGACGACAGTCAAATGTTGTTGTTGTTTAACTTTAGCAACAGACTTTAATAATTTTTTATTGTCTTAAAAAATATGAGACAACAATAAAGTGTCTACTGAATGTGTAGAATTTAGAAGTTTATTTTCAAAATCTGTTGTGTGAACTTCATTGACACAACATTTTCTTTCATTTATCTATTGTGTCTCTTATTCTAAAAGGACTTTTAATTGTCCTCTGATTGTGTGGATGCTTGAAATCTCTTTGTTATTTCTGATGTGTGTACTCCTTTCAAACCACAGTTGTTGATAACATTCTATTGTTTGATATTGTTTAAAAAGACATTTATATGTCGTCTGAATATGGAGATAGTTGATGTTTCATTGTTACGTCTGTTGTGAGAAAGTATCATACATCACAATATTCTGTCGTGGGAATGAGACTAAGACTATAGAAATTTATTTTTGTCTGTTGAATCTTCTTGTTTCAGACAACAGCATTTTGCCTGAATTCTGTTGTTGGACGTTCAATTGTTCCACATTTTTATATTGTGTGATTTGGTTTAAAACCACAAAAGTTGGCTTCAATGTGCCATACCAGAACCTGGAAATAAACATAAACCACAGTATATACCAATACCATTCATTTAGAAAATGGTACCATATATTCATCAAATATCTGGAAATCACTAACATATCCACTGCAAATCATGTACTACCATTTCCATATTCCACCAATGTACATCAACTGTTGAAAATAATCAACAGATTAAAATCCATGGAGGCTAAAAGTGACTAATCAGCTGCTAAGGTTAAAATGATCGATAATAGCAAAAGTTGATCATTTGGTTAGGCAAAAACCCTCCAATATCTAGCTATATAGGCAAGCTGATGTCAATATGCACAAAAACAGACCCTAACTATTCATGTACGACAAACCTCCTAGCACGCACACTACATATCTGGAAACATGATAACATGCTTCGCCCATTCTGCCCGAACTTGATCAATGTCCTTTTCAGTGTAAACCAGATTTGTCCTTCTTTCCCACTGCAAAAAACAAAAACAAAAACCAAGACCCAAATCAAATCACTATCATATATCCCAATGATGAAAAAGTCATACTGAACACCATGAAATACAATCTGTTATGGTATCAAAAACACATACTTTAGCTGCAAACTCCAAATTCTTATCTTCCACTATCTCCTTCATGTAGCGCATGATCCAATACCCACAAGTCTTACTATCTTTCTGCTCCGGAATGCCCTGAAAAAAAAAACACCGTACCATATCAGAAGCACTTAAGAGTATAAAACCTTAGGTGATAAGACCCAAAAAACGCAATTAACTTACAGCAAGATTTTTCCATTGAATGGTTTTCTTCCCTTTCTTATTCTTCTGTGCATTGTAGATTTTAATGGAGCTTGCAAATCAATAGCAGACCATCAGCATATATAATGCACAAACAACTCCTAGTTATCGACTTATACAGTGAAAAATCAGTCAACTCACTTGTCCAGAATTGTTTTCCATTCACCAGCGATGAGTCGCCTCTTTAACGGATCCATGAAGTGAATGGTTTCTTCAGCTGGATTCACAGCAGACAATGTCCAATGACCACTATATGCAATAAACAAAACTCATTATAAGTTTAAACTAGTTTATATAAAGCATTCACCAAAACGTAATATAACACAACATACTGCATAGTAATTCAGTTTACACACCCTGAATTATATGGGACCAAATAAATTTGCCCAGACTTCCCATTTATGAACCGATTTGATACTAAGCGAGCTCGTTCGGTTGGATTTCCACAACCACTTGCACCCGTGTGAGCAGGGTCGACAAAAGCGACCATGTCATTCATCTTAGCCTTCTTCAACACACCTTGAAGGTAGCTACATCGACATTTCACAACATTTCAATTGATTTCAGAAATGAAAAATCACAAAACCTAACAAATTATAGGAAACTTTAACGTGTTGCATTACCTCATGTAAAAAACAATGCAGCTGCCTGAAATTTCCAATAAGTGTGTCATAGCATAGATGTCCTTTCTAAAGACAAAGGCTTTATGTGGATGACCAAAAAGTTCTGGTCCAAAAGTGGCGTGGATGGTTGCCCCATTCCGCAATCCAATGTTTGCCCAAATGCATAAGTCCTTTAAAGGTGCAGGGAGATTCGATGGCAGGATTTGCAAGTCTTCCTTATCATCAAACATATCTTTCTGTGGCCTATTAGGAATTTTACGCTTTGGTTTTTTCTAATGTTGTAAAAATGAAGTTAGATTATATTCCATAATCACATATGCAGAAGTAAACACAAAGAAATTGAGTTACCTTCCCACCAGGTGCAGGGGCAATAACAAGGTTCCTCGGCCAAGCGACACAAGTCCCAATGGCATCCTTGACCTTCACTATCTCATCTTTTATGGGAAATGGCAGCAAAGCTTCAGGAACAACAGTTTCTGTGATAGAGACACGCAAATTCTCCTCTCCAAGTGGAACACCATGGATTGTTTGCTGTTTGGTCTCAAGGTCGATACTGATGACAGTTCCAATAGCCACAATGTTTTCCACCGTGTCAATGGCCAGTTTATACTTGGTCTCACCTAATTGTTCCTATACATGAAACAAATTAAATCCATACAGTTCTATATCCAAAAATCCATATCAGCATACCTACAAAGTTCAAGTATTTAGGCAAGCACGATATTTACCTCTTCACCATGTACTGGTGCCTCTAGTACAATGACATCTTCTCTAACCTCCTCTTCTAATATCGGGTTTAACCGTACCCTCTCATCACTGGGCTGCACAATTTCCTCTTCAACCTCGATGCTCACTTCATCTCTTAAAACCAACTTCTTCTTCACACCCTTCACCTCAGCTTCAATATTATCATGTGCAGCCTTCTCCCCATGGCGAGAACAACTCCCTTGTCCTGAACCAAGCTCATTAACTGCTGTGACAGGTTTGGGGGACTCAACAGGCAGCTCCTTCCCATCGACCTTCGCTTCTAGCTTTGCAATCCTCTCAGTCCAATAAGCTCTCTCCTCAGCAAGTTTTGTATCCCTCTCCTCCTCCCATGCAGTTCTTTCCTTAGCTAACAAAACTTCCTTCTCCTCCTCTAGTATCTTCTTCAGCGATAACCTAGTCCTCTGTTCAAAAGTCATCTTTTGCCGTTTTGGCAAGTTGAAATATAAATCGGGCTTGACATTGCCACCAACACCTCTAACCCTACCTCTATGCTCCGGATTCCCCAATGCAAGAGTGAGCACATCATCAGACCCAGATGTGGCAATTTCCCCTTCAGCCTCCCTTTTCCTTAAATGTTCCTGATTCAAAATATCCGCGTTAAATGCTGCGATAGCATTACATCCATGCATATATAAATTAATATGAACTTGATGTCCATACTTACAATTTTTTCGGCTTTCTTCTCTACCTCAGGTTGTTTGAAGTTGCCATTCCTATCTTGCCGAGCCTTAATCCACATTGTTGCTCTATCAAGTTCTTGTAAAGGGACACTTTCAGACTTTGACAAATGAAAACACAATGAATTAGTTAATATTCTGTACATATCACCTCAGAATATGTTGACTCGTCTAAATATAAAACTAACCAGTTCTTCCATTAAATTTGCATAACCTTTGCGTGACATACGATGAGGATATTTATTCTCCTTTCGCTTTGCAATTTGGGCTTCACGTATTTCCTGCAAACCATAACATAAGTAAATTAGAAACTGCAATGAATATTCATAGAGAGAGCACCTTCTGAAACCAAAAAAGACAACAAATTTTATCAAATAAGTAACCTGGAAGGTAGCTGAAAGCCTATCAGCAACAAACTGGTGCCAAGTATCTTTCGTTATGCTTCGGTAATCATCTGGAGGATTTTCTAACAGTTCTGGTTCATCCATATAAGGGATGATGTACATGTTTGTTAACTTGCTCTTGAACTCTCTCCATTTAGTTGCAGCAGATGAAATCACCATTTTTTTAAGCTCTTTAGGCACCACAAATGCATCCTACATACATGTACAATAAACTAAGCTACTGTAATGCAAAGCTAATTAACATGTAGAATATATATAAACTAATCAAGCTGAAATATGGTCAGTAAGTACCTTTATAGATTCCCATATCTTTTCCTTTTCATCTAGATCCACTTCTCTCCAATCATTTATTGAGATAGGGATCTTCGTACGTGCCAACACCCCAATGTAAGACTGCATTTCTTTTGCAGCCTTACCAACAGGTTCTCCTTTTTCATTAAACTTCACAGTGAGCCTCTTTCCTCGGATAAGCCTGTTTGTAATGCGGCTCATCGTAACCATTCCTCGCTTCAGCAACTTCAATCCACCAGTTCTGTTTTCATCATCATCCTCCTCAGACTTCTTAGTCTTACTGGAAACAGACTTGTTCGTTGACTTGGTTGATGACACAACCCCGTTGGACTTAGCAGTTATAGTCATGCTAGTCCGAGACTTCTTGGGGGAGGTAGCCTTTTTGGTAGTCCGACCCTTCTGGGAGAGGCAGCCTTTTTGGTAGTTCGACCCTTCTTGGGAGAGGCAGCTGTTGATGTAGTATTAGACTTCTTGGGAGAGGCAGCCTTTTTGGTAGTTCGACCCTTCTTAGGAGAGGCTGCTTTTTTGGTAGTTTTAGATATGGGATTGGCAGCCTTTTTGGTTGATGTCTCAGCCCCTTCAATTGCTAGAATTGGTGTTGCTGGTTTTGTCCTCGATCGTTTCATTGCCACAGCCTTAATCCTTAGAGCTATGGCTCTTGCAGAACTTGATGATCTAGTAGAAGGCGACATCATCTGAAACACATAACCCAAATGCATGTTGTTAGCTACATGTTAATACTATCATGATAAGATTCAGTTAATAGTTAAACAGAATATCAATAAAAATTAACTAAAGCAATAGTGTAACACGAAACAAATGGATGAAAGTGGTCTGTGTATATTATTCTTAAACTTGTAGCCTACTTAACAAAGCAAGAAATCAAAACAAAGAAAAGCAGCCTATACTAATATCAGCCTATATAATTAAACACGTCGACCATCCTCATTCTCAACCCATATTCCTTCATCGCCATCTCGAATATAGGAGCTAGGCAGATCACCAACTACATCATCAAAGGTCTCAATCGATGGCATTGTAGGAATGAATGGGTGTTGTTCCAGTTCAATATCTTCCATTTCTTCATCATTACACCCTCCTTGGTAGTCTCTTTCCGGGCACCGCACTACCACTGACCATTGATCATCAAGGGGGTCTTGTATGTAGAAAATCTGTTTCACATGGGTAGCTAAGACAAACGGATCATTTAAATGCCCTACCCTATCAAGTTTAACCAAAGTAAACCCAAGTTCGTCTACTTTAACCCCCCTAGCTGACTCCACCCAATCACACATGAAGACAGGTATCCTAAACTTGTAGTAGTCCACCTCCCAAATTTGTTGTATCCTGCCGTAAAAGTCCATATCATCAGTTTTAGGGTTTTTATCCCTTGCACTAGCAACTTGCATTGCATCAGCAACCAAAAAAACCCCGCTATTTTGAACTGATCGTACTTTGTCACGCTCCGAAGTGTTAAAATCAACCCCATTCACATGGTAACCACCAAATGTAGGGACCTCCATTTTTGGTCCACCAGCCAGCCACCTAATGGTTTCAGGAACATCATTATCGGCAAATCTCATTTCATTTGCAACCTACAAATAAATTGACATGTCAAAAGTATGGAACCACACAAGTTTATTGAACTCGAAACTCAAAATTGAATAGACATTATACTACTGCAATGAGGTCGAAGATAAGTTATGTACCCTCTCCTTGAACCAACCAGCAAAGGTAAGGTTCTGTTTGTCCTTCAACCACTTCTTATTTTTTTTGAACCTTGGAAAACTCAACTTTAGGAATTCCATATGCTCTCTGCAATGGAAGAAAAACTAAGCAAATCAGCAACAAAACTGAACACGCATAAGGTGATATAGTACAAATGATCGAAAACAAAACATAAGTAAAATTATTACTTACTTGAAATAAGGGATTGCATCTTCAGTGTTCGTGCATACACATAGGTGGGCCATGTCAAGTTGCTTTCTGTCGACAGTAATGATGGTGGCGCCTGATAAAGGCTTGCAGCCATTTAAGAGCCCAAGTTTGGTTCTCCAAGGGATCCCAATAGTGGTAGCCTCTCTAGGAAGCATACGTTCTGAGCAAAACTCAACTGCCTCTTCTACAATGTAACACTCTGCAATGCACCCTTCAGGAAATTGTCGATTTCTCACATATCCTTTGAACACTTTCATGTACCTCTCAAAAGGGTACATCCATCTAAAAAATACCGGACCACATAACTCGACTTCCCTAACAAGATGGACAGTTAGGTGAATCATTATGTCAAAAAATGATGGTGGAAAGAACTTCTCAAGCAAGCAAACTGTATCGACCAGGTCTGCTTGCATTTGTTGCAATTTTGAAACGTCGATCACTTTACTGCATATTGCTTTGAAGAATAGGCAAAACCGAATAATTGCGTACCTAACTGGTTTCTCCAAAACTGAACGTAATGCAACAGGGAGAAGAAGTTGCATTATAGTGTGGCAATCATGTGATTTAAGACCAGCAAGTCGTAAATCCTCCATTGACACCAGATTTCGTACATTGGATGAAAACCGAACTGGAACGGTCATATTGAAAAAGGAACTGCAAACAATCTTTCTCTCATCCAGGAACAAGTTCCAACTACCCAAAGGCAACTTGTCCCTTTTTGCAGCAGTTGTAGGCTTCAAATCAGTCCGTATACCCATTTCGACCATGTCCAAACGAGCAGCAGCCCCATCCTTAGTCTTCCCAGAAATGTTCAACAGCGTACCAAGAATAGCATCACAACAATTCTTCTCAATGTGCATCACATCAAGATTATGTCTTACCGGAAGATGTTCCCAGTAATCAAGTTCGAAGAAAACAGACCTTTTTTTCCAGCAAGGTCTGTTTTCATCTTCAAGACCCTTATAAGGGGGAGGAGGGTTTTTCTTGCCAAATGGTCGATTTAGACCTTGAACTCTGGTCAACACCTCCTCTCCAGTTAATGGTGTAGGAGCTTCACCCTCCTCTATGGTGTTGTCGAAAGCAGCAGCTTGCTTTCTATAAGGATGATGTCGTGGCAGCCATCGTCGATGCCTCATGAATGCCATTTTTTTAGAGTGCTTCAACCTATAGGGTCTTGTCTGATCAACACATATTGGACAAGCATTGTATCCTTTCACAATGCTTCCCGATAAATTCCCATACGCGGGAAAATCGTTAATTGTCCATAATAGTATCGCCTTCAGTTTAAAATACTCTCCTCTTACAGCATCATATACTCTCTCAACCCCATCCCACAACACTTTCAAATCATCCACTAATGGCTGTAGATAGACGTCAATGTCATTTCCGGGTTGTTTGGGTCCAGAAATTAACATAGTCAACATCATGTACTTCCTCTTCATGCATAACCATGGAGGAAGGTTATAGGTGATAAGTATAACAGGCCAACATGAGTATTTGCTACTTAGAGAACTATGTGGATTAAACCCGTCTGATGAAAGCGCTAATCTAAGGTTCCTACTTTCTAGACCAAAGTCTGGCCATTTTGTGTCAATCATTTTCCAAGTTGGGGAATCGGCTGGATGCCTCATCATTCCATCTTTCTTTCGATCATTGGCATGCCAAGTTAGCTCCTTAGCTGACACTGTCGATTGGAACATCCGTTTGAACCTTGGGATCGGAGGGAAGTACCACAATACCTTCCCCGGAACCCCTTCTTTCTCAGATTTGTCCTTTCCAAGTTTCCACCTTGATTCACCACAAGTTGGACAACTGATCGCATCAGCATGGTGCAATCTGTACAAGATGCAGTCATTTGGACAAGCATGAATCTTTTCATACCCCATCCCCAATGCGGAAAGTGTTCTTTTAGCCTCATAAGTAGACCCTGGTAAGTCATTTCCTTCTGGAAGCAAGAGGCCAATCATAATTAACATATCTGAATAGCACGCATCAGTCATGCCGTGCTTTGCTTTCAGATTGAATGTTTGTATCAAACCATTCAACTTGGTTGTCTTGGTACAACCAGGATATAGAGGCTTATCTCCATCTTCTACAAACTGCATAAACTCGTTCGAGTCTTCCGAAATCTCCTCATCCTCACTACCCTCTAACCCTACAGCTTCTGCTTGTATGCCTAAATCAGGATTCATTTCGACTGTTTCAGAATCCCCTCTAAGAGCATGCAAGGCAGAAGCAGATGGTTCTCCATGCCACTTCCAATGCTTATAACTAACATCAATACCGTTAAAAAATATATGGTCCTTAATCAGCCCTATACCACCAAAATCAGTGTTATGGCACTTCAAGCAAGGGCAACATATTTTATTTATGTCCCTTGCATTATCCGATGCAAATTTCAGAAATTCTTCAAGTCCTAACTGAAACTGTAGTGATCTTCTATCAGCCTTCATCCATGACTTATCCATCTTATATAGAGAAACAAATGTATCAATTACAATATTAACATTAGACCTAGCTAGGATCATGCTACATAAACTAGCTAGTGCACACAAACATGTACATTTATGCACATCTGAAATCAAGCAATACAATAAAGCAATTACCTACTTCATGTACATTTAGCACTTCATCAAGCGATACGATAACAGGGGCATTTCACATAGTATAAATCTTTCTAGTTTTACATCATCATATAATTCATACTTAATACTAGCCATGTAATAATTCGACATTGCTCATTTGTAGTCCAGCACAGGAAAAATGAAAAAAAAAAAAAAACAAAACAAAAAAAAAACAAACTTGTAATGATCATGGAACTCACCAAAAATTGATTTAAGTCAAAGCCAATTCAAACACCACAACTTGTTTCCACCACTTCCAGACTTGTTTAATTCATAATGTCACTGATTTTTCAACTCTGCAAATCATAAGACAGTGTCAATTTGTTTGACGTGTTAAGAGTTTCATTATGTATCCAGCATCAGATCAATAGCAAAGGTGAAAAACCATAACCACAAGGTCCCTAATTTACACGTCCACATGGAAATGGCTACCATCAGATTTTGAGACAAAATACTTGCAGTTCACATGATTATGACAATCCAATACTTACAGTTCATACAAAATACACAAACCCATAGTTGACTTTTCAAAACTTCAATAGGGAATAGCCGAACATTAAGAATTGTTTTACTGTCCAACCATTGGATGGTGAGCAATCCACATAAGAGCCAATGTAAGAGCCAAGATGAAAAATAGAAATGTAAAGCATATTTCGAAAATGACATAACACAGTAAACAGCAAATGCCCACATGGAACCCAAACTATGATTGGGTCAATGCCCACATACAATCACAATTCTAGGTTTGGTTACAATTATGTCAAGAAAGAGACCAAATTCTATAACTTTAATTGGAGAAAGTGAAGGAGTAGTGAAGAAAAAGAGCAGAGCTTTACCTTCGGAATTCAATGACTGTCAATTCAGATTGGCAAATGCTTTCCAGTTAACCCAGGCCAGTACTGAAACAACAACATTATGCTATTTGTCATTCAACTTCAACAAATACCCTAACACTTATAACCTCGCATCCCCAATTCGATTAAAACCCAGAAAAAAAAATTCAAGATTCAAAGGAAATTTCATTTTCAAGCCTGTAAATCCCCAATCCAACAAAAACCCTAAATAGCTGAACAATGAATCTAAGGGCTTACCAGCATAGATAAAGAGCTACTGATTGAGACCCATGAAATTTGCAATGAGGTTTGGATGATTTCGCGATTTAGGTTTGAAACAAAGACTCAGATGTGGAATGAGGATTTCTTCGTCTGTCGAAGAGAGATGGGGAATGGACGGAGTATGAGGTTCTTCGATCTGGGTTCTTAGTTATGATTAGGGTGTTTCGATTTGGCAAGAAATTTGGATTTTCATCAGTTGGAAGGGGGTCTTGTCAGAGCGTTGCGAAGGAAAAGTTTGCTCTCTACCGCTTTAGGTTTTAGTTTTCATAAAGTCGGGGAGAGAATCTCATTAAGTGTTCCAAACTAAGCTACTGCTCGTTGTGCCAAAAAAAAAAACAGGACAAAAAAATCCAAAGCCAATTTACTCCTTTGACGACACAACATATATCTGTCGTCTGAATACAAACAAAAAAAAGAAGCTACGACCGAAAACGAAATCAATTTATCTCCTTTGACGAGACGACAGATAACTGTTGTTTGAAAACAAACTTAATTCTCAAGACCAACTTTGTATGGTATTGTTGATATTCAGACGACAGTTTTTACACTGTCTGTCGTTAAAATATATCAGACGACAGAAACCAACATGTCTGTCGTCTGAGCTCTGTCGTCTGATGAGGTTATTGACATAGTGAGTATCTATGTTGCTTCCGTCCTCATAATCTCCTGCCGGTGACCAAGGCGATTACCACATCGGCAATCACGGAGAAGTCAAGCTGCTGCCCACAATAGTCTCTCTGGCACGCATCAGAACCACAACACCATCCCCATGAGGAGCTCTCCTAGTGAAGGGTTGCTGCTTCAGCAAATTATGGTGCTCTCCTAGCAAATAAATGCAACGTCTCTTATACCTGTGTCACCATGGAGCTATGGAGGTCCCCGGAGCGGTCGCAATCTCGTTTACGATACATGTGTATCAACGGTTGTATGACCAATCCGGTGGAATTTTCTAAGCCTTGTTGAGTACCAACAAGGGCTTTGCAGCAGCAAACAGAGTGTCAACAGAGCTTTAACGAAGACAAGCTCCATCAAACCTCTTCTGCACTCACACTTGCACCACATACAGAGGCTCTGTCAAATGAACACAAGCTGATGACGGGAAAAGAAGACACACTTGATTACAAACACAATTGTTTCTGGTGCAAATTACTATTGCTGCTGACGAAGCCCGCACCTCTCCTTTCGGATGTGCCACTACTGGAGCTTTGCCAAGGCCCTTGACGTACCTGCACCAAACAGCTTTTCCTGGATTCTTGTTCCCTTCCCAAAGCATCAGTTCACTCACTGGTAACTGCAAAATAAAGAAAGAATGAACCGGTGGTGACACTGCATATTGAAGAGGAGTTCCAATTACATGTGCTGATATCTAAACATTCACGGTAGCCGACAAGAAAGAAAAAAAAGCTTGATGAGGTGCCGACATAGAAAAAGAAGAAAAGCGTGGCAGTGGGAAATTGATCAGCACGCCTAGTCAAAAGTTTCATGGCCTTGTCAAAAGTTGTTGCAAAACTGCTTTGAAAAATCAAAAGTTTAATTGTTTAATTAAGCTTTGTGACCATAAAGCGGTGGGATAATGGTTTAGTAATACAAGAAGAGTAAAGAAAGACCATGCCAAAGTGATGATCACGTCTTCCATTACACTTGAAGACAAAATGCATAATTATCAAACCATGGTGCTGTTGTAGCTTTATTCTGAAATGGGGATCAAACGGCAAGATGACAGAAAGCTACTGTCCAGGTCTTTGAAAAAGAGATAAATTATGCAATTGAATCGGTGGCATGAATAAAAAATAAAAATAAAAGGGCTAATTGAAGCAGTGCCGTACTCGTGCAATTCCAATGGAAGTCTACTGCGGGTCTTTGAGTTTCTGTTTGTCGAAGACGAAAATTGGGCTCAACTTGGGTGCATATGTAAAATTAATGGGTGTCCATATCACTCTATGCCTTGCAATCTTTTCGGTGCACTACAGAGCCTACTTCAAACCATTATCACGCTCAATAAACTTCAAAGCAGCCCAGATCCCGTTTCAAGTCTCAAGGCCTGTTAAAAGCTCCCAAATCAAATCAGTGGACGCTCTACTAAAATCGGGTGTCCACCAAAATATGTTCTCGACGAGTTCAAAATTCACACTCGTTGAATAAAAATTGGTACAAAACCAAAAACCCCAATTCCTGATGAACTACAGTGGTTTGATCCCTTCACAGGGTATGTAGGCAGTCTAGCGACCCACTAGATGCAACCGCAACTCCAAACAGAATCCCTGACTCCACCAGTCAAATTCAGCCAGTCCCAAATGAATCACTGACTCCAGTCAAATTCTCCCAGTACCAGAAAATCAAATCATTCAAAGGCTCTAAACCTTTCAAATCTCTCAAACACAAATCCAAAATAAATGGATCATCTACTCATTTAAATCTCAAATGCCGGAACTACATGTGGTTTGATCCTGCAAAGGGTATGTAGGCAATCTAGAACCAAATCTATCTAGATGCAACCGCGTCCTAAACACAAAATCGAATCCCTGGTTCACTTACACCAAATTCATCCCAAACACTACTCTCATTCCAAAATCAAAAGCCTCCAATGAGTCATCCACTCATTGGAACTCTTGAACTACGAGTGGCTTGATCCCTCTCCAAGGGTACGTAGGCAACCCATTCAAATATCCGGGTGCAGCCGCAAAAACAAACAAACACAAATCCCATCAATTGGTTTCTTCATAAATGGAATCAAAGGGTGTTTCCCTGTAACAAGGGATTGTAATTAAGAGACACATTCTGTCTTGAATGGGTCGAACCCAAAATAATAAAAACTCTATTCACTAAATGAATACGAGTGAAATTATGTTGGGTGACATTTACGCTCACTGTGTGCAGATTTTCTCTCAACACTATCTAGTGTGGGAAGGAACCACAAAGCTCGGAGAGCAAGAAGAAGACGAGATCAGTACCCGACCTGAGTCTGTCTGGATTAACTTGGTTTGACTCCAAGAACAAACCTTCTGCAAGCTTCATGATGTTCGCCTTATGCATGGCAGTGACTTTCTTTCTGTTATTCAAGTACACATATATACTCAAAAGCATAGTTGAAAAAAATAAAAATAATAAAATAATAATAATATTAATAGTTGTTCACCGAAACTATTTTTCTCAGTGAGAATCAATTTCAAGAACATATAGGAGATCAGATGTCTTTAAATAGTACAAGTTTGAAGATGAGAGTCCATTGAATTGCCATGAGAAACACAAATTACTTGTAATTCAGATACCCAATTCTCACATGAACAAATTCTTAGATCAAATCCTTACCTTGAAATTGCAGCTAACCCATAACTTGAAATAACAAATTCAGAAAAATCTAGAATTGAGATGAACTAAATTCTCAAGAACAGAAGCCAAAAACCCCAATTAGAAACTTTGCCATGAAGAGAATCGGCAATTCACTAAAAATTTCATAACCAAAATGGACATGACCACACTCTAATAACAATAGATTCTACCAACTCCCACCGAGAACAGAGGAGGCAAATTTCTCTCTTTGTCTTGTAGAACTCTCTCTCTCACACATGAACCCAGAAACGTGAGGCTTGAATATTTGATTAACAAGAGAAGGGAGGAGCTCTTGACGGTTCTATGCCGGAGCTGGATGAGCGAAGAGGAAGGTCGTGTACCCAGAGGAGATTTAGGTGTCCAAATCAAGTCTGGGTATTGGCCTGTCGGCACGTGAGTTTAACTCGAGGCGTCGTCGGACGTCATAGATGTCAGGCTCGACTCGACGGAGGACGTGAGCACGATGGTGGTGGAGGTGAGTCACGGTGGTGCTAGAGACCAGTGGTGGAGGAGAGAGAGAATCCTAGATTTACTTTCTCTCTCCTAGAACTCCATATGAACAGAAACCCAGTAGCCAAAAATGGCTTGACTTTGATGTTGGTTCAGAAATATGCAATGGGAAATCCGAGAGGCGTGGTGGGTTCAAAAAGACACAGTTGAGAACAAGAACAGAGAAGGCAAATGCATCGTTGAGGTTGTTCCCTCAGATGATCGAGGCTTTTTGGGTTTGGGGGTGAATATGGTCAACAACAATGGAAGGAGGAAGAATTAGTGCAATTGTCCATTTTAGCCATTCATGTGGGCCCGTCGGAAATTTTTTTGAATTATGTCTCTTGCCACGTCGTTACTTAACGGTAGATTTGGATGGAATTTGAAAAATTGGACATAGTTGATTAAAATTAGGAGTATAGGGGTAATCTTGATGAAATTAAAAGAACAAGGACTAACATGAAGATTGAGTTAAAGTTGGAGTAGGTAAACTAAAATTAATCCTAAAACTTTCTTTTGGTAGTGCCTTCTTGGAATTTTGATGTACATACAAAAAAGGCTGCGGCTATTGCCACCTTACCATTTTCTTTGTTCATCCTACTTGCTCATTACACCCTACATTTTAATTTCAATTATTAAATTTACTTATTTAACCAATTTCTCTTTCCAAGAATATCTTTATATGACATATCCAATTAGAAAATAAATATTTTTAACGAAAATCTCTCATTTAATTTATAATTATAAAAAATTAAAATTTATTAAAGTTTCTTAATAAAATCATAATCTGATTTACTTCTATTTTTTTTAACTTTTTCTTTCAATTTCAATGTTCTTTTTTATTTTATCAAGAATTTCAATGTTCTCTATTTTAATCTATGTAAAAAGATTAGTAAATTTACAACTATGATCAATGAAGAAGAGATTGATTTTTTTTTTTCGTGTTTTAAATTTTTACTTTCAGTGTTCGCAAAGAATATTGCAAAGATTTTGATGAAGTTAAAGGTAATGGTTTTGTGAATTGAATAACGAATTAACAATGAGGAGGCAAAAAAACACAAAAAATAGTAAGAAATTCAAATTTGGGTTGAGAAGGGTGTTAACCTAAGGAGAGCTAGAATATGCAAATGTACAATCACAAACCTAAATTTACAAGGAAATCTAGGCTCATGGTGAGTATGTGCATTGTGGTGATAGTGAAATTGTTTGTTGGATAGAGTAGTGAACCAAATTAAATTAAATGCTCCAATTAATGTAAACTAAATTACTCTAAACTAAACTAGTAATATAATGGATGAAGTTAGGGGTTGGATTGTCTACCACTAACCTCCCTTGCAAGTATTGAAATTCAAATACAAGTGATGATATTCTAATTTTCCAATTACCCTCTTTGCATCCGGATAAGACTACAAAGGCTTAAACTTCTTTAATGTTATCAATTCCAACCGGATAAGTCTAGAATTAACTACCTAAGAACAAATCCTATTACCGGTTAAGTCTCAATTCATTGTTCCTAGATGCATAAAGCTTTGAGTTTAGATAATCATGCAAGCAAACTAATCCTAGATCTAGGTGATTTTAACTCACAACCTTCACATATACATAGAGGATGCTATCATGCTATCAATGCTCAAGGTTAACTCCTCCCTAAACACTTTTTCATGAGATGACAAACACAATACATTCAAAGTAGTTAAGTTTGAATGAATGCATTCACTTCTTGAATTAGCATATGAAGATGAAAATAACAAATAACTTCAAATGTAAATTAAAATATCAATTCATACAAGTTTGGCTAGGGCTTTCAACCCTAGCCCCAACAAAGTACTCACTCATAGTCATACAAATTGGCATCAAATCTATAAAGTAAATCAAGGTAAATTAAAGAGTTAAAGGAAGAAAGAACTAGTTGAAGCTTGACAAATCAATGGGTAGCTTCTCCTTCATTTTTCTCCTTCAATGCTCCTTGAATCCTCCTTGATGGTGTAATGGATGGATAATGAACTTCTTGATGGTGATGATGAATGGAATGGTGATGAAGATATGATGCTCCTTTGGCTAACTTTGAGTGGTGGTGATGAAGTTTATGGTGGTGGAAGATAGTAGTTGTGGTCGTGATGATGGAGGAGATGGAGTAGATTGGGTATTGTGGGTTTGGATTTTGGGAGGTGGATATGGAGGTTTTGTGAAGGAGATGAAGAGAGAAAGAAGATGTAATGGATGAAGGAATTGGTTATCTATGAGTGTGATGAAGAGATGTTTATATAGAGAAGAAAGAGGAGTATGATAGTGGAAATAATATTTATTCCACTTTCAATGAGATGGAATATGATAGTGGAAGTATGGAGGTGGAGTATGGATATTATGGGTTCACTTTCTGCTCCTTTATTCCTTCAGTTATATCTCCACCAAGAATTCGGAATGGGCCTCTGACTTTTTCATATAAAATGTTCCTCCATGAGTTGAGATCATCCTGGTAAAATTTCAGAGTTAAATTCACTGTGGTTCGGCCGTAAATGCTTCTGAAATACTTACAGGTCAGGTTTTCTAGTTTTCGTTTTTCAGAAAATTGGACTGACTTTTTGTAGGCTTTCCACTCAAAACTAGCTCTGGAACTCTTCATAACAAATTATCCTTGGGATGTCTAGGATGAAACTGAAAAGTTTCAACTCATTCGGAGTTCATTTGGTCAAGCGGCTACCCCTCCTTTCTTGTCTACCTCACTTTCTCCTCTCCATTATTTCCTAACATGATAAGGAAAACATAATAAATATATATAAATAAACACAAAGGTTAAGAAAAATACAAGATTAGGGAAATAATGAAATTGGATTAGTCAACATTAAATTTGGACTTTAGAACAAGTAATTTCCATGTTTTAGGGGACAAATATGTATATGAATTATGATCCAACACACCCCCAAACCTCAGGGGGTAATCTGAAATTAATCCTTATATTAACAAGCTTATTGCAATTTTAGATGGCTTATGTTCAAAAAAGAGTTTGACAACAGCTATGTGGGATTTATGAAGAATGGAGCCAAGTGGTTGGTGAAGAACACTGAAATCCTTCTTTGTATGCAGCTATCTCAAGTAAGTTCAAATTTCCTATCTTTTCAAGTAAGTTCATTCTGTTTCAGTCTTTCCAAGAGTTTGGGTGTGATTTGTTGTAAATTTGGTATAGGTGGCTGGATTTGTAAAATACAATGTGGGTGTTAGCAATTGGTATTTTATTTGCTGTAGCAATTGATTGGCTGTATTAGCTGCTGAAAGCTAAGGCTTGAGGTAGGGAAAGCAAAATTTTCTCTATAGCTTTGATTATGATTTGGTATGTAATTGGTGTGATTGTGTTGGAACGTTTTCCTCTGTGATTTTTAAGTGCAATTTGACAAGCATAGAGTTACACCCCAAACATCTAACCAGATTGTAGATGGTTTAGTTTAGTTTAGTTACTACTTGGGATATGAAAAGCCAAATGGGGTATTAATGCTTCATGCATCCTCTTTGTATTCCCTACTCTCCAATGTAGTAGCTATTCTTTTGGCTTGTAAGCTAGTTCTTTTTGTTGTGTCTCTCTTGTTTACTCTCAAAACAAACCAACTTTAAAATCAAAACTTCATATTGTGGTAAAAACAGTTTTGCTGAATTTTCTGAGAAAGCTGCTGATCTGTTAACTTTGAGCTTTGTGTTGCCCTACTTAGTGATTTCCAAATGTCGTGAAATTTTGATATATTTCTGTTCTACTAGGTGAAAAATGATCTGAAAAGTTTCACCTTATTTCGATATATAATGGATCTTCAGTGATTTTTCTTTCGAGTCTGGTCTGCTTTGGCAAAGTTCCAGAATTTTTAGTGTACCCTCTAATTTTCTTCTGATATTTGAACTTCTATTTGAATCATCTAACCTATGTCTTTATATATATTGAATTAGACATTCCAATAGTTGTTTCAAAATTGATTTCTTGTCAATTGGTTGTAAAATGTATTTTTGGTGGATTTTCTATTTTGATTTTGCTACTAGCTATATTTTTCTGAGACCTGACAGTTCAGTCTATTTGTATCCATCATTTCCCTTATTTCTCGAACTCTGATTAGTTTGAAATTTAAGTATGTCGTACATAAATATGTCAGCTTTCGTTCTGAAAAATTTCAACTTCATTGTTGCACAAATGAATTTTTCTTAAATCCTCAAACCCAAACTGTTCCTGTCTAAATGTTACACTTTAAGTTGTGTCAAATTTGGTCTTTTTCTGAATTTCTTTTCAATAGATCGCTGGGGGAATGAAGCCTATGAATGCTGGGACAAGCAGAGCTAAGGTGAGTCTAGTAATAGAGCCTTTTCCAAAATTGATGATGAATTGTTTGATTTATTGTCTCTGAAAAACTGTGCAGCCAGAAATTGATAGTTTCATTGTTCTATATCCCAAACGGTTTGTTTTGATTCTCTTCCTTTGGTTGAATTTTGTTGTAGAAGGAGTTGAAGTACCTGAAGGTTTTGGGGTTGGCAATGATTTACATAATGATTTTTGTATTGGATCTGTATGAGTACACGAAGAAGAACTTGGGGCCTCTGAGATCGATTGTGTGGACTGTGGAGGTTGCTATGATCAATATTGTTGCTCCAATCTACCGGAGATTCGAAGTTGCTATGATCAATATTGTTGCTCCAATCTACCGGAGATTTGAAGGAGTGCCTGATGATTTCCTTGGTTTACTCGACAAGAAGGTAAATGACTTCTTACACGGGGTTATATAAATGGTAAGAAATTTTGTTTGATTTTCCAGATAAACTATCAGTTGCAGCACTGAAATGATATATATCTGAAATGTATGAAGTAATTAGTAGGCGTTTAGAAAAGAAGAAATGTATGTCAGGCTATCTAGTTAGTTACATGGAGTCTTCATTGTTACCACCTTCTTGTCTATTTGGTTGCCAAGGAAAAAGGAGATAAAATATAAGAATGTAGATAAATGCAGATACTAGATATTAGAGTAAACAATCTAACTAGGCTAAACTTAAATAAGTTATGCTCTGTGGAGTTGGAAGCAGACTTGAACTTTGCACTTTAGCTACATGAGTTCTTACTTATCTTTATCCATGGTGCTTCTACTCCTTGTTTTTCTCATACCCTTCATTTTCTTCCTTTTGATCAAGCAAAATGCTAGAGGAGAGTGGTTGCCTCCTGGTCCTAGGAGGCCACCTGCAACATCTTTATGATGAATTAACCCATTCTGTTCTGCAACATCTTTCTAGGTAATATTTGCCAATCATGTTCTTGCAATTAGGCTTGAGGCCTACTTTAGTAGTCTCCTAAGCCGAAATGGCAAGAGAGGTTTTGAAAACTCATGACCTATTTTTTTCAAGCAGACCAGCCTTGTATGTTGCAAAGAAGCTTAGCTATGGATGTGTCAATCTATCGTTTGCTCCTTATGGTGAATATTGGAGGGAGGTAAGGAAGTTTGTGATCTTGGAACTACTTGGTCCAAAGAAGGTCCAAATGTTTCAGTCTATGAGGGATGAAGATGTTGGAGTTATGATCGACTTAATAGCTCATAAGTGTAATGATATTGTCAATCTCAGTGAAGTGACAGTTACCTTGGCCAACAATGTTTTGTGTTGCTGTGCTTTTGGTAAGAAGTATGATGGGGAAGGTGAAATTGGCATGAGTAGAAGTCATGAGTGATAGGAGCATTTTAATGTGATATTTTAATAGTTAATTCCTCAAATTTTGCTTAGTTAATGCCTTAATTGAATCGATTTTTAATTCAATTTCTATTTTTAGGTACATTGGAGTAGATGAAGGTGAAATGTACTAAAAGATCAATTTTACACATATTCCTACTCCGAGGAGAAACCAAGCCAAGTAAAGAAGAAGGAGCGGCCGCCTGACCAAATGAACTTCAAATGAGCTGAAACCTTCCAGATCCATTCTAGACACCCAAAGGATCATTTCTTATGAAGAGTGCCAGAGCAAAATATGAGTGGAAGACCTTCAAACAATCAGCCCAACTTTCTACAGAAGCAAAACCGGAAAACTGGACCTGTAAGAGGTCCAGCAGCATTTCCAGCCAAACCACATGGATTGAAGCTCTGAAAATTTGTCAGGATTATCTACACTCATAGAGGAACATTTGATATGAAGAAATCAGAGGCCCAATATGAAGTTTTGATGGAGAAATAATTGAAGGAATAAAGGGGCAGAAACTGACCTGAAAACAGTTCAACACCACATATTCATGTTTCCCACCCACATGAAGAAAGCATCTCTTTTTCCTTGGATATATTTTTTCTACAATCTCTTTAATAGATCATCATCACTTCCATGTTGCTGCACCTTCATGCTTTGCTTTCATTTCATCATTTCTCTTTCTTTTCCATATTCTACAAATCACTTTCATACTCCACTTTCATTATTTTTCTTCCACTCATCATTTCACTCTTCTTTTTCTTCCCTATATAAACACCTTCTCCTCTCATTCCAAAACACATTCCTTCATCCATTTCATCTCCTTGTCTCACCATTTCCTCTCCATTTTCCTTAGTCACCATTTTCCTAAACACATTCCTTCATCCATTCCATCTTCTTTGTCTCACCATTTCCTTTCCATTTTCCCACACATCTTCCTTCATCCATCTCATCTTCTTTGTCTCTCCATTTCCTTTCCATTTTCCTTTTCCATTCTCTAGTTCTTAGTTTTGCATTTTCAAGTAAAGAGAAGAAGAAGAAGCCGTGAGGACATAGCCTTCATCGTCCACCTTGAAGACTTGCTTCCAAGATTCAAGATTCCAACGTTCAAGCTCTCCATCTCCATCTCCCCTCACGGTGTAATTCATTCTTTTTCCTTGTAATGATCTTTTGTTTTCCTTGTTTGAATTCATATGAACTTGTTTCTAGTTAACAATAATGTTTAGGGTAAAGTTTAAACCCAACTTCTATGTTTAAATAAAGTTTTCGAATTCCATAATTGTGATTCTAAGTTGCTTATGTGAGTTTGTTCGATTGAATTTGCTTGATAGAAAACTTTTATATGTTTATCTTATTTGGGTCGACACTTATAGGATTTGCATGTAATTGGTGCTAGATTTAGGTAAACGATTCACCTAATAGTTTTGTGAACCTAAATCACAAGTAGTAAAGGCTTTGGACAAAGGTCGAATTCAATTGACGAGGATTGCAAATAGGTGAACTTATTCATAACTAGGTTGTGCACTTAAGTTGATAATCTTTCTCTATGCTTCTTGCATTGAACATGTTTTGATTAGCTAGCTTTCTAGACTATGATTGCATGTTTAATAGGATTAATCTAGGTGCTTTCACTTAGGTTAATTAGTAAAAGAAAGTAAAATATGGGAAATCATTTGCTTCAAATGTTTCACATGATCAACTCCTCTCTCATGACTTAGATGAACAATATTAGGGTTTGAATCAATTTTAATCATATGTTTCGGTTTTTGATCTTTGTTCTCTCACTCCATTTGTATTTTTATGTTTTTGCATTTTAATTATTTTGTTAACTTAGTTTTATTTTTGAAAAAATCAAAAACAAAATCCCCCCTTTTTCGTAAATAATGTTTATACATCTGAATATCTTTGTGAATATTATACTTTGTTTTAATTTTAATTGTTTAATTGTTTGACAATGACAGGTGTACCCTCAATCCCCGGAATAGAACGATCCCTATTTGCTTATACTACTAACGATATTTTCAGGGTTAAATTATGCGCTTGCTTTTAGCGCGTCAATTTTTGGCGCCGTTGCCGGGGATTGAAAAATCACTTGTTAAATTGTATCATTTATTGTATATATTTGTTGTATATAAATTTTTTAAAACTTAGTTTAAATATTATTTATATTATTGAACACGAATTTTAATTGTAGGTTATAAATTGAGAGGAATAGGTGAAGTCTCTTTTATTAATATTGGCCTAAACCCCTTATTGGTACCTAGCTCAGGTCCCTTAAGGTTGAGGGCGGCCTTTATTAACACTTGTTGAACTGTCTTCACACTTATGAACTTTTTCATCTTAGTAAGTATAGCCTATGTGGAATGGTGTCTAGGAAGGGGACAACGTTCATGACGGGTTTTTGAATCCAGAAGTGCTTGGAAATGGGCGTAAACCACAATGTGGGAGTAGCTCATGCTAAAATGGATTTTTCCTCTCGTGTTCGCCCTCCCCCACCTGGCCATTTCAGTAAGGTTGCCCAAACGATTTGAAAGGGAGTTTGTGTCTAGGCGCTATACTTGGGCCGCACGTCCACTTGATTTACCGCTTGGAATTTGATTCGATATCAATAATGTTTATAATAAAAGAAATACTTGTGCATACTCTATACGTGTAAATTATTTTGTTGTTTCACACTTTAAACTTGTAAAAATACTTTTCACGTTTTATACTCACTTGAGTACTTAACTTGTGTCTTATGTACAATATACTTGTTAATTATACTTGTAGTTTGTAATTAATAGTTATACTTGTTTTTATTTTGTATTTCTTTGTTAATTATAGTTACTAACTTTATTTAATGTAGGTACTGTCTGGCTGCAAGACGTAAAATACAAGCGCTACTTGGGAGGCAACCCAATTCAGAATATAATCAGATTTGCTTTCTCTTTCCCTATTTCTTTTTATTTTTCAATTTTCTCTTTAGTTTTTATTTTAGGATTTGTTTTCGTAAATGTCTTCTATCTATGCTTACTTATTTCATTGCATGCTTTTAATTGATTACATTGAGGATAATGCAATATTTAAGTGTGGGGGAAGGGATTTATATATTTGTCTTTCATTTTGAGTCCTATAAATATTTTTGTCTTTCATTTTGAGTCCTATATATATATATATATATTTGTCTTTTATTTTTGAGTCCTATATATATTAAAAAAAAATAATAATAATAATAAAAAAATAAAAATAAAAACTGCATTCATTCAGTCTTATTAAATTCAGCTATTTACAAAATATATATATATATATATAAAATTAAAAAAAAAATTTATACACTATACTAAGCCATGTCTGCATCTCCGTAGGAGTTGAGGCTGAGCTCAAGGGAAATGCCTCGCAAGGACGCTACTGCATCACACCATGAGGACCCTCCTCAGGAGGCTGAAACCAGCAAGAAGGCTGCCACTCGCCCGCACACCGCTCCTCCAAAGGAGTAAATGGAGGTACAAGTCTAGGCTGAAAGACTTTAAACATTAAGCGCTGCATGGGAGGCAACCCATTTCAACTGTAGCTGTGGAGGAGACATCAAACGCAGATTTGCTTTCTTGAACTCTTCCTTTTATTTTATTTTCATGAATTTTAAGTTGTTTTAGGTTTTGTTGTGTTAACTTTCTCTTCTATGCTTGATTTATGCTTTGCATGATTTACATTTGTTTATACATTGAGGACAATGCATGAATTAAGTATAGGGGAAGGATTATTGCTTTATTGTGTTTTTAGTAGTTAGTATATAAAAAAAAAACAAAAAAAGAAAAATAGTTGATGTTGGATTGTGTTTTTATTGTGTTTTTAATTGATGTTGTGATACACTAAGGTATATTGGATTAAACATAGTCTTGAAAAAGGGTAGCTGTTTCAGTCCCATTGCATATCGAGACTCCCTGTTCCCGTACCGAAGTGTTGAAATTAAATTAAATTGTAAAAAAAAAAAAATGTTGGTTTTAGAGTGTTTTTGTGTGTTTGAGTCTTAGGATGCTCCTAACGTTTAGGATGAACATGTCTCTGAATTCATGGCTGAAGGTTTTCACAATCAAAATAGGACTTAATTGAATTCTGTGGTTAATCGACATTGTGATACTTGTATGAAAATTTGAGATAGGATTGTAACTTGGTTCATTAAGCATGCTAGGATTAAGTCTAATTCATTTGACCCGAAGTGAGCTATTGAGCTAAAATACTTTCTTTTCGAGTGCTTAATTGATAATTCCAGAATTTCGTGGCTGTATTTGTAAAACCTCATCATTCTTTGAAAATCCAATGATCATGTGCCATAGATTTTAATGGACTAGAGAATACTAGAACTCGACTGTTGTGACTGTCAAAACTTGTATGCCATAATATGCACTGATCCTGGATAGGATAGAAGGCATTAGGGTAACCACCATAGCCAAACAAGAATGTGTCCCCAATTGTGCCCGTCGTGGGACTCCTTAGAATGAACCCCTTTGAGCCTACATTGAAAACCTTTGTTTCATCACCCTCACTACCCTACCATGAGCTTAGTACAGGATATCTCTACCCTTGTCTTAAGGACTTAGTAGAGCATGACATAGTATGTAGGGGTGACGATGAAAGACAAGTGTGGGGTGGGGAAAATCCAAGAAGAAAAAAAAAAAAAAAATTTTGCCTTGAAAAAAAAGAAAGAAAGAAAGAAAGAAAAGCGGCAAAAGAGAAGAAAAATTGAAAAGAAAACTCTTGGGAAAATGTTGAAGTGTGGTTTTGGACTTGCAAATTTGTAGAAGGCTCAAAGTTGAAAATTATGCCTTTGTCCATTCCCATGTTGGTTAGAGTGAAGGTTTGGCCCAAAACAATGATATTTGGTCTACAAAAATGATGACATAAGGTGGTCCTTATATGCTCTGCTAGGTCCTTAGGATTTTTTTGTATCCTTAATCTTCATTTCGAAAACCCTAGCTTGGCCCCATTACAACCTGTTTTAAGTGCTGACTTGATCCTTGAGATGGGCAGTCTTTGGTTAGTGGAGTCAGTTACGCAGTCGAGCTTATGGTTTAGGTCCATTTGTGCACTTAGTCATTTCATGAGGTCTTTAAAAATTCTTCACAAAATGTGTTTATTGATGAAATATGCAAGCTGTTTGTTGCCTTACAATTTGTTCTCTTGCATATACTTGAGTGTGAAGCTTTTAAGCATAGCCATTTCTGAGAGAAAAATCGAGAGTATGCCCTGTGAGTTTGGATTGGACTTGTTCGAAACATGCTATCATTCACTGTATAACTTAAGTTCTCCATATCTTGCTTAGTCATATGAATGTCACAGGTTTGTGATTTTGATTAAGTGTTTAACGTGAAAGCCATGAGTTTGGAGTCTCTGAGACAACAGTTAGGGCAATAGAGTCATTGTTTTTGTAGAGTCTTTAATTTTCGTTGAGTCTTAGTGTGATTTTGCTAAGGGACTAGCAAAATCTAAGTGTGGGGGAATTTGATAGGAGCATTTTAATGTTATATTTTAATAGTTAATTCCTCACATTTTGCTTAGTTAATGCCTTAATTGAATCGATTTTTAATTCAATTTCTATTTTTAGGTACATTGGAGTAGATGAAGGTGAAATGTACTAAAAGATCAATTTTACACATATTCCTACTCCGAGGAGAAACCAAGCCAAGTAAAGAAGAAGGAGCGGCCGCCTGACCAAATGAACTTCAAATGAGCTGAAACCTTCCAGATCCATTCTAGACACCCAAATGATCATTTCTTATGAAGAGTACTAGAGCAAAATATGAGTGGAAGACCTTCAAACAATCAGCCCAATTTTCTACAGAAGCAAAACCGGAAAACTGGACCTGTAAGAGGTCCAGCAGCATTTCTGGCCCAACCACATGGATTGAAGCTCTGAAAATTTGTCAGGATGATCTACACTCATAGAGGAACATTTGATATGAAGAAATCAGAGGCCCAATATGAAGTTTTGATGGAGAAATAATTGAAGGAATAAAGGGGCAGAAACTGACCTGAAAACAGTTCAACACCACATATTCATGTTTCCCACCCACATGAAGAAAGCATCTCTTTTTCCTTGGATATATTTTTTCTACAATCTCTTTAATAGATCATCATCACTTCCATGTTGCTGCACCTTCATGCTTTGCTTTCATTTCATCATTTCTCTTTCTTTTCCATATTCTACAAATCACTTTCATACTCCACTTTCATTATTTTTCTTCCACTCATCATTTCACTCTTCTTTTTCTTCCCTATATAAACACCTTCTCCTCTCATTCCAAACACATTCCTTCATCCATTTCATCTCCTTGTCTCACCATTTCCTCTCCATTTTCCTTAGTCACCATTTTCCTAAACACATTCCTTCATCCATTCCATCTTCTTTGTCTCACCATTTCCTTTCCATTTTCCCACACATCTTCCTTCATCCATCTCATCTTCTTTGTCTCTCCATTTCCTTTCCATTTTCCTTTTCCATTCTCTAGTTCTTAGTTTTGCATTTTCAAGTAAAGAGAAGAAGAAGAAGCCGTGAGGACATAGCCTTCATCGTCCACCTTGAAGACTTGCTTCCAAGATTCAAGATTCCAACGTTCAAGCTCTCCATCTCCATCTCCCCTCACGGTGTAATTCATTCTTTTTCCTTGTAATGATCTTTTGTTTTCCTTGTTTGAATTCATATGAACTTGTTTCTAGTTAACAATAATGTTTAGGGTAAAGTTTAAACCCAACTTCTATGTTTAAATAAAGTTTTCGAATTCCATAATTGTGATTCTAAGTTGCTTATGTGAGTTTGTTATATTGAATTTGCTTGATAGAACACTTTTATATGTTTATCTTATTTGGGTCGACACTTATAGGATTTGCATGTAATTGGTGCTAGATTTAGGTAAACGATTCACCTAATAGTTTTGTGAACCTAAATCACAAGTAGTAAAGGCTTTGGACAAAGGTCGAATTCAATTGAAGAGGATTGCAAATAGGTGAACTTATTCATAACTAGGTTGTGCACTTAAGTTGATAATCTTTCTCTATGCTTCTTGCATTGAACATGTTTTGATTAGCTAGCTTTCTAGACTATGATTGCATGTTTAATAGGATTAATCTAGGTGCTTTCACTTAGGTTAATTAGTAAAGGAAAGTAAAATATGGGAAATCATTTGCTTCAAATTTTTCACATGATCAACTCCTCTCTCATGACTTAGATGAACAATATTAGGGTTTGAATCAATTTTAATCATATGTTTCGGTTTTTGATCTTTGTTCTCTCACTCCATTTGTATTTTTATGTTTTTGCATTTTAATTATTTTGTTAACTTAGTTTTATTTTCGAAAAAATCAAAAACAAAATCCCCCCTTTTTCGTAAATAATGTTTATACATCTGAATATCTTTGTGAATATTATACTTTGTTTTAATTTTAATTGTTTAATTGTTTGACAATGACAGGTGTACCCTCAATCCCCGGAATAGAACGATCCCTATTTGCTTATACTACTAATGATATTTCAGGGTTAAATTGCGCCCTTGCTTTTTAGCGCATCAATGAGTTGCTTAAAGAGTCGGTGGTCCTTTTGGGAGGACTCTATGTATCAGATTTTCTACCATGGATCAGCTGGATAAACAAGTTCAGTGGTCTTGAACAAAGAGCAGACAAGTGATTTAAGAACTTGGACAATCTCTATAACAAAGTGATAGAGGAACACCTTGATCCTAAAAGGCCTAAAACAGAGAATGAAGATCTCATTGATGTTCTGCTTTGAGTTCAGAAGGATTCGAGTCAAGCAATACTCCTCAAAATTGAACAAATCAAGGGTGTCATCACTGTACGTTCTATTTCGCCTCTTTCTACATGCACCTCAACATGTTTTCTTTTGTTTATTTACTTTTTATATTTCTTTAACATACATGTTCACTTGCCAGAAGTGTAGCATGTTATGTAGCTAGCTAGACTGTCAAACTAGAGTTCTTGACCCTTAATTCTAGTCTAGCTAAACTTCTATCAACATAACATATTAGACATCTAGAAACAATTTACAACTTCATAAATGAAAGATCAATATTTATACAGTGCAATTAGTAATTAAAAAAGGTGAAATCTTTTTGCAGGACATGTTTTTAGCAGCAACTGATACCAGCTCAGCCGTACTGGTATGGACAATGACTGAGCTTATACAGTTATGCAGAACCCTCTGTTGGAAAATTTGGTCGATGGATGCTACATCCGTCACCAGATTTCGTTTCCTACAAAATTCCCCAAATATAATATTTTATTAGTAAATAAATATAATCACATTAATGCCATAATAAACTGAAAATAGAAAATCAACACTTATCTTTTAGATTTGCGAGCCGCCACCAAATGATTACTTCAAAAAGAGTTTAAGGTTGAGGCGTGTAAACACTGCCCGTAAGAGTAGATTTCGCCCCTCGGAGACAATATCTCAGTGTAGCAAGTTTGTGGCGCCCTACCCTCCAGGGTACAACAACCTCGATCCTTATAGGTGTACACTCACAATACTCGGATGGTATCGAACAGCTTGAAACTTTCTTGTGGTAGAATAGATAAATTAAAGGAAACACATGAATACCTTGAGCTCGGAAAGGAAACAAAGGAGGTTGAATTTCTGTTGTGTGTTTTTATCTGGAAAGCTAGGGATTATATATATGGCAGGAATGATCAATGCGATGATAATTTAACAATAGCAATTAAGCTATGTAGCTGATAGGAGCATTTTAATGTGATATTTTAATAGTTAATTCCTCACATTTTGCTTAGTTAATTCCTTAACTGAATCGATTTTTAATTCAATTTCTATTTTTAGGTACATTGGAGTAGATGAAGGTGAAATGAGCGTTAGGTCCATAATTACCTGGAAATGATGGAGAAAAATGGAAATGTACTAAAAGATCAATTTTACACATATTCCTACTCCGGCTAGGAGAAACCAAGCCAAGCAAAGAAGAAGGAGCGGCCGCCTGACCAAATGAACTTCAAATGAGCTGAAACCTTCCAGATCCACTCTAGACACCCAAAGGATCATTTCTTATGAAGAGTGCCAGAGCAAAATATGAGTGGAAGGCCTTCAAACAATCAGCCCAATTTTCTACAGAAGCAAAACCGGAAAACTGGACAGCAGCATTTCCGGCCCAACCACATGGATTGAAGCTCTGAAAATTTGTCAGGATGATCTACACTCATAGAGGAACATTTGATATGAAGAAATCGGAGGCCCAATATGAAGTTTTGATGGAGAAATAATTGAGGGAATAAAGGGGTAGAAACTGACCTGAAAACAGCTCAACACCACATATTCATGTTTCCCACCCACATGAAGAAAGCATTTCTTTTTCCTTGGATACATTTTTGTACTCTAAAAGATCATCATCACTTCCACATTTCTTCACCTTCATGCTTTGCTTTCATCATTACCTCATCTTTTACATATTTTACAAACCACTTTCATACTCCACTTTCATTATTTTTCTTCCACTCATCATTTCACTCTTCTTTTTTCCATATATAACCACCAATTTCTGAATCCATAACACATATTCCTTCATCCATTCCATCTTCTTTGTCTCTCCATTTCCTTTCCATTTTCCCACACATTCCTTCATCCATTTCATCTCCCTGTCTCACCATTTCCTCTCCATCTTCCTTAGTCACACATTCCTTCATCCATCTTATCTTCTTTGTCTCTCCATTTCCTTTCCATTTTCCTTTTCCATTCTCTAGTTCTTAGTTTTGCATTTTCAAGTAAAGAGAAGAAGAAGAAGCCGTGAGGACATAGCCTTCATCGTCCACCTTGAAGACTTGCTTCCAAGATTCAAGATTCCAACGTTCAAGCTCTCCATCTCCATCTCCCCTCACGGTGTAATTCATTCTTTTTCCTTGTAATGATCTTTTGTTTTCCTTGTTTGAATTCATATGAACTTGTTTCTAGTTAACAATAATGTTTAGGGTAAAGTTTAAACCCAACTTCTATGTTTAAATAAAGTTTTCGAATTCCATAATTGTGATTCTAAGTTGCTTATGTGAGTTTGTTATATTGAATTTGCTTGATAGAAAACTTTTATATGTTTATCTTATTTGGGTCGACACTTATAGGATTTGCATGTAATTGGTGCTAGATTTAGGTAAACGATTCACCAAATAGTTTTGTGAACCTAAATCACAAGTAGTAAAGGCTTTGGACAAAGGTCGAATTCAATTGAAGAGGATTGCAAATAGGTGAACTTATTCATAACTAGGTTGTGCACTTAAGTTGATAATCTTTCTCTATGCTTCTTGCATTGAACATGTTTTGATTAGCTAGCTTTCTAGACTATGATTGCATGTTTAATAGGATTAATCTAGGTGCTTTCACTTAGGTTAATTAGTAAAGGAAAGTAAAATATGGGAAATCATTTGCTTCAAATTTTTCACATGATCAACTCCTCTCTCATGACTTAGATGAACAATATTAGGGTTTGAATCAATTTTAATCATATGTTTCGGTTTTTGATCTTTGTTCTCTCACTCCATTTGTATTTTTATGTTTTTGCATTTTAATTATTTTGTTAACTTAGTTTTATTTTCGAAAAAATCAAAAACAAAATCCCCCCTTTTTCGTAAATAATGTTTATACATCTGAATATCTTTGTGAATATTATACTTTGTTTTAATTTTAATTGTTTAATTGTTTGACAATGACAGGTGTACCCTCAATCCCCGGAATAGAACGATCCCTATTTGCTTATACTACTAATGATATTTCAGGGTTAAATTGCGCCCTTGCTTTTTAGCGCATCAATGAGTTGCTTAAAGAGTCGGTGGTCCTTTTGGGAGGACTCTATGTATCAGATTTTCTACCATGGATCAGCTGGATAAACAAGTTCAGTGGTCTTGAACAAAGAGCAGACAAGTGATTTAAGAACTTGGACAATCTCTATAACAAAGTGATAGAGGAACACCTTGATCCTAAAAGGCCTAAAACAGAGAATGAAGATCTCATTGATGTTCTGCTTTGAGTTCAGAAGGATTCGAGTCAAGCAATACTCCTCAAAATTGAACAAATCAAGGGTGTCATCACTGTACGTTCTATTTCGCCTCTTTCTACATGCACCTCAACATGTTTTCTTTTGTTTATTTACTTTTTATATTTCTTTAACATACATGTTCACTTGCCAGAAGTGTAGCATGTTATGTAGCTAGCTAGACTGTCAAACTAGAGTTCTTGACCCTTAATTCTAGTCTAGCTAAACTTCTATCAACATAACATATTAGACATCTAGAAACAATTTACAACTTCATAAATGAAAGATCAATATTTATACAGTGCAATTAGTAATTAAAAAAGGTGAAATCTTTTTGCAGGACATGTTTTTAGCAGCAACTGATACCAGCTCAGCCGTACTGGTATGGACAATGACTGAGCTTATACAGTTATGCAGAACCCTCTGTTGGAAAATTTGGTCGATGGATGCTACATCCGTCACCAGATTTCGTTTCCTACAAAATTCCCCAAATATAATATTTTATTAGTAAATAAATATAATCACATTAATGCCATAATAAACTGAAAATAGAAAATCAACACTTATCTTTTAGATTTGCGAGCCGCCACCAAATGATTACTTCAAAAAGAGTTTAAGGTTGAGGCGTGTAAACACTGCCCGTAAGAGTAGATTTCGCCCCTCGGAGACAATATCTCAGTGTAGCAAGTTTGTGGCGCCCTACCCTCCAGGGTACAACAACCTCGATCCTTATAGGTGTACACTCACAATACTCGGATGGTATCGAACAGCTTGAAACTTTCTTGTGGTAGAATAGATAAATTAAAGGAAACACATGAATACCTTGAGCTCGGAAAGGAAACAAAGGAGGTTGAATTTCTGTTGTGTGTTTTTATCTGGAAAGCTAGGGATTATATATATGGCAGGAATGATCAATGCGATGATAATTTAACAATAGCAATTAAGCTATGTAGCTGATAGGAGCATTTTAATGTGATATTTTAATAGTTAATTCCTCACATTTTGCTTAGTTAATTCCTTAACTGAATCGATTTTTAATTCAATTTCTATTTTTAGGTACATTGGAGTAGATGAAGGTGAAATGAGCGTTAGGTCCATAATTACCTGGAAATGATGGAGAAAAATGGAAATGTACTAAAAGATCAATTTTACACATATTCCTACTCCGGCTAGGAGAAACCAAGCCAAGCAAAGAAGAAGGAGCGGCCGCCTGACCAAATGAACTTCAAATGAGCTGAAACCTTCCAGATCCACTCTAGACACCCAAAGGATCATTTCTTATGAAGAGTGCCAGAGCAAAATATGAGTGGAAGGCCTTCAAACAATCAGCCCAATTTTCTACAGAAGCAAAACCGGAAAACTGGACAGCAGCATTTCCGGCCCAACCACATGGATTGAAGCTCTGAAAATTTGTCAGGATGATCTACACTCATAGAGGAACATTTGATATGAAGAAATCGGAGGCCCAATATGAAGTTTTGATGGAGAAATAATTGAGGGAATAAAGGGGCAGAAACTGACCTGAAAACAGCTCAACACCACATATTCATGTTTCCCACCCACATGAAGAAAGCATTTCTTTTTCCTTGGATACATTTTTGTACTCTAAAAGATCATCATCACTTCCACATTTCTTCACCTTCATGCTTTGCTTTCATCATTACCTCATCTTTTACATATTTTACAAACCACTTTCATACTCCACTTTCATTATTTTTCTTCCACTCATCATTTCACTCTTCTTTTTTCCATATATAACCACCAATTTCTGAATCCATAACACATATTCCTTCATCCATTCCATCTTCTTTGTCTCTCCATTTCCTTTCCATTTTCCCACACATTCCTTCATCCATTTCATCTCCCTGTCTCACCATTTCCTCTCCATCTTCCTTAGTCACACATTCCTTCATCCATCTTATCTTCTTTGTCTCTCCATTTCCTTTCCATTTTCCTTTTCCATTCTCTAGTTCTTAGTTTTGCATTTTCAAGTAAAGAGAAGAAGAAGAAGCCGTGAGGACATAGCCTCCATCGTCCACCTTGAAGACTTGCTTCCAAGATTCAAGATTCCAACGTTCAAGCTCTCCATCTCCATCTCCCCTCACGGTGTAATTCATTCTTTTTCCTTGTAATGATCTTTTGTTTTCCTTGTTTGAATTCATATGAACTTGTTTCTAGTTAACAATAATGTTTAGGGTAAAGTCACTACAACAAAAGTCCTCATTTCCGACGAAAATTTCCGACGGCACGAAATTGCCCTCACAAAAAGACTCCTTTTTCGACCACAAAAAATAGTCGTTGGAAATGTTCTGTCAAAATATATTTTATTTCCGAGGGACAATATGCGGTAGGAAAAGAGTTCCAATTTCGTCAGAAAAACAAAAAAATTGGCGGGACCTTTTGGCGCCAGTATTATTTTCGAGAACATTTTGTGTCGTCGGTAATGGTAGACCTATTTCCGAGAGGCAGTTGACTTTGTCGAAAATGATTTCTTAATTGCGAGGGCAACAAAGTACCCTCGGTAATGAACAAAGTATTTCCGACGGCTAGTGACCCTTGAAAATATTTCTCTAAATTGTATTATTTTTATAAAAATATTATGTCAAAGAGGAGAATTGAACATAGGATCTCTAACTTTCAAAATTAATTTTACCATTTTTCCACAGGTTAATTGATGAGTATATTATTAATTTATTAGAATTGATGCATATAAACAAAACAATTTTATTATATATTGGTTACAAGGTAAGATCGGATAAATCTCATAATATATACATATACATATACATATACATATTATATATATACATATATATATATATATATATATATTATAAGTCTCATAGTTATATATACATAATAGCTATGTGTTTTGAATTTATATATATAAGACTTGATCGATCTATCGATCATGCTAATTGGGAGGTTCCGCCCTAACCCAATATATTATTAGTTACGAAAGTAGATAAGAGATCATCTATGGTAAATCACGATTATGCTAATTTGGAGATTCCGCGCTAACTGGGATGCTAACTAGGAGATTCCGCATATTTAGATAAGAGATCATGCTAACTGGGAGATTTCGCCCTAAAACCCTAAACCTTAATATTAAATCATGATTATGACTACATTAACAATCATCGATTGTACTAGAAACTTGTATAAGTGATCTACTCATGAAGACCTAAAATTGAATAGTGGAGATGTCGATATATGAAATTGAAAAGTGGGTCTCACATGCAAGAGATCTCTTAAAATGGCCAAAGAAAATATCCGTTAGTGGAAGACTCCTACACACAAGCACACAATTCAATTCATTGTTGATCGATCATGTGTGCTTGTCCACGCACACACTATATTATTACACAGTACTATTCATTATCGATCACATACATACTACATATATAGTAAGAATTTCCCTCCACACATATATGAATTTGTATACAGTAGACATTGATCGATCATATACAATTATATAGAATAGCTAGACGAGAAAAAATAGAATACTAGCGAGTACATTTGTTTTTTAAAGGCTAACAAGTACATATTTATATATCAAGAATGTTATGAAATATTTTTCATTGGTCTATCTTATATTATAATAAAGATATTGATCTACATAGTCCGACATATCAATACATATGCATTTATATATAAGTTCCATGAAAATTGATTTAAAAAAAAAAAAAAAAAAAAAACTTCCCTCCTATGGAGTATATTTTCTCCCTCCTATGCATTTATACATACCCTAATAAGGAGTCTTATCTCACCAAAAAAAGGAAAGACTCCTTATTTCTCCTCATGTTTAGTTCAACTAAATAATTAAAAAAATAAAACTTCCTTTGCTACACACTTATTTCTCAAACCCTAAAAACTTATGTTTCTAGCTTCCTCCTCTCTCATACGGCAGTGGGAATTGAAACTGTATCAATCAAATTGGATAGCAGAGGAGAGCAGGCCGATCAATAGTAAGTCATCAACAATGTGGCAGCAATATATATGCTCAAGGTCAACAGAGTTAGGTCAATCAAATTGGATGATCCAATGATTCAGAATTAGAGGATCTCCTAAGGCTTCAGATATATTGATTGCAATTATGTAATTGTAATGCTTGTATGTTTTCTCATATTATTTCTTACACAGTTATTTTTTTTTTTTTTGGGATATGTATAGGGTGAAGTGGAGTGGATCGGAATCGCTGTTGATTCATTCTTTTGGTGCGGTGCGGCAAGCAAAAGCAAAATTAGGTACATATACAACTCTCTCTGTTTTGTTTCTCATTTTGTTTCTAGTTTTTTTTTTTTTTTTTTTCTGTACATTGATATGGGAGTGTCTTCTTTGATTTAAATTTGGTATATATGTTCATACTTTACAGCAGTTTTCTGATTTGTTGACCTAGATAGACAATCTCTTACAACTGTACCAATCCATTAATAATTTGGAAATAGTTTCTTCTAGACAATTTAAATAGACAAATTGATGATTAATACAGAACTGGAATCACTCAAAAATGATATTTCTACATTTAGTTATGAATTTCTGAACTTAAGTGTTAGTAAATTATATTATTTTTAACCTAGGTAAACGTTTACTTAAAACTGTACCAATCCATTAAGAAACTTGAAAAAGTTCCTTCTGGACAATTTAAATAGACAGCTTGAGGATTGATACAGAACTGGAATCACTCAAAAATAATATTTCTACATTTATTTATGAATTTCTGAACTTAAGTGTTAGTAAATTATATTATTTTTAACCTAGGTAAACGTTTACTTAAAACTGTACCAATCCATTAAGAAACTTGAAAAAGTTCCTTCTGGACAATTTAAATAGACAGCTTGAGGATTGATACAAAACTGGAATCACTCAAAAATAATATTTCTACATTTAGTTATGAATTTCTGAACTTAAGTGTTAGTAAATTTTCTTATTTTTAACCTAGGTAAACGTTTACTTAAAACTGTACCAATCCATTAAGAAACGTGAAATAGTTCCCTCTAGACAATTTAAATAGACAGCTTGAGGATTGATAAAGAACTGGAATCACTCAAAAATAATATTTCTACATTTAGTTATGAATTTCTGAACTTAAGTGTTAGTAAATTTTCTTATTTTTAACCTAGGTAAACGTTTACTTAAAACTGTACCAATCCATTAAGAAACGTGAAATAGTTCCTTCTAGACAATTTAAATAGAAAACTTGATGATTGATACAGAACTGGAATCACTCAAAAATAATATTTCTACATTTAGTTATGAATTTCTGAACTTAAGTGTTAGTAAATTTTCTTATTTTTAACCTAGGTAAACGTTTACTTAAAACTGTACCAATCCATTAAGAAACTTGGAATAGTTCCTTCACCAAACTGTATAAATTGGAAGTGAATGCTATATATGACTCTCTAATTATTAATCTAATAGCTTGATCGAAATGGAGTCGAACCTAGCCCAATAGAGTGTTGGAGGAAGTTCCATGTAAGTAAAGCAAAGGAAGGAAAAGAAGAACATTGGAAAAGTGACAAGGTTAAAGAAATTTATGTAAGTTTCTATACTGCATTCGTAAGTCAAATTTTTCCTATTCATATATTATTGTGATGGTTTACATATGATTAAATTTGTATAATTTTATTTGAAGGATGATCTTACTGAAAGAAAGAATAGAGTGGAAGAAGTGTTTGGTGAAGCTGATGATTGGGAAATATATCAGAAAGTGATTGGTGGGCCTAGTCATGGTCGTGTACTTGGTTTAGGTGCTGGGGTGAAACTAAAAGATTACAATTCACCTAACCAAACTTGTAATAAGCCTACATGTTTGGAACAAAAAGAAGATTATGAAAGAGTGAAAGGCCAAGTGGAATCTCTGACAGATAAATTGGACAAGTTGACTCAAATTGTTCAAAGTTTGCTGCCTAATACCTCAGACAATTCTAAAGCAAGAAACTCACATTCTGTGGTACTATTTCTATTTTTCAAATATTTGTATATGTTGCTATTGTTCATGCTATTTACTGCATGTTTTAGCTCTTACTTATTTTGCATTCTAACTTCTGTGTTTTTCTTTTACAATAGGACAATATTGCAACAGATTCAAGTGCACACCATGATGAAGATGGTACTGATGAAGATGGTGATGAAGATGTTGCTGATGAATATGATGCAAACTCTAGTTAAGACTTTTATTAGATATATTGTTAGCTTCCTTGCTTAAGAATGATTATATTATAAAGACCAAATATTGAATATTTATCTTTATCTGAACATGTATGAATGATTAACTATGTTTCTTCTAATGCAATTTTTTTATGAAGATTTAATTGTCTCCTTGCATGTTTAATAAAAAAAATTATCTTGATTCATCTACCTCTTCCAATCAGGTTAATTGACAATTAAATTGAGTGGGAGGAAAAAAAAATTGCTAACAAATTTCGACGAATAAACCTCGTGAAAAACATTTCCGACCACTTTTTCCGACTACAATATCATTCTCGGAAATATTAGACTATATTTTTCCTACAGAAAATATCAATTTCCGAGGAAAATATGACCCTCGAAACTTATTCATTTTCGATGCCAAATAGTAGTCAGAATTAAATATTCTTATCGGAAATAGTTTTTTCCGACCACTACTATTTGTTGGAAATAAGTCCTTGGAAAAAAATGGATTGGCTAGCAACCAATTTTTTCCTACAAGCAACGAATTATTTCCAACAAACATCTTTTGTCGGAAATACTATTTGTCGTCGTTGAGGAGTAACAATTTCCGACCACTGAAAAATTATTTACGACCACATCTGGCTGTCGAAAGTATATCTTTTTCCGAGGGTTGGTCGGAAAAAGACTATTTCCGATGATATTTTTTCCGAGGACCACCGAGGGCACCAAGCTGTCGGAAATAGCTTTTTCCGACGGGGAAAGTGCCTTTTGCGACCAAACACCACCCTTGGAAATGACTATCATTGTTGTAGTGAGTTTAAACCCAACTTCTATGTTTAAATAAAGAATTTCGATTCTTATGTTGTGATTCCAAAGTTGCTTATGTGTGATTGTTCGATTGAATTTGCTTTATAGATATCTTTTGTATTTTAATCTTATGTGGTTCGAAACACTTAGGGTTTTGATATGAATGGTGCTAGATTTAAGAACATGATTCAACTTTTTGTGTTATGAACTTAAATCAAAAGTAGTAAAGGTTTTGGACAAAAATCGAATTCAATTGAAGAGGATTGCAATTAGGTGGACTTTTCCATACTAAGTTGTACACTTGAGTTGATAGCCTTTCTCTATGTGTAATGCGTTAAACATGACATGATTCACTCTTCTTTTTCTTCCATATTTAAACACCTTCTCCTCTCACTCTTAATCACCAATTCCTTCATCCATTCCATCTTCTTTGTCTCTCCATTTCCTTTCCATTTTCCTTTCCATCCTCTAGTCATCTCCATGAGTTCAAGCAAGGCCAAAGGAAGAAGAAGAGAAGCCGTGAGCATCACCATCCATATCCATCCTTGAAGCTTGCTTTCGAGATTCAAGAGCCGACAACGTTTATCATCCATCTCATCTCCATCTCACGGTGTAATCCGATTCTCCTTTGTAACCTTTGCTTTGAATTTCGTTCGTTATGAACTAGTTGACATATGTGTTTGAATAAATATTAATTTCTGGAATTTTATGATTAATTGAGAATTTTCAGATTCATATATTGTGATTCGAGAGTTGCTTATGTGAGTTTGTTTAATTAAATTTGCGTTATAGATAACTTTTGTATTTTAATCTTATGTGGTTGCAAACACGTAGGGTTTTGATATGAATGATGCTAGGTTTAAGAACATGAAATCGACTTTTCGTTTTGTGTAAACTTGAATCAAAGTAGTAAAGGTTTTGTGCAAAGACCGAATTTAATTAAAGAGGATTGCAATTAGGTGGATTTTTCCATACTAAGTTGTACACTTGAGTTGATAGCATTTCTCTGTGTGTAATGCGTTAAACATGACATGATTGACTAGCTTTCTAGGGTTTGATTGCATGTTTAATAGGATTAATCTAGGTGCTTTCGCTTAGGTTAATTAGCATTGAAAAGTAAAAAAAATGGGAATTCATTTGCTTTCGAATGATTCACATGATCAACTCCTCTCTCATGACTTAGATGAACAATATTAGGGTTTGAATCAATTTTAATCATATGTTTCGGTTTTTGATCTTTGTTCTCTCACTCTATTTGTATTTTTATGTTTTTGCATTTTAATTATTTTGTTAACTTAGTTTTATTTTCGAAAGAACCAAAAACAAAATCCCCCCTTTTTCGTTAATAATGTTTATACTTGTGAATATCTTTGTGAATATTATACTTTGTTTTAATTTTAATTGTTTAATTGTTTGACAATGACAGGTGTACCCTCAATCCCCGGAATAGAACGATCACTATTTACCATATACTAACGATGACATTTTACAGGGTTAAATTGCGTGCTGCTTTTAGCGACATCAGTAGCTTATGTAACCGAAAGGAATATTATGACATTGATTAGGAAGAATCAAAACGTCAAAATAGGAATGACATTTAATCTCTGTAACTTATGTGACACAAAGACAACATATATCTTGATATTGATGAGTAAATCAAAACGGAAGAAAGCATGCGACCACTAAATCAAAGCTAAAATATGTTGTTGAAGAATATATGTCATTTGTGTAGTTTTCAGATTACATTCTGACAGGAATATAAATGTGACATCTGAAATACCATGCGACCACTAAATCAAAGCTAAAATATATTGTTGGAGCTACTTAAGAACAACATAATTTAGGAAAAATCTATTGTTATTTTCTCACTCAAACAACAGAAAATTGTGGCCTTACAATGAAAACAAAGACAAAAATATATAAACTTTCGTTGACTCAAAACAAAAACAACGACATATAATTGTATCTTGAACGTATGTATAACAACAAATAACTGCCTTGTGTTAGTAGTTTAACTAACAGTTAACTGTTAGTTATTTACCCACTCAAACAACATAAAATTGTGGCCTTACAATAAAAACAAAGACAAAAATATATAAACTTTCATTGACTCAAAACAAAAACAACAACATATAATTGTATCTTAAATAAATGTACAACAACAAATAATTGCCTTGTGTTGGTAGTTTAAATAACACTTAACTGTTATTGTAAGTCATTACAAACAACAGATAATTGTCATATGAATGCATCTAACATATATATATGTCTTGGGTTTAATCAGACAACAGACGACTTGAAAACCTTATGTCGTCTGAAAAATCAAACGACAGAGGAAATCTGTCATCTGATACCCCTAAGAGACGGCACCGTACTAGACAACATAATTTTTTTTTATTAGACGACAGATCTCCTCTGTCGTCTGATAGCTTTTGTGGCATAGTGCATGGCTATTTATAAAAAAAATTACCAATTTAACAACACACTTGTCATCAATTTGTAATATTGTCTATATACATGTAAATATTGTCCTAAATAGAATAAATACCAAAATATTTACCCCAATACAATCGAGAACTATATTACATAAATAAAAACACATGCTCTATTTGGTATGAAATATGAAGATTTACCACTTGTACAAAACATTTGTCATCAATTTTGTAAAATGGTTCATAAATTGATAGATGTTGTCTTAGACCTTGTAATTACTACAAACATGACATTTATTACAATATTTTTAATCCTTTGTAATAAGTGTTGTCAGAGATGTAATTATTTTCTCATTGAGGAAGATTACACAAGGCACCACCAAATTACACATTCGAGAACTCTATTACGTGAATGAGGACACATGCTCTATTTGTTATGAAATATGAAGATTTACCACTTGTAAATTAATAATGAAAAGTATAATCAGTAAAGTAATTAGTATATTCTTATATACAATTATCACTCATCCTTTAAATTTTGCTAGTATCTTATGTTTTTATTGGTCATTGCGTTCTAATACTTTTATTTTCTTTCTTTGTATGCATGTATTTATTTCTTGGGAGTCTAATATAGTCAATTGCATGAACTTTCCTTCTACTTCTCTAGTTAATTAGCATATGTAATTAAGTTTGGAAATTTTTTGTTTTTGGTTTTTTTTTTTGGGGGGGGGGGGGGGGGGGGGTGTTCAAGCAGAAGAGTAATTCTGCCACTGCTTGTACATAAATATCAAATATTATCTCTACCCATTTTGGTCAACCACGTATTATGTTTCTGATCAAATAAATTATAATGTATCAAATACTATCTCTCCCCATTTTGGTTGGCTTTTTACATAGAAATGGCACCTAAGGCTCTCATTTCCAAACTGCAGTCCTTGACTACTGAATTCTCAAGTTTGAGATTGCTCATCCGAAATTCTCAATCTCATACTTTTGTTGTGAGAATTTGAAAGCTGAAGTCCTTCAGAAGTGAAAGATTGAATACTTTATAATGACAAACCAGATCAATAATAATGTAGTAGTAAATGAACTTTTATGTTGTATAAAGACATGATATTTGGTAAGCTTTTCCTATTTTGACACTTACAACATCCATATGGACTTAGAGCAGAAACATAAACAAAAACTTGAAATGGACACATGTCATCAGGACAGCAAGCTGTCGATCAACAACACTAAGAAGATTAAAAAATGGTCCATATGCAGTAATTTATTTTGAACACAACTATTAGATCATAACAAAATAAACTTTAAAGGACCATACTTGTTTTAAAGGGCACTTAAATTGACATGCATGTCAATTCTTATCATTATGCACCAAAGATGCTGATGTGCGCAAGATATCTACAAATGTTGGAAGCGCATAGAGATATAACGTTAGCTAGAGACTAAAGGAGGAAACCTCCATTATTCTTTTGGCCTTGGAGCTACATTAGTTTCTCTTCTTCAAATTTAAAATTCAAATGAAAAAAAATTATAAATTAGTTCTTCTGTATGCATTAAGTTTAAGGTAGCTAACTAGGGATGACAAAAATCTCCAGCGGGGTGGAACTTCATTGGATACCCGCCCCTAATGGGGGGAGGATTTGTGGACAAATGGGTAATGGGGATGGGGATCCCCAATCCCCGCTATCTAAGATTGGGGATGGGGCGGGGATGGTATTGTAATCCCCATCCCCAAACTCTCCTCAATAATATATACATGTTTTTTTAATTATATATATATTAATTTTTATTTTATAAAATCACAAATATATATATTTACTACTTTGCTTTAATTGTTACACTTTTACAATATAAACGGCATCATATAAACCCTAACTTCATAAACAACAACCCAACCGTTCATATTGTTCTCTCTAACCCAAACTGAATTATGATTTATAAATTTAATCATGTTTTAATTTTATTTGTTGTGGATTTTGATTTTAGAAAAGACAATATGAGAAAAAATTATTTTATTTATTAAATTCTTATTGGGGATTTGGGGCGGGTTTGGAGGACGGGGAATCCCCAATATATTTTTATTGGGGATTGGGGCGGGGATGGGGATGAAGAATGACTCCGGGGATGGGGGATGGTATTGTGATCCCCATCCCTATAGCTAACTGCTGACTAGTTCATTCACAGTTGGAAAATGGAAGATAACAACATGGAAATGGAAGTGATATATAATTCATATTTTGCTCGTTCCAAATGCATTATTTTTATTTTGGCTTTCAAAATTGAAATCTGAAATATTGATTATTTCTAAAAGGTTCTTAATTTAGGTACAAAGATGTACATATGCATGTTAATTAATGTTCAACTGCAAGTTATAGTGACCCCATGCCAATGTACATCAATTTCTCATCACATGTAGTAAGATTATGATGATGTATGACGTGATGTGAGCTACACTAGATATGTTGGAAGCTTAATTAGCCAGGTTTGCATGAGTTAAAGCTGAAGGAGAAAATTAGCTCCAAATATTATATACGCCTGGAGCCATTATCTAGGCACTTATATAAGGGTTTCGAAGTTATATTCATGTTTAAATGAGTTTGTTTTTTGTTACTATTTACACTCTTTTTACATATAATGGATACTAAAACTATTAACATACTGAGTAATAATTGGATGACCAAAATGATAATTTTTCCAATTAGGAATTCTAAATTGCTCATATAACTGTTTCGGAGAATGACTACAAAAACTAGCATAATTAACATTCGCAATAAACAAAAACGGTTGATCTCCATAATTGTGGGTTTGAACCGATTGACATAAGAAACAATCAACCAATTGTTAATCTGAAATAAAGTAATCTATTTGTCCCAATCTAATCAAATTGAGTAGAGCCTCACGGTTCTCAGGTTGATTTAGATAAGCACATATCTGATCCACACTACTAATTAGAATAAAATTTCCTATCAATTCAATAAAACTTCCTCAATAAAAGTTTCAAGAAAATTTCTTATTAGAGAAATTTGTTATGCCTAATCGGTGGGGGGAGGGAGAGAGAGTTTGGAGAGACGCTGGAGATTGGGGATGAAAGCGGGGAGAGTGCTCTTGGCTCGGCTCAAATGACCGGGGTAGGGGGGATTGTTTGGGTGTAGAGTGACGTGAACGGTGGTTTTGTTTAGTGACAATCTTTGAAGTTGACCAATTTTGATCTATAGAAAGATTCGTGAAATTTAGACAAATGATTTGACAAAAAATAAGCTTCATTTGAAATTACATTTGAAACTTCCTTACTTAAATGGAAATTAGCTTCATACCCGTACGATGCACGTATTATTGTTAAAAGGAGGAGATCATGGAAATTTTTTTCTCACCCACTCTCTTTTATGTTAGGGAGCTTCTATTCATACCTCCAAAATTGGCATTTGGACCTTTTTTTCTTTTCTTCAAGTGATAGTTGACTTTGTCAAGTCATGTCAAATTAAGGTATGAAATCAATAAATGGTCATCCTCATGCCATTTTTTTTCCTTTTGTTTTTGTTATGGTCTAATCCTTACCAAGCAGCGGAGAAATCAATAGACCAGTTCCTTACTTTGCAGTTCCTTGAGTCAATTTCGGATATGCAATATTCTCTAACCAAAACACCAACAAACCACTTTCTCTTAAAATCATACTCATCCATTCAAGCGTATTGTTCTCATCGAGCAAATATATGAAACGAGGGAATTTTAGGAAGTTGAAGAAATGAACTGCTCTTGGCCTCTAAAGATGCATATGCCTACAAAATACAACAATAAGAATAGGGGGGGGGGGGGAGCTATCAATTGAAAGTTTTTTTTTTTTTTTTTTTAAGCTTAGTTGTATCAAGAGGAAAATAATATTGTGAAATGTTTAAAAATTGATGGAGGTCTAACTACTGATTTTGGAGGTATTTTTTATTGATTTTATTGGATGATGGGTATTATGGAAAAATTAGGGAGGTATAAATAGCATATTGGTTATTTGTACAAGTAAGTTGGACTTCTATTAAGTGGGGAGGTCTAAATACCAATTTTGGAGTTATGAATAGAAGCTCCCTTTATGTTATTTTTTTTTTTTAGTTTATCATAATAACCCTTTCAGATAATTTTATTATGTGAATTTTTTTTTCTAAAAAATATTTTAGGTATTTCAAAATTTGGTGAAGCATTTGACAATAAAATTTTTGCTTTGTTTAAGAAAACCTGAATTGGGAGAGAATTAAGTCTTGCTTTCATTGATAATAGGGGTCTCTTTATATAGAGGATTACAAGACATAGAATTAGAATTGTACAAGGAAAGATAATCGTACAACTAATTGGATATCTATGAATATCTCTAATTCAAAACCCTATTACAACTAGGTCAAGTAACCTAGGGTTTGGGCCTGACACATATTCTGGATTTACTTGAACACTCTTCCTTGTGTCGCCCAAATGTGGTGCTCATCTAGTTGCCTCATTAAAAATCTTGCCGAGTAACAAAAACCCTGTGGGACAAAAATAACATCGGTTGAAGGGGAAAAAGAGCACAATATACCCTTTACGTTTCAAGACCATACATGTAGACATCTCCCCTTTATGACAACGGTCATGGGAGTTTGGATAACTTCTGCAAACGATGCTACCATCATGTTTCTCGAAAGTGGAATTTAGGCAATGACTTAGTGAGCAAGTTTGCCACACTGTCCTCAGATCGAACCTAGTTCGCTTTGTTCTTGAGGAGTGTCTGTTCTTGCTGATTATGCTTGGTGTTGTAACATTTGATGTAGCTTTACTTCATTTGTTCAAAACAAGCAACATCATTCTAAATGCTTGTACGCTCATCTGTGGTAGACTTTAAACCACAATTGTTCAAACATGCGTAATTATGGATTCAATCCATATACATTCACGAATTGCTTTGTGAAGAGAAATAATCTCTGCATTGTTCAAAAATATAGTGACTATGGTCTATTCTGTATACCTCCAAGATATCGCGGTCTTTACCCAATGTGAACATTTAACCAGTTTGGGAATGACCTTTGTGTGGGTCAGAGAGATACCTAACATCAGCAAAACCTTCCAAAACACTTATGTCATTTTGGGATGGGGAACGAGAATGTAGGCCAGCATTTGGTGGAGTTTCTGGTGTGTAATGGGTCCGAATCCACTTTGTAGGGATAGAACAAACCCATATCAATCGTACATCTCAAGTACCGAAAGATATCTTTTACACCAATCCAATGGCGTCGCGTTGGCGCAAAGCTATATGTAGCTCACAAGTTCATTGCAAATGAGATGTTCGGTCTTGTGCATTGAGCAAAGTACAATACTGCGCCTATTGTAATTAAGTAAGGCACTTTTGCCTCTAGCACATCTTCATCATCATCCTTCGGACGAAGAGGATTCTTTTCAGGATCAAGACTACAGACGATCATGGGGGTGCTTGAAGGATTGACCTTGTCAAAATGCCTAAGCATCTATCAACATGATGCTCAAGTTCCAAACCGAAACACAATTGTGTTCTCCCAAAATCCTTCATCTCAAACTCGAATTTTAAGTGTTCAGCGGTTTCCCTTAACTCTTTAAGGACTTTCAATGAAGATCATGTCCAACATGAACTGCGATAAAATCCGAAAGTTGTTATTGAAACGCGCGGGCATATCCTTTCTCAATCAAGTAGTCACTTTAGTGAGCGTTTCAGCCTTATTGCAAACGCGCTCAGTGGTCTAGAGCCACTTGACTTGGGTAAATGAAGTTCACCGTGAACCTTCATTTATATTCTGTATCTAGATCTCTATAGAGATACGTAGTGACCACATTTGTAAGCTGCATGATCAGTCATTCGGAAACTGCCAAACTGACAGGGTAATGGAGTGCAGTGACATCCATTACGAGAGAATATGTCTCATTGTAGTCGATTCCAAGACGTTTTGTGAGAATCCTTGCGCCATAAGGCGAGATTACCATATATTTTTCTCACCACGCTTTCTAACGAAGACCCATTAGTCAACATGTTTTATGTTAGGAGGTGTTGGCATCACTGGCTCGAAAACCTTCCTCTTCGTCAGAGAATCCATCTTAACCTGGATCACATCTTTCCATTTAGGCCAAATTTATCTATGTTGGCATTCATTCATCAACGGAGCGTAGTTCGATATCATCAGACTGAACAAACTCATGCGCAACGAAATACGCGACTATATCATCAATTATGATGGAGTTTCTATCCCACGTCTCATGTACACTAGTGGCTTCTCTTTTCTGGCTTTAACCATTTGCTTGGCTTAACGTGATGAATCTTTAATGCGAGTACTTTGTGGTGTTCTGCATTGATCTTTCCAATTGAGTATAGACTTGATCTTACGAAAACCTTATGTAACTGATTTGCAAATGCTTTCAAGTCTCATCCATAGGTGTCATGCATGTGGGCTGCGGTTGAAACGGATCATGTTCCCAATCTCAACTGCACTAACTGCTACCCAACAAAGAGAAATGAGATCTCCGGTTTTGTTCTTGGATGGTGTTTAAGATTCACAATTAAATCCAGATAAGATTTGACCCATTATTTCGTTTTCATTTTCTGTTAACTTTTAGTTCTCTACTTTAATTGTGATTCTATTTATGATTAGATTGTGTTTGATAGTGGACAGAGTGATTATGTTTGTGGGACGTTTCATTTTCTTTAATTTTCGGACTCCTTAGCAGTTATCGTGCTGGAAGGGCACATCCCTCACTTTCTCCCCTCTCAGCCAAGTTCTCTTCCCTAATTTCAGGGGAGATGGTGTCTACATCTGTAGACAGTGCTTTACTATGTGTTGTTCCAAGTTTCTTTGTTATTTTGTTTTTTCTCTACTTGCCGTTATTATGGCAACAAGTGCCACAGTGGATGCCACAAAAGATCATTTAGAATTTGGGATTGTTTTCAATTCAATTGAGATCAAATCAAGAAGAAGATGCTTCACTCCAAGGATGATACCTTAAAGATGGGTGACATGTCCCAATGGGTTTTACCTGAATAAGGTTTAATGAGGCCACCCATAGAATAGGTTTGAGAAGAAGTGAGGATATTTTGCCACTCTTCCCGCTGGTCTTATACTTTTGCAATTGTTGCAGACAGCCGGCTTAGTTAGTAGGTAACTGCTTATGTCATGTCTTTTGCCTTAGGTTGCGTGTACTTATTTTCCTTTGTATTGTCTCTTGAACTTTTTTTATTTTTATTTTTTTGAGAATGGTCTCTTGAACTTAATAAATGTTCAATTCAATTCTTAAAAAAAAAAAAGGGTTGTTACTTGACAACATATCGAAATGTTAAAATTTGAGCCTATTTCTGAGATATGTTGTATAGTGGAGGATTGTAAAGCCTATTTGAGCTCACTTTTCTCCTTTACTCTACGATCTATTTATCGTGAAGCAAATGGTGTGGTCCATAAATTAGCGCATCTTGCTAGTGTTGAGTGGTTAGATGATTATTGGTTAGAGGAGACTCCTGTGATAATCCAGGATGTTCTCTACGAGGATTCATGTATTAGTACTCGAGGTTCAGGTTATATGTCCCCCATGCAGTATAATTATCTTTTAAATAATAATAATAATAATAACAGGCGTGGGACTGAGTCTCCCAGTTATGTTGGGTTCCAAATCCCTTTAAAAAAAAAAAAAAAAATTTGAGCCTAAAAATTTGACTAGTGAAATTTAAAGCAATGCTGAAGGTCTCAGACGCTCCTCTTTCTATCGATCTTTGTTTGGGAAAGGCCCAGTGATGAATCTACCCTGCCTGGGATCAACCTATATACGAGTGTAAGCGACTAGCCAACCAGTCTTGCTTTGAGTTCTTCTTCCAATTTCCGGCCAATCTCTGCAAGTGTAAGTCTCTATTTGATTTGCTGTTCCATTCGATACAAGATTTTAGGGTTCCTAGTTCAATTTAGGGATTATCCCCAGTATTCCTACTGTTAAATTCATCTAATTTGCTCTGATTTGTTAAGCTTCTATGCATTTCTTGCCTCTGTTGTTTGGTCTCCCAAAGATTAATAGATGATGCGATGTAAAGTTGATGTCTTTTAATGTTTTGGAATTGGGATAAACAAAATCAGGAATCAGTTGATGTTGAATTAGCTTATTGCTCACTTTCTCCATTTCTAAGTATTAATGCTGAAAGCCTGGAACCCAGAACCATGATTCAGTGATTACAGAGTTTGAAGCTCTAGGACTTTTAGGGTTATATATATTGCATTCCACTTTTATTTGTCTAGTTTTCTCTTTAGGATTATATATACGACTCCGGGGTAATGTTCACTACATCCCCACTGACTAGGTGTATCTTTCTTTGAAATTGATAAAATTCTCTCGCCTTCAATTCATTTTACTAAGAAGTTTTAGCCCCACCCAGGTTTTCATTCCTGGATCAACCACTGGACAAAGCCAATGGCTATTATTTGCAGCAACATTTCCCTTAGCCGTGTATTAACAACGCTCGTGCTTATGACAATTCTAGCGGCTGAGAAACGGGTGTGCATCCGGATCCCAGATCAGATCACTGAAACTACAAGGCTAGGGATCCACCCAACGACCAGCCCGCCTTTGAAATGAGCAGTTTTTGCTCTGGGTAGCTTTTGGAGGTCCAAAGCTGTGTTCGGGTGCTTGAATGGGGTTCTTCAGGCCACTGTTGGTTATGCTGGTGGATCCAAAACCAATCCTGAGTACAGAAGTTTGGGTGATCATGCCGAGTCTGTGCAGGTGGTCTCCCTTCTTCTTTTAATTGATTAATTTTGTTTTCCCCTTTTCTACATTCACTTGTGAATTTAAGCTTGTATCAGATAGCATTCATACGTCAAATGGGGAATTTTATCTGGATGGTTCTAAGAATTCAACCAAATAGGATCACTTATTCGATCTTGTGCAAAATATGACCTCCCTATTTTTTCATCTTTTTTAATATGACGTCAAAGTGTAGGTGGGCTACAGATTAATTGTAGTATAACTTTTCACCTCCTTTCATTTCATATAATTTATTGGTAAATAGCTGGCTTTTATAAAATTGCTATCTTTATGTTTGAATGTTTCAGTGACTGTTATAGTTGTGTATGTTCTGTAATTGATTTGCAGGTGGTATATGATGAAAGGCTAATCAGCTTCAGGCAACTTTTGGAGGTTTTCTGGTCTAGTCATGATTATAGACAAGTATTTGGGCAAGGTCCTGATGTGGGTAATCAATACAGGTAAAAGCTTGACTGACAACACATAACATATTCATCCTTGCATAATATCAACTCATCACCACTAGTTATGTAAACAGATCTATCATTTTTACGAATGGAACTGAAGAGTCTAGATTGGCTTCTGTAAGCAAAGGGAGAGAGCAGACTAAGTCAAAGAGCAGCATTGTCACTACTCAAATCCAACCACTTGGAACATTTTATCCTGCTGAGCCTGAGCATCAGGTACAAAAGTTCCTATCCTTTTCTGCTCAGACTCTAGTCTTAAGGAGGGAATTTTCAGTCTGATAATTTATTTTAAACATTTCTTACATCATCAACGTAGGTCCTGAAAGTGGACTTAAATTTTTGACCTCCCTTTTTCAAGCTGCTGCTATATCAGCTGAAGGGTTAATGCATCTGCACAGACAAATGAATGTGCCAAATTATCTGGTCTTGTATGTTTTGTGTTGGAAACTAATAGTCTCATGGATGAGTGTAGTATCTGGAAATGAATTCTTTGCTATAAAGTTGGGTTGCTTACTCATTCATCTTTTTTTTTTATTTACAAGTCAGATCTACCTTTTCTACTTGGTAATTCCAAAATTGTTGAATGACAGACGGATTCATTTTAATATGCAGAAGTTTGAGCTGAAGCGCAGGCCATTCCTTCTTCAACTAATGGGAAACCTGCCTGAAGAGGAACTTGAGAGGTCACATTTGGCAGCGAAACTGAATAGCTATGCCGCAGAGCTTTGCCCTCCAAATATTCAGAAGAAGATTGATGTAAAGATCAACGAGATTATTAAAAAAGATGGCCAATTTTGAGTGACTTGTAGATGGCCTTTGCAGTAGAGTTTTAGGTCTCGCATTTGTACGCCATTTATATGCCTGGTCAAGCTGGTTTTCCGAGAACGCCCATCTGTAGAATAGGCAATCCAATTCATCAGTGCTCTTTGCCCAGTCTGGCTCGTCATTATGTATGCATCTAGAAATCTCCGATTGCATAAAGTACGATGATCATTCAGTGTCTTCTAACTCGTATAAATTTATTCATTTTTCTCTACACTGATTGTTGTTTCTTTTAATGCCATGGCTAAATGAATATACTGAAGCTCTATTGGTCTCATTCTGTTATTTGTGGTGGTCGGTGTTAGACTGTTTGCTTTATCCTCAACAAAGCTTCATTGGTTTCAGCCAAAGGACAAGAAAACAAAGCTTTATTGGTCTTAATCTGTTGTATATTGATCTCAGATGCCTAAATGACAGGAAAAAAACAAAAGTTGAAAATGTGGCCGGGGAATTAATTAATTACTATATTTAAATGGTTTTTATTTGAAAAGGAATATAATCACAATTTTATTGATAATTAAACTAGTCTCCTGCATGTGCAATGCATGTTTGATTGGTGAAGTTACTTCAATTGTCACCTATTTCTTTCGAAAAAAAATAAAATTGCATTTATGTTTTTCTGCTTTTTATTTACTGGACCAAAAATTACTATTGAGGCTTTCACCAAAATAGGGATTGTCCTAACTATTTAAATAGTACTTTTGGTAAAATAAATAAATAAAAAGCAGAAAAATATAATTGCAATTAATACTTCAAAATCACCAGTAAAGATGATTACTGATATAAGACATCAGAAGCAGTCCACATGATACTTCAGAATTCAGATCAAATTTATTATTAGCCATAACATCAGAATTCTGAAATGCACAGAATAAAACTTCATAGGAAATCCAAAGTTCCAAATCACAACCATAAAATTCCCATAATAAATGTTATCAAAAGAAGTGTTCAAATCCATCTAGTTAGCCAATTTTGCTTCATACACTATGAATGGCTAGTCATTGGCAATAACAAAAGAAAGCAACAATCCATATATTACTGATAAACTTGGATGCTCAAAAATCAACAAGTTTCACTTCCAACTGATCAACCGGTCCTCAGGATGACATGAACTCCACTGTCTGTATCCACAATTTCACTTATCTCCCCAACCTTGAGAGAGAATGTTGCCTCCTCAAAAGGCTTCTGCATCTGGCTGCGGCCAAAAGGGCCTGCAACAAAAGTTTACCATACATTTATCAGCGCTATCCATTTATATGAGATGAGGAACTGTTGCCAAGAAATAAAAATCATGGAAATATATGCTTGTTCTGGGGACTAATGCTTCTGGCTTGTTAAAACAATTAAGACAATTGATAACTTATGAGACTCACAACAATTGATGAATAGAGAAGACCATTATGTCGTCTAGATATTACAGAATTCAGAAATATATTGTATTATACAAATAAGAAATTCAAAACTGGTTACCTTTAATATCTCATCAAGTAAAAGTTTTAAGTCCTAAATAAAAGCCACAATGGACAGTTTTCAGTAATTTTTTAACATTTTGTGACTTATTTTAATGTTAGGCACAAGGTTTGGGGATGGAAAGAAGGCAGAGGTGTAAGGGAATCATGAAAGCCACAAACCCAAATGAAATGCGCATTATTTTTCTTCACTTAACTTGGATTTCAAATGCAATGCATGGCTAATTTTTAACTATGAATTTGGCCACAGACTCATAATGGTGCAAAAGCCCGCTTTACTTCTTCAACCTGAAATAGCTTGCAACTCATCGGATACACAAGTTTTCGGAGGAATCATTCGGAACTATAGTCATATATAGAACCAAATACTCCCAATATGCAGCCAAACCTCCAAATGCATAGCACTAAATGACTAAAACCCACTAAGACCACGTCCCATAGCTAATATTTTCATCTTCTACTAGGTACGTATCTGTAACTTCTTCGAAGTTGATTACTTTGTGCAATTTTGATCAATTTCTGGGTGGATTGAATTCTGAGGATTTGGTATTTGTGGGTTTTTAGTGGTCATTGATGCTTGGTTTAGATCATGCATTTGGTTTAAAAGCTGAACATTAGTCCCCCAAGATTAGAATGCAATAACTCATGGTCCAAAGAGTTGACAAGGTGTACATATGGCCATTGATGACGATGATGAGATCAACTTATTTCTTCTGTAATAGGGGGTTGTGGGTCAGGGGAATTTGAATCTCATGCATTGAATTGGAGTTCTTGTGATATCCAAGTTTTAAATGACATTTGGCAATGATATCTTAAGCCTATAATAATGGGAGGGTGAACTTCACTTTGAAGCTTTAGTGCCATTTACATGTTTTGATAGTTCTTATCGTCACCTACTACTCTGCAAACTTGTTTGCTGCTTGTAGATGATGGCATCTATGAAATTCTGATGTTATGATATAGATGACTGTCATGATCCCCATTTGGTGTACATTTTGTAGACTCACATGTTGTTTCTTCCAGTATTGATATATACCTATGAATAGTCTAATGTACCACTGTTGATGCTGATCACATGTTCAAAACTTGAAACTAATGTCTTTCCTTCCTATTTCCTAACTATTCTGTATTTCAAGTCTTTCATTTGAAAACTTTTGGTTTATAACATATTCACATAGTTTCAACTTTCAGCCCAACTCTTTCGAAATTGTGGCTGAACCAGGTCTCCATCCTAGTTCATTTACCCACACTACCATGAAATTTAAACCTCTGAGTGGAAGTTCATTTGCTTATCCTAGTGTTTGCCAGCTGTTGTAGTGATGTTCTTTTAACGAGCTATTTAGATAGACAAATTTTTTGCAATCATATTATACTAAGAAATGTTCAATTGATGTAGCTGGGCCAGCGAGGAAAATGGACAAATAACGAGGCGGCAGCTGTATAGTCCCTGATGATGATTGTGAGACTCATTTGTACTAGTCTCCAATGCTTTTCGGACAGTTTTGTATGAATTTTCCTTAATTGAGCAGTGTGAGTGAGGGGAATTCGAATCTGGTGCATTGAAGTAGAATTGCTAACATATGTATGATTACTGAATCCCAGTTGTAGACAATAGTTAATGGATGGCACTGCATGAGATGGATTGAAGGCATGGCAAAACATGGCATTTATGTATTATGTTTTTTGTTGGCGAGAAACTAATAGGTAGGTTATCATAAAATTCAAACGGTTAAATGGTTTAGCCAATTAAATGGGAAACCCCTTTTTTGCACGTAAGGTTTAAAATTTCAGTTTTGATCAAAGGAGTTGTATTTTCAATATCTGAAAATTTTGACGCCTCGATTGAAATTTTGATATATTTTAGTTAATATTGGTCTATAAATATTAATTTCTAAGTCAAATGATTAAAGATTGGAAATGTTCCTAACTGGACCGGGAAACATTTTGGCTAGAGAAATCTCGAAAATTAAAGTTTGGTTTTTTTGTTGTTCTTCCACATTTTGGAGTTTCCTAGTCAAACTTGAAAAACTCACCATCAGAAAAGATTCCTGAATGATTAGGAAAACTCCAATAGTTGATGCATTGTTTGTATTAGCTTGAATAGGATGTAGAAGACAATGATGTAGGCCAGTTTGGCGGCGTCTATGTACAAACCGGCACTAACTCTCTAAGAACCAATGAAAAATATGAATACCTTAAAACGGGGTATGGGGACCCTCGCACCCGACCCGCAATAAATGAGGCATTTTAACGTCCCCTGCACTTTGCTAAATATAACCCGCCCCTGCAGCCAGCAATGCCAAATGCCCGGAAGCTCCTAGGAGTCTAGGACAACCAAAACTAAACCAAAAGTGAAAGCGGAAAGGGCTGAAAGGGGGAGCTTCCCTTTTCAAGTAGCAGGAGTCTTTAAATGGTGACCTTGATTCGTCATCGCATCAGCTACGATGTTAGCCTTCTGGGGGATGAACTCAAAGACAAAGTGCTCAAAGTTGTTAGATAAGTTAACGATATCTCTGTGGGTTCCTATCGTTAGGCGGTTTTTATTTTTTAATTTTATTTTTATTTTTATATCATATATATATATAAAGACTTAAAAGAGTTTCTCTTGACTAGAATTTCTATTTCATTTAATCATATGTAGTTGATTGGTGGGCGATTTTGGTAAGTCACCGTAGAACAGTTGGTTAGAAACTCAAAAAGGTGTATCAGAAGATAAAAAGAAACCCATATATCAACGGACTTAAGTTCAGTTCCTCTTTTTCTCTGTCCTCTTCCCAGATCGAGAACTCTTCCATTTGCTTCGAAGTGGAAAAGGAGAAGAAACGTCTTGTAGAACCTCTGACAAAAGCGCCCAAACCCACCTATATTCACCGCCTTGATATTCCGCCCAGCCGCCCAACACCACCGATTAGCCATTAGTCGAGTGGGAGGCTCACCTCCCAGCGTATTTGTATTTGTATGCTGGCTTCTTCAGCTGTGTTGAGAAGGCAACACTTGGTGATAAGGTGTCTTGGAGTTGGAGGTTACAGTCATCATAACATTAACACTAATCAGAAACCAATGCAAGGAGTTAGATTCAGTAGTGGAGCAGCTTCTTTGGAGGCTGATGCTGAGAATGTTCTGAGAGCAATCACACCGACCCTTGATCCAAATAGGCACAAGGGTCAGGCTGGTAAGCTCTCTCAATTTGCTAATGATGTCATTTCTTTAGCTTCGTATACAACCCGTTTTGCTGATATAGATGTAAATATATACCATATATATATATATATATATATATATTGTATGTGGGTGTTTTTACATTGATATGTTTAACAACTGAACATTAAGGTAATCAGCATCCTTCACCGTTGTGATGTTCATTGTGGGACTGGCCCTATTGGTTTCTTGTTCCGATTTTAATTGCTTTATCAGAGTTGAATTGGTTAGTGTGAGCGTTTGGGTGACTGCAGGGCAGCTGTAGTCTACGTTTAGTTTCTTTGGGTGTTTTGTTTGCATCAATTAAGTGTCCGCAGTGTTGTTCCTTCGAGTCTCTGGTGTCTTTTCCTTGTTGTTTGTGGACTTGTCCACTTTTATTTTATCATTCTGTTCATAACTAATTTTTTTTAAGAAAAAGTGTGATCCTGCAATATAATCATGTTGAATTGCTTGTCGTGTTTGGTTCATCAATGTTCTCGATCTATTCAATGTCTCTCATGTGTTTGTACTGAAGAAAGGAGCAAATCTGCTAATATTTCCTCTCTGTTCTGGTCAGGAAATATAGCTGTTATTGGTGGGTGCCGTGAGTACACTGGTGCTCCATATTTTGCTGCTATCTCAGCATTAAAAATTGTAAGTGCCATGCTGTTATTTTTCATTTCTAAATATTAGCCAGATTCAATCAAAAATGTTGCTAATAGACTGAAATGGTAAACAATAAGTATTTTCTTCACTTGGTAAGTTTGATAAACGAAAGCATATCCTTTTCATCTCAGGGTGCGGATCTGTCCCATGTTTTCTGTACAAGAGATGCTGCTTCAGTTATAAAAAGCTACAGTCCTGAGTTGATCGTACACCCAATTTTAGAAGAGTCATACAATGTTAGGTGATTTAGTTTTCAATACAAATTCATATGCTTGTAACAATCAAAATATAAGTCCTTATCATCTAGTGAGCTGCTAATTTTTGTAAGCCGATTTTCAGGGATGAGGACAAGAGCTTTATCTTAGAAAACGTTCTTGGTGAAGTTGATAAGTGGATGGAAAGATTTGATTGTCTTGTAATTGGTCCGGGCCTTGGAAGGGACCCATTTCTTCTGGTTAGCTTCTGTTGATTTAATTACTTGAGGAGCTGTTGTAGGCTACTTTAGTGTTTAATCATGCACATAATGTACACCATATTCATTTCTAACTATGTCATTGTAACCCAGGATTGTGTTAGCAAAATCATAAAGCATGCAAGACAGTCCAATGTTCCAATTGTCATAGATGGGGTATGTAATCACAAGTGCTTATATCATACTTGAGATCCTGCAATAAATGATTGTGTTTTCTTTTCTTAGTTTCACCACACATGTTCTTGCTATGAAACTTTCGGTTAATGTCAGCATCAAATTTGCCAGGATGGACTCTTTCTTATTACAAACTGGCTTGATCTTGTAAGTGGATATCACTTGGCTGTCCTGACTCCAAATGTAAATGAATACAAGCGACTTGTACAAAAAGTTTTGAGTTGTGAAGTAAATGATGAAGATGCACGTGAGCAATTGCTATCTCTTGCAAAAAGGTAAATATCTATTTCAAGATTCTTTTGTATTATGTTTTAGCAGTTGACAACTGTTTGTATTGTATTATATAATTCAGTTACATTATTGGAATATATTTGGTTGATAAGGCACTAATGGTGTTTTATAATTCTCTAGCACCTCCACTAAGTTTCAGAAACAGTTTTAAATTCTCATACATGCACTTATGCAATATGTATTTGTATTAGCATTCTTACATACAGTACTGTTGGTCAGGCATTTTTAGGGTCGTCAACCATCTTGGTGATTGTTCAGATTGGGAATTGGATGAAGCTTTGTTGAATACCATGCATGAGCAATCCTTCTTAATGATTTTGTGAAATACACTTCACACTTAAGGCTAATGCTTTATGATGTATTTTGTCCTATACTCCAAAATATACATAGTTTGCTTGTTGCATTTGTATGCTTTTATTTCATAATAATAATAATCTTATGGTACTTATTTAACTGTTGAACCTGTATCTGTCAGGATTGGTGGTGTCACTATACTTAGGAAAGGAAAAGCTGACCTCATTAGTGATGGTGAGACAGGTGCGTAACAAATATGCCTATATGTTTTGTGCTGTTTAGGTACTTCATGAAGCCTTTTGCTTTAATAACATTACTATTCCTTGAAACATATTTTTCCATATGTGACCACATCTCCTCTGAGAAGGTAGGTAAGCATCTTACAAATTTATGCTAGTGGGAGTCATTTCCTGTGTCACACCTTGTCAACTCTTTGGACCATGAGTTATTGCATTCTAATCTTGGGGGACTAATGTTCAGCTTTTAAACCAAATGCATGATCTAAACCTTTTCATTTATAATATAATTTCTCCCAATTCAAGACACTGTCAATTTGTGTCAATCAAGTGAAACGAAGCAAAGATGACTTGTCAAAGATCCTGAGAGCCATATTACACTTGTAGTTTTCACACAAAAGGGTTTCAATTATCTGATGTACAAGTTCTGGAAGTCACTTGGTTTCTGTTTTTGACACACTGTTAACTAAATTCAAGGCTTTTTGCCTCCTCTTGATCTTGGAAATCCCTATTGTGTTCTCAAATAAGGAAGCCTGAAATGCTTAGTTCTAAGATTTTATTCTTTATTCAGTTGAATCAGTGAGCATATATGGTTCTCCTCGAAGATGTGGTGGACAGGGAGATATACTTTCTGGAAGGCAAGTTTTTGTTTCCGAGTTTCAGATGTTTTTTTGTGAATGGCTTCTTTTTGTATGTGTTAACTGGTAACTGAAGTTCTATCTACAATCCTTCAATTGTTTCTCTCCAAGAATGCATTACCCAAACATCCATGTGCATGTGTGGGTATGGGTGAGCGAGAGATGGAATACTGCAAAATTCACTATGTCTCCTAGTCCTGGTTACCTTTTTAAAATTCATGTACATGTGTGTTGAAGTGATTGTTACCAACTGATGATTTGTCTTTAAAACTCAGATCTTGAAAATTTACTGAATTCTATATTCTGTTGCATTAACTGATACTTTATATTTGAATCTAACATGTTTTTGTTGCTCCAGCGTTGCTGTATTTCTTTCATGGGCCCGTCAAATTGTCACAGATGAGAATCTGAGTATCAGGTTACACGGTCTAAACATGTTAAACTTTTGGTTCCTTGTAGTTTTACCCCATGTTTGACAACTACTTGTGCCAATTTGTGTATTTGCAGTTCCCGAAACCCCACAATGTTGGGTTGCATTGCTGGCTCCACTTTAATGAGGAAGGCTGCATCCCTCGCTTTTGAGAATAAGAAAAGGTCAACTCTTACTACTGACATCATAGAATGCTTGGGAAGAAGGTAAAGGCTGCTGCCCATAAAAAAGAGTAATCTTGATATACGAATTTAGAGTTAAGTTGGAGATTCTTCTCTCTTGTGCAGTTTGCAGGATATTTGTCCGGTTCCCTGACGCTGTTAATCTTCTGCTGATAGAGTTGCATGTACTGACATTCAGAGACCCTCAATTTCACTCGCTTCGGTTGACCAGAATCACATTTCCTTGGTTTCCTTCAAACCCTTTCCAAACTTAAAACTTTTTTTTTCTTCCTCTTTTTCTTGTTTTTGGTGAAAACAACTTCTCTTGTATATAGACTGTTTTGCTTATTATGACATTATCAGGATGAATATTTCATTGGCCTCTAAATCTCTGCGAAGGAAATGATGTTAGCCATAAGCCTCTGTTATCATGATCATGAAGCATGTATATCAACAGGTTTTAACAGATTTCTGTGATATAGTATATCTTCTTATAGTGAAACTGCTCAAGTAATCCACAGGTTTTAACAGATTTGACGAAAACAAGAAAAGCCCTGCAGCGTGCTCGATTTCCTACCAATTTGTCATTTCGCAAGTGAAATGATGAACAAGTAGCAAATTTAAGCAGAAAGGATGGTATCAAATTCAAACCTGTGATTTATGTAGAAGGTGAAACCATCCAAAATTCAAAACCAGACCTTTACAGAAACTTTTCATGCTGCATTAAGTAATAACAAGCCCGTTGCACTAAATGACCAAACCACACATTTCCAGAACAACTTGATTTAGCACTTTTGAGTAACTAGGGCGGTTGGTGACTACCCTCGGATTTGTCACACACTACGAAGTATATACAGTTTGATATACGTACAAGCTTCTCTAAGGTTTCACATTATTTGTGTCCGATTGAACGGAAACTTCTTTATATACAAGTCTATACATAATTACATACTATTAGACTTGTCCGCAGAGAATCTTAAAATCCTTTAGCCCCAAACTTCAGTTCTTGATCTCTCATTCTCTAATTTGCTACCAACACCGAAATCCCCCATTCTCTCTTCAAAGAAATCAATCAAGACCAAGAGAAAGGTGAAGAGAAAAAATAGTAAGAGTTGTTAAAATGTTCATCCAAAAGTCAATAAGAAATCAATCAAGACCAAGAGAAAGCTGAAGAGAAAAAATAAAAAAGCTGCAAAGTTTAGTGCAACAAGGTTATATGTGTGTGGTATCACTTCGAGAAATAATCAGAAATTTAAGAAGCCGAAATTCAAAGCTGTAGTCTTGTAGATGGAAGGTAGGGTCAGGTAGACACAAAGTTAGACCAAAATGAAAGTATCGCATAACTAATCTTGCTTCTTCCTTTTTTTGAGAAAATAAGAGCAAGTTCACCGAGCCTCCTTTTGCCCGGGCTCCACGTCATATCATGACCCAGGTCAGGAAAAAGTCCAAAATGTTGCTTCCACCGGGCTTGGGGCAAGGCAATAGTAATTGACCCAGGACAGGAGCTCAGGCAACATGGTGACTGAGCCCATGACCCAGGCCTCCACGTGGCACAAACAGAAGAGAGGGGGACAGACGCGCCTGCAGATGGGTTGAGCCCCAGTTTCTTGTCCTGTAGCGGAAATGCGGCAGCTCGCGCGTGGAAGTCCAGAAACTGTTGGCTAGTGGCAGTGGATATGTGATGTGGCAACGAGCCATTGGGTGCTTTGAAAATTTAAATGCAACGGTCCACAGATCTGGACCGTTGGTTCTAATTATATGAAGGATCTGATGGTTTGTAACTAAGGACATATACACCATTCGGCGCAGTGAAAAAAAAAATTATTACACTATAACAATGTAACAGGTAAGGAAAAAAAAATTTATCATACTATAACAATGTAACTGTAAAAGTAAAAATGGATTGGAATTGGTCTACTCATTTCATTTCATAACCCCTTTATATAGGGAGAGAATTACAATGGAAAGAACAATTACAATAATGACATTAACCACTGATTGGTTCGTAATCCATGCTGATTGATGTTAATCGGTAATTGCTTGATTCCCTCTCCGTCAATCACTTTGACGAAGGCACACAATATGTTTTTCCTTTAACACTTCCCCTTGTGCCAAGTCAAAGATGAAATGGTGCATGAGTTGTTGCCTCACTAAAAACCTTGCCAAGTAACAATAAAAACCCTGTGGGACAAAAATACACCTTGGTCGAAGGAAAAGAGCACAACGCACATTTTACATTTGAGTATGACATGTGTGTGTTAGACTCCCCCTGACGTCTACACCCCCCTGATACTTACATTAATCTAGGGAGCTTGGAAAGTCTTCGCATTCCTATGCTTTTCACATGTTTCTCAAATGTGTCCTTAGGCAATGATTTGGTGAACAAATCTGCCACATTCTCCTCAGACCTTACTTGATTCATTTGAATCTTGAGGAGAGTCTGTTGTTGCTGATTGTAGGACAACTTTGGCGATATGTGTTTTGCGTTATCACCCTTAATATAACCTAGCTTCATCTGTTCGATGCATGCAAGCTACATTGTGTTTGTTAATGCAAGTAGGCTCTTTAGTGGTAGAACTCAAACCACTAGTCCCTCGAATATGTGCAATGATAGTTCTTAACCATACACACTTAAGAACCGCCTCATGTAGAACAGTGATCTCTGAGTGGTTCGAGGAGGTAGCCACAAAATTTTGCTTGGTTGATCTCCAAGATATCGCTGTGTTCCCATTGGTAAATACATAACCAGTTTGGGAACGATATGTGGGTCAGATACGTATCCAGTATCAGTAAAACCGACCAAAACGTCATTTGGCGTTTTAGTGTAGTGAGTGGCATTTTCGCCATCAACATTTCCTTTAGGGATTGCAGTTCCATCTGCGGTCCCTCTTGTCTCTTTGTAGGGAAAGAACAGTCCCAAGTCAATGGTTCCTTTTAGGTATCGAAAATGTTCTTGATACCATTCCAGTGACGCTGCGTTGGCGCTGAGCTAAATCTAGCTAACAAGTTCACTGAGAATGCAATGTCTGGTCGAGTAAATTGGACTAAGTACAATAATGCGCCTATTGCACTTAGATAGGGAATTTCAGCTCCTAATACTTGTTCGTCATCTTCCTTTGGACGAAATGGATCTTTCCTTGCATCCAAACTTCGACCGATCATGGGAGTGCTAGCAGGATGTGCTTTGTCCATGTCATATCGCCTGACTTTTGGACATATGCAGACTGGTGGATTAATATTCCACAAACTCGGTGTTCTAGTTCAAGACCTAGATAGAATCGAGTTTTCCCAAGATCCTTTATCTCAAATTCGGATTTCAAGTAGCTCGCGGTTTCTCTTATTTCATCAAGAGTACCAGTTATGACATATACTACTACAATTTGCAAATCCGGAACTTGTTTTCTTTATGAATACGCAGGGGCATAATTCATCGTTCTTATATCCCTTCCCAATCAAGTAGTCACTTAGACGGGTATACCACATCCGTCTGGATTGTTTCAATCCGTAAAGTGAGCGTTTCAACTTAATTGCAAACGCACTCTGTGGTTTAGAGTCACTTGACTTGGGTAATGTAATGCCATCAGGCACTTTTCATATATATCTCTGAATCTAGATCCCCATAGAGATATGCAGTAACCACATCCATGAGCTGCATTTCCAGTCCTTCGGAAATTACTAAGCTAATTAAGTAGCAGAACGTTATAACGTCCATTACGAGAGAGTATGTCTTCTCGTAGTCAATTCCAGGGCGTTGTGAGAAACCTTGTGCCACAAGGCGAGCCTTGTACCTCAGGACTTCATTCTTCTCATTACGCTTTCTGACAAAGACTCATTTATGTCCTACAGGCTTTACACTTGGTGGGGTTAGCACTACCTGACCAAATACCTGTCTCTTTGTCAGAGAATCTAATTCTACCTTGATTGATTCTTTCCATTTAGGCCAATCTGCTCTTTGTTGACATTTTTCAACAGAGCGTGGTTCGATATCATCGTGCTCTATGATTCCTTGAGCAACAGTATATATCATCAATGTGTATGGAAGATCTTTCTATCAACTCATACGTACTCTCGTAATCCTTTGAGATTTCTTTGTTCTCTGGAATCATTTCAAACATCGGAGCGTCCTCCAGTATTGATTCATGGACATAACTATAATCAGAGACAATCTCATGAGAGGGATTCTATACATTGATGATTGGTTTGTGCCTTACTCACCCTCTTCTTCCTTGGGGAGCCACGGCCTCAACCACACCTCCACTAAGTGCGGTTGCAGTGCCTCTATCTGCGGCACCGTGCCCCTTGTTGGGGACTTCTAACCTTGCAGGCACATTTGCAGCTGGTATATGTGATCTCGTCACTTTTGCGATATCAGTAAACGCATCAGGCATCGAATCTGCTACGTTCTGAAGATCGATTATTCTTTTCACTTCACTTTCACTTTGTGAAGTGCGGGGATCAAAATGAGACAGAGTGGGGACAAACCACGACAATTCCTGTCGTTCCCTTGGAAAATCCTTTTTCCTATCTCCCCCTAACGACGGGAAGACTGTCTCATCAAAGTGACAATCCGCAAATCTAGCGGTAGAGAGATCGCCTGTCAAGGGTTCCAAATAGCGGATAATTGTTGGGGATTCGTATCCAACATAAATACTTAATCGTCTCTGAGGACCCATTGTTGTGCGCTGTGGGGGCGCAATAGGCACATATACTGCTCAACCAATATGCGTAAGTGTGAAATGTCAGGCTCATATCCAGTTACCAACTGGTACGCAGAAAATGGTTGGCTAGCAGTGGGTCTGAAACGAATAAGTAAAGCTGCGTGCATATTGCATAACCCCATGCAGATATAGGCAGGTTGGTGCGCATAACCAATGCCCTAGCCACCATCTGTAGCCTTTTGATGGTGGCTTCTGCGAGACCATTTTGTGTATGCACATGGGGTACAGGATGCTCTACATCGATCCAAATAGATATGCAATAATCATCAAATGCTTTTGATGTAAACTCTCCAGCATTATCAAGCCTTATAGACTTGATAGGGTGATCAGGGTGGTGAGCCCTTAAACGTATAATCTGTGCTAGGAGTATTGCAGCATTTCTTGTGGACAATAAAACGACATGTGACCAGATTGTCGAAGCATCCACCAGAACCATAAAGTACTTGAATGGTCCGCATTCTGGATGGATAGGTCCACAGACATCTCTTTGTATCCTTTGTAAGAATGGAATGTTTTGTTTTGTATTTTAGCATAGGAAGGTCTCGATCCTGTTTTTGCTAAAAGCAGGCTTTGCAAACGAGTGATGTGCCTTTGAAATAGTCAATGAGGCATAATGGGAGGGAGGTAGTGCTTCTGGTACTTCAGAAAGCAATGACTGCATTTGAGCAATCCTAAACCGACACCTTGCAGTGTGGCGGATTTTTCTCCCATTTTCACTCGAAAGAAGGGATGTCCGTGTGAGTTCTTGAAAAATACGGATCATCATGTCATGACCTCGGTGCCATAGGCGGTCATGCAAAAGCCTGTATGAGTCAGTGTCCCACATTTCATTGTTGGTGACAATATAGGATTCAATGATCCAATCGTAGTGAGGTACAGTCCACTAGATTGACTCATAAGTTTCTCTAAGATGTGTTTCCTTCCACAGTCATTAGATGTAATATCAAGGTATTCAGTTCCATTCTCACGGTTGTTTTTACTGATAATCGTTGGCACAAATAACTTTGAAATTAACAAGGTTCGATTAGCTCTTGGTGCATATAGAGCGTCTGTGACTTGAAATGTTGTGCCATTAGGCAACAAAAATTTGGCAGTTCCTCGCCATTTTATTAGTTTTGATAATCCAATCATCGTAGTCACAGAGGAATTATAGGCTATTGTTCAATGAATAATTGCCTATTTCTTAATATTGTGTGGGTAGTCCCACTATCATCTAAGCACTCAAGTTCTCCTCCATTCATTCCTACAAATAAATGGGAGGTATTTAGAAAATATAACTCATATTCTTTAGAGTATTTCTATTTGCGTAGAATGGTATTCTTTTCATTCTAATAATTTTTCTCTAGATGTATTGCTTTACATCTTTATAGTGCTATGTCGAACCATGTAAATATGTGTATAGAAAATAAATTTGAATAAATTCAGTGCTTCAGAATAAAATTCAAATTTATTAATAAGCCAACGATAATCAAATCAAGGTCTTGTTCAGAAATCTTATTCATCAATCCATGATTGAAAATAAACTTTAAGACCAAACAATAGTCTAATTAAAAATGAGGCATTATGCCTTCACAACTGTCTTTGGAAAATAAAATGAATAAAGCAGATCAGTCAAGATTGAGAGCATCCATTGACTTAGCAAGTTCCTCTTTGCCATTGAGTCTGCAACTGTAAGGTTGACGTCTAGGTCATGACCTCCTTCTTCCATATAGTGAGCCACTTGTTCTTTAGACTCTCTATACCTCTTGTAATTGGCTGCTACTCTGTTGTTTGCTTGGCAGTTCTTGTACCAATGCCCAATGAATCCACACCTATAGCATGGTTCATTGTCAACTCTTTCCTTTGGCATCTTGTTTCCATGATCCCCATGTCCCTTTCCACGTGGTGCATTGTTGCCACGTGGGTAGGGATCAGCACGTCTAAACCCCCTTGCATTGGATTATTTCCACCTTTCATTTTTCCATAATTAGCCTCGGGAATTTTCTTTGTCCCAGTGGGCCTGGCATTGTTATTCAAGAGAATCTTATTTTGTCTCTCAGCCACTTGCAGTAGGCTTATCAACTTATTGAAGGTTGTGATTCTTTTGTTGTCATAATCCAACTGATACTGGTTCGCTAGTATAAAAGCTGAATTAGGAAAGGTGGTAAGAGTCTTGTAGATCATATCATCTTCTGTGATTTCCCTTCCACAGAAATTGAGACGTGCCTTTAAGCGCAACATGTCCTTGTTGAAGTCATTGACCTTTTTATAGTCAAGCAAGCGGATTCCATTCCACTGAACCGCCAGTCCTGGGATCAAAGTATCGTGAATGTTCCCAAAACGTCATTTAAGGGCATCCCACAGTGCTTTGGGTGTCTTCAACTGAAGGTACTCCCAGCGTAGGCTAGGATCAATATGTCGCCTCAGAAAAATTAAGGCATCTGCTTTCACCTTATTAGATAGTTCATCATCTTTGGGATCAGTAATGGTGGCAGTGTAGTCTTTTGCCACAAAGGCAGTTTCCATATCGGAAACCCAACGATGGTACTCAAGTCCTTCTGAGTCCAAAATGTCAAACTCAGGTCGAGTTGGATCAGCCATCTACATAAAACAAGAGGGAAGATATAAATTACGCAGTCATAAAGACATCCACGTGTATTATTTTCCAAAAAAAATATGAATTAGATTTCAAGACCAAGATTCGTAATGGTCACATTTTTTTTCGATGCTATGTGACAATACTTTATCACAGTAAGTATGTATTTATAATGCGCATGAACTTTCATTATCATGGCAATACGCAATTCTTTTTGTATAGCATTCTAAACAAGTAAGAATCATAGCACGTAATAAATAAAAAATCGTAGCATATATTAAAATAAATTACATGGCATGCTCAAAGTTCACAAATATACAACAAATTATATACTACAGATAATCATAGCAAATTATATAATAATAGCAAGAATGTATCATGCATAAATTAAAATGTAAACAATAGTAAAATACAAAGCATGTGTAGACATAATTTATATAAGCGTAAATAAAATAAAAACATGCTCAAAATTTCATAAATAATATATAACAATTTATATAGATATATATGGCATGCTCAAAAATCAAATATATAATCATGACTTAAAAATAATTGTATAAAGCATATATGACAAAGCATGCTTAAAATGATTAATATAATCTAACTAAACATGCTCGAGAATTTTATAATAAAAGCGTATATAATAAAATCTAAAACATGCTTAAAAAATAGAAAAGATAAATCAAATTCACATGCTTGGTTAAAAAAATAAATAAATAAAACATACTTGATTTCTATAAAACAATCCTAGCGCACGCGCGTGTTGATGTAGGCGTGCGTAGCGATGTTTTTGTGCTTGAGAAAAACTGGGCCACTTCCTCTTTTTCAGTAATGGGCCTTGTTTTTTTTTTCTTCTTTTTTTTTTTTTTTTTTTTTTTGGACTGTGCTGCAAACCTAATTTTTCTTTTTTTTCTTGTCCGGGCCCCAGGACCTCAGGCTTTTTTTTTTTTTTTTTTTTTTTTTTTTTTTTTTTTTCTTTTAGGCCGCAGGGCCTGTTTTTTTTTTTTTTTTTGTTTCTGGGCCGCACAATTTTTTCTTTTCTTGGCCTGCAGATTTTTTTTTTTTTTGGATTGCACCGGGTCCTTTTCTTTGGGCAGGGTCACGTTTGGTTTCCCTTTTTTTTCTCTTTTTTTTTTTTTTTCTCTTTCTTTCTCTTTTTCTTTCTTTTCTCTCTGCTATTTCCTTCTGGTTTGCAGATTGGTGCTATCGATCTGGCCCTCTGGTTTGCAGGTGCCTCTTCTTCTGGGTGCAGCAGCTGGGATCGGTGCACGGGGCTGGGCTGGACTGGAGACCGACGCAGCAGCGTCGTTGCAGATGCGAGGGAGGAGGCCCGGATTGGATCTGCAGGCGCGCATGTGCTGCACGGACGGAGGCGCGCTGGGATCGGTGCTGCGCTGGGGTTGCTGCAGGCGTGCGCGAGGCCGTGTAGACTAGGCTGGAGGCTGGGTGTGTGTGGTGGAGGAAAAAACAGCTGGAGAGGGAGACGAAGGCGCTGTGGCAGGCGGGTTGTGCAGTGGAGGCGGGCTGCTGCAAGACGGTCTGCGACTGGGCTGCAGACGGGGATGCAAGGGTGCTGCTAGGCGAGGCTAGGCTGATGAACAACGATGAATCCGATCTGGGTCTGATGGCCGTGGAGGCTGCTGCACGAAAATTTTATTTTATTTTATTTTTTTGATCGGCGGCATAAAAGAAAAATTTTTCTTCTTTAGGGTTTGAGTTTTTTTCTTGGCTATTTGCTCTGAGCGTGCTAATAACGTGTAAAAGTAAAAATGGATTGGAATTGGTCTACTCATTTCATTTTATAACCCCTTTATATAGGGAGAGAATTACAATGGAAAGAACAATTACAATAATGACATTAACCACTGATTGGTTCGTAATCCATGCTGATTGATGTTAATCGGTAATTGCTTGATTCCCTCTCCGTCAATCACTTTGACGAAGGCACACAATATGTTTTTCCTTTAACAGTAACAGGTATTTTAAATAATTGTATGTGATAAAAGTGTCGGTGGACATAACTCATAAAATTTTATTTGGTTGTATTTCTAAAATGTTCATCAATACTTTTTATTTACATCATACATTTCTCATTTACACTAAAAAAATTAATAAAATATTCGATGAACAGTAACTGACTGGTGACCCTGACCCAACGGGTGGAAGCAAAGATCCAGTGGCAGTGAATAGTTTCCTGCCCCGGTGACCGTGACCTGGTGACTCAACGGGTGAACTTGCTCTAAACCATCTATTAATAACCAAACATGTTATATATCATCGGATCCAACGAGAGGGAACAACATGAGCTAAAAAAGCTCAACCCCAACCCAACTTAACCTATAACCAGATCTATGTATAACGATACAACCCCGCCACCAGCATTAAGATGAACTGTTTCCACCCGTTCAGACACAGTATCCCAAAATAACCAGACCACGTGTAAGGGTGATTTACCATCACGCTGATAACCAGAAAGCACCGACAAACGACTAGAAACACCAAAACTACCAAGACACCAAACAAAGACAACGACACTACCTAGAAACACCCAAACCCACGCTCACAAGAGGAGAGACTTATTTAAACAGTACAACAAAAACCAAACAAGGAAAAACTAAGCAAATTGAAAGCAAAAGACCACAAGAGAGACCCAAGAACAAAGGCCTGGCCCAAACACTACCTCCAGCAACAGCAAGCGCAGCAAGCAAACTAATCCCGCAGTCAACGAGCCCTATCACCACCATGATGCGGCCGGCGATCCCCAGCGCCACCAAAATAAGCCACCGCGCCGAAGCCTTCCGTCACAGCATCGCCTTGTCATGCCATAGCCAGCCCCAACACCAGGTAGACGGTCACAAAACGAACCCAGACCAAAGCGAAGACAGATCCCATTCGAGATCTCCACTGCCTCGCTCTGATCTGAATCGCCACAGCCACAACCCACGCAGGATCGATGACGCCAGAAACCACCACCGGAAAGCCGAAGATCGTCACTGCTCCACACTGTGTCTGCCCCGGATCCTGATCGAGAACAATCCGTACCGCCCGAAACTGGAGAAAAATCCACCCTCCCTGGACCACACCGATGCCCTAAAGGCCCACAACAACTCTGAATCATCAATCCTCTCCCAGGCCAGAACACAGCGGCAGCCGGCAGGGAACGCCGACCATGTTCGGCCGGGAGAGAAACACACACCGTTGGGTTTTTTTCTTTTTTCCTAGGAGCGTGAGGCGCTTTCTTGAAGAAAGAAGAAGTTGTGTTTCTTATTCATTGTATAATGGGTTTAAGAGGCTAGCACGTGCACAAGTAGTACCCTAATGATGGGACTAACGAGTTTTCACTAATGATGGGACTACCAAACGTAATGTATTTATGAGGGGTTGGACACAACAAGCTTGTACACATGTTTCTTGTCAAATCATCATTCATGATGAACTATCATTTAGTCACATAGAAAAAGAAGGCGTTAAGAGGATTTTTTTTACTTTTTTTTTTATTAAGCGATATTAGTCCTTCTGTAATGGTCTTCACGCGAGGCGCTCTGAAAATGACCATGAGCAGTCGTTTTAAATTTATTTGATACAATGAATGTTATATTTGCTCTCTGTGCTACCATCTACAATCACTCTCACCATTCTTACAACTTTAGACAGCAACAAACATGAGGATAAATCTTGTGTGTTATTAACCAAAAGTTAACAACAGATCTGCGTGATTTCAATCGCCCAGATAATTACTATACTGTTTTAATTCCATTGTGGAAACATTTCAGTTTACCATCTCTGACAATGGAAATTATGAATCACACGCTTTCAACTCTAAACAACCTGTTTGGAAACATTGTAGATTGGCTTTTCAACTATGATAACAGTTCCCATTCTTAGATAATTACTAGGTACAATTATCACATTACTTTGAGAAATTATCACATTCCTTCTGAAAGGTATGCTTGATCTAATTTCCAGACACATGAGTAGCATATGGAGTACATGTCACCAAGTTTTACAGATCATCCACGAGCAAAAAACAATTGTAATCAGGATTGATAAAATTTTCTTGTAAAAAGTAAAAGCAACAGGGCATTACGGTGAACATAACAGAGCAGAAAGATAAAGTGCAACATGTAACACCAACACTTATGTCCACAGTAACCCACTGGTCATGCAACTCAAATGTTCTGGAGAATCAAGACTCGGTAAAGCCTTCACAAAAGAGTTCACTTGAACCAATCATAGATACAATACTACGATACAATTTATAGACTACCACCACGTAGTGCAAGCACTAGATGAAAGACAGAGCCACCCTCAATGTTGTAGTCTTTAGCAGTTTTGTCATCTCCAAGCTGCTTGCCAGCATAAATCAGCCTGCAGAGATTTAAAACTCATTAGTGCTGATCTCTTAAAAATTGGCCAGTACCATAAACACGTGAAGCTATCAACTAAGACAAGAATAATAAAGCAGCAATCATGCTGCTTATTAAGATTTTATTCTAGCAAGTCTTCTTAAGCAATTAAAATCAAATGCAGGTGAGATCCCAAAACAGTTGTCAAGTTAATGTGCATATACATCAATTATATGGTAACCAAGATATGGGGAACCTAATAGTCCCAAACAGGAATTGAAACAAAGTCAACCACAACTCGACCAACCTTCAGTGGTCAAGATAATCTTGGCCACTGAACAGATCTAGTTCTGCGGAAAACCACGAGACCTTCTGAAGTAAAGAATGAGCCAATGTTGATACAACTTCCTATAGTGGTGAAAAACAACCAAACACTAATCAATGCATTGCTCATTGCCACATTTGCAACCAAATCTCTAGAACAGATCAATCATATTTCTCCTTTTTCAATTCATAGAAACACAATAGGCAGCAAAGCATAAACAATGTTATATTTCCAGGATGATATAAGGCATGAAAATTAACTAAACTAAGAGTTCAGTTTAAAAACATTTAATGCATACTGAAGCTAGATAAAAGTACAAAACCAGACATAACTCAAATTCAAGTAACTTATTACTTTCGATAGATTGAATATGAGAAGAAAGAGAAACAAGTACCTTTGTTGCACCGGAGGAATTCCCTCTTTCTCCTCAACCCTCTCCTTGATTCAGTCAATGGTGTCAGTCGGTTCAATATCAATCTCAATTTCTTTCTCGGTAAGAGCCTTCACCTTAATCATAGTTCCTCCCCTCAGCCTCAAAACCAGGTGAAGAGTTGACTCATTTTGGATGTTATAATCTGCAAGAGTTCTGCCATCTTCCAATTGCTTACCGGCAAAAATCAATCTCTGCTGATCAGGAGGGATGCGTTCCTTATCTTGAAAACAAGGGTATATTACATGGCTGCATATAAAGGAAAATGTAAATTAAGGATAATTTTAAGGAAACAACAGATATCAGAGAGGCCAAAAACCATGTTTGATCATAAAATTTCACATTATACATCTACTGCTTTCGTCATGATAAGTAGTTCTTCGATAACACTAAGGTTTTTTGCCATCATGTATATCAATCAGTTTACTGTTCCGAGTTGCTACTACACAAACCTGATCATTAATCAAATACTTGTACAACAACCGAATTGCTGAACAATGTGAAACACTGTGTGCACCAATTGGACAGCACATACAGAAAACTAATGACATAAAGGTTTAACCATACAATTAGAAATGAAAAATCAACGATAACTCTTTAAGCCATGGGAAAGGGAAAATCATTGATTGACAATCTAGTCTATATCCCTTCAATCTGCAAAAGGCCCAATTTCTGCAAATAAATCAGAGATTTCCTTTAACAATAACAATAAACCTGAACAATCAAATAGACAGGCCAATAGCTAAATTCAGAAACCCTAAACCTAGCTATCAAATTCTTCCAAGACCAACTTCTCTTCACAACACCCAGAAATCATTCAGTCCCGGAGAAAAACACACCCAAAAAAAATAAAAAAAATAAAAACAAAGACTGAGATAACTACAAACCCATCTGATAAAAAAAAAAAAAAAACTGAAAAAGGCATCTTATAAAACCGCCTTTCTCAAACTTACAAAGCAATGGTGACTTACCTTGAATCAATGGCTAGCATTCTTGCAAGCTGATTCCTTGAGTTTCCAGGATTAGAAAGTTGAACTTGTGTCACAGGAAAAAACCTACACAAACATTTATATGTGTGATAAGAATAAGCAGCAGAGATGCAAGAAAATGAGATTAATAGGTAAGCATGTGGTTAGGTCCATTTGCATATAATCGGGACACTGCAAATGCTAATAATTTAAGTTCATGAAGAAGTAACTATACAAAAATTGAACAAAGCAAGAAAATGCATATATACCTGTGCATTTCATTTCAGAAAGAGAGAACCAATTATCACCAACTCTATCGATTTCTCCTGAAATGTCAAGAATCACATATCAGATCATCTCTGTTTCTAATTCCACTAAAATCAGAACTTAAACAAGAACCGCGGGGGGGGGGAACCTTGCCAAAAATGACGTCGTGGGAGACGTCGTGGGAGTTGGGGAAGCGGATGTGACCGTAGAGGACCTGGAGAGTGACGGTGCCACGGAGGAGGCACTTGGAGAGGTAGTGAGAGCTCTGGAGTTGGCGGAGGAGCACTCTTCCTCGGAGACCGCCATTGACGATGACTGTCTAAGGGCTTTGATCATTGAGTAAGAACATACATACATATAAAACTAGAAGAAACACCAACGTACAAACTTGTAGTTCCTAACTTCCTATTCGTTTCTTGCAGAGAATTATCTCAAATAATAATTCTAACTAGGGAAAATTTTGGTAAGTGAACCTGAACTATGGACCACTACGAATTTCAGTACATAAAATTCAAAAACATAAACTTTGGTACATTAAATTAAAAGCCTGACTCAATATACATACACGACGTCATTGACGGCGTTAGTTTGTCATATTTTGGGGGGTAAAACGGTCTCTCTGTCTCTCTCTTCCCCTTCCTCACTTTACTTTGTCATTTTGCCTCTTAAACCCAAGCCCCTCTGCTCATAATCGCCGCCGCCGTCGCCGACGCCTCTGCCCCAACCTCACCACCGGTCTCGACCACACCGACTTTGGCCTCTTCTTCCTGACCTGGTCTCGCCCCTTTCTCGTCCTCCCTCTGTCTCCTCTATCCTTCTCTCTCTCTCTCTCTCTCTCTCCTCTCTTCAGAACTCCATCGGCAGGCCCTCCCCTCTCTATTCGGATATATTCCCACCAAAACAAACATGGTTCTCTTTCCCGAGACAAATCGAGACAACACAATGGGACTTTCACCAATAACTTATCCATCACCAACAATCAATTTCATTCAATATCCCATTCAACACTACTCGAACAATTTCTCAAGCTAGACACAAAACAAGAAATAATTCCTTCTAGAACTTTGAATTTACCTTCAACAAGTCAGATTTGCAGTCTAGGTTTGGACTCCCTCGAAGCAGTTTTCTGAAAACTAGAAGGAGATCTCGGTGATGAACTGGTATCAAAGCCTCACTGTGCACAACCTAGAAATCTTCAAAGTTTAACTTCCACTCAAGGTCAGGCATCGTCCAAGGAATCAGTCGAACCAGAAACTAAGCCCAGACGCGTCGGAGAAGTCGCCAACGTAGAAACAGCATCGAACCCGAGCTAACCTAGAAACCAAGTCTACAAAACTCCATCAATTTTGAAACCAATTAGCCTAACACGTAGAGAATGGCATGAAGATGAGTTTCCATACCAGATGCAGCTTAATCAGCCGCCGGAAATTGCAGAGGTTATCGGTGAAGCTTCGGGCTCCTCGTCGTCGGGTTTCCTTTTCCGTTCAATGCATGGACAATCCAAGGATAGTAGGCTATTGGCGACGGCGAGATGAAGAAGATGGTGGTCGTCAATCATCTATTGGTAGTCGGATGGTGGCGCGCCGGCCGGGTTGGGTCTCGGAGGCGTCTCGAGTCACAGGCCATGGAGGGTGAGAAAAGAAGGAGGGCTTGAATTGAGGCCGGGCTGGACTCAGTGAGAGCCTGGGCACAGTGAAGATCGGCCCTCGAGTCGGCTGAAGCGGTTGTGGATGTTGAGGTGAGGGGCTGTAATCGGAGGCGGTGTAGAAGCCATTGAGAGAGAGAGAGAGAGAGAGAGAGAGAGGAAACCATTGACAAATGAAAAATCTATTTTGCCCTTCATTATATGTGTAATGGCACGACGTCTGACGGAGTCATTGACGTCGTGTACGTATATTGGGTCAGGCTTCATATTTGATGTACCAAAGTTTATGTTTTGGAAATTTATGTACTGAAATTCGTAGTGGGCCTTACTTCGGATACTATTCATTATTTTTTCCCTTCTAACTAAACCAGACAAAACTACTATAGCAATCCCCGCAAGTAGTGAAGAAATTCATACATTCTCCAGAAGTACCTTATTTCTGGTAATCATAGTTTGGCCATCAATACTTGATCTATCAAGACAACAATAGCTAGTATGGATGCGTGCATTCCCAAAGGCTAGAAAAAATAGGTTAATAAGTTGGAGATGTGGATGAACATTTCCTAAAGGTTGCTACTTCTCTTGCCTTTACATTCATTAGTTCCTGCCAAGAATTTTCTAGGGGTTGTGACCACTTACTCAATTTCATCTTCAAAATTGCCCGCTTACTCCACTAAGAGTTTTTTAACCTCATTTACCCAATTCAGTGTTAAATGACAATTTCAACCTTCAATTAATTAAAAAATTACAGGCTCTCTCTCTCGGATTTGCGGCCGGTGCTGGGATCTCTCTCTCTCTCAGATTTGCGGCTGATTGGATCGATATCCGGAGGAGCACCGGTGTCCGGCGGCGATGCGTGCAGAGGCGCTGGGTAGAGCACGCTAGGCACTAGGGGAGGGGGGCTGGGCAGCGAGGTGGCGGGTGGGCTACTACGTCGTCACCGATCTGGGTGCTGCAACGGTGGGGGGCTGACAAATCCAATCTGGGTGCGGCAACGGTGCAGAGGAGTCGTCGTTGAGGTCGAGATCGGGTCTCAATGGCAGGCGGAGATCAATTGCTCTGGTCCTGCTGTTGGGTGCGGAGATCAATTTCTCTTGGCTGGGTGCGGTGAGGCCGGCGACCAAAACAAATTTTTTTTTTTTCGATGGCGATAGAAAGAAGAAATATTTTTCCTTCTTAGGGTTTTTTTTAACGGAAAGAAACTAGAAAACTAGAGTTTTTTTTTTCTTGACTATTGGCTCTGAGCGTGCTGATAACGTATAAAAGTAATATGAGTATTGGGATGCAATAATATGAGTATTGGGGAGCAATAATATGCATATAAATTGATCAATTGTGCATGTAGTGTATTCATTTTGGTTTTGGGAGTTTATACAATTCACTGGAGGGCAATAATATAATTATTGGAGGCAATAATATGATCAATATTACTGGGTATTATTATGGGACAATAAATTCAGACGCCGGAATCCGATCACCAGTCTGGTAGCTGGATTCAGAATTCCGGTAACCGGTTGCCGGATTCCGATCATCGGTCGCGGGAGTCCGATCACTGATTGCAGGAGTAGTCATCCACCCGAGTCAAGTAAGGTCTCCAATGACTTATTTCTTTAAGTGACAAAAAAGGAGAGGGCAAAATTGTCCCAAAAATAAATAAAAATGAATTAAAAAAAAACTTAATTGGGTATTAGGGAAATAATCTCTTAGAGTGTTTGGGTAAGTGGACAATTTTAAAGCTAAAATTGAGTAAATGATCATTTCCCCAATTTTCTATATATGTAACATATTTGAATACCTCTCAGCCTCGTAACACAAGTGAAGATTCCCAACGTAGTATCTGTGTCCTAGCTTACCAGAGAAGAGTCTTATTAACATTTTTCATTAAAAATACTAATCACCTAATTCCACTGACCCTAAGGAGAAACTGCTATATAGGTGATTGAATCAAGATATTCAAATCAATTCCTACGTATCAAAGGTAGGTTTTCCCAGGACACAAACACTAAACTATTGTGAACTACCTGTCCACTGCATATACACTAAGCTTTTGTCTATAAAGATTCTTTCTTCTTAAACAAAACAATAACAAAAAGCAAATAAAGAAAGAAAGAAAAAAAAACAGGGAACGATTGAACTAGCCTGGAGGTAGACATACCAATATTTGGGCCTTTTAGGTACAGTTGACGCACTCCCTGTTCTTCCAAGCTTCGAAGCACGTCATCCGTCTATATAAAATAAACATGAAACTCTGTTAGGAATAAATTATAAGGAAATAATGGAGATCAAATAAGACATTGATAACATTAACACAATAATCTAGAAGAATAAGCTTATTTTGTTAAAGGATAATCCAAAACTCAATAGTCAAAAGTCAAAACCTGCAACTTCAAATGCATTAATACTGCATTCCTGGGTTAAGGAACTAAATGACTCATTACATTCTCCATCACCATTGTTCCAACCAAGTCCTACTTGTGTATATGTAACTTATGTGTTTTAATTAACTCTCGAATGCCTAAACATTGATTCTTGGTGAAGTGCTAATCTTGGTGTTGTGAAAGTAAGAGATTGCTGAGACAAATAGTTGAAGGGCAATAGAGTCTTTATGTGTAGAGTCTTTAATTTTCGTTAAGTCTTAGTCGAGTCTGTGTTGTGATTTTGCCAAGGGACTAGCAAAAGCTAAGTGTGGGGGAATTTGATAGGAGCATTTTAATGCGATGTTTTAACTGCTATTTCCCTACATTTCCTGCCTTATTTCCTTGAAAAATCCCTGTTTAGGAAAGTTTCCATTCTTCGATTGGGAAAGTTCCTTATTGTAGAAAGTTTCCATTTCTGTAGTTTCTATTTCTCATTTTTAGCAAGTTTTCATTCTTAGTTTAGGAAAGTTTCTATTTTTCACTTTTAGTAAGTTTCTATTTTTCATTTTTAGAAAGTTTCTATTTTTCGTTGCAGGAAAGTTTCTATTTTTAGTGATAGTTTCTATTTTCAGGACCTCGGAGCTAAAAAGTGGAAATGAACTCACGAATGGAAAGAGGAGCTTGCAAACGTTAAGGGGAGCAAAAATGAGACACAAAGGGCCACACAAATGAGCAGAAATGAAGAAATAAGCTTTCCTGTTCCAACCAGGAAACCCTGCAAAAAGGAGGAAGGCTTACCAAGCAAGTTTCCAATGCAACCATGAAAAAGAAATGGAAAAATGAAGTGTCATGACGTTGGAGGATGAAAAGGCTTGAAGTTGACGCAACAAGGCCCAAGAATTCTATGGATTGACTTAGATTTTCGGCAAAATGGATCAAGGCCTATAAAAGCCCATGGAATTAGGGTTTGTGACGCAAAGAGTAAACCCTAGAGAGGTTTTGACGTGAAATACCAAGGGGAAGAGAGAAGTTGGCGTGAAAATCAAGAAGAAAATAATAGGTTACGCCAAGAGATTTTCTAGGGTGGAGTTTATGGAAAGAAAAAGTGTGGACATCAAGAAAAGGCTAAAAAGGCGTCTAGGTTCATTCCTATATTCCCTAAAGTTATTTTGGCCGAAATAAGAGAAGAAAATCAGAATATATTCATGCAATTTCGGCAAGAGTATATTAGGGAATCATCTTGGAGTTTTGTGATTGGTTGGATGACACACTAGGGCTTACTTGGCAATTTTTCATTGGTGGAAGCTATGTGGAATTATTAAATTAATTCCTTGGAAAATAAACAGAAAAATCACGGCTTGGAGACCAAGTATTGCCGTCCCCTATATATACTCTTCATTCTAGACGTCTCAATCATCCCATAATTCAGAAATTACTTTATACGCGAAAGCTCTCTCCATTCTCTAGTTCATCTTCTGCGTTTTCAAGCAAGGGAGGAAGAAGCAAGAAGAAGCCGTGAGCACCTCTCCCATTCCACCTTGAAGCCATGAAGTTTGAAGCTTGCTTTCGAGTTTCATTAGTTCATCATTCGAGTTCTTCATCACCATCTCCATTCACGGTGTAATTCAACCTTCTTTCTTGTAATCACTTTTGATTTCCTTTGTTTGATTTGTTAGAAGTTGTTCTAGTTAACATTGATGTTTGAACAAAGTTTAATTCTGAAATTTTATGATTGAATGAAGATTTCGATTCTTATGTTGTGATTCCAACGTTGCTTTTGTGTGATTGTTCGATTGAATTTGCTTAATTGATATATCTTGTATGTTTATTCTAATTGGTTCAAAACTTTTAGGGTTTATGTATGAGTGGTGCTAGATTTAAGAACATGATTCAACTTATTGTTTTGTGAACTTGAATCGAAAGTAGTAAAGGTTTTAGACAAAAATCGAATTCAATTGAAAAGGATTGCAATTAGGTGGACTTCTTCATACTAAGTTGCACACTTGAGTTGATAGCCTTTCTATGTGTTTCATGCGTTGAACATGTTATGATTGTCTAGCTTTCTAGAGCTTGAATGCATGTTTGATAGGATTAGTCTTTGTGCTTTCACTTAGATTAATTAGCGTTGAAAGTAAAATATGGGAAATCGTTTGCTTCAAATGTTTCACATGATCAACTCCTTTCACATGACTTGGAAGAACAATTGTAAGGTTAATTCAAATTCAATTATAAACTTAGTTTTGATCTTTGTTTCTTACGTTTCATTCTTGTATTTGTGTTTTTGTTTATACTTAGTTTTTACTCTTTCTTTTAATTTTCGAAAACCAAACCTAAAAGCCCCCTTAAATTCATAAATAATGTTTATATGTGTAAATGTTATACTTTATTTTAATTTTAATTGTTTAATTGTCTTACAATGACAGGTGTACCCTCAATCCACGGAATAGAACGATCCCTACTTGCTTATACTACTAATGATATTTATGGGGTTAAATTATATGCTTACTTTGAGCGTATCAATTCGGTCAATGGTATCAGTCGGTTCAATATCAATCTCAATTTCTTTCCCGGTAAGAGCCTTCACCTTAATCATAGTTCCTCCCCTCAGCCTCAAAGCCAGGTGAAGAGATGACTCCTTTTGGATGTTACAATCTGCTAGAGTGCAACCATCTTCCAATTGCTTACCGGCACAAATCAATCTCTGTTGATCAGGAGGGATGCCTTCCTTATCCTGAATACAAAGGGTATATTACATGCATATAAAGGAAAATGTAAATTAGGATAATTTCAAGGAAACAACAGATATCAGAGAGGCCAAAAACCATGTTTGATCATAAAACTTCACATTATACATCTACTGCTTTCGTAACGATGAGTAGTTCTTTGATAACACTAAGCTTTTTTTGCCATCATGTATATCAATCAGTTCACTGTTCCGAATAGCTACTACACAAACATGACCATTGATCAAAGAAAAATGTTACAAACAGTACCCGAACTAAGGCTCATTCTTAACTTCAGTACCCGACTATGCAAAACAATCACTTTAGTACCCCAAGTTTGAAGTCCGACCCAAGAATGGTACACATCGTCCATCACAGCGTTAACTAGCTAATCACGTGACATATTTTGAGGGCCCTCATGGTTTGCCACGTAGCAAAGACTTAACGCTGTAATGGACGGCGTGTACCATTCTTGGGTCGAGCTTCAAACTTAGGGTACCAAAGTGATAGTTTTGCATAGTCGGGTACTGAAGTTAGGAGTCGGCCTTAGTTCGGGTACTGTTTGAAATATTTTCTCTTGATCAAATACTTGTACAGCAACCGAATTGCTGAACAATGCGAAACACTATGTGCGCATACTAATTGGACAACACAAATAGAAAACTAATGACATAAAGGTTTAACCATACAATTAGAAATGAAAAATCAACGTGACTCTTTAAGCCATGGGAAAGGGAAAATCATTGATTGACAATCAAGTCTATATCCCTTTATCTCTCAAAAGGCCCAACTTCTGGCAAAAAAATCAGAGATTTTCTTTAACAATAAAAATAAACCTGAACAATCAAATAGACAGGCCAATAGCTCAATTCGGAAACCCTAAACCTAGCTATCAAATTCTTCCAAGACCAACTTCTCTTCACAACACCCAAAAATCCTTCAGTCCCAGATAAAAACACACCAAAAAAAAAAAAACTGAGATTACTACAAACCCATCTGATTAAAAAACCTGACAAACACGATTATATACACAAATTACAATCCCAACTTCAACAAGAAAACCACACCCTAATTGTGTTGTAGGAAATCGTTTCGATAAATTATATATTTGGTTGATATGAAACAAAGAGAGAAATCAATGAAAAAGTTCAAAATTAGAGAGAGAGAAAAGAGAGTACCTGGATCTTGGCTTTGACATTATCGATCGTACGTATCGCTGCTCTCAACCCAGTAGGAGCCCCTTCAGACATAGTGCTTAATGCTCCCACGCCAGCTATTGGAAGAGGTTATGAGGAAAGTAATCCTTGGGTACCTGCTTCAGAGATAGGTAGAGAGCCAAAACGAAGATTGTACGGTGAATTTGGATCGGTCTCCGGTGGTAAAGAAGCAAGCCGAAGTTGATGATGAAGCAACCGATCCTGCATCTCAGCGTTTCTACCCTGGATTTCAGCATTTTGAGCACCAAGTGACTCTCGAGCATCACGAATCTCCTCCACAGAGTTTGAATCTGAGAGTCAAACAGCGATTGCTGAGCGAGATAATCCAACTCCGTCGCCGTTAAGTCATGGGTCACCGAAGGACGGACCACCACCGCCTTTCGGCTTTGGCATGAGCGAAAGGCTCTGATACCAGATATTAAGTACCTAGAACTGGAAACATACAGAGAATAGAAGAAAAATTGAAAGAAATTGGAAAAGCTTTATATTTCATTTGATTAAGTAGAGTGGCAACAGAGGCCAGTACATAATAGGTAGTAGCAAAGCGGAAGGGAAGAGCGAATCGACTCAGTACATAAGACCCAGGCTGGCAGATAAGATTGACAGCACAATCAATTCAACTTACTTCTGGACAAAACAAAGGATTAAGGCTCTTAAACATAATAAAATTAGGACCAAGGTCCAAATTGAAGATGATATGGTTTGGTACCAGTCAGATTCCTCAGCTGATAGGTCTAGACCATCAAGATTTAACTCTGTAAGCTCTGTAGGGTTCTGGATTAAAGTGCCTAAATTCGGCTCCTCAAATTTTAACCTCCCATCCACGGAAATGTCATTGTCAGAGAGATCAATAACCTTCACCCTTTTCAAGCATGCAACCTCAATGGGAGTTTGCGGCTTCTCAAATTTTAACCCCCCATTCTCGGAAATGTCATTTTCAGAGACATCAAGAACCTTTAACCTTTTCAAGCATGCAACCTCAATGGGAATTTGCCCAGAAAAATTAGCTGCCCTTAAATTCAAATACCTCAAATTTGCAAGCTTTCCAATTGCAGATGGAATTGATGAGCCATAGAAGTTGTTATAGGCTAAATTGAGGCTCTGAATGTGTTGAAGTTGGAAAAGACTGCTAGAATTGTCAATGCTGGATAAGACAAACTCCCGGCTGAGGTCAAGTCCGACAACACGCCCATTGGTGCTGCAAGTTACACCGAGCCAAGAACAGAGGTCAGTACTCGAATTCCATGTGATAAGCTTGGTGGATTTGGAAGAATTAAATTCAAGACTTTTCTTGAAACGGAGCAATGATTGTTTCTCGGCTTCAATACAGTTGCTATGAACTGCGGGGATGAGGTTAGTAATAGTGGTGGTGAATAAGAAAAGGAAGAAATGGAGGAACAGAGTTGGCATGTTTTAAGCAAAGGTCTAGACGCAGGCACAAATGTAGTGTGGGAAAGTGATAATTGGGAACTGGTAATGGTTGTGGACTGGTGGTGGCTTTTAATAGGTCATTGAATTGGAAAATGCGTCCACAATATCTGTGCCAGGCTTGACTTAGTAGTCCTTCATCTCTATTGATGGGCAACTTCCAAGAAAAATGAGACGCTGGGAAAGAGGTATTTCTCATGATGAAATATTTTGATAGCTACAATTGTTGCAATTTATTTTCTTCATAGTTTTTTGTGGTGTATTTGAGAATGAATGAGTCAATGCATTCAAAGTAATAATAGACGTCTCAGTCTGGAGAAATTGCCTCAGATGGGTGTGTTTATGGTGTATTCGGAAGACATGGTTGTGACTGTCTCAGTCCGGCAGTCATATACATGCAGGAAATGGAGAAATTGCCTCCATGAGTTTGGAGTTTCTTCCTTAGCAAAAGGAAGAGATGGAGGTAAAAAATTGTCATTTCTTTTAACAAATTTTTAGACACAAGCACAAATGCAGTGAGGGCTTTAACTAAGTGTTGATGGTTGTGGTGGCTTTTAGAAGGTACTTAGAATTGGGGGGAAAAAAAAGAATGCCTCCATGAGATAATCTGGGATTGGCTTGACTTTCAAGTCTTCTCCTATCTCTCTGTAATTACCAGGAAAAATAAGACGCAATGAAAGTAGATGCGTGCTGTGAGGTTCCATCAAGTGTTTCAGTACATTGAGTTCTGATAGGTATCGCATTCAAATTTCTGAGATTTGTAGTTGGATTGACTTTGAAGTCTTCTGGCTTAGGCAATACTTCAGACACACTGACCTACTCTTCTAGGTTATGAGATTGACAAGGTGAACGATGACACTTGTGTGGAAGTCTTTCCACCCAAGCTTGACTTGGTTGTCTTTCCCATCTTTCTGCAACCAGCTGGAAAACTGGGTGGAAGGAAAAAGGGGACAAGTCACACTCAACGTGGTCAGTGGTTCTGATAGTTAGTGTTGCTGAATTTCTGGTTTTCAAGAAGGATTAGTTCCAAAGCTGGAAGATTTCTGCGCCTGAAGAAAAAAAATGCAAAGCTTGTAATATAACGTGTTATACAGAGATGCAAATGCTGTTAAAAATGTATGCCGCTTGTGTGAGAGAGCATGACCAACTTCTCCAAATAAAAGTTCAGCTCTATTAGTCTATTTCTGAAAATGACCATGAGCAGTCGATTTAAATTTCTAATTTCAAATTTGATACAATGAATGTTATGTTTCCTCTCTGTGCTACCATCTAGAATCATTCTCACCATTCTTAAAATAACATGTTCTGTCTTGTGCCAAGTTATAACCTCATCTAGGCCAACTTTAGATCGTTATTAACCAAAAGTTAACAACAGATCTGTGTGACTTCAATCGCCCTGATTACTATACTATTATAATTCCATTGTCGAATCATTTCAGTTTACCATCTCTGAGAATGTGAATTCTAAATCACACGCTTTCAACTCTAAACAGCCGGTTTGGAAAGAGTGTAGATTGGCTTTTCAAGTATGATAACAGTTCCCTTCACTACACCAATAACTTAAACACACAACACTTTTTGCACAACAAAAAAAAAAAAAAGTGTTGTGTGATGAAGAAAAGTGAATCACACAACACGTTTACAAAACTTGCGTTGTATAAGGTGGTTAAAATTCTGAACTTTTTAGCTAGTAGATCATTGCACAACAGTTATAAGAATAATTCGTTGTGTGAATGAAGAAATAAATAGCGGCAGATTTCCCTCTTAGCCTAACTAAAATTTGGCTCTAAATTGGTGTTCTAAAGGACAACAGAATAGTTATATCTGTTGTATGAGTGTGGCTTGCAAAATATCATACAACAGTTTTTTACTTTGTGTTGTCTAAGTAATGAAGATATATACTGGCAAAATTTCAATGCATACAAAATGTCATTCATTCCTCCAAAAGAACAAACTTTGATCGAAATGTAGGTTACATATATGTACTCCTACAACGTAATTTCTTATTTGTGTTGTCTAAATGAGAGATATATATCCCTAGCGCCAAAACTGATACTATGATTGCACATAGGCGGGAACTATCCCTCCTTGCTCCCTCAGCTCAAATTTTGAAGTGTGTAAAATCAGACAACAGAACTTCATATATGTGTTGTCTGATTCCTGAATACAAAATAAAAAGAACTAAAACCCCGCGCCTTGACAACTATTATCTCACACTTGCACAAAATAACACTTCAACAAAATAACAGATGATCTTTTCTTCGAGCATCTCTCCTCAAAACATCATCTCCTCCCATATAGGGCTTCACTCTTTTTCTTCCTTCCTTCCATGGAAGAGGCCCCAATTTCAATCTTGCCGACTCTTTGACCCTATTCCCTGCCGAAGGGTCTCCGGTGATCCCTGGGCAAGGAATTGAATTCATCCTTCTCCTCCTCTTTTCCTTCCTTGTTCAGGATCCAGACCCTTGATTCCCCAAAACCCAAAGCTTGCTTCTTTCTTTTTCTTCTTCGAGATTCTGATTCTGAATCAACAAGTTTTGGATATCCAAGAATCTCCCCCAGTTTCCCAATCCAATATCGAAAACCTAGATCAGAACTCGCTCATTTCCCCGTCGGAAACTGCCCCAATCAAACACCCGAGGCATTTTGTCGACCACCATGTCGTCCCGGCACGTCTTCCTCCGGGAACCGCTGGAGGCAGCCATGGTTCTCACGACTAAGCTTTGCCGCTTCAGTGGCGCCAAGATCTACCCTGGTAGGGGCATCAGATTCATCCACTCCGATTCTCAGGTTAAAACTTCACCTCTCCTTAATCGATTCCTATACTCATCGTCTTCACCGCTAATAATCCTGGACCTGTGGCTTGGTTTAGGTTTCCCTGTTCATAAATTCCAAGTGCAAGAGGTACTTTAACAACCGCCTCAAGCCATCCAAGATCACATGGACTGCCATGTTCAGAAAGCAGCACAAGAAGGTAGTATTCAATCTTTGCCTTTTCTTATGGTCTTGAAGTTGCTTTGATTTCTTTCGATTCGATTGATTTGATCTGATGATGAGTTTTGGTGTTATGTGACTACTACTGTAGGACTATGCTCAAGAATCTGTGAAGAAGAAGCGCCGTGCCACCAAGAAGCCTTACTCAAGGTCCATTGTTGGTGCCACTTTGGAGGTCATCCAGAAGAGGAGGACTGAGAAGCCTGAGGTTTGTGATGCTGCTCGCGAGGTCGCTCTCTGGTATGCAATGCTATTATGTTTTGCTTCATTTGATGAACTTCATAGATTTGATTCTAGGTGTTTTTCGACGTAGTTATTTGTAGCTGATGTTGCGTTGTATGTGTGCTTTGTTCGATCAAGCTATTTGAGTAAGGTTTTAGTTGTCTGTAACAGTGAATATGTAGCTCATATCATTGATTTGGATAGATCATTAAAAGGTTTTAGTTGATTGAGATTGAGATTTTATTGATTTGGATAGATCATTGAAAGGGTGTTCATGATTTTGTTTTTGCATTACGAGACAAGTCTTGCAGTAGAATCTCAGCCAAAACAGGTAAGGACCTTGAACTTAGTTTTGATTATAAGCAGCAGGATATGTGTAATTTTAAACTCTAAGGTCATTCTCTATTAGTTGGTTTATTCTTTTGTGCTTACCATCTTCTCTGATTTAGATTTGTTCAATTTTTTTTTGGCTTCTAATGCAGTTTTTGTTACATCTTTTGGATTGGCTGGGTTATAGTTTGAAAAAGGGTGAGAGCAGTTGTCAGTTTCTGATCATCTGTGGAGGAATTTGGTTTGTAGTTTTCAATCGATTTGATTTGCAGAGGGAGCTAGATTCGTCAGTTTTGTTCTGCTGGAGAAGAAAACAAATTTGGGTATATTCATGGACTGCAATCTAATTGATTGTTGTGACTTTAATCGAAATTCACTACAACAAAACTGCTTATTCATAGCACTTAATGATAGCGTTTTTTAAACAAGTGCTATAGATTGTATATACCTTATTCTTTAATAGCATTTGTGCACTCTCCTCTTCTCTCTTCGTTTCTTCATGAGGTATGAAACATGAAAGGAACTCATCAATCTTCTCTCTTCATCCCCACGGAGCTTCGAAATCTCTTCACTTTGAAAATTTCTTTTGATTTTAATTTCAGAATGATATCTGGGTATTGGTTTAATTTTTCGTTTTTCTGTTTCAAAACCAGGAGAGCTTTGCAAAGGATTAAATTTCTCTTTGAAGGTAACGGTTAACTAAGCATATACCTGCTTCTATTTTCTGCAAGTAACTCTCTCTCTCTCTCTCTAGGGAAGACATTGTTGTTCACTACTATTCTTACTTGTTAATTGCTTACATTGCCGACAGACCAATATATTTCATTCTCTTGTCGCTTGTCACCTTTCTCCTTGTATTGATTTATTTTTTTTTTTGGGGTAATTGCAGGTTTATATTTTTTATTTGGTTCTTCAAGCTCTAGACAATGTGGGTACGTATCTATTTTCTTGGGTCTTATGCTTTCTAAATGCTTTACTGTTGATTGTGTCTGAAAGATTCAATTTGGCTTGTTTGAGCTTAAGATTCAATTAGCCTTGGGCATGTGATGTTGTTTGTTGGGCAAAATGTCAGCATAAAGTTTACTGAAATTTCAAATTAATTGGACTTGATTAGACACTAGGTGAAAATGATTTTTAGCTTTATGAACATTATTTGGTCCATTAGCTTAATAAGGCCATTCTCTCAGGTTGGATTTTTGTCTCTGTTTTCCCCATTCTGTTCAGTTTTGCTGGTCATATTGTTCTTGATGCATGTACATAATCATTGTATATGAAACTGAGTCTGTTTGATCTCTGTCTTATTTCTTGTGTGTTGAGTTGTATCTTTATTTGCAATCATGGTGTTTCAGATGAATTGTTAAGTCCTTCAAATACAGGTTCTTTTGTAGAGCATCGTCCCAGACTAATACTCATGTTAATAATCCAAGGTATGCTTTTGCCTTCTGCAGCTGCATTTTTGAATTCTATTCTTATGTATAATCATATGATATATTCTCAAAAAAATTAAATAAAAAAGTGATATATATATATATATATATATATGTATGTATGCATATGAATGCTATTAGTTCAGATTATTCTATGCATCATATGTCAGATTAAACTTTTTTCTTCTTTATTAATCTTAATTCCTTCTATAGAGAATGTGAACTCATAAAAGTTGATTATCTACGAGTGATTATTTAGCTTATTTGGCTTGCATTAATTTAAAGTTTCCATCTTTCGTGGCTAGTACCCTTTCATTGATTTAAAGTTCTCATCTTTCAAAATTGTTCTTATAAAATAGAATAGTAGTGCTTGCCATGAGCTTTAGAGTGGAGCTCCCAAGCTAGATGTCACTCCGAAGTTTTTAATGATGGATTCCTCTTCTGGTAACCACAAAACTGAAAAGGGAGGAACCTCAACTTCAAGTGTTCCTGCTAATGGGAACATGTTTGGACGAGTTGTAAATGGTACTGGTGAGACTGAAGGTAAGGATAGCTGGCCGAATCCACTTTTCCACTATATTGTGAATCAATCTAAAACCTTGCTCATATTTCTGTAACGTACTTTGCAGGCAAGCGGCTAGCGTTTTTAGTGGAGTGGTTAAATAGTTTACTTCCTGAGGACTTGAGATCAGTATTGATTGATGGTACCATTTTATGTAGGCTATTGAACAGGCTTAGACCTTGTTCTGTTGACGAGGTTGATTGAATGTCTGGTATCTTTGTGAGATTTTCCTTGTTCATAAGTTCCCTCTTACTCATTTTCTGGTTTATATTATTGTGCAGGGATCTATGAAGACTGTTATAGATTGTCTTTTAACACTTAGAACATGACTTGGGTCAAGTGTTGCAGCAGAAGGTTTTTCTCTGTTTAGTCCAATTGGTAACCATGACAGCCCTTGAAGAGATTTATCTTCCCGTGGATTTAGTTCTCCGTTAACTGTAGAAGAGAGGCAGAAGGTCTTTGTCTGAGTCAAAATATCAACGTTCATTGTGTAAACCTGTTATGTCAGGTACAGTTGTTCTCTTACACTCACCAGATCCAACACGCATGGTAACTGGCTGATAATGATTATGGATAGAAGAAGATAGGATTAAATACCATTCAAACTGTTCCTATACCAAATTTTGTTTTTGCTGATATATAGCCTTTATTTGGTTCAGTTGAGAGGAGAGAGGAGTCATTGACTATCAGATTATCAGATTATATCTTACTTTATTTCTTCGTTGCACATTATGCAGTTTTTTAGACTAATACTTCAATATCCCTTGCAAGTGTGATTGACTTCCTATACTACCACTAATATATTTTGATGGTTTATAGATATAAGAGACGGAAAATTCAATATTCAATAATTCATTCTGTTCGTCTACCTTTGTGTAATGTGGCATCTGTATTTGCTATATGTAACAGTGAAGATAGTTTGTGAAGTCTTCTCTTAGTAAAACTTATTTATGATATATACCTTACATTTATTTTCTTATTCTAGAAACCTGTCGAGGATAATGTTGAGAAGAAGAAGAAAAGGAAAGAGATAGGAGAGGAGAGGTAGTAGCCAATACACCCAAGCAGATACTGATCGAGTGCGAAATGAGTGAGAGAAGTTTGTTGTCAACACATATGTGCATGAGCCGTGAAGTAGCGCGCTTGTTGCTGGTCCATTTTTGCTAAGGAAAGCATCTTTCTTTGTGCTTCTCTGCTGGTACATTGTCATGCACCATGTGTTGCATGTTTTGGAACAATGGATATATATGTATCAGCGTTTTGATGTCCCAAGTAGATGGGCATGCACTAGAATGTTTTTCTTGTGTAAAATGTTGGTTTCAATGATTGGGAAATGCATCCCTTTTGCTTTTGAAGTTTAAAGTAATGGTTATATGAATCATTTGATGGTTTGCAATGTTTGTATTTGATAGGGTACTGTTTATTTCGTAAATAGACCAAATGAATGCACAATCTAATTCAGGAATGGGATGTTCAAATGATCACACAACAGATTAGATATAATGATCACTGATTAGATATAATGATCACTACCTGTTGTCTGAATGGCCAAAAATGGGAGAAAAGAACATTGTAATCAATTATATCACACATCGGTTTTTAACGAATCCGTGTCTTTTGATTTATACTCAGACAACAGAATTAATTGAACTCTGTTGTCTTAAAAGCTAATCACACAACAGAACTAATTAAACTCTGTTGTCCTAAATGTTAATCACACAACAGAACCAATTGAACTCTGTTGTCCTAAAGTTAATCACACAACAGATATAGTCCAAGAACTGAAGTTTAAAGATCAATCAGAAAACAGACAAAATAAAAAAATGTTGTCTGATACTCTTAACATACAACAGCTGAAAACTGGCACTGTTGTCTGAAGACAGCGCCTCAACTGCTGCGCAGCTGCCCTTCGCATCTGCCGAGCTATCACACAACAGTTATAACACATACCTGTTGTCTGTGTGTTTATCACACAACTGTGTTCCACCGTTGTCTGATTTTTCATCAGACAACGGCTCACTCTACAACGGTGGGACTCCAAATCCCACATCGGTTTTTTGCCGTTGTCTGATGCGATTTTTGGCGTAGTGCTTCTTAGATAGATACACTAGGTAGAATTATCACATTCCTTCTGAAAGGTATATATTTCGTCTAATTTCCAGACACACAAGTAGCATATGGAGTACATGTCACCAAGTTTTATAGAATATCCACAAGCAGAAAACAATTGTAATCAGGATTGATAAAATTGGTTGGCCAAGTGAAGCTGAGCTTGTATAAAGTAAAAGCACCGGAGCATTACAGTGAACATAACAGAGCAGAACGGTAGAGTGCAATATGTAACACCGATACTTATGTCCAAAGTAACCCATTTGTCATGCAACTCAGATGTTTTGGAGTATCAAGACTCGATAAAGCCTTCACAAAAGAGTTTGCCTGAACATTAATAGATACAATACTATGATACAATCTATAGGCTACCACCACGTAGTGCAAGCACTAAATGAAGGACAGAGCCACCCTCAATGTTGTAGTCTAGCAGTTTTGTCATCTCCAAGCTGCTTGCCAGCATAAATCAGCCTGCAGAGATTTAAAACTCATTAGATGCTGATCTCTTGAAAATTGGCCAGTACTATAAACAAGTGAAGCTATTAATAAGACAATAATAACAATGCAGCAATCATGCCACTTAATAAAACTTTATTCTAGCAAGTCTTCTTAGGCTATTAAAATCAAAATACAGGTGACATCCCAAACAGTTGTCAAGTTGATGAGCTTACTAGCCTTCCTACAGATGCTTACGTGCGTGCGGAAGTGCATTGCTCACGTGTGCGATTAACTTTTGTTTTAATTATCATGATTATTTATATTGTCCATCTTTTTTATGTGGTTAAAGGCACAACAGTCAGAATTACTCAACCACTTATACAACAGTCAGAATTCACAACTATTTCTCAAATAAGGAGCTGCTTCTTGCCTTGCTTCTCATTACATTTTTCATTTTCCTCTTACTCCTACCTCCCCAAATCAAAGCTTTACTCAGTGGAACCTCTTTCCCCAATCTTTCAGACTTATTAGTATTGACAAAAGTACCTTCATCAGCAATTGAATGGCTGCTGTTAGCACAATCCAGTTTCGCACATAAAGAGCCACTGCTAGTACATTTTTGTATCTTTACATTGTGCTCCAGAGCTGGTACCTGCAAATAATCAATCAAGAAATTTAAACAGCTTGACCCAATTTGCAAAAGTACAGCAAAATTTAATTGGGGCCAAATTCAAGAAACTCAAAGTAGTTTCTTTAAACAATTGTATTTCCATGAGTTCAATCATAGTAACGGAAAGTATTTTATTTTTATTTTCAGCAGTTGCCTATTTCCATGTAGTCTTTAACAAAAAATTTATAGAATTATATTTCTTGACAGTATTAGAGTAACCGATCAGATTAGATTTCTAGACAGTATTAGAGTAACCGATCAGATTAAATTTCTAGACAGCTTCTCTTCTATCTTAGCAGGTATATATGATAAGAATCTTTGACTCTATTGATTCAGACCTATATGATTCAAAGTGTTAAATATTTTTCCTCTATATAGTGTTCTAGGAGAATGACATTATGCTAAAGTTTTTAATGGTTCTGTTATCCAAAGACTCATGTCATTCATTAATCAAAATTCTGTAATGGATATGAAAACACTTTCCTCTATATAAGAGATAGTTAACTGTACCACTTATTTCAAATACAAATTCTCAAAACTTAGATCATGCAACAGCCATATGGTTTCACAACAGTGAACAAAATATACAATCGATGCAAAATCCAACAGAACATCTGCTATAAATCTGGAAACAGAAAATCATATCTTTTTTTTTCCCCTCCACTGCCTACAAAAAGAACTACTCATTCAGGTCAAAACATTGTAGTTGCATATCCAGAGATCAATCAAAAGGGAGGTTCTGTGTGACTCAACAAAAAAAGGATGCATGGTTTCAAATCTCTACATTTGAAAGCATAAACATGAAGAAACATGTGAGGACTCATGGTTTCAGATCCCAACCTGGTAAAAATGGAGCATGGTTGAAGTCTAGACCTTTCAAATCTAACAAACATGAAAAACAAAAACATAATTAGTAAGCTAGCTTTCTGATTTTATATATAAGTTCACCTTACCCCAGTTATCACACTTCTTGAGTAATTACCAAGTCATGAATCAACATATATACAACATATGGACAGCCTAAATCCCAACAAACAATAAGTGATTAATGGTTCAAATTCCATGGATCACTTTAGTCGTAGTTAACTTACACAGCACTTGGAAAAAACTATTAGCAAGAACTAAAAGAAAATTACCACATCTGAATGGATTTCTGTTTCATATTGTAATTGAAATAGGATACTTTTAATGAGATTGTAAAATGATATGAATTATAATACAAAATCATAGCATGCTTGTATGTGGCTGAAGTAAGCTCAATTCCTCAAACCCTTCTAATACTCTTTTTTATCAGCACAAATCAACTTTTCACTCCTTTATAGAATTCAGCACACAATGATCATAAGCAATTGTGAATTGTGAGTTTAGAGCAGAATCATCTACACAATTACCCAGATGTTCAACCTGTACAAACTATAAAGCTAATCTTGCATGAAAGATACAGCAAACTAAAATTACGAAAGCAAAACTAGACAGATCAAATTCCCAAGATTACCAATTTCCATCAAAATCATGACAAATAAACAAACTTTGGTATGACCCAGAATCAATCCATGTAATCAACAGACAGAAATGAACTATGGATGAAGATTGAGCAAAAGAAAAGATTAAAAAGAGTCTTTCAAAGTATTGGCAAACTGAATATCAGCTTCAAGCGCCTTAAGCGAATCCTTGAAAGGCTTTCGCATTTTTTTGCTCCTCAATCACTCTTTCACCTAATAATCTCTCCCATCAAGAACCAATGTTTTAAAACGCTAAGGCGTAACCCGAGGCGTTTTCGGGAGAGCCTCACTAAGGCGTTAGCTTCAAGGCGTAAGGCGTAAGCCTTACGATATAAATATTTATAGATAGAATATTAATAATATAGAAAAAAAAAAGATTATTCATGATCACTAATAATAATTCTTGATAATTAAGCTAATGGTAAAAATCATAACCAGCAAAATATATGCATATATACTCAGCCTTAGTCATAATGAATTAATACACACTATATATATATATAGGATTAATTTCAGTTTACCCCCCTGAGGTTAGAGGTCGTCATCATGTTAGTCCCTCAAGTTTTAATTTAATCAGTAACACCCTTGTACTCTCCAAATTCATCAGCCGTGTCCAATTTCTACTATTCCGTCCAATTTGGACCGTTAAGTCTGACTTTTGAGGGCTAAAATGGTCATTTCAAGACAAAAAAAATAAAAAAATAAAAACAAAAAAAAAAGAATTTTTTTTTTGTTATTTTTTGCATTTTTTTTCTGTTTTTTTTTTTTACATTTTTTTTATTTTCTTGTTTTTTTTCTTTTTCTTAGCTTATTATTATTATTATTTTTTTATTTTGTCTTCAACTTATACACCACAAGTTATAATAGGTTTATAAAAACAAAAACAAAAAACTCTAGGTGGTCAAAAAGCCGCTCGCTGGTCTACGATATTTGTGATATATCTCCGATAAAACAAAGAATTTTAGGATATATCTGTAAAATATAGTAGGTTTATAAAGTGAAGAATTTTAGGATATATCCCCAATAAAGTGAAGAAATATCTATAAAATATGATTAAAAAAATAAAAACATATATTTCTTCACTTTATTGGGGATATATCCTAAAATTCTTCACTTTATTGTGATATATCTCTGATAAAGCGAAATTTTTTATATTTTAAACCTATTATAGGGTTTAAACCTATTTTATATTATTTAAACCTATTATATTTTAAACCTATTATAGGATATATTTTAAACCTATTATATTTTATAGATTTATTTTACAAATATATCCTAAAATTTTTCGCTTTATCGGAGATATATCACAAATATCGTAGACCAACAAGCGACTTTTTAACCACCTAGAGTTTTTTTTTTTTTTGTTTTTATAAACCTATTATAGGGTTTATTTGTAACCAGCCAGCAAAAAATTTTAGGATATATTTGTAAAGTATATCTATAAAATATAATAGGTTTATAAAGTGAAGAATAATAGGATATATCCCCAATTAAGTGAAGAAATATTTGTAAAATATAATTAAAAAAATGAATACAGATATTTCTTCACTTTATTGGGGATATATCCTAAAATTCTTCACTCGCTGGTCTACGATATTTGTGGAACATCTCCGATAAAGCGAAGAATTTTAGGATATATCCCCAATAAAGTGAAGAAATATATGTATTTATTTTTTTAATCATAGAAATATATGTATTTATTTTTTTTATCGGAGATATATCACAAATATCGTAGACCAGCGAGCTGCTTTTTGACCACCTAGAGTTTTTTTTTGTTTTTATAAACCTATTATAACTTGTGGTGTATAGGTTGAAGACACAATTATTAAAAAAAATAAATAATAATAATAATAATAATAATAATAATAATAATAAGTGAAGAAAAAGAAAAAAAAAAGAAAAAAAAAATGCAAAAAAATAAAAACGAAAAAAAGAAGAAAAAAAATTCTTTGTTTTTTGTTTTTTTTGTTTTTGTCTTGAAATGACCATTCTAGCCCTCAAAAGTCAAACTTAACGGTCCAAATTGGACGGAATAGTAGAAATTGGACACGGTTGATGAGAGTACAAGGGTGTTACTGATTAAATTGAAACTCGAGGGACTAACATGATGACGACCCCTAACTTCAGGGGGGTAAACTGAAATTAGTCTATATATATATATATATATATAGTGTGTATTAATTCATTATGATATATATAGGGCTACTAACAGTAAACCTTTGCCGAGGAAAGTGGAAGAAGGAATTTAAATGAAAAGCATCTAACAGTAAACAAAGGCATAAGATGATAAGGTGAAATGAGATCGATCGAGTTGATCAAACTGATTCTGCAAATAGAGATGACATGAGAGTCTCTCTCTCGAGAGTGCATATGGTCCTCATCTATTTTGATCACAGGGTTTAGGGTTTACCCTCCCATACTGACTTTCCTTGACAACGCCGCCGGTGAATTGACTTGCTGTACCTTTTTCTCTCCATCTCCACCGATTGCAGCAGCACCAGTTGGCGCGGCGCGTACGCCTTCATCACGTTTTTAGCGCTTTTTTGCGTCTTTCGGGAAAAAGCTTAAGTTTTTGGCGCCTTTGCGCCTTGCCATGAAAACACAGGCGTTTTGATAGCAGAATTTCGCTTTCCACGCTTCAAGTCGCGCCTGAGGCGCGCTTTTTAATACCATGTCAAGAACCCTAATCATCAATCTCCAATACCCAAGACCCATAATTATTCAACCCTACCGCTCTAAACGCTTTCCTCTCCCTCGAATTAAAAGACAGAAGTAGTTTTTTCTGTGCAGCAAAAGCCAGAACCATCAGTCCCCTTTCTGTTACTCTGTAAATCGTGGGAAATATCGAGGGCAATATCAGAATTTCGAAAATTTGACCAAATAATGAACTCTAAAGGCCCTCCTCGCTTTGTATGGTAACCAAGATACGGAGGCGGAGCAGCTAATATTTCCAAACAGGAATTGAAGCAAATTTAACCATAAGTCGGCCAACCTTCAGTGGTCAAGATAATGTTGGCCACTGAACAGATCTAGTTCTACGGAAAACCATAAGAGCCTTTCTGAAGTAAAGAATGAGCCAATGCTGATACAACTTACGATAGCGGTGAAAGAAAACCAAACTAACCAATGCATTACTCACTGCCACATTTTGCAACCAAATTTCTGAAACAGATCAATCATATTTCTTCTTCAATTCATAGAAACTCCATAGGCAAGCAAGCATAAACAATGTTATATTTGCATGGATGATATAAGGCATGAAAAATAACTAAACTAAGAGTTCACTTTATTAACATGTAATGCATACTGATGCTAGACAAAAGTACAGAACCAGACATAACTCAAGTTCAAGTAAGTTATAACTTTCGATAGATTGAATCTGAGAAGGAGAAAAAAGTACCTTTGTTGCACCGGAGGAATTCCCTCTTTCTCCTCAACCCTTTCCTTGATTCGGTTAATGGTGTCAGTCAGTTCAATATCAATCTCAATTTCTTTCCAGGTAAGAGTCTTCACCTTAATCATAGTTCCTCCCCACAGCCTCAAAACCAGGTGAAGAGTGACTTTGTTTGGATGTTATAATCTGCAAGAGTTCTACCATCTTCCAATTGCTAACCGGCAAAAATCAATCTCTGTTGATCAGGAAGAATGCCTTCCTTATCTTGAAAACAAGGGTATATTACATGGCTGCATATAAAGGAAAATGTAAATTAAGGATAATTTCAAGGAAACAGCAGATATCAGAGGCCAAAAACCATGCTTGATCATAAAATTTCACATTATACATCTACTGCTTTCATCATGATAAGTAGTTCTTTGATAACAATAAGCTTTTTTGCCATCATTTATATCAATCAGTTCAGTTTTCCGAGTAGCTACTAAACAAACCTGATCATTGATTGAATTCTTGTACAGCAACAGAATTGCTGAACAATACGAGACACCATGAACACTAATAGGACGGCACAGAAAGAAAACTAATGACATAATGGTTTAACCACACAATTAGGAATGAAAAATCACTCCTTTAAGCCATGGGAAAGGGAAAATCATTGATTGAAAATCTCGTCTATATCGTTGTCAAGAGGCCCAATTTCTGGAAGAAAAAAAAAATCAGAGATTTTATTTAACAAGAACATTAACTGAAAAAACAAATAGAAACCCTAACCCTAGCTATCAAATCTTCACAACACCCAGAAATCATTCAGTCCCAAATAAAACACAACCAAACAAAAAAAACCATAGGCTGAGATAACTACAAACCCATATGATAATAAAACCCGAAAACAAGATTATATACAGAAATTATGACCCTAACTGCAACAAGAAAACCTCACCCTAATTGTGTTATAGGAAAAATCGTATGGATAAATGATATATTTGGTTGATATGAAAGAAACAGAGAAATCAATGAAAAAGATGAAATTAGAGAGAGAGAGAGTACCTGGATCTTCCCGAAATGAGAGAGAGAGAGAGTACCTGAAATCAATGAAGATAATGATTAAAGAATTACACCAGGAATAAATAAAGACAACAAAAGCCCAACATAAATCAATGCATCAAAGTTGCATGAAAAAAGATGAACTATTTCTAAGCTATCATTAATCAAAATATAATTTCCTAGATATTTCCTTTCCTGATACAGAGCTACTTAAGAAAATAGCCACAAGAAAAAACCAAATAGAGAATTTCATCAGCAGAAAAAGGCATCTTATAAATCTGCCTTTCTCAAACTTACAAAGCAATGGTGACTTACCTTGAATCAATTGCTAACATTCTTGCAAGCTGATTCCTTGAGTTTCCAGGATTAGAAAGTTGACCGTGTGTCACAGGAAAAAATCTACACAAACATTTTGAAGTGTGATAAGAATAAGCAGCAGAGACGCAAGAAAATGAGGTTAATCGGTAAGGATGTGGTTATATAGGTCCATTTGTATGTAACTCTGGACTCTGCAAATGCTCACTGTTTAAGCTTTTCGTTCTATTGTTACAGAAGCAAGAAAATGCTTATATACCTGTGCATTTCGTTGCAGAAAGAGAGAACCAAGAGCTTCCCGGAATCCCAAACAACCACCAAAAGATCCTTGCCCAGCATCTACAACAACAAGAGGACAAAATTTATTCATGAGCATATGCAAGTGATTTAGGTTTTGCATGGTAAGTTAATTCAAAATAATCCACACCAAGTCAATCAATCTCATCAATATCCATATAAAGTTGAAATGAGAAATGTCTTCATTTCACTATCTGGTCATGGCATATATACATTTTTTTACACCTGAGCTTTAAGTTTTGTATGGCAAGTTAATTCATATGAATCCACATCATTTCAATCAAACACATCAATACCTATATAAAGTTGATATGAGAAATGGCTTCATTTCTTTATATGGTCATGGCATACGTAAGCAGCACGTGGATGAACAATAGCTAGAATGGATGAATGCATTTAGAAGTTCAGGGACTGAATTGATTTTAGACCTAAACCACAGGGTAGTAATTTGTATTTAGCCCAATAGGTTAATAAGTTGGAGATGTGGATGAACATTTCCTAAATGTTGCTACTTCTCTTGCCTTTACATTCAATAGTTCCTGCCAAGAATTTTCTATATATGTAACATATTTGAACGCCTCTTAGCCTTGTAACACAAGTGAAGATCCCCAGCATAGTATCGGTGTCCTAGCTTACCAGAGAAGAGTCTTATTAACTTTTTTTTATTAAAAATACTAATTACCTAATTCCACTGACCCTAAGGAGAATCTGCTATATAGGTGATTGAATCATGATGTTCAAATCAATTCCTATGTATCAAAGGTAGGTTTTTTCATAGGACACAAACACTAAACTAGTGTGAACTACTTGTCCATGGCATGTACCCTATAGCTTTTGTCTTAATAAAGATTCTTTCTTCTGGAGGTAGACGTACCAATATTTGGGCCTTTTGGGTACAGTTGACGCACTCCCTGTTCTTCCAAGCTTGGAAGCAGGTTATCTGTCTATATGAAATAAACATGAAACTTTGTTAAAAATAGAATAAGTTTATTTTATTAAAGGATAATCCACAACTCAATAGTTAAAATTCAAAACCTACTACTTCAAATGCATTAATATTGCATTCCTGGCCTAAGGAAGTAAATGACGTATTACATTCTACAAACAAATAAATTAAACAATATAACTAGTTACGACAATATTTATGGTATCCAAAGATTAAGCTACAAAGTAACTTTTACATGTCAAATTTACAATCTGTATATAAATGTGGAGAAGAAGGTAAAGAATAGGAAAAGCTTACGGTGTAATTAGCAACATAGCAAATGTATGTCCCTTCAATTGATGGCGGCTGCTCAGGAGCTGATTTGGGATCATGCAAGTAATCTTTGTATAGCTTATAATATGGTGGTGGAGGTGGGTAGGTCGCTGTAGCCATTTCAAGCACCTTGTTGCCAAACTAACATCAACCAAAAGGAATAAAACATTAAGTTAAATTTGAATGGATGGAAACATAAGTTTTATAGGGAAAAAGTTACTGATTTCAAACAAGAAATTTCACCTAAAACTCACAAAACCCTAAAAGTGAAAAAGTCGACATTGTTTAAGCTACCAGGAGTACATGAAACTGTAAAGCCTCATTTGGTTACTGATAAAGCAATAATAATAGAACAAATAGATTATTTTTAGTACAACAAATTGCTCCTTGCACAAAATCAAATTACTCGTGTTTATTCTTTAAGAGCATATGAAAAAGGAAACAGACAACTGAATGTTGACAGCCTTGCAGTTTACCCTTGATTGCTCAACACCTGAATAAACTTTACACTCTATGAATAACTTTCATTTTATGCTGTTTGAGAGAGCAACTGCAGAGAGAGAGAGAGAGAGAGAGAGAGATGCTGAGCAATCTAATGGGAAACAACTGAAGACTAAGATGCTGAGTAAGATGAACAGACTTACCCTACACCAACCAACGTTTTGGAGCTAGACTGATCCAAGTGTCGAATCCAAGCCCAGCCTAGTCTTTTGCTGGAGGAGAATCAGAGATGGACTAAACTATTCCTTGGAATCTGCCGAGGTACAGGCTGCTCTTCCGACTCTGCCGACTGGGGATGATAAGCCTAGGCTATTTTTCCTTGCTTCACTTATGCAGTACTTGTGGGCATAAAGATGTTGGTCACCCTTTCACTCTGCTTCGACGTGGCGCATCTTAGGGATCATGGTGTATCCTTTCCCCTTGTGTTACAATAAGAAGGCTTTAGTTTTGGGGTTGGATGAGAGCAACAAGCTAATGTAGTAATGTGTGCATGTAAATACTACTTTAGCAGATTGAAGGTGAACCTAATCGTATTGAAATAGCAGCTGAGATAGATTTGCCTAATCGATTTACAACACACACACACACACACACACACACATATATATACAATTTAGGGCTGGCTATGGCACGGTTGCTGACATTTTTGGAGTCAGCCGAATACTGACCGAAAGTCTTTGGTTTCACCATAATTGAAACCGGTACCGTGCCTGAAGTTTCAGTTACCGAAACCTCGGTTTACCGAGTTAAACTGTCAGTATCGGTTGGTATTTTGACACATCGATCGTCGAAATTCGGAGGCGATGAACGAAATCTCGCGATGATCTGGCAAAAATCCAGTAGTACAATATGCAGTTTTTTTTCATCTAAAGGTTAATGAGCCCCATATCTATAAATCTTGAGGTTCATAAACCTTAGATCTATAAGCCAAGTGAAGAAATTGAGAGGAAGAAGAAAGAAAAAAAGATGAAGAAGAAGAAGAGATGAACCAGAAGAAGTGAAGAACAGTCGAAGAAGAAGGGAACCAATAGAGAAAGAGACAAAGAAAAAGGAAAGGAGAAGAGTCGTGGTTCTCGAGGAGGCTTCTACTTTTTTTATTTTGATGAGAAAAATGAACCAACAGTCCCTCAACTCTTGTGCACCGGCCAGTTTGATACCTGGACTCACAATGGTATCAATATGATACCTAGACTCAAAATTTGCTATCAACAACATACTTCCGTTAATGTTCCGTCAATCGTCTGTTAAATATGATGATGTGGCATACACGTGAGGCAAAATATAGGGGAAAAAAAGTCTTTTAAACTTGTTAATAAAATAAATTGAATTACACTAAAAAAAAAAGAAAATAATCGTTGGTGATAATATTGATTTTTTTTTCTTCTTCCTTTCTTTTGCTCTTGCTTGATTTCTGGAACGATTTTTTTTCCTCCCTCTTTTGTTTTGAGCTTCAGCATGAATTCTTTGTAAACCCAGCAGGCTATCAAGTCAAAATACAATTCACAGCTCAAATCAAAGAAAATAATCTATCAATGGCCCGTACTAAAGTCCACCAGCGGCAAGGCTCCGAGGAAGCAACTGGTGATGAAGGCTGCCCGGAAGTCGGCCCCAACCACCGGAGGCGTGAAGAAGCCGTACACCCTAGAACGTGGCTCTCCGTGAAATCTGATAGTATCAAATCCTTTCAGAGGCTTGTTCGTGAATCGCACCTCTACGCAATTGGGGAGTAGTATTACTAATAGTATTACTCTTGCCTCCAGCCACGGTTATTCAAATTGGAATTAATTAAGATTGGGTAATTGGAATTCGATACTCTCTTTATAAAACCCAGCTTCCCCAACCAGCTCATGCGCCTTACTTTTGCCTGACGATGACGATTTCAGAAATTCGCTCTTCACTTTTTCAATTTCCTACTAGCCACGATCGGATTTCGATTCCCGGAAAAACTCGAAGCCAGAAGAGTCTCTCGATTGTGAAGATCGGGAATTGAAAATCGGAAATATGGGATTTAGGGCCCTGTTCGGAAATCAAAGCTAAGATTGTGAATTCCCAGAACCGAAGTTCGAGGATTTAGGTGACGATTTGGTGAACGGAGCTGCTAGTCAGGAAGCTTCCCTTTCAGAGGCTTGTTCGTGAAATAACTCAAGACTTCAGGACGGACCTGTGTTTCCAGAGCCACACCGTGTTTGCGCTACAGGAGGTAGCGGAGGCCCATCTCGTTGGGTTGTTTGAGAATACTAATTTGTGCGCCATTCATGCCAAGAGTGTCACAATTATGCCCAAGGATTATTCAATGTGCTAGGAGAATCAGGGGGATGAGAGGGCTTAAGCATGCATCTGGTTAAAGAGTGGGGTTTAATTGTTTGAATCTGGCAATTGATCATGAATACAGGATCAGGGAATTGCTTTTGTTTTGAGGAAGAAGCTAGAAGAAGAAGAGGAGAGAGAAAATTATTTTAAAAAATCATTTAATTAAATAATTAAGCTTTTGGTAGAAGTTGAGGGTTATTTTGGTCATTTGCCATCTTTATTTTCTCCACGTGTCTGCCATGTCAGTTCTTTAACAGAATCGTTATGAAAATTTAACGGAAGTATGTCTTTGATAGCAAATTTTGAGTTTAGGTATCACATTTATACCATTGTGAGTCTAGGTATCAAACTGGCCGGTACACAAGAGTTGAGGGACTGTTGGTGCATTTTTCTCTATTTTGATTCTTTTCAGTTAAACTAGCATAAAAATAAAATTATGGGTGCAATACAATAAGTAACGTTGTAGCCCAGTGGAAAGTGGCTTAACTTATAATCCGAACTTGAAGGGTCGAGGGTTCGAGCCTTGAAAATGGAGAAATTTAATTCTCTTTTTGAATAACTCTCCTTGTCTCGGCCGGTTCGGTTTGAACCGATAGGCTGGTTTGCTTGAACTGTTACTGAGCCGAAAACGTCCATACAGTTCAGTTCAGCCGTACCGTACCTTCGGCTACCACTTCTGTCGGCGCCGACTGCGGCGGTTAAGCCGGTTTCAAGCTGGTTTCGGTAGGTCCGGCATTCTCAGCCACCCCTAATACACATCACTTATGAATTATGATTGAAATATTATACAGATATCAGAATAAAGTATTGTGAATGTTATGATTTAACTGAATGAAACACATAAATTGAAGACACAAACTAGATAGCTAGTTGCAAATTTATGATTTTATACCCTATTATAGTCTTCTAGCTTCCATCGATCTAGGCTAAAGACACTTTATAAAACAATTATCTTCCGAAAAATAAAATAAATTGGGTGGTTCTAGTTGGACCTTCAAATTTGATATTTGGACCTCTAATTTTTTTCAATTATAAACAGACTTTGTCATGTCATATGAAAAGACAAATAAGGACAAAGAGAGAAAACCTCCAAATTGTTCAAGTAAATCCTTATTTTGTGTTTAGCCCAAACTCTAGGTTACTTGACCTAGTGGTAATAGGGTTTAATTAGAATAATCTAGAGATTCCTATTCAATGTATGATTACCTTTCCTTGTATGATTCGAATTCTATACATTGTAATCCTCTATATAAAGAGACCCCTATTATCAATGAGAATACACAACAATTTTCTCTCAATTCCCGTTTCTCTAAAACACTTTATCAACACGAGCCCTAACCCTAGTTTCAAGAAGTCAAAAACCCAAAAATCCTTTTTCCAGTTCGCTGCCATTCACCGTGCACCTCTCCTGGGCGCCCGTGCGCCTATTCTTGCTGCAAGCCTCTGCCGCTACTAGCCTACGCACAAGTTCAATCGCTTTCCCTTGAAGCAATCTGATTTGGATTATTAAGATCGAGAACCAACTCTCTGATTAATTTTGGTGGAGGAGAGATCTACACATAAGAAAGCAATATCATGTGATTTTGATTCATTCTTCTTCTTGTGGTTGAAGATACAGATAAAAAATAGAGTAACAGATTGTTGTATCTCATGTTCAAGCAAATTTTGGAATAAATAAGGAGGTCACGGCGGAGGTGCTAGGGAGCAGTGGTCACGGCGGTCGATGGGCAACGGAAGCTGGTTTGGTTCCTAGGCTAGTGGGCAGGCCTTGTTTGAGGTGGGCTACGAAGATGGGAGGAGAAGAAGATATATGGGTGCCCAGAGCATTTTCTGGGTGCCCAAATCAAATTTATTTATTTATGGTAAAATTGGGGCAGAATGCCCAAAAGGAAAGAAAAAAGAAAACAGAAAAAAAAAAATTTTATGAGGCAATAATATGATTATTGGGGGGGGGGGGAGGGGCAATAATACGATTACTAGGGGGCATTAATATGATTATTGGGGGCAATAATACGATTTTTGGCGAGCAATAATACAATTTTTTGGGGGCAATAATACGATTATTGGGGGTCAATAATATGATTACTGGGTATTATTAGGGGCAGTAAAATCGGACGCCGAAATTCAGTTACCGGTTGCCGGATTCCGGTCACCGGAGTCAGCGGCCGGCCACCGGAGTCCGGCGAGGTATCCAATGACTTCTCTCTCTAAGTCACAAACAAGGAGAGGGCAAAATTGTCCTAAAAAAAAATAAAAAAAAATACTTAATTGAGTAAATAGGCAAAATATATATAAATTATTCGGTAAGTGGGCAATCTCTTAGAGTGTTTGGATAAGTGGGGTTAATAAACCCCAAAATTGTGTAAATGGTCATTATCCCTTCACTTAATGGCACGTTTACTTACTTGGAATGGAAAATAATCATGAATCGGAGACAAGTGGAATGGGAGAAGAAAGGAATCAGTATTAATTACGGAGGAATGATTCCTAAACCCATCTCCCCCCTTCGTAATCGAATTCCTGAGTATTCAGGAATCGATTCCTTATAAATAGGTGGGACCTACACCAATTCCGATTCCTTCATGTGTTAGTAAACACAGGAATTCTTTTACCTGGAATCATTCCGATTCCTTTATGTGTTAGTAAACACATTGGTGTTTTTACTCCGTAATCATTCCATTACATTCCATTCCATTCCAAGTAAGTAAACATGCCCTTAATAATTATTCCTTTACCTACCCTTTCTTCTTTCACCATCCTTTCCTTTTATTATTTTCGTTTCACTATTACTACAGTGAACAATATCTTTTTTTTTTTGGGTTAAATACTGTTTACTCCTCGTACTTTTGCTCGAAAAACACTTCAGTCTCTTGCTTTTTAATTTCACACGTTTACTCCCTGTACTCTCAAATTTTGGACCAATAGGTCATTCCGTCTAATTTTGACGTTAAATCAAGGGTAAAAATGTCTTTTTCCTCTCTTTTCTCTCTCCATAAACAAATTCCCAACTTTTTTTTTTGGGTCTGATCCCACTCCAAGTGCTCCGACCTCCTCTCCCTCCACTGCATCACCCAGGCCGGCGTCTCGCCCAACATCATCACCCACAACCTCATCTTCCAGACCTATCTGGACTACCGGAAACCCGATACTATTATGGAGCATTACAAGCAACTCATCAACGACGCACCGTTTAATCCTTCTCCGACGACGTACCGGATTTTTTTTTTTCAAAGTGCAAGGTGGAGAGGGCGGTGGAGCTGAAAGAGGAGATGGCTGATGTGAAGGGTTTCGAGCCAGACCCGGTTGTCTTCGTCATCGTCTCGCTCTCCTTGTTGTGAGATTCAGAGGGTTTCACCGAACCGCATCTGCACCTTCATTCTCCACCGAAACGAGAAATCGCTCTCTTCTCTGCTCGATTCTTGCTTAACAGTAGAGCTTCAAGGCCAAGAACATGTATGCCAATCTTTCCCATTCCAAGCCCAACCCCAAGTAAGTCCGATCTGCATGTGTGTTCGATTTGAGTGGTCAAGTTTTGATCTTGGTTAGAAGTTAGGTGTTTTAATCAATTTTTGTTCGTTGATTTTGGAAGTGTGATTTGAAGTTTTTCTGATGGCGGATGTCGAAGAGAGTACAAGAAGCTGAGATTGAGAAGAGTATGGATTAAGGTTTTGCAGGTCTCCATTGGAGAAGAGGGATATTTTCATTTCGGATATGGTTTTGGGCAGCGGAGCAGTGGTGTTGGTGATGGCTGTGGTGGGGATTGGGGCATGGAGTTATTTGGCCTTGAATTGGGATTTGATGGTACTGGGTTTTTGTAGGGTTTGGATGGAGCTCATGGATTGTTGATTATTAGGGCATAGAGCTCCATCTCCTCTCGGGTTTTTGTCAATGGGAGAGAGAAGCATTTGACAATGGGGTTTTATTTATTTGAAGGAGGAGGGGAAGGTTGCTAAGGAGATCGACGGAGGTGTTGTGTTGATCACTGAGGTTTCTGCAGGGGAGAGGGAAGAAGAGATTAACCGGAAAAAGAAAAAAAAAAAAATGTGAGGGTATAATGGACATTTTCCAGCAGAATGACTGCCACATCAGCAAGTTAACAGAAAGTTTGGACGGAGACTAACGGAATGGACCTATTGGTCCAAAATTTGAGAGTACAGGGAGTAAACATGTGAAATTAAAAAGCGAGGGACTGAAGTGTTTTTCGAGCAAAAGTACGAGGAGTAAATAGTATTTAACCTTTTTTTTTTTATGACGGAGCGTGGTGGATCCATGTCTTGAAGTTATTCGTTTAGATAGCAATTATTGTTAAAATTCATCCTCTATATTTGAAGGTAAACAATTATTTTCACTATTCATAATTTCAATCTTTTCAGATTAGATTCTACTCTCGACTCCTAAAAACTCGGAGCTTAGTATACCGAAACCTAGGGTTTCATGTAGCAGGGCGGCGGCGACCGGAAGGTTTTCTACACGCTACAGGGGGCTTCCGGCATCGTTCTCTATCAGTGAATGTAGCAGGCTTGTTGGTGGAGGCGTCTGACCCGTGATAGGATAGGGTTGTTTGGTGCTGGGGCTGGAGTTTGAAGATCTGGTTCCATCATTGTACTGTGGCAAAGCAGTCACGTTTGAGCATCGGTTAGATCAGCAAATCACTTGTATCAGAGCTTGCTGAAAAAGCTCAAAAGAGAATCCCCAATGGGGACAATGTCTGAATTAATTATACAGAAGTTGAACTCTCTATTAAAATCTTCTGATGAGAAACATCATAATCTAATAAATGTTCAAGTAAATCTCTATTTTGTGTCTGACCCAAACTCTAGGTTACTTGACCTAGTGGTAATTATAGAGTTTAATTAGAAGAATCTAGAGATTCCTATTCAATGTATGATTATCTTTCCTTGTATGATTCAGATTGTATGCATTGTAATTCTTTATATAAAGAGGCCCCTATTATCAATGAAAATACACAACGATTTTCTCTCAATTCCCGTTTCCCTAAAACACGTTATCAGCACGAAGCCCTAACCTTGAAAACCCTAATTTCGTAGCCCTCAAATTCCAGCATCCACTGTGTCACATATAAAAGCCCTAGCCTCAAGGAGCCTAGAACCAGTGGCGAAACCACCGGAATTGGCAGGAAACCACCTGAACCAGCTGTTGGAAAATCCGAACTGGCCGCTGCCCTATGCCTGCCTTGTGTCTACCCTCCGCATATCTGCTGAGCCCCTGCCGAGCCTTGCCGAGAGTGTAATAACCCAAAAATTAGTATCACTGTAGAGCACTCTAAGATACCTTAAACTTAGAAATAATCCAAGTATCTTCTAAGCATTTTTTTTTTCCGTTTAGAAACCGATGATACCACATGCTATACTTACAAGTTATATAGGTAATTTTTTTATATTAGAGTTCTAGTAAACTTTCTAAAATACGTTAGTTCGTATTACTTGTGTACACTCAATATTTGTTTTCAAACTCAAAATTATTATCTATGTTATTTTTGTGATGCATGTCATTTTAGTACTAATTATTGTAATTTTTTTTACCTTAAGAAAGCACTAAAGTTCTTTACTTATTAATTGGGTAAATGTGCATATGGATCTGTGTGTGTACATACATACATATATATATATATATATATATTTAGCAAGTGGATTTATGCTTTCTTTCTTTTATTACTTTTTTTTAATTTTTTTTTTATCCTTTTAATCATTTAACCTAAATAGTAATTAGTCACTCACCTTATAATAATTAGTCACTTACTTATTTTATGCTTAATTCTAGCCTATTTAAGCATATGATCTGATCATACTTCCTACAAGCTTGAAGATCAAATGCAAAATTGATCAAAAACTCCCTTAGTTGAAGAGAAAACTCAACTAGAAGTTCCTCACACAAATCCTTCACCCTTTTTCCCTTAAGAAGTTTCCTTTTTGTGAAAGAAGTCCAAAGTTTGATCACAAGACCTTCTGAGTTCCTTAAGTAAGTACATGAATACATTTTTATGTTCTTTTGTCTTTAAGATTTGTCAAACTACATAATCAATGATAAGATGGAAAAGGATCTGCTTTGCTACAAACCAGTATTTTCGTATATAAAAAAATCTGTTTTGTCAAAAATAATTACAGTATTAAATTTCTCATCAAAAGTTCTTGAATTTAGGCTTTTGAATCACTAAAAAAGGTTAAGAAATGAAGAAGTTATGGCTAATCAAAGTTTTCAACTTTTAAACTCGCTGGAAATCTCATACAGCCATCACAACTTCAAAAATTCATATCTCCCTCATTTCTTATCCATTTTCTACAAACTTTATATCAATTTGAAGCTTAGGACCTCTACTTCTGATCTGGAGAGTTTGAGAAGTAATGGTAAAATACACAGTACGTAATTACTTAGACATCAAAGGACAGTATCAAATATATCGGTTTCTGCTCTGTTATGGTTCTTCACCATTTATGGACTATATCACTCTGATTTGGACTACATGACTTATTCCATTGCATTACTTGTGAAAAACCCTTTGAAACGGTGTACTCATTTGACTAATTCGTACTTGTGATGGACAACATAACACATTTTGAAGTTTGGTGACTCTAATCGGAGAAACATGAACATGGTTGATGAACTTCAATGGATTTGGACATAAGGACTGAAATACTAACTATAATATAATTTTGTTTAATTATTTATAGTTACTTATTTAATGTTTGTGCTTTATTATTACCTATTTTACTTGATTTCAATTATGTATAAGCTTCTTTTTAATTATGTTGTTTGCTAGTGAATTTACTTATTTGTGATATACAATTATGTTACACATGTTTTCATATGAGATTATTCCTAAGTATATGTATCTATATGTGTGTGTACATATACATATATTACGATCTATAATTCATAAAGATTGTATGTTGTGAATTTGATTATGCCTGAGAAGTACAATTGTGAAGCTGGGTGTTATCTACTACCCCGTGCTTAAGTGAATTACTGGTAAATGTGTTTTGGTGTTATGTGGAAGTTAAGCTGTGGGCTCTAGTCCCTTCAGATAGTGCACTATTATACTCTTAGGAAGGGTGCTTATTTTGAGTATACATACTTTGGTAGTGTCCTTGGTATGCTGCGGCTTACCCGTACTTTGGGTATAGTACGTCGGACCCTAGTACTTGGATTTATGAATTGTTACCAGTCAACCTGGTTTTCCCGTGTTTTGGGTATAGTACGTCGGACCCTAACACGTGGATTTGTGAGTTGTTACCAGTTAATCTGAAAATTCACTAAAAAGAGAAGTGTACTTATATTATTTTGATCAAATATCTGTCTGCGATATATATTATCAATATGGTATGGTGCTAAGTGAAAAGAGAATCAAGCATGTATTGCTTAAAGTTTATTTCACATATTAATGCTGCAATATTTGTTGGTTCAATAAGGAGATGTGATTAAGTGATTTATTACCAGTCTCATAAACCATTCACACGAATGAATATATTTGTATATATGTGTGTGTGTATTGTGTGTATATATATACATATTTAAGAATTCGTATGAACTTAAATGGTTCTTGGTACATTTTAACTTGGTTGTTCAAGTTTGATTTCTTATAAGACACATTAATGTAAGTTGTGTACTTATTGGGCTTGTGTTGCTCATGATGCTACACCTTCTTGTTTTCAGGTATTGAATAGATGCTTGGGGAAACGGGATGAACCTACTAGATAAAATAATATTTTTCTACTACTATTTCTAGTGAATACCTGTACTGATTCGAATTTTGCTTAACTTTGGTTAGGTAAATATATTACCGATATTAGTTTTCTAATAAAAGTACTATTCAAACATGTATATAATTTCTTTTATTTCCTGTTGGTTTATTCAAGAAGAAAATTTTATTTGTTTTGACTCACGTCACAAATTCACGAGCCATATTTCAGTACAATATTGGCCTTGGATTTGGGGGCGTGACAGAGAGTGCCTACAACATCTGTCGAGCCCTGCCGAGAGTGCCTACAACATATGCCGAAGCCCTGCTAAGAGTCCCTACAGCATCTGTCGAGACCTGCAGACCCCCTGCGCACCTACTGCCGACACCTGCTGAGCCCCTGTGCGCTTGCTGCCGATAGCCCCTGCGCGCCTGCTGCCGATAGCCCCTGCATGAGCACTGCACAGCCTCTGCAACAGCCTTGCACAGCCTCTGTAACAGCCCAGCCTTGCTCCGGCCACTACCGCCGGCCACCTGTTTCCTGCTACTTTTCCGGCAACCTCCGGTGACCTTTTCAGGCCATCTTCAACAACTTTTCCGGTCAAGATTTCCGGCAACTTTTCAAGGTAAACTTTTCTAAAAGTTCCCGTTTTTGAAGTTATTTTTTATTCTTTTATCTTCTTTTTCTCAAGGACTTGCAACCTCCCTTCTTCTACCCCCGTTTCTTCTTCATAGGGAGACCAAAAGCCGAACTGTGGGGGTTCGTGCTCACTCCAAGCTTGGAGCTTGTAAAGTCCTCAAAACTTAGAGTTTGTTAAGAAGAAAACGATCAACCATATACATAGTTGTTTAGATCTAATCCAAACCCCTCTTGGAATCAGATATTCTAGAAAGCGACTATGCTCTGAAATCCCTAATTTCTTGGAAGCGACTACACTAAGAAATTTATAGTTTTTCATGGTAGCCTTTTTCGCCCCGAAACTAACCCTAATCTTGTGTTGTTTTTCAGGATGAACAACCTGAACAAATTGAACTTTTTTCCACTAGAGACAACAGGCGCAGGATACCATAGGTGGGTTTGAGATGTGCGCCAACATCTTAAGGCTGATGGACTTCTGGAAACCATCCAAGAGCCAAGTCAGGACATGCTTACTCCTCAACAAGCTGCTGCTTTTGAAGCAAATAGAGCTATGAGAGAGGCAAATGAAGCCAAAGCCATCATTCTCATGACAAGGCACATGAATGACGCGCTCCAAAGTGAATACCTCAATGAGGAAGACCTCAGAAAACTATGGGTGGAAATTGAGTAGCGATTTGGCAACATTCATGACTCCCTGCTTCCTGATTTAGAAGTGAGATGGTATAGCCTCTGCTTTTGTGATTTCAAGTCTGTACTTGATTATAACTCGGAAGCCCTTCGTATCAAGTCTTTGATGGAGTTTTGTGGCAAAACCATAGCTGATACGATGTTGATCGAGAAGACTTTCTCTATCTTCCTCGTCTCTGCACTGATGATTTCTAAGAATTATCAGATTGATGTGAATGCAGGACGTATCACAAGGTTTCATGAGCTTATTAGTGCCATGAACATAGCTGAGAAGCACGACAATATCCTTGTGAAGAACTATAATGCTAGACCCTTGGGAACCAAGTCTATTCTGGAGTCTAACTATAGTCGCGCCCCTAAAGGAGGACACAAGGAGCGAAACCCTAAGAAAATGGACAATTCTGGACGTTCTGATTCATATACTCGCCCCAAAGAGGAAGGAAACCGCAAAGAGAGGCGTGCACGGAACGTTGGAGGTCAACTTGTGAAGAGGTGGCCGGTGACGCCACCAAGAGCAATGGTCATCCAAATCACACCCCAAAGGCACCTCGATCAAGGGAGCCTGACCATAATGATGTTTGTCTTCAATGTGGATCAATCGGACATTGGGCCAAAGCATGTAGAGTATCCCAAAATGTTGCATACACATACAAAGCGTATCGTGAAGCAAGGGAGGCGCACTACATGGAGCAGGAAGATCAAGAGGACGATCTCGCTCTTAGGGTGGACGACTTCAAGGGCCAAGAAATTGGCGATTTTGATTCAGTCCTTATATTTTCCAAGAGATGTAGGCAATTGCCATATTATTTTTGTAGTAGATGCCAATAGTTTAGTCTTTCTTCAAAGTAGTCGTACTCAATGTAAATGTGATGTCTAGGAAGGTTTTGAGATGAGTGGTACCTAAGTGAGCCTCGCTCCATCGACATCTCTCTACTCACCTGGTCACATTTTATTCTGTTGCGTAAATAGTAATGTTATCTCAAATACTTTTAATTTCCTTCTTGTTTTCTTACTATTAATTACCAAACATTGTATCGGGAATGTTAATTGATTTCAAAATTTCAGTGCAACAACATGAATTGCACATTTGCCTTTACGTTTGCACTAGTATATAGTGAGAGACCTGAGTCTAACCCCTGGTCAGGGCCTACAGCTTTATCTGGGCCTTTAGTTTCGTCAGCCCAATTAATTGACAAGGTCTAAGGATTACGTAGTTGAATTCAGAAATCCTATCGAATTCATAAATAGGCACCACCTCAAACTTGCCTACAAGCAAATACACACGATATATGGCTTGTCTAGCCTGGACTACTACTATGGATATGACGGGCAGTTGGTGATGTCTATGTAGTGTCATTGGAGTACATGCAAGCCTACTAGAAAAATGTATTGCACCTCTCCTTTTGCATTTGCACATCTCCTTTTGAGACGTAGTAAAAAAGTAGGTGCAGTGTTCTTTTGGCTTTAGGCAAGGTGGTCAACGCTAATAGTAGAGCCGAATGATGGTTACATATTGAGATTGAATTTTTTATTTGAGTTGACTTAAGCTTAAATTCTATTCCCTCCATGGTTGCACCTTGTTCATTCTGGAATGTATACTCTCTCTCTATAATCACAAACAATGTAGACCAAATTAGTTGGCATCTTACAAAACCATTTAGGCATGACGGCACGTCACATCTCAAAACGGACGATGGGTTAGACACGCCGTTGTTGGATACAAGGTTCACAATCCAACCGGGTTAGACACACTGGGTCAATTGATTTCAAAATTATAGCACGACAACATGAACTGCACATCTGTGAATCAGTGCACATGTTGGGGGTGTTTTTTGTATTCACATTAATAAAGCAAGGACAGTTTCGAAACAAACTTAAAACTTTCTGGCGAGTAAACTTTGATATGTAATTGCCTGTATTGCCTTTGGCAGCAGACCCACATATTGAATACACGAGGCATTTTTTATATTCCTAGGGCCGAACGCGTGTTGTCTTGTTCATGACCGGTTGGTTGAGAGGTCGAGTTTAATGGCATCAATTAAGGAGATGGTTAATGCCATTATCTCGAAGAAAAAAAAAATTAATAACTTGCACTTGCACAGCATGTGCGGAAAAATGCTAGTTTGATTTATTGTCCTTCACTTGCCTCCAAGGCTCCCAGCCGACCTTGACTTCTTCCGGATTCACTTGCACTTGACCCTATAAATAGACCCATTTGGGAAGCAGAAGAGCATAAGAAATAACAGCCTCTTCCTTTTAAAATCTCCTCCATACGAGATAGCCTTCAGCCTATAAACACCTGGGCTTTATAGCGAAATCTCATGCCTAGGATAGGCTTTGGAGCCAGGAAAGCTCGTAGAATTAGGGTTTTGCAGAGAAGGAACAAAAAATAGAAGAGATGATCTCGAATTTGAAAGAATCGGAGGTGAACCACATCGCTCTGGCCGAAGCATTCGAGAGTATACGAGCCCGCTGCAAGCAAATTGGGGACCAGTTCATCTCGATCCTGACCACAATCTTGACCCAATTCAAAGAGCTTTAGACCCGCGAGGAGGAAATCGGGTGTCGGGAGAAGCTTCTGGAAGAGAAAGAGTCTGGTTTAAGTCGAAGGATGAGGAATTGTATGAGATTGAGGAGGCCATTATAGTGAAGCTACTGGAGTTTGAAGAAGGTAAAACCCAATTGGAAAAGACTTAATTTTTCGATTGATGATAAAGAGAGGAGGGTTTTGGAAATGGAGGAATTGATTAGGTATTGTATTTTCTTATTGTGTAAAGCCATTGTTTCAAAAGTCAACATGAAGACATCATATCAAGATATTGTATTTTCTAATTTGTGTAAAGCCACTATTGACCTGTAATATAAATGTAAATCTTGAAGGAATAATAATGCTTTATATTCCCCCGGTATATGCTTGAAGGAATAATATAAATGTAAATGTAAACCAGAAAACGAAAACTAGCAAACTAATCTTATTGTTGCCTCAGGTATAGGTTTTATAGCTTAATCATTAGGGAAAAAGCAATTGTGCATGTGTATTCATGTAATTGTCTGATCAAATGCCCTTGTTTTGTTATTGTTAATGTCTAAGATTTAGCAGTGGCTAAACCTTGGTTAAAGCTGGTCCGATGGGCGGACTGATACTTGTGCTGTAATCAATACTTCTGCTACCTGTCAAGTAAAATACAAAGGGCGTCAGAGGGAGCCCACACTAGGCTGTCTTCTCTTCTCTAATGCCTAAGTTAGTCAATGTATTTATGTTGACAGAATAACAGTAGGTAAGTAGTAAATGCGTAATTAATGAGGAGAGATGAGTGAACCTTTTATAGGCGGGGAAGAGGCTGAACTCTTCCTTTTTTTCGATGTGGGACTGATATGCTTCAGTTCCTAGTTTGTGAAGCTTCTGGTGTTGTTTTGATGCGGCGCGTGGTGGCGCGTCAGCGGTGATCTGGGGCTCAGGCGGTAGCCTGCTTGGCTGTGTTTCCGTAGGTCACACCATTGGTGGTAGTTGGTATCGCTAACGGTAGCATGAGCATGGCTCATTATAGCTAATTATGCTTGTCAAATGCTCATGTAAGTACAAGTCCCCAGTCAAGGAGGGCAATCTTGGTTGGGGAGTTGCCTAGCGGTTCGAAGCGTTACTTCTGCTAGACTTGCGACAGCATAATTAGCGTCAGTGCGTTGTCAACCATGGATTTACTGAGCAAATTCTTTATACCCTTTCGAGTGGGCCCCTGCTAAGCCCCCTAGGGAGTCCCCCACTCCCCGGCTAAGATGGGCCTCCGTTTGGCCGACATATTATTTGATGAGGGGGATCTGTACTGAACAGAGGGTGTTGGGTAGCGAGCCCAATCTTTGATACCCGGGTGTCAGGGGTTAACGTGCCTAATCAGGGTAGTTGAAGACTGTTGACATGTCCCCTTATTTGGCTTGGCGGGACGTAGCTTAACTGTAACGCTGCGTGGCCGTCTTCGTCAGAATGAGGTGTTGCCTCTGCTGATAAAAAACGTCGCGGGGACCTTCTAGCTTGAAGCTCAGCAAGCGGTGTTATGCTCAGTAGAGACTGTCACTTGTAAGGTGAAAAGGGAGAAGTTCTACTAGCGGTGTTGCGCTTAGCGGAGACTATCGCTTGCAAGATGAAAAGGGAGAAGTTCCGCTAGCGGTGTTGCACTTAGAGGAGACTGTCCCGCTTGCCAGATGAAAAGGGAGAAGGTCCGCTAGCGGTGTTGCGCTTAGCTAAGACTATCTCCCTGGCAAGATGAAAAGGGAGAGGTTCCGCTAGCGGTGTTGCGCTTAGCGGAGGCTGTCTCGCTTGCAAGATGAGAAGGGAGAGGTTTCGCTAGTGGTGTTGAACTTAGCGGAGGCTGTCTCGCTGATTGGTATGTTTTCCTTTTGACGGTTACTTCGGATAGATGCTTCGTCTGACGGCGCCCGACACGTGGCCATCATGCATTGGGTTAGCGTGTGGGATAACGTCTCCTTAGCACACTCGTATCTTCGCCATTAATGTGAGTAATTATGGATTTTGTAGCTGAGGCAATGCCTCGGTTAATCTAGAGAGTAAGTGCCATCGTGGGGCACGTGTATGGCTATCGTGTGATGTCGTTTTTCAGAGGACGGCTTAGATTTGTTTGATGTTGACATAAAAGAGAGGGAAACCGAGTGGTTCAACACTTTCTGCACTTTGAACTAATATCGTCACCTTCAAGCTTTGCTCTGAGATTCGAGAGGAAGGTTCTGTAATTCATGTGAGGCTATTGATCTTTGGAGGACGGAGACCTCTTGAAGTGAAGATGAGCAACATCAAGCGCACTAGGTTGGTTATCTGAGCCCTTCTGCCTACTTGTTTGCTCATTGTTTCTGTCAGTTGAGATTTGTTGCTATTTGGAGTAAATGGTGCCATTCCAATGTGTGTCTAAGGGTCTAAAATGGTTTTGGGGATGGGGTTAGGTGTTTGTGGTAGAGAGTTAAGGTTTTTGGATTTTCTAGATGGTCAAATCTGGGTTTTGGATGCATGTAGACATGTGTTCTTGTTTTGGTTGTTTCTGGGTAATTGTTCTTGGTGTTCTTGGCTGAAATCTGACTTAGGGATAGTTTAGATCATTTTGTAACTGACTGACCTAAGTTTTACGGTTTGTGATGGCTAGCGTCATAGAGATCTCGAGTAGTGAGGATTCCGTGTCTGACGTGTCGCTAAACGTTGCGGATAGGATTTTTATTGATTCGTTGCGTTCGTCTACTCATGCAGGAACCTCACTGCCGGAACCGCTAGACATCTAATTCCTTTACAAACTATACCCTGGGATGTAGGAATGGGCCGTGTTGGGCGTTCAGAGAGTTCTAGGGCAAAAGTGGACGCTGCCGCCCGCAATAGGAGTGAGGAGAGGCTAGCGGTTTCGCTGATGGGGGAGAGGTTGGCGGGGAAGAGATAGAGTCAGCATGGGTCCTTCGTGATGGTACTGCAGTTGACGAGGCGGGAGGGCCAATGACTACGACAGTCATGAATCGACTAAAGTGAGTGTTTCGCCTTCCTGGCGTAGTGAAGCTGCGTCCCCCGATGAGGGATGAGAGGGCATCAATTTTGCCAATGGGGCACGCTGCCATTCAAGAGGCCATCTTCCTGCAAGGGGACGCTTCCGCTACTGCCAAACCTCCAAATCTTGGTCTACGAGTTCGATCTTGCGTTTGGGCAAATTGTCCCAACATGTGGCGGTTGTTGATGGCGTTGAACTCCCTGCGGCGTCTATCTGGCTGCGAAGGGCCAACCGTTGTGGAGGTACTTTACTTTTATGAGCTTGTCTACGTGAGGCGCCAGGGGTGTAGCGGACAGGTGAACCTGACTCGTCATAAGGGAGCACCCAAGCTAATTGAGAACCTAAAGGATTTCATGTCCCCCTGGTGGGCTACTTTCTGTGTTGCGACTTCAGGATGGGAATACAACATGGGAGTAAACGAAGGGGCGTCGATGTTTACGATTAAGTCGGAGTTCCAACCAATTCGAGGTTGTCGCTAGTCTCCGTTGATCGCAATTGCCGGATTTGTTTCTTATGATATGAATTTTTTTCTAATCATTGCTTCTTTTTCTGTGTAGCGGGCTTACGCTTTAACTTGACGCAGGAGAAGTAGTGCCGCATAGCAAGGATTAAAGGTTGTTGGCAGAACCGCAACCTTCTTGACCTTCAGTTGCTCACCGAGTGGGAGTTGCTGGTCGATTTAGGCTTGACTCGCGTCCTTGGTAAGTGTCTTCTACCGACGAGTGAATTTTTTTTGTCACGCTAACCGGTGGTGTGTTTTTTTTTTTTTTTTTTTTTTTCTGTAGATTCTGTTCCAGGCAACAAGGCCAGCAGTGACGCGTTCGATAAGGTCATGGACCGCGCGGAACTTGGTAACTTCTTGGAGGGCATCTATGCCGCTGGGCTGGCTGCTCAGCAGACGGTCGTGGATCCACGGACCCTGGCGGTGAGCCAGTCAGAGACTCTGGTGGTGATGCCAATGCCTCATCACTCACATCTTAGCGCCTCCGGTCCTACCGTGGTGCAGGCCGAGACTCGCGCCGAGCTGCTAGCAGGAGCCAAGCACAAGCCGCGCCCAAGAAGGCTAAGGAGAGAATGCCTGCCAATCGGTGTGGGCCTCAGAGGGAGAGGGTGGTGCTAGGGAGGGAAACCGTTACTATTGCGGGGTTGGAGCCTCAGGTAACCTCGAGGCCTGTCCGTAAGAAGGTCGGTAGCTACATGCAAGGTAGCTACATTATCCAAAGAATTCCCGGACAGAATTGTCAAGATAGGTACCAAGTTGGCTCTGGCTATCAGGGAAAACCTAATCTCGTTCCTCTGCTCCAATGCATCCACTTTCACTTGGTCATACGAGGACATGCCCGATATACCAACTGACAGAGCCATGCACAACCTTAGCATTGTTCCTTTCTCGGCACCGATAAGACAGAAGCGCCGAGCCTTCACACATGATAAGTACAGGGCTATCCGAGTTGAAGTGAAGAAGTTAATGGCCATCAATTTTGTCAGGGAAGTGGCATATCCCCGGTTAGGCCTGGGACTTGGAACTGTAGAACCGGAAAAACCGCACCGAACTGCACCAAAAAATCCTGTTCGGTTCAGTTCTTCGAAATTCTAGCATACTATTTTTTCGGTTCGGTTCTTAAAGATGTAATAGCAGTTCGGTTCCGGTTTTAGTTTTTAAAATTTTTTCAGAACCGAAGTACGTATGTCAGTGTATAATAGGGTGTTAATGCCTAGTCTATCCCCCTAATATAAACTAGGCCGCAGGAGATTGCAGACTTTACCAAAACTCCAAACAAAAAATAGATTAGCCATTCGTTAAAAAAAAAAAAAAAAAAAAATAGATCAGCCATTTACATTCGGATCAAAACTTTAGCCTTATGTCTCAAATCTCAATCTCATCTCTCAGACTCATCTCTAATCTCTCAAACCCCGAAAAAATGTCGATCAATTCTTCATCCCCAATTCAAACACGAAACGCCCAAATTAATACCCTGATTTCTTCATCAATTCTTCATCTCATTCTATCTCTTCATCCCTAAGTGGAAATTTGAAAGTTGGAGATCACTTCAATTAGGAATTCAGGATAGAGAATTCAACTGCTTGCACACCTAAATCTAAGCAGTTCATGAGTTCGTGTGGAACCCAGAACTGGTAAAAAATCTTTTTTTTTTTTGGCTGAAATGCTTTGTTGCTGAGGTGGGTCATCCCTGATTAATTTCTCTCTCCCTTCATCTCTCCCCCCTTTCCATAAAGTTCCAGAAAATTAAACAACAAAGAAAGAAAGTTGATTCATTCTCTCTCCATGCTTACTACCTTTTTTCCCTCTTCTATGATTCATTCCATAAAGTTGACAAGATGCAGAAAGTTGGATTGATTAATTGCTGAGCATCTATGTGGCTGCGTGCTGCTTTATGAGTTTCCATGCTTTCTCAGTTTCTACTTCAAATCATTTTAATTTTTCCAAGTCTATGAAATTTGCTAAAGACTTTGTGGTTTGTAACTGTGTTGTCGTTTATAGGTTATAACCTAACTTTGTTGTCATTTGAAGTTGTTAATTATTTGAATGTTTGGTATGTACTGGAGTATTATGAATGGCTCAGTCAGGCATTTCAAGTCTCTGAAAATGGCTGAAAATAGTATGTCACCTCAGACAGGTTAACTATGTTTAGGAACCGGAAAAAGATTAGAACCGAACCGACTATATTCGGTTCGGGTTCAAAACGGTTCCAAAAGTTCTTGACATGGAGACCGAACCAATTATAATTGTTAATTTTTGTTTTGGTTCCACAGATTTTTAACTGGAACCGACCCGATCCCAGGGCCACGTAACTAACTTATCAATTGTCTTTGCTATCATATTACGCAACAGTATGCGGTTCAACCCATAGAAGTGCATTTTCAGGGTTGAAGTAGGGAAGTTCCTCGGGTACATCATTAGCCACATGGGAATAGAGCCGAACTCAGAAAAGGTGCAGGCTATATTAGACATGATGTCCCCCACCTACCGGAACGAGGTTCAATCCTTTAAGGGTAAGGTGGATGCTCTCTCAAGATTCATTTCAAGACTCACGGACAAGTATAGTACTCCTTTCTTTAAGTCACTGAAAACCTAGCAAGTCAAGGTAATAGCTTGGACCGCTGAGCACGAAGCCAGTTTTCTTAGCCAAAAGGCATACTTGTCAACGGTATCACTGCTGTCCAAACCTGTTCCTGGAGAAATGCTTTACATATATCTCGGGGCATCTTCGACTGCCACAAGCTCCGCTCTGATCAGGCGGGATTCCAATTGCGAGTACCTGGTGTACTAAGCTGGAAAAGGTTTTACTAGTGCAGAATCAAGGTACTCAAACATTGAGAAGGTAGCATTGGCCCTCCTGGTGTCATCCCGAAAGCTCAGACACTACTTCCAGGCACACTCGATCACCATTTTCACTAATCACCCATTAAGGCAGGTTTTACAGAAACCAGAGACATCTGGAAGATTAATTAAATGGGCCATCGAATTGGGAGAGTTCGACATCAAGTACAAGCCTCGGACAACTATTAAGGGCTAGACAGCTGCAGATTTCATTTCTGAACTTATTCCTTCCCATGATCCACCCACTGGAACACCTGAACCACCAGTCTCGAACCCACAACCACCAAGCATTTGGCGATTGTACTTTCATGGCGCATCTAATAAGAAGACAAGTGGTGCTGGTATTTTGCTAATCATCCCAGAGGATAAAGTCTACGAGTACGCCCTCACGTTTGCCTTCAAGGCATCCAATAATGCCGCAGAGTACGAGGCACTCATAGCAGGTCTCCAGATCGCCCGGGAACTAGGCATCCAGCACCTTCATATCTTCAGCGATTCCCAGTTGGTTGTGAATCAGATTAGCGGTAACTTCAAGGCAAAAGAGCCCCATATGTCCTCTTACCAGGCCCTAGCCTGAGCATTAGCTCAGAGATTTACCTCTTACATCTTCACTTAATAACCTAGAGCAAAAAATGACAAAGCAAACGCCCTAGCTAAGCTTGCGGCAACTTTTCTAAGTCCTGCATACGGGGCTACCAAGGTCGAAATACTGGAAAAGCCGAGCACTTCTAAAACGGTGTCAGAAATATTTATGGTGGACCACACTGCCTCTTGGATGGATCCAATCTTGAAGTACATGGTTGATAGTTTGGCCCCGGACGACAAGGTTGAGGCCAGGAGACTCCAATTGAGGTCAGCTCGCTACACAATCATGGATGGAAAATTGTACAGAAGAGGTCATTGCTTCCCCAACCTCAAGTGTGTGACACCAGAGGACGACCACAAGATAATGAAAGACATACACGCTGGTGTATGCGGCACACAAGACCCTGAGGGCTGGATATTTTTGGCCAACCATGTCAGCCCTAGCTTAAACAATATCAAGCTCTTGTCTTAAGTGCCAAATGTATACGAATATTCCAAGGGCACCACCTATTGCTCTCTTCGTCCTCCTCGCACCATGACCTTTCTGCTAATGGGGCCTGGACCTGATCGGTAAGCTTCCTACAGCAGTAGGACAATTCAAGTACGCCATTGTAGCTATTGACTACAAAAAAAAGTGGGTAGAGGCGGCACCTCTCGTCGCTATCACTACGGAGAAAGTGAAGAACTTTATGTGGAAAAACATTTACTGCAGATTTGGAGTCCCGGACAACAGGGCCTAGTTTGACAATGATGAACTCAGAACTTACACCGAGAACATGGGCACTAGAATCCTCTACGCATCCCCAGCTTATCCACAGACTAATGGTCAAGTTGAAGCCGTCAACAAGATAATCAAGAGACTACTAAAAAAGAAGCTCGACGATGCCAAGGGTCTTTGGGCCTCTAAACTCCCGGAGGTATTATGGGCTATCAGGACCACGGTGACAGAGGCTACCGGATAGACCCCTTTCTGCATGGTTTTTGGGTCTGAGGCAGTCCTTCCCATCGAAACACAAATCCCAAGCACAAAGATCCAGTACTTTAATGCGGGTACCAATGTAGAGGGCCTACAACTTGATGCTGATTTGCTCGAAGAACGAAGGGATGTAGCACACATGCATAATCTCTCAAACAAAAGGAGAATAGCTCGCTATCACAATGCCAAGGTGCAGTCCCGGACACTGAAGTTGGGGGACTGGGTCATGAAACAGGTTTACCCAGAACCCCGGGGACTGGATCCTTCATGGACAGGCCCGTACGAGATCTTCGAAGAGGTAGGCCCCTTGACCTTTTACTTCCGAGACATGGATGGAGTCGTTTCCCGACATCCATGGAACACATAGCGTCTCCGGTACTATCACAAATAGCTCTTGGAACATCTTACCCTAGCTTTTGATCATCCATCTATGGCAAGCTACCCATCAGGTACTTATTTTATATGAGCCATCAAGTGCTATTTTTGAATGAAAAAATGGATTATTCAGACCATTGCATGCATTTTTTTTCTTGTCACCAGACATTCAGACAATCAAGCTATATTGTTAATTACTTGATTCCGGTAATAACTAATAAGTAATTTAAACATACATGTTTTGACAAGGCATAAAATACAAGCAATCTTAATCCCTTTTAACATTTCCATTCAAAAACAAAAGCAACCCCGCACTACGGAGCAAAGGAAATCAACTAGGGACTACCCCAATACCAGCTTGAAGCCATTGTTCAAAAAATGGGTGTAACAAAATAAAGGCCCCGGAAGGCAAACTTCCTAATTATGAACATCAGGATGACTACTAGTTGCCTCTCCCTCGGGTTTAGCACTCTTGCTTCCCAGTTCTCTCTCCTTGGCCTCTTGTTCCTTCTTCTTTTTCTCAAGCAGTCTCTGCCTGAATTTGGCTTCATCCAAGTACCCGGCTGCCACCCACTCTTTGTACTTTATGATCACGGTTTGTCCTGAGCGGTGAGTAGCATATCGATAAGCTCTTGGGAGTCCTTGAACCCGGCAACAGCCTCTTGACTTTCAATGGGAAGGCGCTCCTCAAGATGCTCTATTTTGGCCTTCCATGACTTTGCAGATTCTTCAGCCTCTTTCACGAAGTCCCGGACACTTCATATCTTAGTCTTTGCCCCAGTAAGTTCGCTTTCAAGCTCCAAGATCCTTTTCTTCGCCGCCTCCAGCTCGGTTACCTTTGGAGTTAAGTACTCCACCTTTCTATTCAAGGACTCCCGCTCCTTCTCCAGCCTTGCCTTCTCTCCGTGAAGATACTTCACTTGCCCGGAGAGGTTACTAACCTCCTCATTCAGTTGCGTATACATTTGAACAATGCCTGTAACATCCCATCAGTACACACGAATAGTGCAAACAGTTGGCAAATAATTTATAATATAGAAACACTAGTACCCGCATCATTGATTCTCGGGCGATACGCCGATTTTCTTAGGGGGTGTTCTCTTTAGCTCGTACCCGGTCGAGGTCTACGTCCTTTAGATCGGCGAGCAGAGAGCACAGGAACTTCTCATCAGCAACCCCGTACTCGTCCAACAGTTGCTTGATGGGCTTCTTGGGGACTAGTGGCATGGCCAGAGACAGCAACCCAAGGGACAATGACGGCTCCAGTCCCAGAGGGTGACTTTTCTTCTGCCTCTTGGGTCCCATCCCTTTCACGTCTCGGCCGGTGTAGGTAACCTCTTCCTTGTCCCTGCTCCGATGTCTGTGCCGATGGAACCTCTTCTTCTCACCTAGAAGCAAGGCCTCCTCACTACCAGCTGACCCAGTGGAACGGGAAGAGAAAGAGCCAGACACGGGGGCCTTTCCTCTCCCGGGATCAGCAATGGTAATTACGTCCCCGGAAATAGGCTGCTCGCTCTGAGTAATGGGGCTTTAGGATCAGGGTTACCATACCCCTCGTCAGGAATCTCGAGAAGATATTCTTCAATTGAGCGACCCGTAGCTTTCTACACCAGGTCAACGTCAATGTAAAGGGCATCCTCTCCTTGGCTCATGAGGATGTCCATCAACTTGTTTTCATTCATCTTGTCATCCTCCTTACCTTTACCGGGTTTCCTCTTCGGCACTTTCACTACAAACAATTTGAAAGGTCAATCCTCAAACACTAGTGAGTTCAATTTTTTTTTTTCCTAGAAAAACCAGCCTCACCGAGTAGTCTTCCTATGCCTAGCCTATCTAGTATGGAGTACCGAATAAACCTATAGGAGCTTCTTTCTTCTTCACTCCATACAACGTTTACTCGGGCTACCCGTTTTCTCTAGACCTCCGACAATGAGTATGACTGATCCCCGATGGCCTGAAACGTACCCGTTAATTGCCATTTCTTATTTCTAATCTGCCATTGCCTTCCAGCAAGAAATACCTTGTTCCTCCACTTCTTGGTTTGAGTGGTTGGCATGTTCGTAACTAGAGGCTCATAGTCCCGAGCGGCGAACGTCACCGTACCTTGACAAGACTGTTTCCTTGAGTATAAAACCCGGTACACGGCTCAGAATTCATTGATGGTGGGCCACCTTTGCTGGCAGAAGTCCCACATTGCCATCATACTCAAAATTTGTCGCCAGGCATTCGGAGTCAACTGCCCCGGTGACAGGTTTAGCATCCTCAACAGATATTGTAGGCACCGGGGTAGTGGTAATGACAGCCCTTAGTGGAACTGGTTCTCGTGCAGCGCCACCCATGCCGGAGGTGGTTTTGCTGCCATCTCTCCAGACTTTAGAGGCCTGAGTTCTACCACGTCCGATATTCCCCATTTCATCCTCATCGTATTGATCTCCTTCATTGTTATACTTCTCCCAGGCTAGTCGCACATAGTCCTGTCCACTAGCGTATATCTCAGTTTAGGTATGCCCTCGGAAATGGCTACTGTGACTCCTTGCACCTCCGCCCCAAAATCATCCTTGCTGTCATCTACATCGGTACTCTCACTACTCTCCGAGAACAACCCAGTCGAAGATCCGGTGTTCTCTGCCAACCTCATACGAGCACTACTGCCTACCAGGTACCGGTCAATATCTGCTTCTACTTTTCTCACAGAAGATTGATAGGACGATCCCACGTCCCCAGCCTTGGTTTCTAATTCCATCCTAGAGCTATGTGAACCTGAGCCTCAAATTCGCTATCTGGAATCAGAAACACAAGGGTCAGCCTAGGAATTTAGATCTACGGCTTTGTTGAAGCGCGGATCGTTCCCCACTTCAAACCCAGAAAACCAAACAAACCCAAAAAACAAAAACAAAAACCCCAGAGAAACCCAGTTTTTCTTTCCCAATTCTTTCCCAATGCACTACCTACAGGCAACCCACACCAACATTATTCTTATTCCTTTTTCATTACAAACACAAACAAAACCCAGGGGGGATAACAGAAACCAGAACACATCCATGACACAAAAACAAAAACAAAAACAAAAACAAAAACAAAAACAAAAACAAAAACAAAAACAAAAACAAAAACAAAAACAAAAACAAAAACAAAAACAAAAACAAAACAAACAACAAAATCACACAAGCAAACAAAAACCATACTATGTTTCCTGCATATGGGATCTGACCTTTTCTTCAGTAGTCGATCGTTCGCTCCCTCCAGAAGTACCAATACCACCTCTCCCCAAGATCGTTTTCTTTTTCCTCTTACTGCAAACCGTCGGACCGTTTTCAGAGAGTTTGAGTTTTCACAAAAAGTGAAGAGAGACAGTCGATTTCCATCTTAAATTCAACCTGCGAGCAATCACATCCGTTGAAGACGAAAAGCCTTCAACCGTAGGATCACTCCATGTTTCCCACATCCTCTCTCCACTCCTTGAAACTGTCAGTCAATGGGATGGGCATTTATTGCACCACCCACTCTTTACGCCCCACGTGGCTGACATGCACTAACAACCCTACCGAGTACCAAAGGCCCAAGGCCACAAAAACTCTATCGGGTACGAGACTCAATCTCTCAATCCCACGTACACCGGGATCAAAGGCTCACTCACCTCATCTGGTACAACAGGCCCTAGGCCTATCTACTCCACTAGGTATACTAGATTCAGCCCCACCCTATCGGGTATCAGAGGTGCAACCCTCACAAACCCTACCGGGTACCAGAGGCCCAAGGCCACAAAAAACTTATCGGGTACGAGACTCAAGCCATTCCCCACCTGTAGAACAACCCGCTCAAGACATCTCTTGCACGAGAACTTGGGGGACTCCCCATAGGCACACTAGTGCCAAACCCTGTGCCAAAATCTATCAAGTCCCCACCCAAGAAATATCTTGAACTGGAACTTGGGGGACTTGTACATACTAGGGAACACTTCACTAGGTTTGGCACTATCAACTGAGGCTCGTATGGATACCTAGATACCATGCCATGGGCCGAGTTCACAACCCACCATGATGGTGCTCATCATGGGCGACACCACGGACACCCAGGGCCTCGGACCCGGCCAGCACATTCCATCGAAGAAGACATCAAAAAGCAGAACTACAAACGGACAACCTATGTCCCACATTGAGGAAAATGGATACTCCTTCCCCATGCCCTCGTATAAGGAGTCAGCCCAACCACCTTTTCAGGGGTAACAATTCCTTTATTTACTATTATTTGATTCATTTATATATTAGTATCTTACCTAGGCATCAAAGAGGCATAATGTAACATCCCGTATATTCACTTACCCGTTTACTAGTCATTTGGACGGTAAACGGCCTTTACTTCCACTTTTACTATCGTTTAAGTACTTTTAGTGACCCTAAAAGTTGACTTCTTGTTCGGGTCAAAATTTGAGAAAATGTTCTTCATGGAAGTTGTAGAGGACGTTAAACCGAACGCGTGGATATGTGGTACGTAAAAATCGGAGTCCGTATTCGAAAGTTATAAGCGAAATACTAAAGTTACTGTTCATGTGGTAAGTTTCTATAAATAGCCAAGTTACTGTGGTAAGTTTCCATTTTTGGAAACCTACCAGGCTTTTCTCTCTCATCTCCCCCGATTCTTTCCCTCTTCGACCCGATTGCTTCTTCCTCCGATTTCTTCCTCCTCCGGCCACCCCACGACTGAATCTGGGCACCGGCAAGCTCGTCTCTTCATCCTTGTCATGCCTATGGTGGTGTTTTGCGGTGGCTTGGCCGGTGGAGCTCGGAATTGAGCCGTGAAGTTCACTGTAGCAGTTTGGGAGTTTTGTCGATTTCTGGCGATTCCGGCCGTCTCCGGCCACCAAACCGGCGTCGAAGGTTCAGTTTTTGACATATATCATTTCCCCTAAGGTCTTACCTTTCAATTTGCAGTGTAGAGGTCGAATTAACGAATTGCAATTTCTAGGGTTCTTGGAGTTTTCTCGAAAAATTTCACCGGCCAATTTGGAGCCCTTTAAGGTAAAATTGGGACTTGTTGCAGTTGAGAAATTTGTTGGGTTTGTTGTTTTGCAGCTACTGTCAATTTTTGGTGGCCATCGAAGGTGGTGGCCGCCGGCGCGTGGGACGCCACTGTGGGTGGCGCGTGGAGGCGTGTTGGGCTGTGTTTTAATTCCAGTTTTTAGCCCATTAAATCCTATAAATATTGTAGAGCTTGTATATGAAATTTGGTGAATTTTGGAGAAGCTTGGAATTAATTATGAATTTTTGAAGTTTAGGGTTTTGATTATCGAATTACGAGAATCCGACCGTCGGATATCTCTTGGTTTTGCCTTAGAACCTTTAAATTAACGAACTGGTATTAGTAGTATAATTTGGGCTGAATCCGAGGAGAATGGGTGATGTGATTTATGAGGAATTGAGTTTAGGAATCATATTAAATTGTTGAATAATTATTCACGGAATATAATCGTGTACAGGATGTCGTGCCGAGCTCTGGCTCGATAAAGGAACTCGTATACGTGATCGTCGGAATAGTACTGTGAGTGGACTTTTGTTTTTAAGTAATTGATGCATGCATTATTTCTTAAAGTATGGTCTATTTATTCATCAATTTACATTTCGAGTATGAGATTATAAATTGATTTCGTATTATCTCATATTTACTTTCATTATTGATTCGTTTCCGAAATTGCTTTTGATTTATAATCTTAATGGTGAATTATCTTATTTCCGAGGTGGTTTCCGGAATTATTCTCTAATTATATTTTATTTCGATTTGAGACTTTTAAAGGAGTTTCAAAATGGGATTTCGATGGAGTTGTATTTCCTCTTTTTATATCGACTTCGGTTTTGGCATTGAGAATGCCTTGTTGATGATTTTGGAAATGGATTTTGTTCCGGTTTACGAATAATATTATTTCTGCCTATTTACTTTGAATTTGAGATGATCTTGGCGTGTGGGACACGTCATGGGAATTCATTTGCAAGAGATGGGGAAGCTTTATGTACTTATGGATTTACTTGGTTTTCGGATTTCCTTTGCCATACTTTGGGTGACTTATCATTGCTAGCATTGATTTTCCGCCTTTGTGGCGCGGTGATGGGATCACCGTAGCCCTCCGCCTTTGTGGCGCAGATTACTGTCTGTGTGACAGTAATTCTGTAGCCCGGTATCCTATCGCTACACTTAGTGGCATAAGGGTATATTACGGGAGTAATGGGAGTATTTTAGCCTGAGAGGCTATCACCCGAGCCTGGGAGGCTCACTCGTATGGCTATCGTCTTCCCCTACTCATTATACTATTTTCGACTAGCGGGGCTAGTCCGATTTATTTTAGCCAGCGGGGCTGGTTTTATTTCCTTGAGTATCAGAGTTTCAACTTTTTCTTTTAAATCGTATGTGACTAGCGGGGCTAGTCGGTTTTCATGAGTGGAACTCCTCTTGTTTTATTTTCGTTAATCCTTGCATGCATCGGGAATTTTTAAAGAAATAAATGTGGGAAAGTATAAAATCCATTTGGTTTAAATTTGTTTAATTTTTGTCCACTCACGCTAACGTTTTTATGTACTTTCCCCTGGGCCCTTCGGTTTCAAATGCCCAGTGTGCAGGTGAAATTAGTTGAGGTCGGGCGTACATGGAGTCGAGGCATCGTCAACAGCATGGCTTCCGCGTTTGCCTTTGAATTAGGTTTTCCTCATTTACCTTTCTATTAGAATTGCTCTAATTACCTGAGGAATTAAGGTTATTAAGTTGAGATTTGTGTGTTGTGAATTTGGTTGATGTTGATTTGGGGAGCAGGGTGGCTCCAGGAGTATAAGGATGGGTGATTTAGAAGTGTAAATATGCTTTCTACAGGTTTTGGGTAGTCCATTTTAGGGGAAGTTCCGCCAAATTTTTGGCAGAACTTCTTCTAAGGTGGGCCCCGCAGGGCCACCTCAGATTTCAGGGTGAAATCTGGGGCGGGTCCTGTCACATAAACCGTCTGGTACGGTTTATCCCTCTAATGTTGTGTTCCTGGTACATGATTTAGGAGTTGGATCAGTACCCCAGGTGGTATAGCATTCTATGTGAGGTACCCAGAGAAAGCCACCAGAAATACCTCTACCAGGAGCTCGTCTTGTCCCTCTCTTCGTATTATGGAGCAGCTTACCGACGATGTGGATACCGCGAGGTATATGTATAGTATCTCACCCTGCACGGGAATGGAGAGGAGTGGATTTGCCGCTAAGTATTCCTTTAAACTCTGGAATGCTGCCTCGCAGTCCGGAGTCCAATCAATTTCCTTTTTGTGGGTCCTCTTCATGGCTTTGAAGAATGGGAGGAATCTGTCAGTGAGCTTGGAGATGAAACAGGATAGTGCAGTTAGCTTGCCCTGGAGGCTTTGAACATGCACCTTCCATTGTGGGGATTTCATGTTGAGGATGGCCTGTACCTTGTTGGGGTTGGCCTCTATGCCTCGTTCGCTAACGATGTAGCCCAGAATTAAACTGGCTAGCAGTGACGCCAAAAAAGCAATTCTCAGGATTGAGGCGCATACCGTAGGCTAAGAGAATGGAGAATATAATGTGGAGGTTTGCTACATGTCTGCTGGCTTTGATGCTCTTGCCAAGCATGTCGTCTACGTATACCTCTATTATTTTGTCGAGATGCTCCGCGAACATGGCGTCCATCAACCGCTGATGGATGACATTGTAGCAATACAGGCCTTTGTCGGTTATGAAGGTAGTGCACTCTTGGTTACCGGGGTTCATCTTAATTTGGTTGTATCCAGAGAAGGCGTCCATCATACATTCTCCTCAGACCTTACTTGATTCACTTGAATCTTAAGGAGAGCCTGTTGTTGCTGATTGTAGAACGACTTTGGCAATATGTGTTTTTTGTTATCACCCTTAATATAACCTAGCTTCATCTGTTCGATGCAAGCTGCATTGTGTTCATAAATGCAAGTAGGCTCTTCAGTGGTAGAACTCAAACCACTAATCCCTCGAATATGTGCAATAATAGTTCTTAACCATACTCACGAACCGCTTCATGTACAGCAATGATCTCTGAGTGGTTCGAGGAGGTAGCCACAAGGGTTTGCTTGATTGATCTCCAAGATATTGCCGTGTTCCCATTGGTAAATACATAACCAGTTTGGGAAAGATCTTTATGTGGGTTAGAGACGTACCCAGTATCAGGAAAACCAACCAAAACTTCATTTGGCGTTTTAGTGTAGGGAGTGACGCTTTCGCCATCAACATTTCCTTTAGGGATTGCAGTTCCATATGTGGTCCCTCTTGTCTCTCTATAGGGAAAGAATAGTCCCAAGTCAATGGTTCCTTTTAGGTATCGAAAATGTTCTTAATACCATTCCAGTGACGTTGCGTTGGCGCTGAGCTAAATCTAGCTAACAAGTTCACTGAGAATGCAATGTCTGGTCAAGTACATTGGGCTACGTACAATAATGCGCCTATTGCACTTAGATAGGGAATTTCAGCTCCCAACACCTCTTTGTCATCTTCCTTTGGACGAAATGGATATTTCCTTGCATCCAAACTTCGACCAATCATGGAAGTGCTAGCAGGATGCGCTTTGTCCATGTTATTTCACCTGACTTTTGGACATACGCAAACTGGTGGATTAGTATTCCACAAACTCGGTGTTCTAGTTCAAAGCCTAGACAGAATCAAGCTTTCCAAGATCCTTCATCTCAAATTTGGATTTCAAGTAGCCCGTGGTTTCTCTTATTTCATCAAGAGTACTTATTATGTTCATATCATCGATATATGCTGCTACAATTGCAAATCCGGAACTCGTTTTCTTTATGAATACGCAGGGGCATAATTCATCGTTGTCATATCCCTTCCTAATCAAGTAGTCACTTAGACGGGTATACCACATCCGCCCGTATTGTTTCAATCCGTAAAGTGAGCGTTTTAACCTAATTGCAAACGCACTCCGTGGTTTAGAGTCACTTGACTTGGGTAATGTAAGGCCATCAGGCACTTTCATATATATCTCTGAATCTAGATCCCCATAGAGATATGCAGTAACCACATCTATGAGCTGCATTTCCAGTCCTTTGGAAACTACTAAGCTAACGAAGTAGCGGGACGTTATAACGTCCATTTTAGGAGAGAATGTCTCCTCGTAGTCAATTCCAGGGTGTTGTGAGAAACCTTGCGCCACAAGGCGAGCCTTGTACCTTAGGACTTCATTCTTCTTATTACGCTTTCTGACAATGGTCCATTTATGTCCTACAAGCTTTACACTTGGTGGGGTTAGCACTAACGGACCAAATACTTATCTCTTTGTCAGAGAATCTAATTCTGCCTAGATTGCTTCTTTCCATTTAGGCCAATCTGCTCTTTGTTGACATTTGCAACAGAGCGTGGTTTGATATCATCGTGCTCTATGATTCCTTGAGCAACAATATATATCATCAATGTGTATGGAAGATCTTTCTATCAACTCATACGAACACTCATAATCCTCTGAGATTTCTTTGTTCTCTGGAATCATTTTTAACATCAGAGCGTCCTCCAGTATTGATTCATGGACATAACTATAATCAGAGACAATCTACTGGGAGGGATTCTATACATTGATGATTGATTTGTGCCTTACTCACCCTCTTTTTCCTTGGGTGAGTGTCAATCGAACCAAGTGGCCTCCCCCACTTCCTTGGAGAGCCACGGCCTCAACCACACCTCTACTAAGTACGGTTGCAATGCCTCAATCTGCGGTATCGTGCCCCTTGTTGGGGACTTCTAACCTTGCAGGCACATTTGCAGTTGGTATATGTGATCTCGTCACTTTTACGATATCAGTAGACATATCAGGCATCGAATCTGCTACGTTCTGAAGATCGATTATTCTTTTCACTTCACTTTCACTTTGTGAAGTGCGGGGATCAAAATGAGACGGAGTGGGGACAAACCACGACAATTCCTGTCGTTCCCTTGGAAAATCCTTTTTCCTATCTCCCCCTAATGACGGGAAGACTGTCTCATCAAAGTGACAATCCGCAAATCTAGCGGTAGAGAGATCACCTGTCAAGGGTTTCCAAATAGCGGATAATTGTTGGGGATTCGTATCCAACATAAATACTTAATCGTCTCTGAGGACCCATTTTGATGCGTTGTGGGGGCGCAATAGGCACATATACTGCTCAACCAAATATGCGTAAGTGTGAAATGTCAGGCTCATATCCAGCTACCAACTGGTATGCAGAAAATGGTTGGCTAGTTGTGGGTCTGAAACGAATGAGTAAAGCTGCGTGCAATATTGCATAACCCCAGGCAGATATGGGCAGGTTGGTGCGCATAACCAATTGCCCTAGCCACCATCTATAGTCTTTTGATGGTGGCTTCTGCGAGACCATTTTTTGTATGCACATGGGGTACAGGATGCTCCACATTGATTCAATAGACATGCAATAATCATCAAATGCTTTTGATGTAAACTCTCCAGCGTTATCAAGTCTTATAGACTTGATAGGGTGATCAGGGTGGTGAGCCCTTAAACGTATAATCTGTGCTAGGAGTTTTGCAGCAATTCTTGTGAACAATAAAACGACATGTGACCAGATTGTCGAAGTATCCACCAGAACCATAAAGTACTTGAATGGTCCGCATTCTGGATGGATTGGTCCACAGACATCTCTTTGTATCCTTTGTAAGAATGGAATGTTTTGTTTTGTTTTGTGTCTTTAGCATAGGAAGGTCTCGATCCTGTTTTTGCTAAAGAGCAGGCTTTGCAAAACGAATGATGTGCCTTTGAAATAGTCAATGAGGCATAATGGGAGGTAGTGCTTCTAGTACTTCAGAAAGCAATGACTTCATTTGAGCAGTACTAGGACCGACACCTTGCAGTGTGACTGATTTTTCTCCCACTTTATTTTTAACTCAAAAGAAGGGATGCCCATATGAGTTCTTTAAAATATGGATCATCATGTAACGACCTCAGTGCCATAGGCGGTCATACCAAAGCCTGTATGAGTCAGTGTCCTACATTTCATTGTTGGTGATAGTATAAGATTCAATGATCCGAATCGTAGTGAGGTACAGTTCACTAGATTAACTCATGAGTTTCTCTAAAATGCGTTTCCTTCCACATTCATTAGAGGTAATATAAAAGTATTTAGTTCCATTCTCACAGTGTGTTTTTACATGATAACCGTTGGCACGAATATCTTTGATACTTAACAAGGTTCGATTAGCTCTTAGTGCATACAGAGAGTCTTTGACTTTAAATATATCTCAGATTCTTTAGAGTATTTCTATTTTAGTAGAGTGATAATCTTTTCATTCTAATAATAATTTTTTCTCTAGATGTATTGCTTTACATCTTTATATTGCGATTTCGAACCATGTATAAATTTGAATAAATTTAGTGTTTGAGAATAAAATTCAAAATTTATTAATGAGCCAACGATAATCAAATCAAGGTCTAGTTTTAATTCATCAAACCATTATTGAAATAAACTTTAAGACCAAGTAATAGTCTAATTAAAAATGAGGCATTATGCCTTCACAACTGTTTTTGGAAAATAAAGTAAATAAAGCAGATCAATCAAAATCTGGTGCATCGATTGACTGAGCAAATTCCTAATTGCCATTAAAGTCGGCAATTCTGAGGTTGACGTCTGGGTCTTGTTCTTTTGACTCCCTATACCTCTTGTAATTGGCTGCTACTCTAGTGCTTGCTTGGCAGTTCTTGTACCAATGCCCAATGATTCCACACCTATAGCATGGTTCATTGCCAACTCTATTCTATTTGACCGAAGTGTTCTTAGGTGCCCTTTGCACCTTGTTTCATGAGCACTAGGGCCAGCACCACCATCTCTGCGCCATACATTGGGAGGGCCTCCACGGCCCATATAACGACCCCCATGTCCCTTGCCACGTGGGTAGGGATCAGCACGTCCAACCCCCTTTGCATTGGGGTTCTTTCCACCTTTCACTTTGCCATAATTAGCCTCAGGAATTTTCTTTGTCCCAACAGGCCTAGCATTGTTGTTCAAAAGAACCTCATTATGCCTCTCAGCCACTTACAGTAGGTTGATCAGCTTGTTGAAGGTTGTGATTCTTTTGTTATCATACTCCAGCCTATACTGGTTCGCTAGTATAATTGCTGAAGTAGGAAAAGTGGAAAGAGTCTTCTGGATCATATCATTTTCTGTGATTTCCTTTCCACAGAAATTTAGACGTGCTTTTAGGTGCAACATATCCTTGTTGAAGTCATTGACCGGTTATGTCTGGGAGCAAGGTGTCATGAATGTTCCCAAAACGTCCCTTAAGGGCATCTCACAGTTCTTTGGGTGTCTTCAACTGAAGGTACTCCCAGCGTAGGCTAGGATCAATATGTCGCCTCAGAAACATTAAAGCATTTGCTTTCACCTTGTCAGACGGTCCATTGTCTTTGGGGTCGGTAATGGTGGCAGTGTAATCTCTTGCCACAAAGGCAGTTTCTACATCGGAAACCCAACGGTGGTACTCAAGTCCGTCTGAGTCCAAAATGTCAAATTCAGGTCAAGTTGGATCAGCCATCTACATAAACAAGAGAGAAGATATAAATTAGGCAGTCATAAAGACATCCACGTAAATTATTTTTCAAAAATATGAATTAGGTCTCAAGACCAAGATTCGTAATGGTCACATTGTTTTTCGATGCTATGTGAAAATACTTTATCACGGTAATGCTGTGTGTATAATGCGCATGAAATTTCATTATCATGGCAAAGTGGATTGTATATGTTGCATACTAGAAATTAATCATAGCATATTTAAACATAGCATATATAAAAATAAACTACATGGCATGCTCAAATTTCACAAATATACAACAAATTATATTCTACACATAATAATAGCAAGAATATACCATGCATAAAATAAAATGTAAACAATAGCATAATACAAAGCATGTGTAGGTATAATTTATATATGCGTAAATAAAAATAAAAACATGCTCAAAATTTCATAATAAACCATAAACAATAAAATATAAAACATGCTTAAACATAATTATAAATCATGCTTAAATATGATCATATAAAACATAAATAATAAAGCATGCTTAAAATAATCAAAATTATCTAACTAAACACGCTCAAAAAAAAAAAATTCTAATTATAAACAATTAAATATAGAGCATGCTTAAAGATATAAATAAAATTCACATGCTTTAAAAGTATAAAGTAAATAAATAAAACATACTTGGTTGTGAGAAAATAAAACAATCCTAGCACACGCGCGTGTTCATGCAGGCGTGCTAGCGATGTTTTTGGGCTTGAGAAAAACTGGCCGCTTCCTCTTTTTTCAGCAGTGGGCAACAAGGCCTTATTTTTTCTTTGCTTTTTTTTTTTTTTTTTCTGGGCCGCAGGCCTACTTCTTTTGTTTGTTGTTTTATTTTATTTTTTTATTTGGGCCGCATGGCCTGTTTCTTTCTTTTGTTTCTGGGCCAAAAGGCCTGCTTTTTTTTTTTTGTTCTTTTTTTTTTTTTTGGTCTGGGCCGAGTTTCTTCTTTCTTTCTGTTTTTATTTTTTTTTCTCTGGGCCTTCTGTTCTTTGGGCCTTTTTTTTTCTTTTTCTTTCTTTCTTATTTTTCTTCTCCTTCACATTTCTTCCCTCTCTTCTTTCTGGTTCTCTTTTTTTTTTTCTTGCAGAGGTGGTTGTGTCGTAGCCGGTGGCAGGGGTGCACGTCCGGGTTGGGCCGTGCGTGCTATGTAGTGCAGGGCTGTAGGCCGGTCTGGATGGCAGGTGCGGGGAAACTGTGCAGACTCGCGCTGGATGACAGGTGTGGGGCTGGGTTGCAGCAGGGCGCGGGGCTGCTGTCAGCCGAGTCGGGCACGCTGGAGGCCCGGCTGGGCTAGGCTGGAGACAGCGATGGGAGTGTGTGCGCTTTGGTGAGGGGAGGCGAGTGAGCTGCGCAGCGGAGGAGCCATGCGGGATTGGGCGGAGCAGCAGTGAGGTGGGTCTGCCGGTTGTTGTTGATGCCCACAGGTTGTATGTCGGTGATCGGCGCAGCAGCAGGTGGGAGGTGGCAGCGAGGATGGGGCCGGTCTTGGTCGGGCTGAATTTTTTTTTTTTTTAGTTGGTGGCGGCCGGAAAAAGGAAGAAAAAGATTTTTTTTTTCTTCTAGGGTTTTGGTTTCTTTTCGATAGAAAGAAAACTAGATAATTAGGATTTTTTTTCTATTGGCTATTTGCTCTGAGCGTTCTGATAACGTGTTAAAGTAAAATGACAATTGGAATTGGTCTACTCATTTCATTTCATAGTCCCTTTATATAGGAATAGAATTACAACGGAAATATTAACTACATGAAATACATTGAATGATGATTGATCTATAATTGTGTTGATTGATGGTAATTACTGATTCTTTGATTCCCTCTCCGTCAGTTGCTTTGACGAAGGTACACAATATGTTTTTCCTTTAACAAATTGCAATTAAATAGAATTTTAGATTGATGGAGTTAAAGATTCCATTATTTATAAATTCCTACGGATTTTATAATTTTCTTATCAAAACGCACTCTAATTGTTTTGTAGGAAATCGTTTCGATAAATTATATATTTGGTTGATATGAAACAAAGAGAGAAATCAATGAACAAGTTCAAAATTAGAGAGAGAAAAGAGAGTACCTGGATCTTGCCCTTGACATTATCAATGGTATCGCTGCTCTCAACCTTGAGAGTGATGGTCTCGAGAACCCAGTAGGAGCCCCTTCAGACATAGTGCTTAATGCTCCCATACCAGCTATTGGAAGAGGTTAATTCTGAGGAAAGAAATCCTTGGGTACCTGCTTCATAGACAGGTAGAGAGCCAAAACGAAGATTGTTCGGTGAATTTGGATCGGTTTCGCGTCGTAAACAAGCAAGCCGAAGCTGATGATGACGTTCTTCAAGCAACAGATCTTGCTTCTCAGCGTTTCTACCCTCGATTTCAACATTTGGAGCACGAAGTGACTCTTGAGCAGCACGAATCTCCTCCACAGAGTTTGAATCTGAGAGTCAAACAGCGATTGTTGAGCGAGATAATCCAACTCCGTCGCCGTTAAGTCACGGGTCACCGGAGGACCACCACTGCCTTTCTACTTTGGCATGAGCGCAAGGCTCTGATACCAGATATTAAGTACCTAGAACTGGAAACATAAAGAGAATAGAAGAAAAATTGAAAGAAATTGGAAAAGCTTTATATTTCATTTTGATTAAGTAGAATGGCAACAGTGGCCAGTACATATAAGTAGTAGCAAAGCGGAAGGGAAGGGAGAACCGACCCAGGCTAGCAGATAAGATTGACAGCACAATCAATTCAACTTACTTCTGGGCAAAACAAAGGATTAAGGCTCTTAAACATACTAATATTAGGACCAAGGTCCAAATAAACACCCTAAGCTCTCGAAGTGAAGATGATATGGTTTGGTACCAGTCAGATTCCTCAGCTGATAGGTCTAGACCATTAATATTTAACACTGTAAGCTCTGTAGGGTTCTGGATTAAAGTGCCTAAATTCGGCTTCTCAAATTTTAACCCCCCATCCTCGGAAACGTCATTGTCAGAGATATCAATAACCTTCACCCCTTTCAAGCATGCAACCTCAATGGGAGTTTTCGGCTTCTCAAATTTTAACCCCCCATCCTCGGAAATGTCATTGTCAGAGACATCAAGAACCTTCAACCTTTTCAAGCATGCAACCTCAATGGGAATTTCCCCAGAAAAATTAGCTGCACTTAAATTCAAATACCTCAAATTTACAAGCTTTCTGATTGTAGATGGAATTGAAGAGCCATGGAAGTTGTTATAGGCTAAATTGAGGCTCTGAATGTGTTGAAGTTGGAAAAGACTGCTGGAATTGTCAATGCTGGATGAGACAAACTCCCGGCTGAGGTCAAGTCCGACAACACGCCCATTGGTGCTGCAAGTTACACCGAGCCAAGAACAGTAGTCAGTACTCGAATTCCATGTGATAAGCTTGGTGGATATGGAAGAATTAAATTCAAGACTTTTCTTGAAACGGAGCAATGATTGTTTCTCGGCTTCAATACAGTTGCTGTGAACTGCGGGGATGAGGTTAGTAACAGTCGTGGTGAATAAGAAAAGGAAGAAATGGAGGAACAGAGTTGGCATGTTTTAAGCAAAGGTCTAGACGCAGGCATAAATGTAGTGTGGGAAAGTGATAATTGAGAACTGGTAATGGTTGTGGACTGGTGCATGGTGGCTTTTAATAGGTCATGGAATTGGAAAATGCGTCCATAATATCTGTGCCAGACTTGACTTTGAAGTAGTCCTTCATCTCTATTGATGGGCAACTTCCAAGAAAAATGAGACGCTGGGAAAGAGGTCTTTCTCATGATCAATTATTTTGATAGCTACAATTGTAGCAATTTATTTTCTTCATAGTTTTTTGTGGTGTATTTGAGAATGAATGAGTCAATGCATTCAAAGCAATAATAGACTTGGTTGTGGTGTATTCGGAAGACTTGGTTGTGACTGTCTCAGTCCGGCAGTCATATACAGCAGGAAATGGAGAAATTGCCTCCATGATCGAGTTTGGAGTTTCTTCCTTAGCAAAAGGAAGAGATGGAGGTACAAAATTGTCATTTCTTTTAACAAATTTTTAGACACAAGCACAAATGCAGTGAGGGCTTTAACTAAGTGTTGATGGTTGTGGTGGCTTTTAGAAGGTACATGGAATTGGGGGAAGAAAAAAAATGCCTCCATGAGATAATCTGGGATTGGCTTGACTTTCAAGTCTCTTCTCCTATCTATCTGTAATTACCAGGAGACGCAGTGAAAGTAGATGCGTGCTTTGAGGTTCCGTCAAGTGTTTCAGTACATTGAGTTCTGATAGGTATCGCATTCAAATTTCTGAGATTTGTAGTTGGATTGACTTTGAAGTCTTCTGGCTTAGGCAATACTTCAGACATACTGACCTACTCTTCTAGATTGACAAGGTGAACGATGACACTTGTGTGGAAGTCTTTCCACCCAAGCTTGACTTGGTTGTCTTTCCCCATCTTTCTACAACCAGCTGGAAAACTGGGTGGAAGGAAAAAGGGGACAAGTCACACTCAACGTGGTCAGTGGTTCTGATAGTTAGTGTTGCTGAATTTCTGGTTTTCAAGAAGGATTAGTTCCAAAGCTGGAAGATTTCTGTGCCTGAAGAAAAAAAATGCAAAGCTTGTAATATAATGTGTTATACAGAGATGCAAATGCTGTTAAAAATGTATGCTGCTTGTGTGAGAGAGCATGACCAACTTCTCCAAATAAAAGTTCAGCTCTATTAGTCTATTTCTGAAAATGACCATGAGCAGTCAATTTAAATTTCTAATTTGATACAATGAATGTGATATTTCCTCTCTGTGCTACCATCTACAATCATTCTCACTATTCTTAAATAACATGTTCTGTCTTGTGCCAAGTTGTAACCTCATCTAGGCCAACTTTATTAGATCGTTATTAACCAAAAGTTAACAACAGATCTGTGTGACTTCAATCGCCCTGATTACTATACTATTATAATTCATTGCGGAATCATTTCAGTTTACCATCTCTGAGAATGTGAATTCTAAATCACACGCTTTCAACTCTAAACAGCCGGTTTGGATAGTGTAGATTGATTTTTCAAGTATGATAACAGTTCCCTTCTTAGATAGATACACTAGGTAGAATTATCACATTCCTTCTGAAAGGTATACTTCATCTAATTTCCAGACACACAAGTAGCATATGGAGTACATGTCAGTATGTCACCAAGTTTTATAGAATATCCACAAGCAGAAAACAATTGTAATCAGGATTGATAAAATTTGTTGCCCTAGTGAAGCTAAGGTAAAGTGAACATCACAGAGCAGTAAAAGCACAAAAGCAGTACAGTGAACATCACAGAGCAGAAAGGTAAAGTGCAATATGTAACACCAATATTTATGTCCAAAGTAACCCACTTGTCATGCAACTCAAATGTTTTGGGGTATCAAGGCTCGATAAAGCTTGCACAAAAGAGTTTTCCCGAACATCAATAGATACAATACTACGATACAATTTATAGACTACCACCACGTAGTGCAAGCACTAAATGAAGGACAGAGCCACCCTCAATTTTGTAGTCTTTAGCAGTTTTGTCATCTCCAAGCTGCTTGCCAGTATAAATCAGCATGCAAATATTTAAAACTCATTAGATGCTGATCTCTTGAAAATTGGCCAGTACCATAAACACGTGAAGTTATTAATAAGACAATAATAACAATGCAGCAATCATGCTGCTTAATAAGCTAGACTTTATTCTAGCAAGTCTTCTTATGCTATTAAAATCAAAATGCAGGCGATATCCCAAACAGTTGTCAAGTTAATGAGCATACTAGCCTTCCTACACATGCTTACGCGCGTGTGGAAGTGCATTGCTCACGTGTGTGATTAACTTTTGTTTTAATTATCGTGATTATTTTATATTGTCCATCTTTTTTATGTGGTTAAAGGCACAACAGTTGGAATTACTCAGCTACTTATACAACAGTTAGAATTCGCCACTATTTCTCAAATAAGGAGCTGCTTCTTGCCTTGCTTCTCATTACATTTTTCATTTTCCTCTTACCCCTGGCCCCCAAATCAAAGATTTACTCAGTGGAACCTCTTTCCCCAATCTTTCAGACTTATTAGTATTGACAAAAGTACGTTCATTAGCAATTGAATGGCTGCTGTTAGTACATTCCAGTTTCGCACATAAAGAGTCACTGCTAGTACATTTTTGTATCTTCACATTGTGCTCTAGAGCTAGTACCTGCAAATAATCAATCAAGAAATTTAAACAGCTTGACCCAATTTGCAAAAGTGCAGCAAAATTTAATTGGGGCAGAATTCTAGAAACTCAAAGTAGTTTCTTTAAGCAATTGTATTTCCATGAGTTCAATCATAGTAACGTAAAGTATTTCTTTGTATATTCAGCAGTTGCCTATTTCCATGTATTCTTTAACAAAAAATATATAAAATTATATTTCTTGACTGTATTAGAGTAACCGATCAGATTAAATTTCTAGATAGCTTCTCTTCTAGCTTAGCAGGTATATATGATAAGAATCTTTGACTCTATTGATTCAGACCTATATGATTCAAAGGTGTAATATTTTTCCTCTATATAGTGTTCTAGGAGAGTGACATTATGCTAAAGTTTTTAATGGTTCTGTTATCCAAAGACTCATGTCATTCATTCATCAAAATTCTGTAATGGATATGAAAACGCTTTCCTCTATATAAGAGATAGGTAACTGTACAACTTATTTCAAATACAAATTCTCAAAGCCATATAATTTCACAACAGACAACAAAATATACAACCGATGCAAAATCCAAAAGAATATCTGCTATAAATCTGGAAACAGAAAATCATATCTTGTTTTTTTTTTTCCCCTTCACTGCCTACAAAAAGAACTACTCATTTAGGTCAAAACATTGTATCTAGAAACAACTTGAACCTTTACTATTTGTGCAGGTACGAGGAACTCAAAGCAATTCAACCTTGGAGTTGGTTCTTCTCAATCCAACTGAACCAAATCCTTCTACGTCCGGAATGCTTACTGATACGCTAAAAACAAGCGCTCAACTTAACCCTGCAAGATGTAGTCGTTAGCAATATAGAGTAAGCAAGGATCGTTAGATGTCAGAGATTGAGGGTAACCAATTAATCACAAAGAAAAATAAAAATAAACTAATCTAAACTAATCAAAGAACATAAATCAAACAAAAAAAGAAACTAACTAAAAGAAAAGAAAACAACCGTAGAATAAGGAGAAGAAGAGAGGAAGCAACGAAATAAAAGAAGAAAAGAAAAATAAATGTTTTGGGGGATTTTAGGTTTTACGAAAATTAAAGGAAAACAAAGAAAGCAATTTCGATTTTAAGTTTGAGAAAAATAAGATGGAGAAAACGTTAGAGACTCGGAAATCCACCACCAATTATTTTCGAACAATGTTAAGTTAACCTAGTTTCAATTACTAAGGTGTGAACAGATATCAATCAAGAAACAAGTGATAAGAGCATATTTATGCGATGTTAATAGCGTTAATCTCCGTACTTTCTTTGTTAGTTTAGTATATTTTCTGGTTATTTACTTTGTTTATTTGTTTTATAGGTATCTTGGAGTAAAGAAGAAGAAAAGAAGCAAAAGAGGGATTGAAGCGCAAAATCAGCAAATCTGCCTGTGCAGATCAGTCAACTTCAACAGATCACTGAGACCATCTCACAATGATCCAGATGATAATCTTTATATTGATGGAAAGCCTTGGATGTCTAGTTTCTAAATATTTTTACGGCTCATCAATATCATTTTTCTAGAAGAAGTTATGGCCGATTTAGTACAAGAAGGTCAGGCTGCACGTGAATCTGAGGTTCGACGGGAATTTATGTTTCGAGGCCCAAATCACACCAGGAAGCCCGAGGACGAGTTTGTGCTTTATATTCCGACTCATGATGGACAAATGGCACGATGTGAATGGTTAGAATAAGTCATCAAGTTCAAGAGCCAATAGGAAAACTCCACCTAAGCACGTGAACCCTAATTCTTTTAGGTTTTGGATTTCCTAACCTCTAAGCATATAAAAGGAGATCAATCTGCAGCAGCTCTCTCTCTCTTCTTCTTCCTCCCTTTTTCATTATTTTGTGTTTTTGATTCCAATTATGTGTAACTAAATTTCCAATAGTTAGGGGGCAGTTGAAGCCCCTAGACATGATCCATAACATGCTTTGATATTCAATTTGTTTTCCAATTAATAAAGTTGAGGTTTTGTTTACCAATTTCTCATTGATGAATTCTATGTTTGTGTGCTTTGGAGGCCTACTTAGTATGCATGCTAGGGTTCTAATACTTTGATTGTTTGATGCCTGGATCAATAGTTGGATTCCTCAAATTATCTAGAGAAGTAATTGGTAGTTTTAACTAGCAAGTAAACAAAACCCTAGGTTTAGCAAGGCTCTAAGTTATTTGCGATGCCTAGTGATTGCTCAAACTCTTTTCAAACTTAATGATCTCTGCATGTTTAATCTAATAAGCGTACCTTTAGGTTGCATTGCTTGGGAATAATCTAGGTGTAGAGCACTTCCTGCCTAGCGTGCAAAGTAAGAAAGAGTAATAGGTTGTGTTCAAGCGTACCGAGCCAATCTGAGCATCTTCAACTAAGTTAATTGGAAGTAAATTGGACAAAGTGTATTGTGTGTGATTGTTGGGGGTGGATACTTCCTTCCTAGCTAGTTTCATTATATTGATATCAACCAATCTCAAATCTGTTCCAGTTTCGTTTTTCTTTCTGTTCTCTGTTTTGAAGTATTTTATTCTCATAGTAAACGAACTCCAAAAATTACAAAATTTTGTGTACTGGACGCCTTGTGTGTCTGTACTTCTCTGTAAATTTTCATATTTTTCTGAGTTGTTTTGGTTAGGATTTTAGTTTGTTTCTCGACTGCTGTTCAGTAGGAACTGCCGTCACGTTTTGTGACTTTTGTTGAAGCTTTTAGTTTAACTTAATCCTCTGTGGGAGACCCTTATTTGTCTATATTACAATTGACATATTTTCAGGAGAATAAGGAAAATCAATAGCTTATAAATTTAGCTATCAACAAGTCGGAGCAGATCATGTCCCTTATTAATGTTTCCCTACTTACTTAGTCTACGTGAACGCACAATAGCTAAGCCTATCAAACATGCAATCAAGGTATAGAACGCTATCCTATCAACAACACATATAGTGTCAACATATTTGAAGCATTAAGATCTCATGGAAACGATTGATTATAGAGTTGCAGTCTAGTGTGGAACGCCTACCTAGCATGCTCTTCTAGTTGTTTAAAACATCAACTTTTGTTCAAAGCCTTGCATACTTGTGGATTAGAAAACAAGACGATTAGGTGAATTATTTTCTAAACCTAGCTCCAATTACATGCATAAATTCTATGTTGGCCACCATAAAACAAACACATGCAAAAGTTTTCAATCAATCAGAGATAAACAACCAATCCACATCAAAGATCAAGAAACTAAGTTTAAACAAACATATGTTCTACATAATTGGGGCTTCAAACCTCGCCCCTAACAAAAAGTAACTAGCCACACATCGTCTTAAATTCAACAAATAAAAGCATGAGTATCAGATTACAAGATAATAAAAACCGTAAAAAGGAGAGTATGAGAGCCACGAATTCACTTTTAGGCAGCCTTAGATGCAGGCACTCCTTCAAGACAAGTCACGGCAGAAGCTTGATGGAGATGGAAGATGGATTGTACGGTTTTTCTTCTTGAAGACTTGGGAATTTTAGGACTTTGTGTACTAGGGTTTGGGAGCAGAAGATGGCGTTGTAGGATGGTCTCTTTCAACGTGTTTAGAGCCTCTATATATATATAATACACAGCCCAAGTTTCCTTTTCCAATTCCGCTTTGAAAGCCTCTCCTAGTTGCTTGAGGATTACTCTACTTGGTGCATAATTAAATGATTTTCAAGCCTTAATAATCTTCCCAAAATCTTGAGGAATCATTCTAGGACTCTCCTTCATATTTGCAGCAGCAATAACCTTCCAAAAATGCCCTGGAAATCCGTACAAAGAAGAATCTCGGCCAAAATGCCCTGTTTTGACTAGGATTCGATTTCTGACTCTGAAGCTTCCTTCTTGGACAAGGAACGACTTCGTCTTGACAAGTTTCTGGATGGTTCTTGACTCCCATGTGCTCTAGAATGATCAATAACCTTATGGAAAAACTCCAAGAAAATCGCCGGAAAAGATCTCCCAAAAAGCTTCGTGAAAAGCTGACAGTTTCTGCCTTATCGGGAAGCATACTTCCACTTTGATTTCCTACTGCCTCGTTGACACTTCTGACCAGTTATTTGGCTGTAGTTGAGGTATAAAATCATGTCTTTAAGGATCGCTGGCCCTTTCTTCAAATTGGCGGATGGAATGATGCAAGAATTGCTCCTCAAAACCGTTCTCAGAAAACTGATTCTGAAACTGCAGTTTTCTGCTTTGCAGCAACTGTTTTGCACAATGAATTCCGTGGACTTCCCTTGTAATTTATGGCCAATGGTTAATCAAACTTGGTCCTTTGCATCAGTACTTTATGATCCATGGCTTCGTTGCTCCCTTTGATCTCTTATTTCTCTTGAATCACTCCACGAACTACCTAAAAAGAAAACAAAGTTAAAACTGACTTTTTAAAGGAAATAGCTAAGAAAAGTGTAAGGAATTTCACACTATATTCGTCGCATTTATGCTCCTATCACTTACCTCCCCTCTTACTGAAGGGATGCCTCGAAATGATCAAGCTATCGTTTGCGCCCCATCGTCGGCTGAGCCTGTGGTGAGTGATTCAACAACTTCAGGATTTGTTCACCCTAGCTGAATTAAATCAATCTAGTTTTTAATTCAAGTAATTTTTTTTTTAGGATCAAACAACAAGCGATCTTGGTCTGGAGTTACTTCAATTTCTCGATACGCTAGACAACAACGCGAGCCCGGTGGAGGAAAAGCTTGAAACAACCGAAACCAAGAAGGCACTTGAATCGGTCAGACAATTTTTGGGTTGTGATACGAGAGCAGTAACCGAGGCTAGTTTTCTTGCTTTCAAGGAGGCGGTTGAAGTACTTATTTCAACCAACCATTTATCTCAAGTACAAGCTTATGAAGTTCATGCCCTTTTGTCCCGTGCAAATTTTAGTCTCTCTCCCTGCCTAGAAGCCCAAAACGAGTTTGAAACCGGCGAGAAATTGATAAGTGAGTATAAAGACATTCTCCAGTCTACCGATCTTGGCCAACTTCATAAGTTGAAGACTTCTTTGGACGAGGGAAGCCAAAAAGTGCGTGATTTGAAAAAGCAATTGGTCGAAGCTGAAGAGCAAGTCCAAATTACTTTGGCCTCCATCCGAACCATTGTTCCTCATCAAGATCTCACTAGGTATAGCTTGATTTTGTCATCGGTCAAGTCATACAACAAGAAGAAATGCATCTTGAAGCGAAAGGTCGACCAAGGTATGGAAGACTTGGAAAAGGTTAAGGAAGTTCTTCGGTCCCTTCTACCCTCTGACATGTAGTATAGTGGGATTTGGTATTCATCTCGGCTTATATTTTGTACATGGTCCTAAGACCATAACTCAGTCGGTTGCCTTAATTTTGTAAAGTCTAACCGACCTTATTTGTAGGACTCACATTCTATGATCGGTTGATCATTCGGCCGCTATCTTGTCAATGGATTCAGCCTCTTTTGACTTCATATATTTCGGCCAACCAGGTCTTAATACTTGTTTTGCACCTTCTTTTGAGCTTGGTTAAACCAACATCTTCAGCTTGGCTGACCCTCTCCTCTTTACCTTGGCTAAAATTACCTTAGTTGATTTGGCCGACATATTTAACTCGACCAAATAAATTACTTGATTATGGACAATACAATTTTGGTTGATTCGGCCAACACTTCATGTTTAACTTTGACCGACAAAATAAAAGTAAATTCCAACAGCGTAAATAAAGGGATGTCAAGAGATACTTAAACGTTGTTTATGCAAAAACATACAACATAACATAGGCAGCCGAGTTTATAAGTCTAATACTCGGCCGATGTTCCCTAGGTGGTACACTATAATTCTTGCTCCATCATCTCCCAGGTAGTGGGGTAATATTTCTTGAGGAATTGCCCGTTGATAGGCATTGCATGCAGCTCTCCATCTTGATCTCTCAATTGATATGTACCTTTTCCTAACACTTGATTGATGATAAACGGGCCTTCCCACCTTGGCGACCATTTTCCGAAACGTTTATCTTTAGTTCCGATAGGCAAAACGGCTTTCCAAACTAAATCTTCCTCAGCAAATGACTTAGACTTAACTCGTTTGTTGTATGCATGGGCCACAGCCTTTTTCTGTGCTTCAATTCGGTTGTAAGCGTCCATTATCTCTTGGTCAAGTTCTTCAAGTTCCTGAATCATGGCCTGAGTATAGTCGTCAGCTACCATTTCATTTTGAGCAGCGAATCTAAGTGATTTCAATTTCACCTCAACAGGTAACATAGCATCATGCCTATACGTTAGCGCAAAAGGCGTTGTTCATGTGGCTGTACGTTTGGACGTCCGAAAAGCCCACAAAGTCTCTGATAGCAGATTGTGCCAATCTCTGGGATTCTCTTGAACCATCTTCTTGAGTATATTTATAATGCCTTTATTACTGGCTTCGGCCTGACCATTTGCTTGGGCACAGTAAGGTGTCGAGTGAGTTAACTTGATACCCAGACTATCTGTGAGTTCATGCATTGCTTCGGCTATGAAAAACGAACCCCTGTCAGCCGTTATGGTTTCAGGTATCCCAAACCTGTGTATAATGTTTTCCTCCACAAATTTGATCACTGTCTGACTAGAAATAGTAACATATGGTTTTGCCTCTACCCATTTAGTGAAATAATCAGTGGCAACCAAAAATCCATACGTGTTGTTTTGATGATGGTGGTCTAATACTCCCTATAATATCCATGGCCCAACCTCGAAACGGCCATGGCTTAACAATTGGATGGAGGACGTCGGCCGGAACTCTTTGCACAGGCGCATGAATTTGACATTTCTTGCAGCTCTTTGCGAATTCAATGCAATCCTTTAAAATTGTTGGCCAGTAGAAGCCGTGCCTTCGAATTAACCACCTCATTTTGACTCCGGCCTGATGTGCACCACATATCCCCTCGTGGACATCTTTCATGATTTCCAAAGTCTCTTGCGGAGCTTTTACGGACACTGCTTCTTTGTATATAACGAAATGTCCAGCCAAGTACTGAGTCTTCCGGTCATGATTACCTTGAGGATTTTTGTGGAACTTGATAATGGGGAGTCTCCAATCATCTGGCTCGATGTCGATAACAAAAACATCCTCTGAGACTCCTCTCTCTTCTAAAGCCGGGAGGGTACGTTTGACAATCTTGATGACTCGGGAATCGTCTCCTTCGGGGATCCGTAACCCTGAGGCTAATTGGGCCATCTCATTGGCCTCCATGTTCTGTCCCCTTGGGAGGTGGGTGAAAGAGATTCGATCGAACATGTTGGCGAGCTGGTCAGCTAAAGCGTGATAGGATAAAAGTCCCCAGCTTGTGCATTTGAATTCCTTATTCATTTGGTTAATGACCAGTTGAGAATCCCCGAACACCAGAACTCGCCGTGCTCCCATCTCTTGGAGAATCTCCAAACCAACAATAAAAGCCTCATATTCTGCCTGATTGTTTGTGCATGTAAATTCTAGTTGGAAAGCAAACTGGAACTTTTGTCCCTCAAGAGTTTCAATGACAACACCAGCTCTGGCGGAAAATTCAGTACTAGACCTATCAAAATACATGGTCCAGTGGTTATTGGTCATGGAAGCCACATATATGATCCCAATATCAACCTCCTCAGCTCCCTTAAACTCGGTCGAAGGGTGATGAGCAAGAAAGTCAGCCAATGCTTGACCCTTGACTGACTTTTGAGACACATATTGAAACGTGAACTCAGATAACGCCATGGTCCATTTTCCAATTCGGCCTCGTATGATGGGCCGAGTCAGCATGTACTTTACTAAATCGGTCTTGGATATGACTTGGACGACCGAGGGTAACATGTAGTGCCGAAGCCTGATGGCTGAAAAGAATAATGCAAGACAAAGCCTCTCAATAGGCGTGTACCGAGTTTCCACATCGGTGAGGATCCAACTCAAGTAATGAACAACACATTCCTTGCCATTGTCATTATCTTGCGCTAGTAGGCTTCCTATTGAGTTATCCGATGCTGATATGTATAACTTCAAAGGCTTTCCACGTATTGGGGGTACCAAGACGGGTGGGTTTGATAAGTATTGCTTAAGTAGGTCGAATGCCGCTCGGTGTTCTGTTTTCCAAACAAACTCATCTTCGGCCTTGATTCTCAAAAGTGAAGAAAATGGCTGAATTTTGCCGGCCGAGTTAGAGATGAAGCGCCTTAGAAAATTTACTTTTCCCAGGAATGATTGGAGTTCCTTCTTCGTGCTAGGAGTAGGTGCATCCATAATTGCCTTGGCTTTATTTTTGTCAATTTCAATTCCTTTTTTATGAACTACAAAACCAAGGAACATACCGGTTGATACTCCAAAAAGACATTTGTCAGGATTCATTTGTAGTTTGTGAGCTCGCATCCGTACGAATGTCTGTTGAAGGTCGGCCAAATGATTTTGCTTCTTGGCCGACTTTACCACAATGTCATCAATGTATACTTCGACTGTGTGACCAATTAGGTCGTGAAAGATCATATTCATGGCCCTTTGATAGGTTGCTCCAGCGTTTTTGAGTCCAAATGGCATAACTAGCCACTCAAATGTTCCTATTGCGCCTGGGCATCTGAACGCAGTTTTGTGAACATCCTCCTCAGCTATAAAAATTTAGTTGTAGCCAGCGTGCCTGTCCATGAAAGAAAGAATTTCATGTTTGGCCGCACCATCCATGAGCAAGTCAGCCACGGGCATTGGGTACTCATCCTTGGGTGTGGCCAAGTTTAGATTTCTAAAATCAACACATATGCGCATTTTGCCATTCTTTTTTCTTACTGGCACAATATTAGATAACCATTCAACATACCTGGCCGTTCGAATGAAACAGGCCTTTAATAAACGTTCCATTTCTTCTTTAATTTTAGGCAAAACCTCGGCGGCACATCGCCGAGGAGGTTGCTTATAAGGCTTACAATGGGACTGTATAGGCAACCTATGTTCTACTATACTTCTATCTAAACCAGGCATTTCATGGTAACTCCATGCAAAACAATCTTGAAACTCAGTCAGCAGAGCCTTCAAGTCTTCCTTCAACTTGGGTGGCAGGAGCTTGCTGATCCTGACTATCAGAGGCTCCTCGGTGGTCCCTAAATTCAGGTCTTCTAGTGGGTCTTGAGTTTCAGTAAGGTCATCTTCTAACTCGGCTAGTGCAGGGCCGATGTCTTCTACGTTCAGTTCATCCTCTGGTGCTCCTTCTGTGATAAATTCTAGCAAATTCATGGCTGAATCACTCTGAAGAGAGTTTTCGGCCCAATGGGCCAGCAGTTTCCTCATTGTTGATTCAACCGCGGCCAATGGTGTCTCCTTCTCTAGGCCACTATCCATGGATTATGGAATCAAACAGGTCCGCCAATGCTGGCCGCTCCGAGTCCTCGTGAACTTTCTAGGCGCCTAGGGTCAGTGCTCTTCGCATGGTTATCCTTGTAATTCGGCCAGTACCATCCTCCCTCTGAATTTCTGAGCACCCAATTTCCTCCTCGTAGTATTGGGCATCAATTGCATTGGCCGAAGCTTTCAATGGTTGAGAGTCAGCTTCCACTACTTCCACGGTGTCCCCATTCCAGAAAACCAGAAGCTGATGCATGGACAATGGGATGCACATACTCTGATGTATCCAGTCTCTCCCAAGGATAGCATTATAAGTTTATAATAAGGTCTGGAATCTATGACAAAGAAACCGGTCATCATGCTTTTGTTGCCTACTGTGACCTCTAAGGGTAGAATTCCCTTGGTTTGCTTCCTACCACCTGAAAAATCTCGGATGGCGATCTCAGATGATACAATATCTTTGTCGGTCTTCTTCAATTTTTCGGCAATCGAAATAGAAATAACATTCACGGCTGCTCCACCATCTACCAACACTTTAGAGATCGGGTATCCCTCGAAATGAGCCGTGATATACAATGGCTTGATATGCTTAGACATAGCTGGTGTTGGCTTTGGAAAGTAGGCTTTGGTTAAGTCCTGTGCTGGAGCTTGGCATTCAACTTCTTCTCGCACATCCCCTTCCATTCCATTCAATTGTCCCGGCTGAGCTTGAAACTCGGACGGAAGCACATACACCATATCGATGGCTGTTTCTCCTTTATCTGCGGTCTGAGCTGACCGTACGACCTCGACTTCATTTCCGTTCCACAAACCAAGAAGTTGGTGTACTGAAGAAGGGATACAAGTATTCTGGTGGATCCAATCACGACCCAGTATGGCAGTGCATGAATTATTAGTAGGAATGACGAAGAAACAAGTTGTTGAGCTTTTCTTTCCTACAGCTACCGTCAATGGCAACGCCTCTCTGACTTCAGCCTTTTCCCTTGTATAGTCGTAAACAGAAATATTAGTTGGAACAAGGCCATACCTGGCAGGGTGGAGTTGACTTATAACGAAGTAAGGAAGGATGTTGACAGCTGATCTGCCATCCACTAAAACCCTCGAAAATCTGTATCCACCTATACAAGCATCAATGAGGATGGGATCTTTGACTTGGATCATGGATTCACTCGGCCGAGAAAAATATACACCAGCCAAATCTCTCTCTTTCTGCACCAAGTCGAAATCATCCTTAGTTGTTGTCTGAACGCTAATCATATTCACCACAAAGTCACCGATGTCCTGAGATGTTGGGACAGTAGCTTCCTCGGCCTCCCTAGCCTAAGGTTGCACACTTGTCTCGGTCAAAGTGTTCTTGATGGTATCAACTGGCGAATTGGAGGTTAGAACGTCAGGAACCTGATCAACATCATCGTAGTCAACTTGTTCATCATAACATCCTATGTCATCATCATCCTCCAATAGGCCCTGATCACCTTGGCCATCGACTTCAAGATCTAAGTCATCTAAATACTGGTCTTGTTTATCATTTGTGTCAGTGTCTTCTAACCATTTGGCCAAATCTTGGTTTGCTTGGGCTTGTTGACGATTTTCTTCTTCGCGGACATGGTGGTCGAAATGTTTCATCAGCTCTCTTTCCTGAGTTGTCATCCCATATATCTCGATCGCAGATTGGATCTTATGGAACCTCTTCAAATACTTCAGGTCTCTATCTGAGATTGGAATTTTCTCATTACCAACTTTAAGCTCTATGCCTTCTTGGACAGCCTGGTAAGCAACCTTTAAACCAAGGCTAGAATCCAAGTCCAGCAAAAGGGTTGCTGACTTTGGGCATTCAGCGATCATATGTAATGTGTCCATCTCCTTGTTTGTTGGTCCGTACAATGCAAGAGCAGAATTCTTTTGATGATACTCCTTCATTCTCTTAAGTCCCTTAACTGAAAAGGGCGGGTTCAGGTCCTTGTAAAGTTTTACGAAAGGCTCTTCATCGCCATTTGACTCAAAAATTTCTTCTCCCTCCTCACTCGATGCCGGTGTACCTGATGAAGACTTGGGTGAACTCAGGGCGTGAAGAATTTCCCCTCTTTCTCTATCCATCTTCTCCATGCGTTCCTCAAATATGAACGCAAGTCTCTGTTCCTCAATCGTTAAGCCGAATAATTCTTCAGCCGAGTGGATACTAAAGTATTCCCTCAAATACCGTAGGTCGCCTTTTGAAATGGGAAGAGAATTATAATCAGCCTTTATTTCCTGGTCTTCCAAATAAGCTTGATATTTGGCTCTCACTCCTCTTCTCACATTAGGTGCCCAAAGTTCTTCGCATCTGTTGCGATCCCTACGCACCTCATTTAAAAGCTTGCTTTCCTCCTTAGTCAACCTATACCAATCAATGGCCGAATGCAAAAGATGATAATTTCGCATAGTTACGAGTCCTTCCGCCGTAAAGGGTGGATCTCGATTCCTATCCACTACAACCAACGGTTTTGGGCGAGGGGCCTCTTTAAATTGAACCTTTAATACCCCCTTCCTGCTTGAGTCGATTTGCATGTCTTCAGTATCCCGAGTTGATTTATCCACAGGAGGATCAGTGCTCTTTTTCACGTATGTTCTAAACCTTCTCGGTGCCGTTTCATATCCAGACCTTTTAACGGGTCGCGGAGGTGAAGTTCTGGTTGTCTCGCTCAGTCGGGCTTTCTTAGCCTCGGCCACTTGCCTTTGCTGTCTTCGCAATTGTGTTTTCGTCATGGGGGCAATCGGTTGGTCCCTTGAAAGTCCTTAGTGGCCGGGAGTTTCCATCACGGTTATAGCTATCACGACTACAACCTTCGTCTCTAGGATATCTCTTTTTGTCCCTCTCATTTCGGACGTAATATTCTTCATCATAAAATGGCCGATCAAAGTTCAGGCGCCGCCTAACTGGCTCCCTTTCGGAAAATCTTATGTCCGGTTTATCAAGACGATGGAACACACCCTTCGGACTTCCCCTTGGAATGTGCGGACCGTACTTGTTCGATGCATCTGGGGTCAATGGTCGCTTTGTGGTAACTTGAGACCTGAATCTCTGTTTGTCTACCTCGGCCTTACCTACTTTGGCCGAGATAATTACTTTACCCCGAGGTTCTACTCTGGAATGTACCTTTTCAGGTGTATTCCTTATTCTGGCTCTTGTTGGTGCACTCTCGGCTTTCTGAGCTGAATTAGAAGTTTTATCAACCTGCTCTGGCCCCTGGAGTTTCAAAACTCCTTCAACCATGACTTCTTCCTAGCAACGAGTGCATAAAACAGCTACTTTTGGTGGCTCAAGCTTGATACTCCCAATAGTGAGTCCTCCGGCTGTTGGCTGGGCCGATGATTGAAGCCCACCAGTAGTCTTACTAGCACCAGCCGTTTTTCTTGGAGCATCCCCGTCCTTGGGGACTCTGACATATACCATGTTCGCTTGAGCTTTGGGAAATGGGTTGGTGTCAACCTTCATTGATGGCTTACTTTCAGGGAACTTGAGAGTTCCTGCGTCAATGAGATCCTATATCTTATCACGAAAAATAACACAGTTGTTAGTTGCATGCTTCCATGAATTATGATACTTGCAAAAAGTCTTCCCCTTGATCTCTTCGGCCTTGGGGAGTATATGGCCGAAAGAAAGTTGAATCATTTTCTCGGCCAAGAGTTGATCAAAGATCAAATCGGCCTTAGCTATATTGAAAGTGTAAGTGCGTGCGTTAGTTTTTGTCGTGTTTGTGCTTTGGGTTAGTGGTGGTTTGGTTTGCTTTGGGTCAACCCGTTCCAAAGCTTTGCACACACGGGGCTGCTTAATCACCATTTCGGCCTAATCCACTTTAACCGAGTCTTCGTTTAAGTCCGCTCCAAACTGGTCGACCGCATTAATGGCCTGATTCTTGTAATACGTACCCTTTGATGATGCCCGCTTTTGAGCTTCCTCCCTTAAGATGGCATCATACCGGTCGATTCTTGTCTCGAGCTCGAATAGATCATTGAAGGTAACACCTTCAAAATGTTCTCTGAATTTGAAGCTTAAACCAGCTACCGCCATATCTACGAACTCTGATTCAGGCAGCCTTACTCGGCATCGTGCTCTAGCTAATTTGAAGCGGCTTAAGTATTCTTGTGCAGTCTCATGACTCATCTGCGACGTCTTGGCTAAGTCAGCCAACCTGATCTCTTGTTGTGCTCGATAATATTGGTCATGGAAAGCTCGTTCCATTTCCCTCCAATTATTGACTTAGTTGGGTGGGAGATTGATGAACCAAGTGAAGGCCGGTCCCGTGAGGGAGTGGACAAATAGCCTTAGCTTATTGTCGTCATAGCTAGCCTCTCCGCACTTGGCCATGAATCGGCCAATGTGTTCTACAGTGGATTGATATGCATCTCCAGAGAACAATGTGAATGAGGGAATGCGATATCCTGCTGGGTACGGGATGATATCAATATATGCAGGATATGGTTTAGCATAACTTGGTCTCTCTACCCGTCTTGGTAAGACTCCCATAAGATCTTCAACTAAATTTTGAAACTCATTAAGCCGAACCGGTCGGTCTTGACCTCCTCCTTGATGATTGTTCTGCTGATGGTTTTGAGTCACATTGTTGTTTACTTGGTTCGGCTGAGGGATGAATCCTTGGCCGAATCCCATTTCGGGTGGCATGCCATAAAGTGGATACGACATCCTTGGCTGTTGTTGGATATTTGGCATCCTTGGCTGCTGTTGCATATTCATCTGGTTTGTAGCAGCCATGTTGACTTGGTTGGGTTGGATTTGAGCTTGCGTGTTATGTTGATGTCCCACAATTTCGTGCGCTCCATTATTCCCATTAGCCATAAATTGTTGGTAGATGAGGAGCAGGGTGTTATTGAGATTTGCCATCTGGGTACTAGTGTTATTGTTGATGCTTGCTGCCAAGTCTCAACCCAAACCATCTACTGAGAGCCTTAACTCATGGACAATCCTCCTAGACTCATTGGCCATCATTCGAGCCATCTCCTCGGCCGAAGGGTTGAAATTTGGATAAATCCCCCATTGGTTTTGTCCAGATTGTGATAAGTTTTGATGCGAAAGAACCATTTGTCCGGAAGACATTCCAAATGGTGTTACAGATGTAGATTCGGTTTGAATGCTTGGTACGATCATGGCCATACTTGGCACTCCTATGGTTGAGGTGTTGGTAGCCCTTAGGACGGCCTGGGTTGTGGCCGTAGTTCCCTGGCCAGTCCTGATCGTAGATGTGACCGGGGTTGAGGTACGTGATGGTGTCACACTACCTGACGTCCCTGACCCACTACTCATGGCTAAAGTTGTTCTTGTATACTTTCACTTCGGACAATCGGCCGAGGTATGGCCGACTTCGTTGCACTTAAGAAAAGTATATCCCCGGTATATTGAGTATGGATTAGAGTGCATCCAAAAATGACGCCTTAGTGTTTTATGTCCCACTGGGCGTGCCAAAAGATGTTTGCCTCAAAATCATCTCGGCCGAAATGAGAGCCGAGGGACTTGTGGTTGAATAGTCATTCTGAAATTGCGCGGGCGTGCCAAATCGCGGCCGAATGGCCAAGCGAGGTTTCTGATTTGAATGGTGCGTGATCTGACTTCTTTCAAATGATTATAGGCCGAGGAAGGAACCCTCTCGGCCTTTAGGTTCTGATGCCTCTGTTGCAAGGACTTCGGTTAGGCGTCAATCCTGACCGATATCTTCTATCACGCTCACTTCTTGGGTAAACTCAAAAGTTCGGGTGACAAGCAAGAGCTCTATTGGGTGAAGGTACTAGCAAATCACGGTAAAGACGAAGGTGAAGTGGATTCAGTTGTCAAAAAGTTGTGAGATGATATGTGTGTGAACGGCGAATCGCATCAATCCAATCCGGACTGGCCGAAAGAGATCAATGGATGATAATTCTATGTTACGAACTACTCCTAAGTGTGAAAAGTAAAATACATATAAAATAAAGAGCAAGAAAGTAAAGTGCTTGAATGTAACGACTGAAATAAAAGTAAGAAACTTAAAATGAAAACAAGTTATGAAAGTTGAATAGAAGGCAAAGTACCTATGAAAGAGTAAGAGAAAGGTTTGAGTAAAAGTTGTATATTGATTTGTTTGTGTGGTGCAGGCTCTTTTACAATGATTTACAATGTGCTATATATACAAGTCAAAAACTCTAGTTAACTTGTCCTCCAAGATGTGGAATTGAAGTAGGATTCTCCTTCCTTCTAGGATTGATTCGTCTCGTAAAACTCTGACTTTGTTGATATCCGAGATCTTCACAATTAATATCATAGATTGACTCAAACTCTTTCCTTGCGAGGATTCCTCAGTCGACACTGTTGACTAAACTTGGCCGAACACTTTTAATTCTCATTTCGGCCCACATGCGTAACCACCCTTTTGAACTCGGACTAAACCAACCCTATGGCTACATGGTCCAACTCACTGATTTTTGGGTCGTCCGTTCCTAAAACCTTGAATCAAGCTGGGTGATCGACCGATACTTTTCCCTCGGTTGTATGACTTCACATTTCCCACGATCGTCCGTTCCTAAAACCTCAAATCAAGTTGGGTGACAGACCGACACTTTTCCCTCGGTTGTATGACTTCACGAACTATTTATCCTGAATGGGTGCCAACTCAGTCCCATTTCTTCTCAACTCAGTCCCATTTCTTCTCAACATGGTCGTACACGAGAGTGGCGAAGTTCAGGTCCAAACAGAAACACATCTTAGAGAAACTTATGAGTCAATTTAGTGGACTGTACCTCACTACGATTTGGATCATTGAATCCTATACTGTCACCAACAATGAAATGTGGGACACTGACTCATACAGGCTTTTGCATGATCCCCTATGGCACAGAGGTCGTGACATGATGATCCGTATTTTTCAAGAACTCACACGGACATTTCTTTCCAGTGAAAACTGGGAGAAAAATCCGCCACACTGCAAGATGTCGGTTCTAGGATTACTCAAATGCAGTCATTGCTTTCTGAAGTACCAGAAGCACTACCTCCCTCCCATTATGCCTCATTGACTATTTCAAAGGCACATCACTCGTTTTGCAAAGCCTGCTCTTTAGCAAAAACAGGATCAAGACCTTCCTATGCTAAATATACAAAACAAAACATTCCATTCTTACAAAGGATACAAAGAGATGTCTGTGGACCTATCCATCCAGATTGAGGACCATTCAAGTACTTTATGGTTCTGGTGGATGCTTCGACAATCTGGTCACATGTCGTTTTATTGTCCACAAGAAATGCTGCAATACTCCTAGCACAGATTATACGTTTAAGGGCTCACCACCCTGATCACCCTATCAAGTCTATACGGCTTGATAATGCTGGAGAGTTTACATCAAAAGCATTTGATGATTATTGCATATCTATTTGGATCGATGTAGAGCATCCTGTACCCCATGTGTATACACAAAATGGTATCGCAGAAGCCACCATCATATCAAAAGGCTACAGATGGTGGCTAGGGCATTGGTTATGCGCAACAACCTGCCTATATCTGCATGGGGTTATGCAATAGTGCACGCAGCTTTACTTACTCATTTCAGACCCATTGCTAGCCAACCATTATCTGCGTACCAGTTGGTAACTGGATATGAGCCTGACATTTCACACTTACGCATATCTGGTTGAGCAGTATATGTGCCTATTGCGCTTCCACAGCGCACTACAATGGGTCCTCAGAGACGATTAAGTATTTATGTTGGATACGAATCCCCAACAATTATCCGCTATTTGGAAACCTTGACAGGCGATCTATTTACCGCTAAATTTGAGGATTGTCACTTTGATGAGACAGTCTTCCCGTCGTTAGGGGGAGATAGGAAAAAGGATTTTCCAAGGGAACGACAGAAATTGTCGTGGTTTGTCCCAACTCTGTCTCATTTTGATCACCGCACTTCACAAAGTGAAAGTGAAGTGAAAAGAATAATCGATCTTCAGAACGTAGCAGATTCAATCCCTGATACGTTTACTGATATCGTAAAAGTGACGAGAACACATATGCCAGCTACAAATGTGCCTGCAAGGTTAGAAGTCCCCAACAAGGGGCACGGTGCCACAGATAGAGGCACTGCAACCGCACTTAGTGGAGGTGTGGTTGAGGCCGTGGCTCCCTAAGGAAGAGGGGGAGGTCACTTGGTTCGATTGACACTCACCCAAGGAAGAAGAGGGTAAGTAAGGCACAAACCAATCATCAATGTATAGAATCCCTCTCATAAGATTATCTCTGATTATAGTTATGTCCATGAATCAATACTGGAGGACGCTCCGATGTTTGAAATGATTCCAGAGAATGAAGAAATCTCAAAGGATTACGAGAGTGCATATGAGTTGATAGAAAGATCTTCCATACACATTGATGATATATACTGTTGCTCAAGGAATCATAGAGCACGATGATATCGAACCACGCTCTGCTGAAAAATGTCAACAAAGAGCAGATTGGCCTAAATGGAATGAATCAATCCAGGTAGAATTAGATTCTCTGACAAAGAGACAGGTATTTGGTCCGGTAGTGCTAACCCCACCAAGTGTAAAGCCTGTAGGACATAAATGGACCTTTGTCAGAAAGCGTAATGAGAAGAATGAAGTCCTAAGGTACAAGGCTCGCCTTGTGGCGCAAGGTTTCTCACAACGCCCTGGAATTGACTACGAGGAGACATTCTCTCCCAAAATGGACGTTATAACATTCCGCTACTTAGTTAGCTTAGTAGTTCCAAAGGACTGGAAATGCAACTCATAGATGTGGTTACTGCATATCTCCACGGGGATCTAGATTCAGAGATATATAAGAAAGTGCCTGATGGCCTTACATTACCCAAGCCAAGTGACTCTAAACCACGGAGTGCGTTTGCAACTAGGTTGAAACGCTCATTTTACGGATTAAAACAATCCAGGCGGATGTGGTATACCCGTCTAATTGACTACTTAATTGAGAAGGGATATAAGAACGATGAGTTATGCCCCTGCGTATTCATAAAGAAAACAAGTTCCGGATTTGTAATTGTAGCAGTATATGTCGATGATATGAACATAATAGGTACTCTTGATGAAATAAGAAAAACCGCGAGCTACTTGAAATGGGAAAACTCGATTATATCTAGGCCTTGAACTAGAACACCGAGTTTGTGGAATATTAATCCACCAGTCTGCATATGTCCAAAAGTCAGGCGATATAACATGGACAAAGCACATCCTGCTAGCACTCCCATGATCGGTCGAAGTTTGGATGCAATGAAAGATCCATTTCGTCCAAAGGAAGATGACGAACAAGTGTTGGGAGCTGAAATTCTCTATCTAAGTGCAATAGGCGCATTATTGTACTTAGTCCAATTTACTCGACCAGACATTGCATTCTCAGTGAACTTGTTAGCTAGATTTAGCTCAGTGCCTACGAATGGTATCAAGAACATCTTCGATACCTAAAAGGAACCATTGACTTGAGACTGTTCTTTCCCTACAGAGAGATAAGAGGGACTGCAGATGGAACTGCAATCCCTGAAGAAAATATTGATGGCGAAAGTGCCACTCACTACACCGAAAAGCCAAATGATGTTTTGGTTGGTTTTGCTGATGTTGGGTATCTCTCTGACCCACATAAAGGTCGTTCCCAAACTGGTTATGTATTTACCAATAGGAACACGGCGATATCTTGGAGATCAACCAAGAAAACCCTTGTGGCTACCTCCTAGAACCACTCAGAGATCATTGTTGTACATGAGGCGGTTCGTGAGTGTGTATGGTTAAGAACTATCATTGCACATATTCGAGGGATTAGTGGTTTGAGTTTTACCACTGAAGTGCCTACTTGAATTTATGAACACAATGCAGCTTGCATCAAACAAATGAAGCTAGGTTGTATTAAGGGTGATAACACAAAACAAATATCGCCAAAGTTGTTCTACAATCAGCAACAACAGACCCTTCTCAAGATTCAAGTGAATCAAGTAAGGTCTGAGGAGAATGTGGCAGATTTGTTCACCAAATCACTGCCTAAGGCCACATTTGAGAAACATGTGAAAAGCATAGGAATGCGAAGACTTTCCAAGTCACTTGATTAATGTAATGATCAGGGGGAGGTGTAGACGTCAGGGGGAGTCTAACACACACATGTCATTCTCAAATGTAGAAGGTGCGTTGTGCTCTTTTCCTTCGACCAAGTTTTATTTTTGTCCCACAAGGTTTTTATTGTTACTTGGCAAGGTTTTTAGTGAGGCAACAACTCATGCACCATTTCGTCTTTGACTTGGCACAAGGGGAGTGTTAAAGGAAAAGCACATTATGTGCCTTCATCAAAGAAACAGACGAAGAGGGAATCAAGCAATTACGAATCACAACTCAATCAGCATTTAGTATCATCAATGTAATTGATATTTCCGTTGTAATCCTATCCCTATATAAAGGGGTTATGAATGAAATGAGTAGACCATTCCAATCCATTTTTACTTTTACAAGTTGTTCTTGAACATCCTCGTTATATTCATTTTTCTGCTTGTCTAATCCTAAAAATGCTGATCGCTGGTACATTACAATTTTATACATGTATCCTCAAAAGGAAAAACAGCTTAAATTGTGGAATGAATTACTTACTCTCAATACCTCTGTTGATACTGCTTGGTTTCTTGTGGGACTATCGTCATTGTACAGAAAGTTGTGTGAGCTATCTTTATTGTACAAAATATATATATATATATATATATAGATTATAGAGAAATTAGTCTGATTTAACTGATTGCTAATTAGCCTAGACAGGTTTTGGATCCTGGTTCCGCTACTGGATGGCACAGAAAGAAAACTAATGACATAATGGTTTAACCACACAATTAGGAATGAAAAATCACTCCTTTAAGCCATGGGAAAGGGAAAATCATTGATTGAAAATCTAGTCTATATCGTTGCCAAGAGGCCCAATTTCTAGAAAGAAAAAAAAATCAGAGATTTTATTTAACAAAGAACATTAACTGAAAAAACAAATAGACAGGGTCAAATAGCTCACAAATCGTTGAGTCCCAAATAAAACACAACCAAACAAAAAAAAACAAAGGCTGAGATAACTACAAACCCATATGATAATAAAACCCGAAAACAATATTATATACAGAAATTACAACCCCAACTGCAACAAGAAAACCTCACCCTAATTGTGTTGTGGGAAAAGTCGTATGGATAAATGATATATTTGATTGATATGAAAGAAACAGAGAAATCAATGAAAAGGTTCAGAATTAGAGAGGGAGAGTACCTGGATCTTGGCTTTGACATTATCGATAGTGTCGCTGCTCTCACGAAAAATCTGCATGTTTCTTGTTTTCGGTCGTCTATGCTCTCTCTCTGTCTCACACACACACGCAAACAAACAGAGCAACAAGCAAGAGACGATATCTGACTTCGATACATGCTCTACTTATTTATTTCGCATCTTCTTTTTCGGACTGAAAAAATAAATAAAAATAAAATTCAGTCATAAAATATGATTGGGAGTACAGAGAGTGTGGCCCGCCGTATCAGATTCCCAAATTTTATTGAATGGTTTCTGTTTTCCAATTACATAAATTTTTTTTTTGGTTACACTAGGAGCCTAAAAAAGTCAAAGAGTGTTTCTATTCATACCTCCGAAATTGACAGTTAGACCTCCTTACTTATTAGACCTCTAATTTATTTTTTCAAATACGCAATATGCTAAATACACCTCCCTATTTTTCCCAAAATATCCTCAAAGCAATTCACATCCAGATCAGTTCATTTTCCTATTCACCACCAATAAAGCATGCATCTAAAACTTGATAAAACTCTTCAAAAGAATAGCTTTGTATATATGCGATTCCTTATGTGCATAATATGACCTTTATCACAATGAAAATTCTAAGAGAGTTCTATTTCTCAAGAAAGTTGGATTGCAATTCCAGTAATTGCAATACACTAAACTAAAGCCTAGAAAGCAATTAATAGATCTGGACAATCACCACATAATTTTAATGCCTTCTCCGTTGAAGATGTCAATTTTGCTTGTTGATGATAGATTGATACCACTAAATACATGTTTACTATGAAAAAAAAAATAGGGTGGTGCTATTCACACACCATTTTTCTCTATTCACACACCCCCTCTATTTTCCTATTACTTCAATTCAATTTTCTTTTAAAAATTACCCTAACTGCCCTTCCTCATAATTATGTTTTTCTTTTTTCTTTTTTCTATTTGGCAAGTCAATCATTCTCAAATCTTAAACCCTTATTTTTCTGCAGACATAGAGGACTTCAAAACTCTTTTCGATTCCTTATTTTCTTTTTCATCAAAAATTTCTCTAGCATAGTCATTCTATCTCTCTAATATGATGCTTTGAAGTTTAATCATGGTAGAACAAGAAACTTTATACCCATTTTTTGAGAAAATTTACATTTGATTTGCAATGGAGACATGGAAAAGAAATAATGAGTTCAGTGATCATTCAAGCCCCTTTGAATCCATTATTCCTGATAAGATTCTAACTGAAATGATTTGCTGTATTTAAATTCATTGAGCAACTATAGAACTTTACAACGGCCTAATAATGATGGCCTTATGATTATAAACAGCCTAAACGTATTATTTTTCCTTCATTTATAAGTAAAAAAAAATTATTTTATTATATAATAATGTTTGATTCATGATTGAATTGCCAAATAGAAAAAAGAAAAAGAAATAGATTTACAAGGGAGGGCAGTTAGGGTAATTTATAAAAAAATAATATTGGAATAAGTAACAGAAAATTAGAAGAGGTGTGTGAATAGCACCACCCAAAAAATCAACCAACAATTTTGATACATTATTGATAGAGTAATAAAAGACAAAACTGTAGAAGATGAAATTGAAAAGTTTTTAAGCATTACCTAATACAAAGATTCCAGAACGACGATTATTCCTAATTAGTAAATTTTCATCTTTTTTTCCCATGAATTTTGATGTATAAATTAGGGTTAAATGTTAGAGGAGATGGAGAAAGTAAAATTGTCATGTATTTGGAAATATCATTAGAGAGACTTTGATTAAAACCAATAATATGAGGAAGATGTTTTATTGAACAAATTGGAGGTAACATCTCTAGGCTAACCATGAAGATTAAGAGGACGTGAGTTTGAAGATGCAAAAGGAGCAAAAGGAACACTAGGTTTGTCAAACAAGAAAAGGAATTTTTTTTTAATGTTTTCACCCTCTTTTGTGTTCTTATTAGTCATTTTGAATGAGTTGACAAAGTCAATTATCACTCTAAAAAATAAGGAGATCTAAATGCTAATTATGGAGGTATAAATAGAACCACCCGAGCCCAAAAACGAAAGGAAAAAACAAAACTAACTAAGGAACAGTAGTATTCCCAGTCCTTCTAGGTCTAGAGACACCATCTAAATCAAAAAGGCCTGCGCAGCATGAGCTGGGGGATCCTCAAAGAAGATTAGAATAGGAGCGTGATTAATACTCGTTTTAGCTAGGGCATCAGCTATCATATTGCACTCTCTGAAGGTATGACTGATTCTGGAGTTATCCAAAGTTGAAATGAAATGGTGGCAACCATCAACAAGAGATCCAAGGGGGTGCTGGGATAAGTCAGACCTTAATTTGCAAGTGGTTAATTAGGATGGCAGAGTCAGATTCAATTTCCAAATTGGAAATGAGCAGATTCCTAGCAATCTTAAGACATAGTACAACCCCCTGGCTTCAGCTTCAAGAATAGCACCAACACCCAAATTGATTTGAAAGCCAGCGATCCAATTGCGAAAGTGATCTTTGATAACACCACCAGCACCAATCCTTCCAGAAGGAGAGATTCTTATGCCATCCACATTGAGTTTATAGAAATTATCAAGAGGCCTTGTGCAGGAAAACATACTGAACTCACAAGTACTTGACACTTTTGATTTGACAGCAGCAATTTTCCATTCATCAACAGAGTCAAGAATGACTTTCCTAGGATTGATAGGCAGAGTAAAGCTAGAATCAATAATCTGACTTGTTCCTCCATTTCCAGATAAACCAACAGACACCAACAAAAAGATTACACGACTTGATACCTTTATGAGTAAGAGACTTACAGTGCAATTGAGCAGTGATCCAGCCATTCCAATCAAGGACAAAGGAATTAGGGATGGAGTTGGGTTTAGGAATAGCAGACCAAATGTGTTTAGTTCTAGGACAGTCTCTAAATAAGTGAAGGAGAGTCTCATCAGTAGAGTTGCAGATGGGACAGGTGCTAATATTGGTGAAGCCACGCCTAGCTCTTTGAACATTAGTCAACAACTTCCTGTGAAGCATTACCTATATAAAGGTCTTTTGTTTAGGGGGAATATCACAGCTCCAAATAGTTTTCCAAAGAGGATCAATAGGGTTGGAAAAATTAAAGATTGCGTTATAAGCAGACTTAACAGTGAAGTAGCCATCAGAGGTAGCAACCCAGATTTTAACATCATCCCCACACCCCTCAAAATCAGTAGGAGTACTTATGGCCAAGTCAACCAAATGAGTGGGAATGACAGAAGAGAGCATATCAATATTTCATCCAAAATCATCCCAGAAATCACAAACAGTAGCATTGCTATTTATAACAGCATTAGGGAGAGCATGAGAAGTAAGTACAGTAGGGATTAGTCAGGAGTCATACCAGAACTTTATGGTCTTGCCGTCACCTACACGTAATTTGAGGCCTTATCTAAGCAACTCAGCCCCATGAGAGATACTTCTCTAAGTGCTAGAACAGTCCAGGGGAGGCTTGTAATTATTATCAGTTAAACAACTCTTCTGCAGGTATTTTTCTTTATAAATGGCAGCCCAAAGTCTAGGATCAGCTTGCCAAATTTTCCAATTGGCCTTTGCAAGCATAGCTTTGTTCATGTCATAAGTTTTCTTGATACCTAATCCCCCAAGATGCTTAGGTTGGCAAATAGTATCCCAACTGACTAAATAGACCTTCTTTTTGTCCTCAGTATCACCCCAGATAAAGTCTCTATTAAGTTTATCCAATTTGTCACAAAGACTGATAGGTAGTCTAGCCGTTTACATAGCATAGATTGGGATCGCAGAAGACACAGATTGAATAAGAGTAAGTCTGCCAGCCATACTTGAAACCTTGCTTTTCCAACTAGAAAGCCTACTTTGAGCCTTGTCAAAGATCCCAGCTTAGGTGTGCTTGTTGACTCTAGTGTGAATAAGAGGCATTCCAAGATACTTGCACTACAAGAATTCCAGGCATTTACGGCGTAAAATTTATGGCGTGCATTATTGCACGCCATAATTTTTACTCTTTTACGGCGTGCATATTCTGCGTGCCGTAAATAACCTTTCTCGTTTAGTCTTTTACGGCGTGCTTTATAGGAGCGCCGTTAAAGTGTTTATCAATTAGTCTTTTATGGCCCGCGGAAGGCGCACGCCATAATTGTATCATGCTTTTACGGCACACATATTGTGCATGCCGTAAAAATAGCTATCAAAAAAGTCATTTACGGCTCGCACAAGAAGCATGCCGTAAAAAAGGATTCTTAAGGCGCGAAATTTTCCCTAAAAATTCTGACTTCCCTCTCAATTTTCTCTTTCCTCATTTCTCGACTTTCCCAAAATTTTCTTTCTTTCCTCAGTTTTCTCTTCTAAGAAAGCCTTACCCAGTTCGCAGAGCCTCAAACCTCTTCTAATCACTTACCTAATGGCAAAAATCTCAAACATCGTCTAATCACCCAGTTCTCAAGCTGCTGCAAAAATCTGAACTCTTCCCCGAGTTCTGCTCTTGGGCAACCAGTTAGATTTCGTGACCTGCGCGCCGTTGTGTGTTTGGTAGAGGACAAAGATGGGTGTCTTAGATTGTGATTTCTAATCATATATTCAGGTATGGCCATGTGATATTGTGGATTCATATAGATTTTGGTATATTTGCTTGGGTTTTTATATCAAAATTGAACTGGGTGTGTCTAAAGTGTTGGATTTATAGTTGGGCATTTCGTAATCTAAGATAGGTGTTTGATTGATTTGTAAAATCTGAAACTTTTGGTTTGATTGATCAGTGTATTGAATTAGTTTTTGAGTTCATTTGGTCGTTGGAATTGGATTTGCTTTGAAAAATTATGGGGAGAGAGAGAGGCCTATGGATTTTGAAAATGGGGGAAGACCCATTTGTGAAAAAGTGCTTTCTCATTCGTAGAAGTTAGGCAATGTATAAAGGGACATTGCTTTATCTGCTAAGTGATGGCAATGCTTGTGAAACCTTGAACCTTTTTCAAATTTACTCTGAGGCCTTTTCTTCTTTCTTATGATGTGTGTTGATGGTTGGTACGTGTTCTGTGATGTTTTTGAGATGTGGGTATAAAGGACTATGGTTGCTGAGCAACTTAGGGGTTTTGAGTTGAGGCAGAGACTAGTGTTGATTATTGCTCCACTTTTTAAAAAGGTCAGCGCTAATTGCTTCACTTGCAGGTTGTTGCTAGTTAGTTAGCTCTTTCTGTAGTTTTTGAGGTGCTTTGGGATGTGGCCTGTGTGCATTTAAATTTAAATTTCTGCTTTTGGGTAACAATTTGAGATTGAATTGAGTTTCTTTGCTTCCATATATATGGTCTAGGGATCTGATTCCAACTAGATTTCAAATTTCAATATTTGCTTGATTTCAAGCAACAAGTTGCTGGTTTTGAGGTGAAACTCTTCTGGGATTTTAGTGTAGAAGTTTCTTCATTTGGATTTATCTCACTGAAAAGCAGTGGCTAATTGTATCTAATTCAGCTGAGTGTTATAGGAGTGTAGGTGTTAGCACGAGTTGGATATTTCTCCCTGAAAATTTGTTATATGTTTGTCCTCTAGACGTCTATGCCACGACACCATAAACTTTCATTCATATATGTTTGCCTCTAAAGCTTTGAACTTTAACAACAATGGAACCAATAAGCCTCAAAAACCAGCTTTACCTTACCAAACAAATCAAAGGGCAGCAAGATTTCCTTCTGCTTATTCTAGAGAGAAGAAAACCCACTAGTCAAACATAGACGGCAGAGAATATCAGCCACAATTATGGGAAAGAATATAAGTTAAAAACAAACAAAAATCATCATCTTTATTGACTAGGGATTGAAGGGTACCAGAGGCTAGTAGCTCAAGTCTTCAAGTGCTTTGAAGAGCTGAGCTTTATGGGTGTCTTGGATTTGGGTTTGCTACAGTTTTTGTAATTCTCTATGTTTATGTAATGGGTTTTGATTCTCTGAGATAAAAGAAACAATAATCAAATTTATAAAGGAGGATTTGTTTTTGCCATTAATAATTGAAACTTGAAAGAAGTTTATACGAGTAAAAGAGAACCTTTGGCCTTTTGCCTATTGCCCTTTTGCCTTAGGTAATCTGTGGGTGCCTAACTGCTTACTACTAGTTTGGACACTGGACAGTTTAGAGGGCACAGTTGAAGTGAATTATTAACGTGAGTAAACTATGAAGACAAGTAGGTGTATTACAAAAAATTAAGAAAAAAGTTAAAGGGTAAAGTACCTCTCCACCATTATCAAGAACAAAAACAACTCCATGTTCAAAGGAAGACATGATCAGCATCCGTATTCAAATATGGATTTGCATTAATTTTGCTCAATTTTAATGCCCATCAGTGTTGAAGCAAGTATGAGATATTTTTTTATGTGAAAAAGTGTGAAAATATTCCGCCATTGTTTCCTGGCCTTCACTTATATACTAGAAATTATGCCCGCGCTTTGCGGCGGGATTTAGTTTTATGAATTAGAAGTCTTGATTGAGCTAAAATAGATCTTAGTATCAAGGGACATTCAGATACTCCAGTTGACAACATGTAGAACTGTGAAAGACAACTGAATAACAGATTGAACTCAAAACCAGCTTTAAACAAAACCCCAAAAAACCAAACTCAGAAGAACTTGAATAAACACAATATTGCCATGCAGCTGCAATCCGACCTGAGAATCGCGTGAGAAAATTACCAGAGACCTCAAGCACTCTTGCAGCATGGGCTTTAGTATCATCCATGTTGGAGGCACTCAAATTGACTGCTGTCTGCTGATTATTCTGGATATGTGATCATTCTGGTCTCTAGCTTCCTTCTTACTCCATGGCCTGCATATATATTTAGCTATAGTTTATACCCAGATGCACGGTCTACATGGCTCACATATTTTGGGAACATTTAATTATGTAAGCATTTCATAGCTGTATGCAGCTTCTTAAGTAACAAATAATGTACATACTAATCATAATCAGTATTTCATGTCACAACAAAAACATTTCCTGTTAATACCAAATTCAATCAACAAATAACCAATCAGAGAATCATTAATCACATTATTCAGAATCGAATTTGATACCAGTAAAAATTTAAAAAAAGACAAACAAATTTGCGATGCCACCGGTTTGTCTTTTTTTTTTAATCCCTCAAAAAAGAAGAAAAATTGCTCCTACCTTGGCTTTTTTACTTGAGTAGCTTTCTTTTTCAGCTAGGCTGTAATTTCATTCCTATTCACATGAGGGCAAGAGTGACGATCAGATTAATAAAGACTCCACCCAGTTCAATTCAACTATTATTTTCTTTAGAAAGAAGTCATTTGATAGTTATCTATATCTCACCTCACAACTTCCCCAAATCAGTTGAAGAAGGTAGGTATGCAAAATTATGCTAGCAAAATTCCTACAAACGACAAACATAATTTATTTAAAGCTTCAATTGCCAGGGCATGCAGTAAGATCCTTTACTACAACTAACCGTAAACTTTTGATGATGACATGCAAATATGAAAAGGAGAGTGGTTGATTGGATATGGACAAAATGTGAGATAACAGAGAGCCAAAATTCAAGCGTTGATCTACAAACATTTTCAGATAGCTAATTAAGTATAATCGAGGGGGAAGGAGCAAAGAGTATGTCATTGTTCCAGCAGACATAGTGAACAAACAGATAGAAACTGCAATAGAGTTTGTTATGTGGTAATGATGATAATAAATATAAGACATAATCTGAATTTTTTATTGAGAAACTTTAAAAGGGTGTTTGAATCTGAGATTAGACAGCATGGTTATCCCACGCGAAAAAAGGTTGAAAAATAAATCTTAGACACAAAGCTGAAATGAAGTATCCCAAGAGAATTAAAGCGATGATGAACAAAGCTCATTTAAGACTGCATAAAAGTATCTAATCGATGTCAGAGGTTCAGCACAGCTATCATTAGAGGAAGGTATGGACAAAGAAAAATGTCATTCAACTTAACTGCTAATTCTGGAAATAATTTCAAATCTGCATAGATTGGAAATGTTTTCCATAGCCAGCTAGAACAATGCATGAACCAAGCAGCAATTATTTCAGACTGCAAAATAGAAAAAAGACATGCCAGTCTCACATAAATGCGTGAAATAGCAAATATTGCTATACCTGTACCGATTTCTCTAGTTCACGGAATAGGCATGCCAATGTCTATAATTAAGTAAAATAATTTTTAGAGGCCATTTTGGAGAAAAGGGCGAGACATTAAACCAATTCATGTTACTTTCCAGCATGTGTACGAAATGCTTTACCAAGTGGAATTGTTGTAGCATCTCTACTTAATGATTAACCATGAGGTGAGGTCAGCAATATGTCCATCATCAGGACAAAGCATGCAAAGAATAAAGAAAAATGCAGAGACTAACAAAAATACCAGTATGAGTAATACATCGCAGAAATACCAAATTCCAAAATCAATGAAGTGCCTCCAAATCTTCATTGAGCATTAAAATAGCATTGTACATGAAAATCCACTAACAATTTTGGAAATGGAGAAGAGAACACTGTATTAAATGAATATCTATGAGTATCACAAAAGAGTTCTATATTGCACTTTTACCACCTACAAAAAGCAGACTTAGTAAGGCAGTAATCTTAACCCTTGTTTTGAAACCCAGTTTAATAAACGGTGGTTGTGGTGAAAATTTTGATGCTTTAATTGATAAATTTGACAAACCCAATTCAATAGAGAAAGGAGGGGGGTTAAGTGGTAGATTTCACAGTATTTTGTGCTCCTAGACCAGGTAGATTTCACATATACGAATAAATAAAGTTTGTAGAACAGAAAAATTAATATCATTTCAAAACTAAGAACAGCAACTAATCCAATTGAGAAAACAATAGCAGTAAAAGACTTTCATTAGATATCAAACCTGTTTCACTTATTTCCACAACTCTGTTTTCTCAGATTAGTACCAAGATGCAAGCTTTGCAGCTGTTCAAAAACAAAAACCAAAGATTATGATGCATAACAAAGTTTTGCAGAGAAAAAAAAAATTTAACTTGTTTTGATTAAGAAAATGGAGAAATAAGAAGGTGTTTGAAGGGTGTACACTACATCAGCTAAGCTGCCAGAAGCTAATTTGTGCCACACCTTAGAATTAGTTTATCTCCCAATGTTCATACATTAAGATCCTACAATCAAAAACTCAAAAAAAAAAAACTCAATGATCCCAAAAACCATACAAACACAGGAAATCCAAAAAGTCAAAGAAAGAGGAAACCTCTTCTCCTCTTCTTCCGATCCCAACAACGCAAGACCACCTCTCGTTTTCCTTTCTTCAGAAAGAGACGAACTTCTAAGACAACACACATATATCAATTTGCTGGTTAAAAACAATGTACAATGACATAGGAAAAAAAAAAAAAAAGCTGACTGAAAATAAGAAACAAAGCAAGAGGCTGACTCAATAACCACTTTTCTTAAATTGGATTGCATTTTTATATGTTTGTTATGATATAAGAGACTGCTTTGGGTTAATGTAGATAATAGAAATGGTTTTATCAGAACTTGGATATGGATATCAGAACTTGGAATTTAAAGAATACGCATATGCATTTACATGTTAGATTCTATTATTAAGCCTTCAATTCCAGAACAACCAACAATCTAAGAGATTCTAATAAGTTCCCCATCGATATAACATACAGTAAAATCATAACTTGAAACCTCTCCAATCAATAATCAACAACCCAGACCCGCAGACAAACAAACCCAAAACGCAGAAACGTATACCAATTCAAAACCACCAACAACAAAAGACCCACTCAAAAACTAAATCACACAAAAACTGACAAAAGCAATAGCAGCAGAAGTAGAAAACTTACACACAAACTCTTGTCAAACTCGCTAAAGCCACAAATTCGGTACTGTTCAAACAAAATCCTCTTCTCTCTCTTTCTCTTCAAACACCACAAACCTGTTTTTTTTTTTTTTTGGGCTTGAACTTTTACGGAGACTGCAAATAACAGAAAACCAATCTAACATCAAGACGATTATATCATGAAAATCAAACAAAATCAGTTTGGGTATGTGAAGAAAAGATGGATAACGACGATATTGATGTTGATCTTACAAAGTCGAACTCTTACCGAGTCCTCACTGTCGGTGATTCTGCATGATTGCCGACTCTGAGGTTACTAACAGTGATGGAGGCTTCCCGAACACAGCAGATTACACGTTTTGCTTTATATACTCGGGCATCAATTGATAAGAACAGAAAGAAAGGTCTCTGTTTCAGCTCTCTCTCTCTCTCTCTCTCTCCCCCTCCCTCCCTCCCTCTCTCTCTCTGTGGATCGCCCTTGATATCTCTCTCTGGATTGTTCTCTCTCAGACCCGATCTCTCTATCTCTCTGGTCAGTAGACGTCTAGAAGTCGCGGAACTTCTGGAAAGGTCATTGGAGGTCAAAAAACCGAAGGCGTTGGCAGCTTGAAATTGTAAAGCAAAGGCAAGGGCAAAACCGCCTTTTACACACCCAATGAACATGTGTGAATAGTAAACCGAACTTTCGTATATTAGTAACTAGAAAAGTCTCCCGCGCGATGCTGCGGGTTTAATTTTTTTTTTACCCCCTCAAATCTTGATCCACATAATATAATACAATTATAATTTTACATATTAGAAAAATTAGTATTTCAATCCTAAAGAGAAAGATTCAGCTAACACTTTGTATTTTAAGCAAGCTGGTATCAAGTTTCTACAATGGGGATTTAGCACTGTTCTAATTCATTGGCAGAGTTTCATATATTATTGAGTATATGTTTGCCCACTGATTGTTTAGTAAACCATGTAATCAGCACCCTAAATAGATCCAAGTTTATAAATAATAAAAATAAAAAATAAAAAACCCAACAAAAACAAATGACAAAATTTCAATTGTAACCAAAACATATGTATGTTTCACAAAACGCACCTAGACCATCAATTAAATAACATTAAATATTCTCTTGCTTTAAAGGTTGAACGAAACGTTAATACTAACAAACAAAATCAAAGCCTAAAACTTCATTCCAGGACTATGGAATCTAGCGAATCTGATCCCTCCTCAAGCGATATCAGACAATCCAAATTTAGTTGCAGCACCGATATTAGACAAAAGCAAAAGACAGAATCCCTCTGCTTCTTTTTTCTAAATTACCTGCTATCAACTGACCTTCGCACCCAACAACTTGATTGACACACTTGATCAAGTAAGATCGATATTACCTTCAACCTCTCCCAATCAATCACTAAAATCCCAAACTTAGAAAACCTCCTTCCACTTTCTGCAACCCAAAAAACAGACAATCAATAATTAACAACCAAACATTCGAACACCGAATAAGAAGATAAAGCAGAAAATTGAAGAATTAGAACACTGATCTGAAAATTGAATTCTAAAAAAGCAAGATTGATAAACGCCCATCATCATTCAGAACCCAACAACAGCGATGAGAGATAAAAAAATAATAATAATAAAAAAATTCCAGACCTGCAACTATTGCAGACGCAGATACCTCTCTCTCTCTCTTTACAACTCTTCTGCAATAAATCCAGATCGATCACTTCTTCTTTCCTCTCACAGTTTGTCTCTCTCTCTACCTCTTCTGCAACCAATCCAGATTGATGCTGCGAAACAGTATGTCGATCTTGATAGAGTCTTCCCGAAGACACAAAGAATTAGGGATTTTGGTTATATATTGTGGGGAAATGGCAGCATGGTAATTCAGAGAAAACCGAGGGCCATACCATCATTTCGCACCCTCATGAACAGTTGAATGAACAGGAATGAACAGTCAAGGACATTCGGCTTTAGATTATAGTATAATTTGATCTATCACTACTAGAATAAAGTTCATAGACATCAGTTCACAACTGATGTTAAAAAAAAAAAAATCCGATGTCTTAGTGGGTGATGTTAAAGATCGCCAAAACTAAGACATCGGTTGTGAACCGATGTCTAGTATGCGACCAGACATCGGTTTCAGGTTCAGAACCGATGTAAAAACGTTAATGTGATCACCATTTTGGTGTGTTTAGCTATTGTCAAACCTTCATATTTTGGCATTAGATGCTTAATGAAATATAGCTCTAACAACACAATTATCCATTTTAACATCGTTTCTGATTTAGAAACGATGTCTAATAATATTTTACACATCAGTTCCTGAAGAAGAACGATGTCCAATGCTATGTTGGACATCGGTTCCTTGGTCTATATCGATGTCTATATTTATGCTAGACATCGGTTTTTGTTTATATATCGATGTCCATAGTAATTCTAGACATCGGTTTTTGTTTATATATCGATGTCCATAGTAATGCTAGACATCGGTTTTTGTTTAATAACTGATGTACATTCTCTTTCTTGACATCGGTTTTTATTTAGTAACTGATGTATTTTATCTTTCTTGACATCGGTTTTTGTTTCCAAACTGATGTATTTTCTCTTTTCTGACATCGGTTTTTATTTTCAAACTGTTGTAATTTCTATTTTTTGACATCAGTTCTTCATTAGTAACTGATGTTTTTTCCTTTTCTTGACATCAGTTTGTGAATTCAAACTGCTGTTATATCCTTTCGTGCTGTATTTGGTACTAGAAAGTTGATACACAAATAACATGAAATTCAAATATTGGGGAATTGCATTAATTTCTATCCAAAATTAGAGCTTGAGGTAGCTTCAAAAGTTTTGCACAATAAACTCTAACCCTAACCTACTTTAAGGCTAGTCTAGAAGATACCACTACTGCAATAACTACATGCAGTATAATTTGTTCACAATTCATCATGATATCACTACATCTATTACAAAATGGTCAGCAAAATCTTGCCTTACTCAAAATCATATTGCTCTGCAGCATTGACATGACTGTGAACTAAAGAAACAAGTTCATGAAGAGCATCGACAGCAACTGGCTCCAGTTCATGCAAAGTAGTTTCTTACTTTAGCTCCTTTCCTTCAAGATCCTGCCTCTCACTTGCCCGATCCAAATCCTTGTCCCTTTGGTTTGTATAGGACTGCGACATACCACTGTCCATAATAGACTCAGGCCGGTCTCAGTTTTGGACAGAAAATGAAATAAACCAAAACAGAAAAACTCGCATGTTATAAACAAAAATAATGTCTTTCTGAATATAGAGATCCATGCTTTGCTATGTCAGTGGAGATTTGTGCTTTGCTATGTCATTGAAGTACTGGACTTTACTTCATGACAGGAAGACTGATGATTGTTTAGATAAGAGGAGAAGGAACCAAAAAATCCTTACTGACATTGCAAAGCATTTATCTCCTGTGAAGCAAATAAAACCTGAAATCCCATTTAACATATTGACATACTATCACTTTCAAAATGCTGGACTGAAGCTTATGTTACCAACTGAGCCACTCAAACTGTAGATGAAAAGAAAAATACAACATCTTTTGGACTTACAATCTTTGCAAGCTTATCATATTCCTCAAGTTTGGAAATACTGAACCCCCTCCGTTTAAGCCGCTGATCATTCTGCAAAAATTGCATCATAAATAATTGTCAGATAAAAAAATATAAATTAATAAATTCCCTGTTACATGAAGCTATAGTAAAGTGTTAAATTTAGATTATGGTTTGTAGTGTTAATGCAACTTAGAATTGGATGTGGAACTCACAGTTCTGTTAAATTACTCAAGACAGAAATGCTAGATGGAATGGGGCCTTCTAGACCACTAGCTTGGATCTCTCTGTCAAAATAGGAATTCAATATGGATGGAGGTTACACCAATTCTATATTTTACCAATTAAGAATATACAATAGCAAAAAGCACTTACATTGCTATATCTCAGTTCTCAACTATTATTCGATAAGACAAGTACTTACAATTTCTGAAGTTGATTCCAACTTTGAAAAATGTCAGGAATTCTCCCAGTGAAGTTGTTGCTGTTAATCCTCCTGCATAGAGGAAAGAATTGAAAAAGAAAAAAAAATTAACATGAAAAATTATAGTAACTATAAATACAGCAATGTTAAGGGTTACTTACAGTTTTGTTAACTTAGTCAGATTCATAAGAGCCGCCGGCAATTCTCCTATGAGATTGTTTGCAGTAAGAAAACTGGAGACAAGAGAGATAGAACCTAAGCAATTTTAAGGGTTTTACTTACAGCTCTGTTAACTCCTATGAAATTATAGTAACAATAAATACAACAATGTTAAGGGTTACTTACAGTTCTGTTAACTTACGGAATGGTACTTGCTAATCAAGTTATAAAAAATTAAAGATGAAGAATTAAATAAAAAAATGATGGTGAAAAACAAAAAAGGAGCTTACAGATTCCGCAAGTTAACCAAGTTTCCAAGCTCAGGAGGAACAGTTCCTGAGAACATAAACAACAATTAATACTTAATTTGTAGACTAATCCCTAAAGTACAAAGCCTTTTTGAAAGTGTGTTTTATAGTTCTTTTCACAAATCACTTTAGCATTCCAATCATCATGGGAAAAGTGTTGAACGTATATAGATCCTCTGTCTCTAACAGTAAGGTTATCTCTATAAAATTTTCCTTTTAGTGCCAAACAATAGCTAGCTTTGGCACTAAAGCATATGCAGATGGATTCCAACTCAACCAACAGTGTAATATTACCATAAACTCTTATGTTGTGCAGCAATAATCATTTGGTTCATATCAGAGAGTAGCGAAGAATATATTGTAGCTTTCTGTCCAAAACCTGTAAATTTTCAATTGTATGTTTCTAAGGTACCATGGGGAGACTTTGAGATTCCATTTTAAAAAGCTAAAGATAATTTGGCAAGTAAAGTTTCATCTCCAAAGTTAACAACAAGTCATCAATCCACATAAACCAGAGAATTATTTGCAAGCATGCAAGAGATAAGCAAATGCTTGTTGACAATCCACCAGCCATGCATATTTGCCAATGGGGTTCAAATACGGGAAAAGCTGCTAACCATCCAGCAGTAGGCTTCTGCTTGGAGCCAACATCACCCCACCCAAAAATTGGGCGGGTACTGTATTCCCAACATGCAGTCGGCACAGTTTCCGCATAATTTGTCCTGCAACGAGAACAAGATTGTACTTGACAAGGGTATAGAAACTATAAATATGTTATAAGATGTTTTTTTATACTTGATCAGAGGTAATTAATACCGTTGGTTCAGCATCCTTTACGTAGTCATCAACTGGGAGCTTAGGCCGGATGGCTTCTGCCTGAGAAGTTTCCATCAGCTAAGACATATAAGTTTTCTTTTAACCACAAACCAGCAATTTTATCAAGAAATGACAGTAACATTAATAACAACATGCAGTAAGCACACAACTGCAACACAGAGAGCAGTAGCACACATACAGAAGCACAAACAAAACAACTATAGTTACATGGAGGTCTGTATCCAAAGTCAAGTAACCAGGTCTACGTATAAAGTACATGTCTAATAACTATGCATTCAGTATTCAATAATCAATCACAAGAAGCACATATACATATCCATAATTACCAAATGCAGTCAGACTCTGTATATTCCTCTGATACCTGCAGAAACAATATGGTATAAAAGTTCAGCTTTTTTTTCTTTTCTTCTGACATTACTCAACAAGAATAAGTACCAAAGAATTATTACAGTATATCAACTAAAGATAGCTAACGAGTATTAGAACGAAGACCGCACCTTTGCCTGAGCAAGAACCATAACCAACTCCTCCGGTTTCTCCTTTCGGATGCTTTTTTTGTCAATGTCTGCAGTCTAAGCAATAAAAACAGAGTTCAATTTCTGAAATCATCGAAAGCGACAACGTTTCAAGTAGCTCATAGCAAAAAAATTGAACAAAAATAAACAAAAATAAGTAAACATACCCGGAGTCTAGGGGAACTGAAGAAGACATACAAGATCTGGTTCTTGGATGCTGTAACAAGGTATTCCTACAAGGAAAAAGAAGATGGTCTTCATATCCAACATCTTGAGAGTAATTTCAGTCCCGGAACAGCAACAATTCATCCACTCAACAAACCTGAAGTAACCCCCAACATAGGTACACACATAGATATAGATTGATACATAGGATTAGACAAAAATTAACCGAGAAATTAACCAAAAGATACCCAGAAGCAATTGAAAACAATTTAACGCAAAATCGAGTGAGACCCAATAATCCAATACCTGAATCGACGGCGAGCCTTGTCTTGAATGTTAGGTCTTATCTTCCATGGTGGGCTCGACGAGGGAACAAGGCGGAGCTCCGGCATGGACTGCATCATTGGTGGATTTGAGAAGAGAGATGAGAGAAGAGGTGTGTCGGAGGAGGAGAAGGACGAGAACGGAGACGGAGGCAGAAAAGGAGGAGAGTGGAGACGGAGGCCGAGGCGGAGAGTAGTTGGGTGCTGGTTGGAGGCGGAGGATGAGGAAGAGGAGGTCGGGTGCTGTGTCGTGGTGGGTAGGGTTTGAGAATGAAAAAATGTCGAGGCAGTCGATATGACTAAGTGTCGGGGAATTGAAATTTTGTTCCCCCGCGTTGTCAATTTTTTAACTTAGTCATTTTCCGCGTTTTTCAAAATTTTGAAAAAAAAATGAAGACATCGGTTAACTATTAGAAACGATGTTAATGTACAGATAGAAATCGGATTTTTAAGAACCGATGTTAGAAATTTTTTTTACATCGCCTCAAATCCTAACCGATGTCTATGACATGATGTCTATTAGCATTATTCTAGTAGTGTATATATTATACAAATACCAAGGCTCTTAGCAAAAAAGTTTGGGATGCAGTATAAAGTATTTCTTCTATGAATTTGAAGCATATGTTCACCAACAATACATGAACAATGACTTGTGCATGTATGATGGAAAGTTGCAAATTGGTCAGCCACTGCCATAGGAGAAGTAAAACTGCAGATTTTTAGTTGAATATTACCTCTGTTCTGACAAGGTAGCTTACTTTGTTATGCAAGTCTAAATGAACTTGTTAGGAATAAAGTTTCAGCTCAAAAGCTTCATAATAGTATTGCTATAACACAGTGTGAGTCATATGCAGAAGCAATGGTCAATTATTAATATGGGCAACTATATATAACGAAAGGAAAAGGCTAAAGTGGGTGAATTAGTACCTCTACACCATCTTCAAGAACAAAAGCCATACCATATCTAAGGATAGATGTATTACCATCATACAGATCTGCAGATTGTTGTCAAATAAAACAGGTAATTAAATAAAAGCATTAATCTTAGAACCATTATGACCAGATCCAAGTTCATGCAAAAACGCTATAGTGATGTGCTATGATTAATACTTTTTCTTGTAGTGTGCAGTATTACTTCTCTGTAGCCACTTTTTTTTTTTTAATTGCTACATTGTTAAACATTTAGCAAAATAATGATTTGGTCAAGGTTGTTACGTTTAATCTAATATTGTCATCATGGATGTATATGGTACAAACTGGAAACGAGTACATCATATATATATATATATATATATATGGTTCAATTATGATAACTAATCATTAGCACGTGGTCAACATCTGTTGCTTGGTCCCAATTTGGCATATTCATAGTCATTTAAGAATACTTGTCATGATCAACATAGTGATCATTCCTATTCACTTGGTAATTTTGGGCAGGTCAAACTCTAACCAAGAACACCATGATTGTAGGTTTCTTTTCATTGTGTATAAGAAATTAAATTGATAGTCTAATGATGCGCTATATCTGGAATCTCAATCAGCTATGCGTTATGTTCAGTTTCTACTTCTTACACTCTGTCTTTTTTATTTCTCTCCTTTTTAACTATAATGGGACTAGGTGAAAAAGGAATTGAATCTTGAAACCTAGCTATTAGTATACTTTTACAATTGAAAGCTTGCAAATTTGATCCGATGAGTTATTATTTTTATGAAAATTTGTTATATGTTGCCTTCTGGACGTCTCTGTTGTATTACTTCTATCTAGCCTTTTTTTTTCATAATTGCTGCATTTTTATATGATTTCTGATATAGTTTTCATATTATCCAGCTACATTTTTTCAACCCTTGGAGATATCAACATTGACAGTTCAGTACTAGCTAGAGTTGGTAGCTGAGCAGCTTTGTATGCAATGAAGTATTAAATGATCTGCTTTTCGTGAAATGCATTTAGCAGTAAGATCTCTCTCTCCCCCTCGTCCTTGTCATTTGATTTCAAAGTTCCTTTAACTAAGGCAAGCACATATTGAAACAATGAAATATAAAGAAATGCATATGTGAAGCTCTGTGTTTAGTTGGTTATTTTGTTTTTATTTATGTTTTTTATTACTTTTAATGGTTAGTAGTATCTGGATAAGTACAGTTACAGTGTTTAAATTGTAAAATTTTTGCTGTCTAAATACAAGTTAGAACGTAGCCCAAGGAAAACGAAGGTGAAACAAAATGGATACAGAATGGGCACACTGTAAAAACAGGTTATATCTAAACCAGGAACCCTTATATTCTAATGATATAAACCGAAATTCCATCTGATAAACATTTTATTATTTTTTTGTCTTAGCAATCCTAGGGCCTTTTATGATGGAGCGCGAAAGTTTGTTACTAGTATTCATGCAAGTAAGGGGTACCCGAAGAGGATCCAATGCCCTTGTAGTGGCTGTATAAATATCTGGTCCCATCCACCTAATGAAGTTTTAGATCACTTGGTCTCAAATGGGTTATATGAAAATTATAGTAACTGTACTTTTCATAGGGATGAGCCGAACACTTCTGTACAACAAGAAATGGTGAATAACATGGAGAATTTAGAGACATATAGAATGTACAGAGATGCATATTTAGATGATGAATTTATGGAACCTGCCCCTGAACCAATAGAGCCTAATGTTGCAAATTTAGTTTCCGAAGCAGAACTTCCTTTATACACAGGTTGTCCTTCCTCAAAGATGTCAGCAACAGTAATGTTTTACAAGTTTAAGGCAAGGAATAGTTTATCTGATAGTGGCTACGATGAACTTCTAGAGATGGTTCGTAGTCTTCTACCTCCAGATAACATACTTCCTAGTTCTCTATATTCAACAAAAAAATTACTCAAAGCATTTGATCTAGGGTATGAGAAGATTCATGCTTGTGTTAATGATTGTTGTTTATTTAGAAAGAGTCTAGAGCACACAGAGACTTGTCCTAAATGTGGTGCCTCTCGGTGGAAAGTAAATAAGCGCACCCAAAAGATTGAGAAAGGAGTCCCTGCAAAGGTCTTGAGATATTTTCCTATAATCCCTAGATTTAGAAGAATGTTTAAGGATTCTGAAAAGGCAGAACAGCTTACATGGCACCACACTCATAAAAGTCAAGATGGCAAGATGCGTCATCCAGTTGACTCACTTGCATGGAAGAAGATTGATAGCAAGTGGCCTTCATTTGCAGAAGATCCTCGTAATCTTAGACTTGGTCTTTCATCCGACGGATTTAATCCGTTTGGTGATCTTAGTTCCCGATATAGTTGTTGGCCTGTGATCTTGGTTGCATATAACCTCCCTCCATCGTTTGCATGTCCAAGGAACATTTAATGTTGACATTACTAATCCCCGGTCCTAAGCAACCGGGAAATGACATTGATGTGTACTTGGAACCCCTTATCGAAGATTTAAAAGAGTTATGGGTCAATGGGGTTACTGCATATGATGCATTCACCAAGTCTACCTTCAACTTGAAAGCTATAATGATGTGGACAATAAACGATTTTCCTGCTTATGAGAATTTGTCAGGATATTCCACAAAGGGAAAGAAAGCGTGTCCAGTATGTGGTGTTCAAACATCCTCTCAATGGCTGCCAAATGGAAGAAAGCATGCATATATGTGCCATAGGAGATTTCTTGCACATGATCATCCATATCGGCATAACAAAACTTGGTTTAATGGAACTGAGGAACATAGAGTGAGGCCTAGAAAGCTAACTGGTTCAGAGGTATTTCAAGTGGTGAAGAATATTAACAATAATTGGGGTAAGGAGACTAAGTGTTGCACAAGAAAAAAGAAAAAAAAGGTTGGCAGCAGTAACAATAGAAAAAGGAGAAGAACTGAAGGTATAAAAAGTTCAGTCAATCAAATGGAGGATGATTCCTACGATAATTCAGATGATGATGGTGATGATGACAGTGAGGATCCTTTAAAGCCTTCGAAGAGATGGAAGAAGAAATCAATGTTTTTTGAGTTACCATATTGGGAGGTACGTTTTATTTATTTATTATTATTTAGTTTCATTAGAGTTTGCTGAAACCTTGTAACATTGATTGCAGTAATTTAATATATACATTCTCTATGTTGCAGACTTTGTTATTGCGACACAATTTAGATGTGATGCACATTGAAAAAAATATATGTGAGAGCATCATTGGCACTTTACTCAACATGAAGGGAAAGACAAAGGATAACTTGAATTGTCGGAAAGATTTAAAAGTGATGGGTATTAAAAAGAAATTGCACCCAAAAGAAAATGGTTCCAGCAACTCTAAAGTGATGCAGCACCTTACGTGCTTTCAAAGAAGGAGAAGAAGATATTTTGTAAGAGGTTAGCCAAGTTAAGATTGCCAGATGGGTATTGTTCCAATCTTGCAAATCGTGTCTCTTTACAAGACAACAAGATCATGGGTTTGAAGTCACACGATTGCCACGTTTTGATACAACAGATTCTTGCAGTAGCTTTAAAAGGACTTCTGCCTAAAGGACCAAAATTGCAATTTTTCGCATGTGTTCTTTTTTCCATCAGTTGTGTCAGAGAGAGATTGAGAAGAAAACTATAGGTGTTCTTGATGAAGAAATTGCAGAAACTATGTGTATGTTTGAAAGGTTTTTTCCTCCCTCTTTCTTTGACATTATGGTTCACCTACCGATTCACCTTGCACAAGAAGCTCTAATTGGTGGCCCTGTACATTATCGTTGGATGTACCCCTTCGAAAGGTGAGCTTACATTGCATTTCATTAACTACAATTGGTTAATTATCTCTCCTGTAAAGTATCAATACTAATGCAGATTTTTTTTTCCTTTTAGGTTTATGAAGGACCTAAAAGGATATGTCAAAAATCGATCAAACCCTGAAGGATGCATTGCAGAAAAGTATTTGGCTGAAGAGCTGACACGTTTTTGTAGTGGATACATTAAAGGAGCAGCTGAAATAGGTGTTCAAACTAGACGCAATGAGGATTTTGAGCATGAAACAATACTAGAAGGGCGACCACTTGGTGAGGGGAAGATAAAAGTGTTCAGTTCTTCCATGCTAGAGATTGCTCATCGATTTGTGTGGACAAATAGTTCAGAAGTTGATCCATGGAGAGAGTAAGTTTGATTACTAAATTTATTTGTTCTAGTTTACTTTAGATTGTACTTGTCCAGTTTTCTTATACATTTATTTCCTATCAGACTACACAGGGAAGAACTAAAGTGTTCTGATACACGTCTTGAACAAGATGAAAACCTTCTTGAACAGAGACATCTTAGTACTTTTAGTGGATAGTTAGCTAATAAGGTTAAATTTGGTGATTCTAGAGATATGTCAGAAACGGTGAAATGGATTGCTTGTCGGGCAAAAGCAGATGTGGTATCACATACAGGCTTCATTATCAATGGAAATCGATTTCAGACTGGGACAGTGAGAAAAGTACACAAAATAGTGGTGTTTTTGTTGAAGCAGACACTGTGTCGAGCAAGTGCAAAGGATAATTTACAAAAGATGGATAGAGTCTCCTACTATGGTGTTATAAGAGATATAGTTCTGCTAGACTATCGTCAATTTCAGGTCCCCTTATTTGATTGTTATTGGGCTAACATAGGGACCGGTATCAAATTGGAAGATGGTTTTACATTAGTGAACTTCCACAAGGGGCAGCATCAATTTGATAGAGATCCATTTATTTTTGCTTCCCAAGCGAAACAGGTTTTTTATTCAAGAGAGAGTGACACATCGAATTGGCATGTTGTACTCAGAGCACCGCCAAGAGGCTTTTTTGAGAATGATAGTGTTGATGAAAGTGCTTACATGCCAGTAGATGTATCACAGCTAGACCTTGACGTTGAGGATGAAGAATGTGATAGATATAATAATGAGGAAATCAATTCGGTAATTGTAGGAATTGCATACAATAATATACGTGTGTGTGTGTACTATTAATTATAGTTATAGTTTTAATTTGCTTGTTTGTTGGCTGAACAGAGTGACGGTGACTGAATAACTCAAATTTCACTGAAGCTCTATCAGCACAGCAATCTAAGGGTAAGATCTAGTTTGGTTTTCTGATTTTGGATAAGATTGTTTTACATGTTAGTACATTTATCATGGTTTTTTTGTGTTTCATAGAACATATTCAGCTGATCCTATAAAGTATGGATGGAGGAGAGACTTCAAAACAAGGTGGAAAAGAGCCAAAAAGCAGGAAAAAGCTGCAAGAGCAGCTGCTGTTGTTGCAGGCAGGGAAGAAAGGAATGAATCTTTGAGAATCTCTAATGGAAGTTCAAATTCAACCCCTGCAGAAGATGATATTCCAGAAGGCCAAGCTACATCAAACCCAGAAAAGAAAAAAATTCCACCTCGGGGTAAAGCCAAATTATTGGATATTGGCAAAAAAAAAAAAAACGTCCTATTCTAGTTGAATTCAATGAAAGAGGCCAACCTATTGGACAAAATGCAGCTCTCTTCTCCTCTTTCATTGGAGCCTCAGCAAGAAGTTAATACCAATGACTGCTGCAACTTGGAAAGATCTATCTGCTACTTTCAAAGATCAGATTTGGATACACATCACAGTAAGTTTTCTAGACTCATATATAGGAACATGTTGCAGCGAGCTTTTTATGTTCACCTTTGTATTCACTTATTTGCTTTTGTAGACAAGTTTCATTGTTGATGAATTCTACAAGAAGCATATTTTTCGAAAAATGATGAAGCTTTGGCGAGATCATAGATCGTTAGTGATAAAACAAGTGGAAGAGCAAGCCAAAGTTGTTGGTTTACAACGTGCTGCTGCCCTTCTCAAGCCTAACAACATAGAATCCATGGATGAGTGGTTAGCTTTTATTAAAAAGAACTAGTGCAGGATTTAAGGTATGTTTTAGACATATTTTATAATATATATACAAGTCTAAATTTTTCTTGCAATATATCAGATTTCAGAAAATGTTTTGACCACATGTTTATCATAGGAGAAGTGTGAAAAATTCAAGAGAATGCGGGCAAGAAGAACTTTACCACACAGAACAAGTAGAAAAAGTTTCGCGCGGCTTGAAGAAGAATTGGTAAGAATAATGTGGTTATTAACGACATATGATTTTGTTCATTTGATAACATAAAGATTATTTTTACTTGTTGATTTGTAGAGGGAACAAAGTGAAAATCCCGATGCGATATCAAGGTCTGATATATGGATACATGCTTATGAAGCAAAGAAGAAGAAGGGTTCAGAGGAAGTAGTTGAGGATCCAGAAATAGTGGTCAGTATACTCTTGCTCTTTTGGTACTTTTTTTTCATAATGAGTTATGGATTTAGTTTGGATTTTGGTGAAGAGCTACCAGAAGGGTTGGTGTAAGTCTGCATTGACTTGTAATTATCATTCTTGCAAGAATAATATCTTCATCTCCATTAATTCTCTGACTAGAAGTAAATTTGGTTCCATTCTGTGTATGTTTTCAATTTGCTTGCTTTGCTAGTTTGGATTTTTTTTTTAATGGAATGCCACATATATTTTTATTTCTTTAACCAAATACTTCAATAAGAAATATATCTATGCCACAAACTAGCTACTTGACAATCTAGTTGACATATGGTATCTACAGAAACAAGTGAAGCAGAAAAGGGCAGAGCAAGAACCCTCACAAACACCTTCTTTGAAAGATGATGCTGTAGCACAAGTTCTAGGTCCTGATCCACGAGGACGGGTAAGAGGTTTAGGATTTGGAGCAGTCCCTTCAAAGTTAGAATATCAAACCAAAGTTGGAAGCAAAGTTGCTAACTTAGAGAAACAAGTGTCCAATCAAGCACAAAATATGCTTTCTCAATCACAAGAGATTGAACGATTGAAAGAAGTGGTTGCCACTCTTTTAGCAAGATCAGAGAAAGAAAGGAATAACCATGTAAGTCTTTAAAATACATATATGAACTTTTTTATTTATTTGTAATTTTACTTTGGGTCAATAAGTCAACCAAGTTATTGATTTCTTTGCTGTTATAATAGCAGGTTAGTAACAGTGTTCAGGATTCTGCTAATAAGTTTTCACTACGAACGCAAAATGAAAATCCAAGCGTTCAACATCATAGCAGTGATGGAATACAAAGCAAACACAATATTGCTAGTGTTCGAGGTTCTGAAAGTGGGAGGCCACAAAGCAAGCAGAGCAACCAAAAGAAAACTGGAAGTATTCAACATTCTGCTGGTGATGGGTTGCAAAGCAAAGACAAGGAAGGTAAAAGGACCAAAGTTACAAAGGATGATCAGAATAGAATCGAATTGTTAAGTTGGTTTGAGATGGAAGAACAAGTTGTTGCAATTGCAAAACTAGAGTCAAAAGATCCAAATGTAAAAGTCCATCATGTGCCCCTTGGTCATGAATGCTGGAAAGTTTGGGTGCTTGATGTTTTTGAGGATATAGCTTTATATCGACCAACTAGGGAGTTTGGAACACTGAGTATGGCTCAAGGAAGTACAGTTGCATGGCCTATAAAGTACATCAAACAAGTTTAGTTTATAAACTTTTAGGTAACATATTCTAACACTAATCACCTCTTCCTTATTGTTTTGAGTAGTGTTGTTTGTTTTTGGTGGTTAAATAACATCCACCTAGATTCTCTATTCTGGTTTGTTCTTATATTGCAACTATCTGGATTTGCTTATAATTTAGTTATAGTTGTAGAATTAAGGTTGTTATATGAGGACTATCCCATTATAGTAGGGTGAATACTAAATAGCACTTTCATTGGTTCCAAGTTCAAATTATAAATATTTTCAAAAACTAATGATCAAGTAGTTCATGAAGATAGGAATTTCTTTTGAATACCAATTGTTGGACAGATTTAGAGAACTACATGAACTCATCTTATTTCTTATTTCCAGTATTGTACTATGCTTTAGTGATTTAGAATTTGTTTAGTACTTTGCTAGTATCTTATTTAACTCTAGTTTAAAGAAGAAGAAAATCATGCAACCAATGTGTAACATATATTCTCCTAATTGCTTCACTAGCAGGTACTGCGAAATTTTGAGGTGTATGCGGATTATTGCCTTATGTTGCTATTGTTGGTAACTTGGCTGAACTGATTGGGACATGCATTTTTGCAGTTGGCTAATAGTGCTTGAAGGCTTGCAATTACCCTGCAATATATTTTTGAACTGTAATATGTTACTTTTAAACTCAAGTTTGTAGGGACATGCAAATGCAATTGTTTTGTAGTTTAGTTGCATATGGCATGGAGCCAAGTTTGTACAGACACCCTATTTCAATTTATGGAATATATATATTTGATATATCATATATGTTAATTCATATTTGCTTGATCTCTGACAATCTCTATCTTTCATATGGTTTTGAAGTGAATTATTGTTAGTTGAGTAGCTACATTGAATATACTGCCATATTTGGCAAATAAGCAGCAATATAAAATTTCCTGCAAACAAGAAATTTCAACAATGGGGTGCAGAGTCTTTCACGGCGTGCCATACGCATCGTAAATAACTCTATGGGTATTCTTTTATGGCATACCATGTGTGCCGTAAATGAGTTCTACAGAAAGTCTTTTACGGCGCGCTTTGTTGAGCATTTACGGCGCACCTATATGTCAAATTTGAGATCAAAGAATCGCTTGGAACACTTTTATGGCGTGCTTCGATGAACTGTTATGGCGCACAAATGCGTGCCGTAAATGTGATATGTCTTTTACGGCGCGAGCTTTTACAGCGTGCTTTTGTGCGCCGTAAATAAGCTTTTACGGCGCACATGGTGAGCCGTAAAAGACCATTT